>CM062816.1:1609113412-1609837162 GCA_031772625.1 Pinus tabuliformis
AACAAGAATCTCATCAAGATTATTAAACGAACTGTTGATCGAAACCAAAAGAACTGGCATAAATCTTTACATTTGCATTATGGGCAGATCGCATAACTCAGAAGGCCTCAATAGGTACTTCTCCTTTTAACTTGGTGTATGGGAAAGAAGCCGTAATACCACCAAATTTAGCACTCCCATCTCTAGCCCTAATACAATTCATTGAAGAAATTCCTTCCTCCTCTATTCAATTGAGGTTTGATCAAATCCTTAAATTGGATGAGGAAAGAGAAAAGTCCAAAATTATATGCTAAACATCAGCAGGTCATTAAATCTTCTTTTGATGCAAGTTCCGTCGGCTCAAAAACATTTCAGATTGTTGAAAAGATAGGCTCATTAACGTTTCTACTACAAGACTTATCAGGAAAGAGGGATTCTCTTCCTGTGAATGGGCTTATCTTAAAGAAATTGTTTTCTTAAGGAGGTAACCCCTTCTTACCTATACATATTTTTTATGCAAGCTAGTTTCTTTTAGGAAATAATGTTGTAAATAGTCTACCATTGGCTTTTCACTATTGAAAAGCTCTTTAAAAAAATATTGTGAAAACTTGCTTTCAAAAATTAGAAACTTTCAAGGAAATGATTACAGTTTTGGAAATTAGCTAAAACATGAAACTCTGAGATCCTCTTTAAAATTTGTGAAATCTTCCAAACCTGGAAAAAAACAGTAAACCATTTTGAGTTTTATCAGTTGAGAAAGGTTATTTATAAAAAGGTAAAGACTTTTTCCAGCTAAGCATCCACAACTCTAGAATTGTCATCCATAAATTCTTAAGGAGTAAGTCATTCACCCCGTCCACTAGGTTTATGATTTTTCAGAGTGTAATTCTAAAATATATCTGATTTAAAAGATAAGAGGTCTCATGACGAGCCTGCTTACCATGATCATAGGGAACTAATTAAACTGACATTACCAATACTGCATACCAAAACAGGGTAATGGCTTATAATCATAAGACAAGGGGTCTCATTATGAGCCAGCTTGTTCAGTTCAATTACAACCAGTGAATGGCATTGTCATCTTCTGGCTCCCAAACCAAGACAATGGCTTTTATCCAAAAAAAAAGGTAAAAAATGAAAATACATGTAGATATATCTTTTTGGATTTATCTTTCAAAAGTTATACTCTTAGATGGATGGGACAATGAATGATTGATGGTTAAAAGGTAACCCTGTCGAGACTATAGATGTTTGCTGGCAGCAGAGGCACTACATGTGAAAAAAGAGTAAATTTAAAAGCTTAGTTGGAGGAGCCCCCTACTTTATCTTTAACAACCAATAAAAGCTTGAAAAAACCAAAAAAATGTTTTTATTTTATCATAAGGGTTTGTAAATGAAATTGCAAAATTGATATTTTGTTTATTCAGAGTAAGATTTGTTTTATCTAACCAATTCTTAGATAGTTTTCTTTTCCTCAATTGATTCTACTTAAGAAAGTTTTAGAAATTTCATTATTTTTTCAGAGATAATTGGTTCTGCCAGTGAATCGCTAATCGTTGTGCTATACAACAACCCCCCATTTCAATTTTTAATTTTAGTCTTAAAATGCTAATAAGAAATGGGTCCCCTTTAGAATACAAAAAAAGCAATAAAACTTTTTAATAAAATAAATTTGCCATATTAGTCATATAAAAGATGCTTTATGAGTATTTAGGACCGCTCATCACAAACCGCAATTCTTTACAAACCATGAGCATCCATTTGGAAAGTTGCGATGTGATCAGAGTCATAGAAAAACCCTCATCGCAAAGTTTTAATCAAAATAAGCCATTTATAAAAAATACAATGTGATATAACTATCGCGTCTCGCACATCATTAATGCCAAGGAATGACTTATAGAGTTTCATTGAAACCTTGCAATGCAATAAGGCTATCGCAATCGCATATCGCCGATCCATAGGAAAGCATCCAAAACACTCCATTGAAAAATTGCGATGCAATATAAATATCGCATATCGCGCTCTCGATAAAAGTGAGTAATAAATACTATGAATACATGCGGTATAGGGATAAAGCAATTATAAAGGAAAATCGTGATTTGCCAAGTTTGAAACCCGTCGTCTCCCCATGCTAGCTCAACACTCATCGCAATCGCAACAATGCAAAGAAACCTTTTGAGCGTGGTGCTTGTAACTCCTGATTTGCGATACACAATGGTTCTACAAATATTAAAATAATACAATCGCTAATCGCAAATTGCAAGAGTCACAGAACTTGTTCTAAAAAAGGATCGTTACGAAACCTGCGATGCGACATATATTACTTCAACATTAAAGTTTCACGTTATGAAGTTACGGTAAAAGCATTAAGGGGTAGTTATGGTTAAGTCCTTTAAGGATTTCATCTGTGGTGGCTATGTACAATATAAGATCTTTTGCATCTAATGTGCATAACTACTTGTAGTATGTAATTTGTGTATTATCTCCTCTCAATATTTTTGCCTATTATGCTCCTCTTTCTCATTTTGCAGTGTTAATCTAGAATCACACAGTTGGTCAAGATGTCTAAGAAATCTCGAAAGGCAAAGGCCCCCATTACAGTGGAAGAAGGACAAGAAAAATTGGTGTTAATTGCAGATACTACCTGTCAAGGCCTTGGTAAAATCTCATGGGAAGGCATATATGCTTTACTTGAAGTAGAGAATCCAAAGGAGATAGAAGAAGAAGCAACAACTGATGGAACTAATGAAACAAAAAACACTCTCAGTGATTTGGCTAGCTCCCTCCATAGAATAGCAGCCCATGCAAAAGTTTTACCATATAATGATCTAGTGAGATGGGTAATCGAAAGTATTAATATACAGACAGAGCTTTCTTCACAACCGATGGAAAGATGTTCAGCAGATTCAAACCTGAATATGTCAAGAGAATGTATCACTTTCCAGACCCCCAGCGACACTACAACAAATCATTCCTGGAAGCTTTCGCTAAGGAGAATCAGATAGAGTTAGAACCTATCAAACAGTGGAGACATTTTCCTAACAAGCATAAACACGAATCTTCTGGTATGTACTCTGTGGACTCTTTAGCATCTCCATATTGTTATGCTGCTATTATGGTATGTAGGCTCTTTGGAAGCCCTGATTCTACTAGATTTTCTATAGAAATGGTACCATTGATAGAAGCAGCGATCAACTCTTTTGTTATGGATTGGGCAACCATTCTATCGGATAAAATGGCTAGTCAAATACTAGATTATAGAAGGAACACCCAGTAAAGACATAAATCATAAAGAGATTGAAATAATCCCTGAAAATCCTTTAGGAGAAATTACATTGAATATTGAGGAAATACCACCCTTGGATGTATTTTACAGTCCAAAACACAGGGCTGTAGTTAAGAGGCAAAGGAAAAAGAAGAAAATGGACCAGACATCATCCACAACTCTTCAATCTGAATTTATGAATGTTTTATGGAAGGATTCAGAGGTCAATCCTTCTGAGGATTTGACTAAGTTATCTCAATTTGCTGGGGCATACACAACTGCTACAATTGATAAGGAAACTGAGGTTAACCAATTGTTCAAAGAAAATGATCAAAGGATTAATCAGCTTGAAGAACAAGCAGCAGTAGAACAACTGAAGATTAATCGGCTTGAGGAAATGTTGACAGAAGAAAAAAAAAAGAACGAGCAGCTTGAGGTACAATTAAACCTGTAGAAACAAAAGATCGACCAACATGCCATCCAAAAACAACAACAGTTGTCTCAAGAGCTCGAACAACTTCAATTGACACATCAACAAGAAATTAAGGCTAAAGAGGAGCAAATCACACAATACAACCCTATATAGAATAGTTCAGAGATTATTCCATGGTTGAGGAATTTAAAAAGGAAGTCCTAGAGGCAAATAAAGCCTTATCTCAACAGCTGAATCTACTTTGCCATAAAATATCTCTTATTGACCCATTATGCATCACAACTACATCACTGATCGATCAAGTAGTTAATACCAGATTAGAATTCGAGGTTGCAGATAATAAGGTCACAAATTACCTCTCTTGGCAAAGCACAAAGTAAGGAAGAGCTGCTAAACTACCGAAAATTCAAGAGTCACATAAAGAAATATTGTTTTCGGAATGGGAAACACAATTGATAAAGGCAGAAAGGGCTACCTCCAGGGCCATGGCTATAATGAATAATGTGATTGAGCTGGTAAATGATAGTTTATGTGGAGCCAATTTAATTTCTAATTGTTCCCCAGGAAATCTTCCAAAGGCGAAAGTGTTAGAAAATCAACGGAAGCAAGATTTGGCCACCAAAGATGAAAAACTCAACAGAATACAAAGCCTTAACTGGGATGCGTATTGGTCCTTTTTGGTCAAGCCACACAACCAATAGATGACCATCAAATGCCTTGCCAATGCTGTTGATCGCATGATGCCCGAGCTTTCAGATGCCACTTACACGGGACAACTACACTCTACGATGGGTCATCCTCCAAAGATTCAAAACATGCTCTCAATTTGTCGGTTGCAGATACAGGAGAAGAAATAGATGCGATGAATCTTTTCAAAGGCGATCACAATACTATTTTTGCAATTCAAATCCTAGATTTTAATGTAGGCAGTTCCAACAACTCTCAGTGATTTTTGTGAACAGTTTGTTTTAATTTTATTATAAAACCCCTTTCATGTTATTTTAGAAGGGGTCCTCAATTTGTACAAAAACTAGACTTGAGAAGTTGCACTTTTGCACTTCTTAATTTATTTTTTATAAGCCGTGGATCAAGGTTTCAGATTTTTGTGAAAGAACTTCAATCAAGACCTGCATTTTTGTATCTCCTTGGAGTTTCTGGAATAAGAAGGTGGAACCAGAATGTTACTTACATAACGAGACTCAAATGCATTCGGTATTTCTATCACTGTTCTTTTTGTCTTGTTCTTTATGTAATTAGCATTCCATTTAATTTGCTATTGTTGATGTATTAACATGCTTCAAGCAACTCTATATTATGTCACTTCTGAATGATTTAGAATTGTTATATTAAAAGATATATGTCAGCAATAAATATTAGTATGTCATGCGATATGTTTTTACAATTACTTTGTTTAATTTCTTAAACAAAGTAATCATTATTTAAATGCATCTTTCTATGGATAAGTAAATCATCTATATGATTATTTGTCTGCTAGGAATCATCAAGAATCACATTGTTATGAGATTACCCAGGTTATATAGATATATTTGTATATTTGTATATTGGGAAACTGGTCCCATAACATCCAGTCAAAGCCACCACACCAAACGGAAAATGAGCTGTACTAAGGTCCGGACCGGGTGGTTATCCCCAATGTTGGTGCTACGATTTTAGAGGCATCAACAGGTCCCGAGACCGGAGGATAAGTCTGTGGTGAGCTCCCGTTGGATTTACAAGGTAAAGCATGCTGCAAATGGTAGTGTGGAGAAGCATAAGGCTAGATTTGTGGCCCGTGGCAGAGAAGCATAAGGCTATATTTGTGGCCTGTGGCTTTTCACATGTAGAGGGGATTGACTATGATGAGACCTTTTCTCCTGTTGCAAGATATTCGTCAATCAGATCTATATTGGCACTATCAATGCAGATGGGGTGGAAGATACATCATATGAATGTAAAGACAACCTTCCTTAATGGCACAATTGAGGAAGAGGTGTACATAGAGCAGCCTGAAGGTTTTGAAACCTTCAACCACGAGTCACATGTCTGTTGGCTCAAGAGAGCATTGTATGGGCTAAAGCAAACGCCTCGTGCTTGGTACACCAAGATAGACAACTACTTCACCAGATTGGGCTTCACGAAGAGTGAAGCGGATGCAAACCTGTACCACATAGTGGTGGAAGGTAAATTGTTGATCATTATACTTTATGTTGATGATCTCATACTGACAAGTGATGATCAGCTGATCAAATCTTGTAAGGAGGAACTTGCAAGAGAGTTTGAGGTGAAGGAATTGGAGCTCACGCAGTACTTTCTAGGCAAGGAAGTATATTAGGGTGATGGGGGGTTGTTTGTGTCTCAAGACAAGTATGCCAACAAGATACTCAGGAGGTTCCACATGGAGAGCTGCAAGCCTATAGAGACTCCTCTAGCTGGTAACTAGAGGAAGGAGGATGCTACTTTAGAAGAGGTAGTGGAAGCCACTGTTTACAGGCAGCTTGTGGGTTCACTCATGTACTTGGTGAACACTCGACCGAATATGTGCTATGCAGTTAACCAACTGAGTCAAGTGATGGTTAGGCCTACCAAGCTGTATTGGAAGGAAACAAAGCATGTATTGAGATACCTTAGGGGCACTGCTTAATACAAATAATGGTACAGATGGACAGAGGGAGTGAAGCTTCAAGGTTTCATTGATGTAGATTGGGTAGGGAGTCCATCTGACCGTAAAAGCACATCAGGAGGGGTTTTCAGTATTGGGTCAACGATAGTTTCCTGGTAACAGTAGGAAACAAAGATCGGTTGCATTTAGTTCAACAGAGTACATGGCTGCAAGTCAGGCAACATGTGAGGCCATCTAGATGAGGAAGATCTTGGTTGGTCTGTTTGGTCAGCAAATGGATCCGACAGTGATTTACTGCGATAATCAGAGTTGTATCAAACTCTCTGAAAATCCAGTTTTTCATGATAGGTCCAAGCACATTGATATCTAATATCATCATCTCAGAGATTGTGTATTGAGGCAGATCATGTTGTTCGAGTACATTCCCATGGAGGAGCAAGATGCTGACATTTTGACAAAGGAATTGTTAAGATGTAAATTCAAGTTTAACAGAGATAGGATTGGGGCAGTTGATAATCTCTTTCTTGTTGAGAGGGAGTGTTGAGAAATGGAAACAAAAAATTCCAGTTTAATTTGTCCTTAAATTAAACTGAGAATTAAAATAGAATTCTATTCTCATAGAAACTTGTAAATAGTTAATTAAGTTTAATTAACTTAATTATCTTAGGAATTTCGAGTTAGAAGTCTTTCTGTAGTCATGTATATGTTCTCCCTAAATTTTAGGGGTCCAGTATGAGTTTAAATTGAGTTATAATTAGATTAACTCAGTTCACTGAGTTATGGTCAGTTAAATTAGTTCTGATTGTTTGTGGAACTAATAGAGGATTAACAATCAGTTGGTGCACCGGTGCATCCACAAGTGTTACTCTAGTTAACTAAAGGTTCCCCCATGAGAAACTCATGCATGTCAATTTAGAGAAAGACCCAGATGAGACTAGAGTGCATGGGCAATGTACTATCAGTTGTATGATTCACTGAGTTGTAAATAGCATGCATGCAATCAGAGAAGGACATATGTTTGGATTGTGCAGTTTTGGAAGCACGAATTCCATTTAAATACAGGATATTCATCCTAGGAATTGCGCAAGGAAATAGGGGTTTGGTAGGCAGTTGAAATTGGCTAAGTGTTGTCTAATAACAAACTTGTGAGGTAGAGAATTGAGCATACTTGCGCAGAATTGTTCTTGTGAGAACAAGCTTTGTATCTTCACTCATATTTCTAATTTAATGCAATACAGATAGGCGAGGTTTTGAGTAGTGGATTCCCCAGGAAAACTTATTGTGTTGTGTGCCATTGATTTATCTTCTTCTTTTTCATATTGTTTTCATCGATCTATTAGCTTCCGCTGGTTGAAAGTAGAAGTAGATTCTTGTCTTGTGCATTAGTACATTGCATGAGCTTGCGAATCTACATGAAATCCTACATGTAGTTGATTATTAATGTATGTATGGTGTGTTTCCGTCGGTTCCACTTCCTTAACGTGACTTAGGAGGTCAAATCACATCATAGTGGCCTCTTGTCGCATGTTTACCCTAGCTGGCCAGTTGCTTGGGTAGATGTGGGAGGAAGGTGTTACAGAGTGGTATCAAAGCATGGTTCACCCCTCAGGTTGGATGGGCTATGTGTTGGTCATGCATGCATGCCAGTTGCATGTGTGTCTCTTACGCTTGCATTTCATGTGTTTGTTACATTTGCATGGTGTTGATCATGGTCGTAGTGATGTCGCCATGTGAAGGTTGAAGGTGTTGTCATGGAGTATGTCTTCATGTGCATGGTTGATTATGCATTGCTTATGCATGTTGATGGTTGCATGGGGCAATGTGTACAGTGGTGTGATGTGGTTTTTGTTGTCATGCATGAGGTCATGGTTTGTGTAGTTGATATTGTCATGCATTGATGAACGGACTCTAGCTAGAATGAGGTGTATATGGTTTCGTACTATTATGTTATATGTCTATATGCAGTTGTTATGCATTTATGGTCTTGGTTATAGTTATGCATGAATAGTAGGTCAAACATGCCTTGTGAAGTCATTGTATGCAATTAGGTCATCATTATGATATTGGTATGTTATGATGCTAACGTGCTGGTTGAGATAGAGTAGGAGATGCAGATCATCATGATAAGGTGGCAACATTGGACTTTGGGGTAAGAGCAGATCGTCATACATGTATTGTATATTTTGCATGCATGTATGTAAGTCAATGATTGTTATATGCATTATGTTTATATACATTAGGTTTATGTACATGTCTTTTGATGTTATTGTTTCATTCATGATGTATGTTAGTTGATTAGTGTAGTTATCTGCACATGTGTCAGATAATCAAGAATGATGGTAACCTGTGGTTGTATGCATTTCTATTGTTGTTTTATATTAGATAACCTTATGATTATGTTATATGTTGTTGATGAGCATGATAGGTTAACTTGTTGTTGTTAAATGATAGTTAGCTTGATGATTAGGGTTATAAAATTTATGCCTTGATGTTATATGTATCACACTGAGTTGGATTGGCCTATGCAGATGGTTAGGGTTATGACAGTCAGGTATGAGTCGACTTATTGTGTTGTACTAATCTAGACCGATCGTACATATGTGATTGTTATGCATAAATGATAATTGCGTATAAGTTATCATGTAAACATGTTAGATAGTGACTATTTTGGGTATCATGATCTTATTTATGTTTGGGTTATATATTGTGAGGATATATCATGCTAATATGGATTGATTGTGCAGACAAGATTGTCTCCCCTCAGATACATTAAGGTATGAGTTTGCTTACGTTATATACTTGGTGCTTGACTATTTGACTATGCCGTCTATTGGGTGTTTAAGTGTTTGGTGTCTATTACGTCATCTAGTTGATCTATTTAACATGGTATGTTTGCAAGTTGGTTGAATGTTTGATGAATTTCCTAATATGAGTATGTGTTCCAATGATCTTGTTAAAGATGATTGTACTAACACATATGTGTTGAGACAGTTGATATGTACTTGAATGTAGTTGACAGTTGTAGCATTATGTCTAATGACTATGGGTTATGACATGATTGTTTGTAAAAGTTGATTTCAAATTGATAGATATGATTGTCTTGATATTTGGAACATGTGGTTGACATGTGTGAGCAGTTACAGGAAACATGCTTGGTATTAGCGTGACAAGGTAATAGTTGATGTGTTTATATAACTAATAGTTGGGTGATGTGACAACACATAGTAACCCTTGATTGCAGCAAGGTAAAGAGGTAAAGGAAAGGAATTGGGAAATAATTCCTTTGGCTAGGTTTGGAAATCCTAATTCCAAACGAATGAGTGCTTCACATACATGAAGCCTTCTTAACCTTAATCTCGTTTGACATTATGAGGATGTATGCTATATTCATGAACATGTACTTGACATGTATATTAGCTAGTCTCTAATTACAGGTGGATTTGTTAAGGGAATTGGAGTCCCTTGAGAGACGCGTGGATGTGTTCAATTGCAAGCAACGTGCTTGGCACAAAAAGGAAACGTAACTAGTGTATTGTTATGTTTATTTATGAATTGACAGTTATGTGTTGATGATAGTATGACGCAGGGAGTTGCATGGAAAGAGAGGTTGCCATGAAATCTTGAAGAAGGCTCTGGTTGAGTTTCCTTGGGAACCATTGGGATTAAGTCATGGTGTTTGTTGCTAGTCTTGTGCTTTTGGTCTTTTGTGATTTGGTTGCACTTGATTTGAAATTTTTTTATGTCTAGTGCATGATCATGCTACTTTGTTTGTGGAGTCATATTGTTATTGACTTTCATGGTTTTCCTCTTAGTTGTTTCACATCTTCCCTTTTATGTTTTGAGTCTTGGGAATTGTTTGGAAAAGAAGAAAGTTGATGGAGCTTGGGAGAGTTGTGTGGTACCCGAAAGGTAATGTAAGATTCAGATGAAGCTTTGTGCATGAGTAAGCGTAGCAGAGGATAAGACTATGACAACTAGTTGGATTGGTTGGGTCCATTGGTGTAAATGGACGATGGCAGGATAGGCAGGAGAAAGGTAACCAGAAAAGGTAAAGTAAATGGACCTGAGATGTCGGATGGCTTGACTAAGTTGGGAACGGTGGTTCTCAATGTTGTGCATGAATAAAGGAAGTTCTCTTAACCTTGACCTTGATATCTAGTATTTATGTTGTGATCATGATTGCTTTATGCTAATGATTATATGCATGTATGTATGTATGTATGTTGTTATCTGATAGGGTCATCATGGATCATGATTGTTTTATGCTAATGTTTATGTATATGTATATATGTGTCTATGTATCTATGTCATTGTTCGACAGGGTCATCAAGAATCGTTCTTGTGGAGGAATGATTGCTTACACATGCAAGTGACATGAAGAAGTTCCTGGTCTTACAAGGAATCAATTGGGAAGAATAGTTATGACAAATATATGAGGTCAGTATCATGTGGATATGAATTGTTATTGTATGCTTGTATTATGCCTATGTTTATGTTATGGCAGGTAACGCCGAGGGATGCATCAATGAAATGAAAGCAGTGTGGTTTGCGACATGTTGGGACAAGCATGGATAAGGCACTGGAAGCAAGATTTCTTGGTAGAGATAGTGTGCTTTTGGATGTGAGGTACTATTGTTGTGAATATGTTGTACATGTACATGTTTCATCTATGATGTTGTGTGAATGTAGTGTTATATGTATATAGTGTGTGTACATGTTTTTATGCAATCATTATGTACAAGGTGGTACAAACAATGTTATGTGCACATGGTGCTCTACGCATGTTGGATATGCAATGTTGTGTACAATGATGCTATGTACATGTTGGATATGAAGTGTTATGTACATGTGGTCTTATGTACATATGATGTGGTAAGCATGATTGTATGAGTGTTGTGTGCATGTGGTGATGTGTACATGTTTTACAAGTGGCGTTGTGTGCAGGTAGTGCTGTGTATATGTCGTGCATGTGGCGTTGTGTACATGTGATGTCGCGTACATGTCGTGCATGTGGTACTATGTACATGTGGTAATGTACACTTTGTACAAGTGGTGTATTGTACATGTGGCATTGTGTACACGTTGTGCAGGTGGCACCGTGTACATGTGATGTTGTGCACAAGTTGTGCAGGTAGTGCAATGTACATATGGTACTAGTGCACGTGTGGTATTGTGTGCATTTCATACATGTTGTGTTAAGGGCATGTGGTACTAGGTATGTGCATGTATTGTGTGGTGTTCCAAATCGAGTATAGATGTATTGTGTTACATTGTATGCCAGATGTAGGTGTATGTATTATGTTATGCACTGGATGTAGGCGTATGTATTGTATTGTAAACACTAGGTGTAGGTGTATGTGTTGTATGTCAGGTGTAGGTGCATGTATGACATGGAGTTGTATGTCACGTGTGGTCGTCTGTGTGTGATGCACACTATGTATATGTGCACCTGGTTGAGGAGAAGGCACTGGGTGTTTGTCGGGTGTGGCAACCGATTTGGTGTGCATACGAAATAAGAACAAAGGCAAAAGTAAGGATCGATTAAAGGATAAGTATCGATATATTATTTCAGTTTTATTATGCATGTGATTTATGATTCTAGTATATGATGATTATATGTGAATTATGATTATGGTTTATGATGGTTACATGTGATTTATGATTTTGATCTATGATGGTTATGTTTTGAGCTAACCTGATGAGATATTTTTATACATGTTGATTTGGTCAAATATGCTAGTTTGACTTGTTGTGACAGGAAGCGAACAAGATTGCAAATGTACCTTATTGACGAGCTACCAATGAGGTATGATGTGAATTTATTTCAATTTATTTTAAATCTAATGGAAGTTATGTGTTTGGTACAAGAATGCATGAAATGCTCGGTTGGGTGATTGAAATCGACTGCAAGAATTTGCAACAACAAAAGGAATTGGAAAATGCAGTAGTATGCTAGTAAAGCATTCAGGAACATGGCCATTGTGGGACACTGGTACCCAATAGTGTCCATTGATTTCCATGAGCATGCTATGACCGATATGAAAGTTTTGAGGCAAGGATATGCCTTGTTTTTTGTATATTTTGATGTGAGGAAGCCTTGCCAAGAGATGGCCTGCCCGCGATGGGGGTGCCAACGGAACTTGGAAGGTTAGTGACTCCACAGAAGGGGTTCACCAGATTGCCCGAGGGACTATGTAGCAAAGAAGGGAAGACCGGGGATGGATTTTTTTTGGTCATTAACATTGCTAGATGGAATGAGATGCATATTGGGAGTGCACCCTAGAACAATTAGTTGATAACTGTTCACTAAGAGGACAAGTGGTGCTGGATTATAGTGTTGGACATTGGATGCAGTTTGACTGTAGTAGTGGATTCTGGACCTCATGGGAAGAAAGTGAATCCTCGTATTACTTGAGGGTGGAGGTGTGAGCCTCTGGATTCCCTTGTTGCGAATGCAGGATCAAATCTTTTTATTTGTTGGCTGAGCAAATGTGTATATGGGTATATTATTGTAAATATTGTATTGAACTAGATTTATAAAGTTCCATAGATAGTATGGTTATTTGATGGTTGAAGCAAATGTGTATGTGTATATGTGGTTATTGTAAATACTGTGATGAGTTGTGTTATAAAGCTCCAGTAAATGGTATGTTTGTCATGTTTCAATTGTGGTCATTGTAAATACTACAATGAGCTAGGTTATAAAGCTCCATGGGAAGTATGTTTTGTTTTCAATAGTTTTATTGGTTATAGGTGTCATTGAACACCAAGGACGGTGTTCCCCTAAGGGGGAGGGTTCTGTAACAACCCTGGTGAAAATTCCATGTAAAAATATATAAGGCCACGGATGACGAGACATGTATTCCAATCTGAATGGTGGGGAAACATCCTAGTGGGTGTTGATTCGATTTATTATGGCTAAGGAAATTGGCAAAGGCAATGGCTAAAGATTTGGAAAGGCGCGAGGCATTAATTGACATTTCATTTTTGAAAATAATGGAAATTGTGAGAAAAGGAAGGTGAAAGGTCACATGTTGCATGTGAGGAGGAAATTGAAGGAAAATAATGAAAAATGAAGAAAGTAGAGGCCTCATTCATAAAAAAGGGTTATGAGGATTAGTTGGTAAGATTTTGACAGGTTTTGGTGTAGCTCTCTCATTATTCTCTCTCTCATATTCTTGGAGACTTAGAGTTTTCTTAGACCACTCTTGGAGGGTGTGGCATACTTGGATTCTTGGAACGAGAAGGCAAAGGAAGAGCAGGAAAGTGCAAGAAGGCATCGGGATCAACAACTACATCCAACTTTCTTGCAGGTACCGAGTTGCATGTATGTTTCCTTCACTAGTTTTTGCATGCATGGCACATGCATGTGGTTTATTGGTTTTGATATGTCATTAGCATGGATGATTGCTTGGATTGACAGTGGATTTGCATAACCTTACCATTTCCTAGATAGCCATGGAGATTGTGGGTTTATGTCCATTGTTTTGTTTTGGTTGGTTCTCATGTTCCTTAGCTTGGGTTGAGTCATTAGTTCTTGGAGCCTTGGTTGGACAAACACTCTGGAAGCCCTGTAATGACTTGGGCTGAGTTACTAGTTCTATAGCCTTGGTTGGACAAATGTTATGGAAGCGCTATAACAACTTGGGTTGAGTTACTAGTCCCGTAGCCTTGGTTGGACAAATGCTCTAGGGGGCTTGGTGGGTTGAGTTACTAGTCCTGGAGCCTTGGTTGGACAAAATCTCTAGAGCCCGAGAACAATTGTGGGTTGAGTTACTAGTCTTGGAGCCTTGGTTGGACAAATACTCTAGAGCCCGACAATAGCCGTGGGTTGAGTTACTAGTCCTCGGAGTTGGGTTGGAACAAACGCTCTGGAGCCCCGGAAGGCTGGGATAGAGACTGATCAAATGATGGTTTGGTGATGTTCGACTGTGAGGTGGAATCACTGTTTGATGGGTTGAGGTGGATGGGCTCTGGAAGCTCTGGATGGTTTTTGATTGATGTGTTCTATGAGATCCCACATTCATGCTTGGAATATGGCACGGGGGTGAATGGGTGAAGAGAGATTTGGCTCAACCATTCTACGGTCAGGTGGAACGTGGAAGTCCCTTCCCGGGTTTGTATTTTGCATCATTAATGAGAGGTTATTTATCCTTGTATATCTATGAGCATTATGATGGATTATATGTGGTTTATCTAGTTGTGATTTCATTGGTGTTTATGTCCCTATCATGTTGGTTATTTAAATGTTTTATGACAACAACCATGAGTGGCTCTCATCATGTTCTTACTTGTTATTGAATGATCAATGTATCTATGACCGAGTGGATGAAATGGCAACTAATGTGATAAGGAGACAATGCTTCATAGCGAATCTCAGATAAGTATGAGACCCCCGTGCTTAGATCTATTATTTACACCTGTAGGTTGCATATTTACTAAGTGTTTACAAAATTCCTGTCATGACTAGTAGGGGTCCAGTCAAGGTCTTGAACAAGTATTTTCTTTAGTACTGTCATTTCCATGTTATTTTATGAATTTGAAGAGATGGTTCAATTCTGGGTAATGACCTGGGCCTGAAAAAGTGGCTCAAATCCGGAGTCGCTCACATAACATTGACAATTTTGGTGTCTGGTCGCTGTCAGGCAAGCCTATGGGAGCGACTTTGGGTTTCTGGTCGCCCTCATGCCTATAGCATGGGAGCGACTAAGTCTCAAGTTGTCCAAAAGATCAGTGGGACCCCAAGGCAGGCTGCCTAAAGCATTGGATTGGTTCCCGAGGGCCCTGTAGCTGATGATTAATGTTTGTATGGTGTGTTTCCATCGGTTCCACTTCCTTAACATGACTTAGGAGGTCGAATCATATCATAGTGGCCTCTCGTCGCATGTTTACCCCGGCTGGCCGATTGCTTGGGTAGATGTGGGTGGAGGGTGTTACAAAACATCTCAATGTTAATCCAGCTAGTTATAGGCAAAATAAGGAATGTTTTTTGCCTTCGTATTATATGTTGCAGTCTACATCGTATTTGGTTTGGAAACTTATCGGTTTAGTGTGCTCTCATCTACTAGTTTGATAACACTAAGTCTGTGGAATGTCCGGGCCCTCCTAGTCTGATGCCTTCCTTCTTATCATTGCTTCGTCTCCAGTTCACACTTTCTCTCTCTCAATATTTTCCTCTCGAGAGAGTCTCATTTCACTTTAAGTCTGGGACTTGCTAGTTGCTCTTACAACCTCCCTTCATTTTGTTATCAGAAAATCCAATAGGTAAAGGAGTTGTGGCTTGTTCATCTTTAGCAATTCGATGAGTGTCCAAGGAATCAACTCTCACAATTAGTCCACATTATTTTTTTTAGGTAACTCTCCTTTGTATTAGACGTCTCAAGGAGTTGTTGGGAAAAATATTGTTTAAATACAATGAGAGTCGTGATGAACTCCTCCTCTGAATCGAGGAATTACATTTGCTTTTTTAGATTATGGATGAGCATTTAAAATGCATTGAAAACAAAGTTACCAACTTAACGAGAACTATAACCTCAAAATAAGAACTCTATCCCCAAAAACATGAAAAACACTCTGAAAACAAAAAGTGTTGATGTTACATCTACGTTTTTTTTGTTAAAATTCCAAAAAAAATAGCAACAACATTAAAAACCAATTTTGTTTTGCAATAAACAAAATCACCCTGAAAATGAAAAAGTGTTGATGTTGCATTAACAATTTCAACACAGATATATATATATATATATATATATATATATATATATATATATATATATATATATATTAACAATGGCATAAAAAACTACAAAAATTGTGCAATAAACATGAAAAAACACCCCAAAATGTGAAAAGTGTTGATGTTGCTTCAACTTTATTTTTTGGGTTAAATTTCCAACATATATATATATATATATATATATATTTTAATCAATGACATTAAAAATAAAATATCATGACTTCGAAAAACCTTAAAATTCCAATAGTTTTAGGCTAAGACAACTTGACACATTGCGACAAAAATTTATAAATCAATCATCAAATTGATACACAGTGGGGGCAGACCTCATGCATTACATGAATATATGCATAATGGGGGCAGATTTGATCCATTGTAAAAAAAAGAAAAAAGAAAATTAAGCATAAAAAGAAAAGAAAAAAAAAACCATAATAGAGAAAAAATCAAACAAATAAACAAATCGCTAAAAACATAATTAAAAAAAAAAACAAAAAAAATTGAATTAAAAAACAAATAATGAACAAATAAAGAAAGGGAAATTGATTATCGATGTGGAGCCCAACACCACCATTGCCACCACTAAGGTCCAGAATGTTGAGCCCGAAGATCCAGAGGCATGGCGGTGTCTCTTCCACTCACAGATGTGGGTGAACGGGTCTCCACTACAGTTCATTGTCGACAACGGGAGCCAAAAGAACCTCATCTCAGCAAAGGTCATTAAGCGGTTGGTCCTACTAACCACACCACACCCACAACCATACACCATGGTGTGGCTCCACCAAGGACAAGATCTTCACATCAGCCAACAGGGTCACCTTCCCTACAACATCAAGCCCTTCACAGACAAGGTAATGTGTTATATTGCTCCTCTTGAAGTCTATGATGTGCTATTAGGCCAACCATACTCGTGGAAGCACCATGCTATGTATGAGTCCATGCCTTACATTGTTATTATTACTTTAGGCAATAAGTTATACAAGACATCGGAGGTAGACCCGCCTACTACCATCCCTTTGATTATTGCTAAGCAATTGATCTGAAAATGGGGCTCTTAGGCTTCTTGTCTAGCTTACAAGAACCTCTCCGACTTCCAAAGCTTGAATTTTCCCGTCTATTTGATTAACCAATGCGGAATTAAGAAATGCTTTAAAGTATAGGCATATGCTTGTTTTTATTGTTGGTTGTTATGTGCTTTAAAATCTGTTGTGCATGCTGATATTTAAATGTGCTTGAACATATACATAAATGCATATAACAGTGAATAAGGCAGTAGTAAAAATAGACACATAAGACAACAAATTAATTTGGAGTTCACCCACAACTCTTGGGCTACATCTCTGTGAGCTCTTGTCAATTTGACTTGGCTCTCTGGGATTATGGTGTAAGTCTTTTACAAGTCGTTGACTCAACTCCTGCTGTTCTACACATAAACAGTGGGTTCATACACCTTTTTATCCCTTGGCTCTTGAAGCTCTGGCTTTTGGCTCTTGGCTCTTGGCTCTGGCTCTTTGGCTCTCGGTTCTGGCTTTTGGCTCTAACTCTGGCTCTTTGGCTCTGGTTCTGGATCTTGGCTCTTTGGCTCGAGCTCTTGGCTGTTTGGCTCTCCTGCTCTAGCTCCTTTCTGCCTTCTGCAACCTTCACACTCTCTGGCTTTCACTTGAAATTCAAGTGACGCCAAAGGCTCCCTTAATTGCTCCTTTTTCTTTTGCACTGCCTTCTTGGGCTTCTGCTTTCAGGCTCTCGGTCTTCTGGCCATTGTCCCTTCATTTTCCTCATCTGAGTGTTAGAAATCATTGCTAAACACTTCCTGGGATGGATGCCACCTATCTGGTAACGGACATGGAAATCAGTGCTTAAAATTCCTGTGAAACAGTCGTTCTGAGTTTTACATAGAGAATGCTGCCATTACATGGAAAAATCTGCAGAGAACACTGTTCCCGGACTTGAAATTCTAAAATCCCTGCTTTATAGCGCCATCGGGTCTGCTTGGGAATCACTATCTGATGAGCCCCAATTTTTGGTACAATTTGGGCTCATATTGGCCTACTTACCTTGTTCAACCATTCATCTTTTACCACTTATGCATTCATTTCTTAGTATATTCATGTTGTTTGTAGGAAGAAGGGCAGGCATTATATCTATGTGACTAATACATGATGATTTCAGGTTCTTGGCATTAAAGAGGGCAAAAGACCACGCAAAAGGAGACAAGGAGACATCAAAGGTGACATTGTGGGTTCATAGGGAGGTTGTCCACAGTCTTGATGACCCTCCTCGTGATTTTCACCTTAACTCCGAGCTCTAACAGCTCTCCCCACCGAGCTTAAAGGCAGCCAACACGTTCTACAGGATCAGCAGTTTTACAGCAGTTTGACTTTCAGTTGGACAGCCAAGCTCCACGAATGGAGGAAGCCAGCTTGATCTTCATTTTGTATAAATATGAAGGCCGTAGCCTTTGTTAGGAGCTTTTTGAACTTTTGGACTGATATTGTAATTCTTGAGCATAGCTCGGTGTTTGTTTTTGTAAGCCAGTTTTGGCATGACATTAGACTTTTGATTATGAATAAAGGCAAGCAGATTTGGATCTAATTCTGAGCTTTTAAGGGAGCTATAGCTCTCAGGTTAGGGCCCAACCTGAGAGCAATAGATCTCCTCTTCTTGTAGTGTTATTTACCTTTCTTTCCAACACTTTGTTTCTTAGTTTTGATATGCATTTCAAGAACACAGTCTGCTGATTTGATTTATTTAATAAGATTGAGTAGGATTAGCTTATGGTTAATTTACTTTCAGTTGCTTAGATTAGGATAGGAGGTTTGTAATTCACTGGAGCTCCAAGAAAAGGTTGTTAGTGCCTCCACTGCCATCTCTGTTTAGGGATTGGGGTGCAGTCTATACCAACCACCAAAAAAACGCAGTCTTTTCTACTTTTATGCAAGCTGCAACACAATCGGTTTAATCGTGGATCCTTCCATGCATTTTTCTCTTGAGCCATACTTCGTCATTACAATTCCATGCACGACTTTTCTTCATGATTTACATCGTTGTTCATTAGTTTAATAGCACAGGTAGCATTGGTTAATGAATTCTCATTTTTGGTGCAAGACATAAGTAATTTGTTTTATTTACACTGCTCCATATCATTCTACTTCCTTCTTCTTCTTCTTAACCTCTCCTCAAGCCACCTACTCGACCTCTGTTCAGCTCGTTTACCTCCCAACTCATCCATTGCCACGTAGCTTCATCTTTTTGACCTTTCGTTGCTGCCATCCTTCTATCCACCAACCAACTCCGTGCACTCTTTCTCCATCCTGTTTCTCTGCCCCTGAGTCATCACAAGCTCCATCTCCACCTTACCTATCCACCCATACCGTTCCATCACTTCACCATCACCCAAAACTTCCACTTACAGCACATCCTGTAGAAGTTAGCAGACTTCCTGTAGAATTTCTTAGTTTCCTGTAGGATCCCCTGCAGACATCCTGTAGAAGCCTGCAAACTTGGTTGCCGAGCATCCGAACGTTGTAGACCTCTGTGGACTAATGCTAGGGACCCCCTGGGACCTCTCCTAGCCCTCCTGACCTTTCCCAAGCTTTCTCTCCCTTCGCACCACCTCTGCACAGCCAAACCCTAATAAGAAACAAATTCATAATCACTCCATCCACTTAAGCAAAAATACAAAAACAATGTTCTTTTTCATAGAAGTAGTTTGAGTTCATGCATTTCACATCAGTAGAAGTAATGGCATCATTTGTAGACATTTGCACTCTCACTATTGCACCATAGAGGTTAAACTAGTCAGATTAGGGTTTACTAGGGTTTCCATGCTTTGGTTGGCTTTCAGTTCATTTTTGCAAAGTAGATTGATTTCCTCTGAGATAGCCTTCGTCCATCATTTAGAAAGCTTCTTCTGAGAGCATATAGAAGTTGGCTTGAGCCCTAGCGGACTTGTGCCAGCTGACCAAGTGACAGCCGCGACAAGAGCTAGTACTTGTGCATACAGCACCGTCGCTTCCAAGTTTGTACGAACTACCGAGTTGATAAAAT
This sequence comes from Pinus tabuliformis, assembly GCA_031772625.1. Lineage (NCBI taxonomy): Eukaryota > Viridiplantae > Streptophyta > Pinopsida > Pinales > Pinaceae > Pinus > Pinus tabuliformis. The sequence goes on from CM062816.1 coordinate 1,609,133,490, forward strand.
TAGAGATAGGAAGCCCAGGAGTTGTAGCATTATTGCTACAATACTGGAGCCCACCATCTTTTTGGCGCCGTTGCCGGGGAAGCGTCAGAGTATTAGTGATTGTTGCTTTTCTTCTATTTTCTTACTCTTGCCTTCTGCTAAGTAGTTTATTTCATTTCCATTCTGCAAAAGTAGCATAGACATTTCCTGCTTTCATAGATTAGCATTTCCTGCTTTCATAGATTAGCATTTCCTGCTTTCATAGATTAGCATTTCATTTCTGCAAGCGTAGACTAGCATTTCCATTCCTGCAATTTCATTTGAGCAAAGTAGATTAGTTCTTTCCTGCTTTCAGTTTAATTCTGCATCTTTATAGTTAGTTGTAGATCAATCTGTTTCAGTTTTGCAGGTACAAAAGAAAAAAAGCAAAAACAATCAAAAAAGAAAGTCTTTTCCATTTCATGCCTCGTAGGAACCGAGATAAATCAGGCAAATTCCTACCCAACACCCCCACCACATCACTGAGTCACCCTTCTCTCTTCTTTGGTGACAGTGACCCAGAAGAACCTATAGGTGAACATCCCGAGATATACAAAGATCCTATAGTAGAAGAAGAGTTAGAGACCACTCCATCTGAAGCTATGGCTGACAATAGAAGAGAAGATGAGAGAATAGAAGGTGCCTTCCCCATCCGAGAGACCAATGGAGAGATGAAAATGAAGAACATTAGCCCCTCCGCCTTACCTCACTTCCATGGACTGACTACTGAAGATCCCGATACCTTCCTGTTTGAGTTTGCTGTCCTTTGTAGAACCTATGACTATACTGAAGATGAGAAAAAGCTGAAACTCTTCCCTTCAACTCTTAAGGATGCAACATTACGCTGGTTCATGGGCTTACCTGGGAATAGTATCACCACTTGGGCTCGGATGCAACAAGCTTTCAATACCAAGTACAGGGATTATTGTAGGTCTAAGGAAACCAAGGGAGAAATCTTTCGGATGACCATGGGAAATGATGAGTCCTTAGAGGATTATGAGGAGAGGTTCCAACTTAGCTATAAGCGGGCCAGGTGCACACTTGACCCTGAATCCCTCAAGTTGGTCCTGCTCCGAGGAGTCCTTGAAGACCTCTTAGATACCCTTCACATGTTAGCTGGGGGGGACATTTACCAACTGCCTTATGAGGACATCAAGACTGTGTTTCGAAACCACTCCAGGGCAGCTCGAAAACGAGGTAGGGGAAACCTCCTCTCAACTAGTGTCCCTTTCTCCAAACATGAGCTTGCAAATCAATTAGAAGATCTCAAGAGTGAGGTGAGACAGACCATTTCCATGCAGCTGGACACATTCAGAATCCAACAGAAGAAAGAAGAAGCTGAGAGAGCCTTGGCTGTCTTCTGCCCTAGGGGCACAAGGAGACACCCTAAGAACGAATGCCCATTGCATTTGGTTGAAGTATGTTTCGTTTGTGAGGAGGACCATCCCACAAATCAGTGTCCAACCTTACCTGGGTTTAAAGCCATGTACCAAGGGATAGAAGCTCCCACTGAACCTCTCTATTACCTTAACCAAAGGAGGCCACAAGGATCTAGACCTTATCAGCAGGGGATGCAAGGGGCACCTCAAGCTTATTACAGCCCCAACCAATCGACTCCTATGCCTTCCTGGGGTCCCCCTGCTCATCCTTCCTGGTCCATGCCTCCTCCATGGTCTTATCCACCTCAGTACCCTACTCAACCTACTTCTCATTCATATCATTCACATGCCCAGCCACAGCCTCAGTGGAATGCACCTCAGTCGGGGTGGAGGCCCCAGTACAATACTCCTCCCGCCATTTTGCCTCCACCACCGGTTCAACCTTAGCCATTACCTCCTGCTCCTCCAAGGCAACCTCAAATGCCTGCTCAACCGAACCCGAACCCCAACAATAGACAGGCCCAACAGGTATACACTGGGGAAACCTCATGCCCTACCTATGCTGTGGAGATCCAGGAGATCAATCTTCGATCTGGAAAGACTCTACCAGATCGCCAACCTCCTCCCCCAGAAGATGAGGAAGATAAACAGGAAAGTGAACCAAAGGCTATTCCACCCTTTCTTGAGAGACTAACAACCACCACACAACCCAACCCAGAGGAGGATGAGCTTCTGGGTGAGCTCAAGCAGTTGTGTGTAAAAATACCACTTCTCCAAGCCATCAAGGATGTGCCAATATACAACAAACTGGTTAAGGAAAAGTGTTTCAAACACCCAGGCAGGCGGAAGAAAGATGCTTCAACCATCAATGTCATAGGACAACTGTCTGACCTTATGTTAGGACAAGTCATCTGCCCAAAGTACCTAGATCCTGGAAGTCCTGTAGTAGATGTCCACATCAATGGCACCATCATACCTCACACCTTGATTGATCTTGGGGCTGCCATTAATGTGATGACCAGGGATACCATGCTCAAACTCAATCTTCAGGGTTCCTTGAGGAAAACCTCGACAGTACTGCAATTAGCAGATCGCTCCACTGTGACACCCGAAGGGATTGTGGAGGATGTCTTGGTCTCTATCGACTCTTGGGAATACCCTGCAGATTTCTTGGTTCTGCAACCCAAGGCAAAGCTTACTGGATATCCTCTCATTTTGGGAAGGCCTTGGTTAGCCACTGCAGATGCTTACATAAGTTGCCGTGCAAGAAATATGACCATAAAAAATGGTCCTATGTCCAAACAGCTAGTCCTATACCCTCCTGCCCAACCCTCCTTAGAGCATGACTTACCACTCTGGTTAGAAGAAGGAGAGGAAGACGAGGTGTACTCAGCACCTCTGTGCACCCTAGATACCACCAGAAGAGACCCCCCAACCGAGGATGACTTGATTGAGACCTTGATCTGGAATCCACCTTCCAGTGCACTATATTTAGAGAAATTGGTGGACGATGCCCAAGCTAGCACCTTAGTGGATCTTTGTACAACCAGCCCTTTCACTCCCAGAGTCAAGAATGTGGAGTTCGGCCCTGAGAAAACGTTGAAGATCAGCTCCTCCCTATCTCCTTCCCAGGAAAAGGAGCTGTGTAGCCTGTTGGCCAGTCACCTAGATGCTTTTGCTTGGAGCTATAAGGAGATGAAAGGAGTCCATCCTTCGGTTTGTACCCATCACATATACATCAAAGAGGATTGTAAGCCGGTTAGGCAACCCCAGAGGAGAATGAATCCAGCTCTGAAGGACATTGTCAAGGAAGAATTGCAAAAACTGTTGGAAGCCAGATTCATCTACCCCATCTCAGATAGTGAATGGGTGTCCCCTCTAGTGTTGGTTCCCAAGAAAAATGGGAAATGGAGAATCTGTGTGGACTACCGAGAACTGAACAAAGCTACCAAGAAAGACCATTTCCCTCTACCTTTCATAGATCAAGTGTTGGATGGACTGGCAGGAAAGAAGTTCTTCTCTTTCCTGAATGGGTTTAGCGGGTACAACCAAATCCAAATCAGCCCGGAAGACCAAGATAAGACCACCTTCACTTGTCCTTGGGGTACCTTTGCCTACCGAGTCCTTCCCTTTGGGCTATGCAATGCTCCTGCTACTTTCCAGAGAGCTGTCTTAAGCATCTTCTCGGAGCTGGTCCATGATGCAGTGGAAATCTATATGGATGACTTTACTCCTTATGGGGCCAACTTCCAGGAAGCATTGTCCAACCTGGGAAAAGTCCTAACCAAATGCATTGAGATGAACTTGTCCCTTAGTCCTGAAAAATGTGAATTCCAAATGACTGAAGGGACCATGCTAGGCCATACCATTTCTTGCCAAGGGTTGCAGGTGGATCCTAACAAAATTGCTCTCATCAAGAAGGTTCCACCTCCTCAAAAGGTAAGGGATGTTCGGAGTTTCTTGGGATTAGCAGGATACTACCGGAGATTTATTAAAGATTTCAGCAAGCTAGCCTCGCCATTGTTTGGCCTGTTGGCAAAAGATGTGGAGTTTAAATGGACTGACGATTGTCAGAGAGCTTTAAATGAATTGAAGGACAAGTTGGTGTCAGCCCCAATCCTGAGAGGTCCAAACTGGGCCCTACCTTTCCACATCCACACTGATGCCTCGAACAAAGCCATAGGTGCAGCTTTAGGACAAGTTGAGCAAAAAATTCCATATGCCATTTACTTTGTTAGCAAAAACTTGTCCAAAGCTGAGCTGAATTACACTGTAACCGAGAAAGAATTCTTGGCTGTGGTCCATGCAATGAACAAGTTCCGACATTATATTACTGGCTATCAAACCTTTGCACATACAGACCATGCTGCAATTAGATATTTAATGAATAAACCAGATGTGAATGCTCGTATTATTAGATGGTTACTTTTATTGCAGCAGTTTGATTTGACCATTGTTGACAAACCAGGTAGAGAAAATGTTGTTGCTGACTTTTTATCTAGATTGGATTTGTCTGCAGATGAGGATGGAACGGTGGATGACCAGATGCCCGATGAACATCTGTTTGCTATTTCAGTACTCTCTCCATGGTTTGCTGATATAGCAAACTACCTTGTTTCAGCACAGTTTCCTCCGCACCTATCTTCCAGAGAGAAGAGCAGAATCATCAGAAAAAGTGCCTCATTTACTTGGATCGGCGGCAATCTGTTCAAGCTTGGCCCCGATCAGATCTTAAGGCGTTGTGTAAGGGAGGAGGAAGTCTTTGATATCCTCCTCACTTGTCATGATGGGCCTTGTGGAGGACATTTTGCAGCAAAGAGAACTGCCTTCAAGATCCTGCAGGCAGGCTACTATTGGCCCACACTTCATCAAGATGTCAGAAGATATGTCAGCCAGTGTGACCAATGCCAAAGAATGGGGAAACCGACCCAAAGGGATGAGATGCCTCTCCAACCTCAGGTGACTCTTGAGCCATTTGAGAAGTGGGGTATGGACTTTGTGGGCCCAATCAACCCTCCTTCGAGGCAAAGGACTTACATCATTGCGTGCACTGGCTACCTGACAAAGTGGGCAGAGACCAAAGCAATCAAAGCAGCAACAGAAGAAAAGGTGGCCGAGTTCCTAAGAGAAAACATCTTCTATAAGTTTGGCTATCCAAGAGAGCTGGTCACCGATCAAGGGAGCCAGTTCACCTCCAACCTGGTTGAAGATCTACTAGCTCATCACAAGATCAAGCATAGGAATTCCACTCCCTATCACCCTCAAGCAAATGGGCAGGTGGAAGTCACCAATAGAGCATTAGAAGGGATCTTGACTAAGGTGGTGAGCAGCAACAGAAAGGACTGGGCAGATCACCTGGTTGAAGCCACATGGGCTTACAACACCACTTGGAAGACCACCACCGGATTCACACCTTATGAGCTGGTCTATGGGAAGAAAGCTTTGCTGTCCATTGAGTTTGAATACAACACTTTGAGGATGGCAGCTCAGCTGGACCTAGATCTCAGCCATGCACAACAAGAAAGGCTATTGCAGCTGAATGGACTGGATGAACACCGAATGCAAGCCCTCCTTCACTCAGAAGTGGTTCAACTTCAGAGAAAGGTGTGGCATGACCAACATCTCCATGACAAGCAATTTCAGCCGGGAGATTGGGCTTTGTTGTATGACTCCAGATACAAAGATTTCAAGGGGAAGCTGAGAACCAGATGGCTAGGGCCATATTCAGTGGAAAAATGTCATGACAATGGATCTGTTCTTATTCGGACCATTGATGAGGAATCCATCCCCATGCTTGTCAATGGGCATCGATTGAAGATCTACATGAAGCCTCTCTCAAGACAAGAGTTCATCAAAACTATGGAGAAGGCAGTGTTGGTCATAGAGAAGGGTTCTGCCTCTGCTTTGGGCATACCCTGAAGAATCTAAAAAAAATAAAAAATAAAAAAATAATAATAAAGATCCTTGGGTGAAAACCTTTCTGAGGCGCCCAAGGCAGGTGGTAGGGGTGAAAACCTCATGGAGGCGCCCCTATTGTCTTTTCAAGAAAAAAAAAGAGATTGGAAAAAGATCCTTGAGTGAAAACCTCTTTGAGGCGCTTAAGGCAGATGGCAAGGGTGAAAACCTCAATGAGGCGCCCCTGTTATCTTTCAAAAAAAAGAAAAAAAAAAGAAGAAAAAAGAAAAAGAAAAAAAACACAAGAAAAAACAAGGTCAGCAGATGCATTATGTAAGATTGCATGCAGGTGTTCTATGGAGGAGAGGAAGCCTCTCAACTCAAAGCCAAGGGTCCTCATCATACAGTCGGGACACCTCACCATCACCTCCTCCAAGAATACTCATTTTCTCCAAGGTATGTGCAATTTTATTACAGCTTGAGTCTTCTACAGGAAGACGCAGATTTTCTACAGGAAAATGCAGAGTTTCTACAGGAAGATGTAGATCTTCTACAGGAAGGTGCAGACTCTCTACAGGAACACATCCTTTCTACAGGAATCGCTGTGTTTCTACAGGAAGCTTCCTGTAGAAGCTCAGAACGGGCCAGAATTCATTTCATGAGGAGATCTAACGGCTAAGGATCGGTTTGGATGCATGCACGCCACTGTTGTCAACCATTCACGTTGCTGTTATCTTGTTCCACCATCCTTGTCGACATGCAACAAAGTACCTGCACCAGCAAAGCAGATCGATGAGTCTCGAGAAAAAACAAATTGTAAATGGAAAAAGCGCTAGAGATCTCACACCATATTCATCACAGTCAGCCAGAAGCTCCGAGAGCATGATCGTGAGGCCATCCATCGTCATGCAGCATGCACCCAAGGAGGAAGAACTGTTCCAAGACATCCCGCGGGAGTCCTGTAACAGTTAAGCCTGCTAGAGTGGATACCATTCACCGCGCAGGCCATATGAAGTGAAACGTGGGCGCATGCAACCAAAGCATTCCATCCATCGTCGGCAGCTCGTGAACATGGACCTCCGGGCCTGTGTAAGTTCGCCAGCAGCAGGTAAATCGACTCATCAGCGTCCAAAGAGCCGAAACATCGTGTGCAGCCACGCAGGTAAGTGTCTCGACCCTTCCTTCCATCAGATTGCATGAATGTTACTTTGATTGATTGCTTAAGTGTAAAGGTGAATGGGTTGAGCGGCCGTATGGCCATTTGGCCGGCCACGTCGGCCAGTTAATGGTCTAGTTGGATGAGAGGGTGGCGGCCATGACAAAAAGAATAGCAGCACGCACGTGAGAGCAATCTCGTCGAAAAAAACCGAGTTTAACCGAAGAGGCGGCGGCAGATCTGCGGGAATTGATGCGACAACAAGTGAACGCACAGTTGAATGATGGGGTGACGTCACCCAACAGTCCGGCGGGGACAGCTCACCCCCGCGCCACGGATTCCGCCGAATTCAAAATCTAATCGGCTAGATTGCATTCATGCATTTATCAACCACCGGTTTGAACTCGAGTGGCTATCCTGATCCTTCTGCAGTGTGATACGCCGAGCCTTTGGCTATCAGAACGATTGAGAAGCACACCTAAAGCGCAGACCGACTGCAGTCTCTCCCGAAAATCGCGCGCTGCATTCTACAGGAACGCTGTCATTCTACAGGAACGCTGCATTCTACAGGAACGCTGTCATTCTACAGGAACGCTGCATTCTACAGGAACGCTGTCATCCTACAGGAACGCAGTTTTCTACAGGAAAGCGGGTGCCGCACGTAAAAAGGTGGCCAATTAAAGAGGTAACCCTGAACTCTTCATGCAACTGGTTATTAAAGGTGGCAGAATTGTCGTCCACAGTCTGGACATAGAAAAACGGTGAAATTGTTGTCTGCTGTGCCTATACTGTCATTCTACAGGATGTCGAGTAATTAAACTGTGTTAAGTTCCTCAGGGATAAGTTTGTGGGTTATGTGCATGACATTCTACGCTCTGTCTCAGTAAACTAAAATCTCTTCCACAATCACCACCTCTGGTTAAGAAAACTGTTTTATCATGCCAGGTGGGTTTATAAGACGAGAACCCACTGATTCAACCAAATTAAGGGAAAACCAGGAAGTGGTAGAGCTCTTCACACGAGTTCAATGGATATCTTTTTGTGACAAGTTGCAGGGTTACGATGATGAAGTGGCAGAAGAATTTTTGCAGGCTTTGAAGCTGAAATCCAAGACACTGGCCACAATGAACTTCAGAGGTCTAAGCCTCAAGCTCACCCCGCAATATATCAGTCGGATTACTGAACTTACGATGGGTTTGCCATGCGATAAGGAAGAAAGGAAGTTGAGCCAGCAAGCCAAGAAAGAATTCTTTCCACCTGAGGAGGAATTATCGGAGGACAAAAATGGGGTGCGAAGAACCAGCTTGCTGCCACCTTGGAATGAAGTTAGCTTGCAAATCATGAAATATATAACCTGTGAAGGCCGTTTTAGCATCGTGTACGCATATCACTTTCGGTTGCTCACTGAATTGAGGCACCGGGTTGATCTTCCTGTAGAACAAAAACTGAGCATTCCTTATTTCCTGTTACAGTCTCTAGTTGAGTGTGCCACAAAGCTAAAAGAGGGCATACCAGATCAGGTAGCCCACCATGGGTTGATCAAACTCCTCGTGGAGGATGCGCTTCATTCATATAAGGTTCCCCTCTCATGGGAATCATTCAGGAATTTGACAAGAGATGGAGATATAAAAATGTTGATTGAAGAAACGGGTTCCTCCAGCAGCGAGGAACAAGAAGCAGTGGCCGAGGGAAAGAGGGAAAAAGGCCAAAAGACCCCGACCACAGTGCAAAAAAAGAACAAAAGAAGAAGCATGAGGAAAAGGATGACAAAGAAAAAGGTGGCACACCCATCTTGTCAGCAAGGGAAAAGAGGTTGAAGAGCAGAACGGACAAAGCTGAGGTGGTCCACATCAGCCCAAGTACCTCGTCAACACCTTCAACCAAAGCAAAAAGCAAAACCCATGCAGCAAAGCAAGAAAAGGTGGTGACACCCGTGTCTACAGGAAAGCAGAAACAGGCTTCTACAGGAAGCACGAAAACAGAGACAGGGGCTTCTACAGGAAGCCCGAAATTGGCAAAAGGGGCTTCTACAGGAAGCCCGAAAATCATTGAAAAAGAGGCTTCTACAGGAAGCCCGAAAATTACCAAAGCAGGGGCTTCTACAAGAAGCCCGAGAGTGGCTAAAACAGGGTCTTCTACAGGAAGCCCAAAATTGGTAAAGAAAGGATCTTCTACAGAAGGCCCGGAAGTGGGTAAAGCAGGGTCTTCTACAGGAAGCCCGAAGTCTGAAAAGAAGGGGCCCTCTACAAGGAGCCCTGAGAAAGCAAAACGCAAGAGAGAGAAGGCTGGTATTCTCGAAAAGGAGGCAGCAGCTGCGCTGGCCGCCCTCAGTACACCTCCAAAGCCAAAGGAGAAGAGAGAGAGGGAGATCCCTCTACCTTTTGGAGCCAGGAGAAGTAAGAGAATAAACACGGGCAAGCCGCAGCCTCCACCCAGCAGCCAAACCATTTCAGGGGGTGTCCCTACTTCACCCAGTAAAAGATCCCCCTCTAAAACATCGGCCACCCCCGAGAGGGGAAGCCCAAAAATAACTTCCTAGACACGAAGGATAGGCCAATCGGCTTCCGAAGCCTGGCTCAAGGAAACAGGAAAGGGGGAGGAAGCACCACCCTCGTCACCGCCAGGGGCAGAAAAGGCAGGACCACCAAGAACAGGAAAGGAAGAGCATGCTCCGGGCCCTAGTTCTCGGCCAAGGACAAGGAGCTGGAGCAAAGTTGCTCAAGGATGAGCAAATAGTTTAGCTGGGGGGTGATGATGAGCCCCAATTTTTGGTACAATTTGGGCTCATATTGGCCTACTTACCTTGTTCAACCATTCATCTTTTACCACTTATGCATTCATTTCTTAGTATATTCGTGTTGTTTGTAGGAAGAAGGGCAGGCATTATATCTATGTGACTAATACATGATGATTTCAGGTTCTTGGCATTAAAGAGGGCAAAAGACCACGCAAAAGGAGACAAGGAGACAACAAAGGTGACATTGCGGGTTCATAGGGAGGTTGTCCACAGTCTTGATGACCCTCCTCGTGATTTTCACCTTAACTCCGAGCTCTAACAGCTCTCCCCACCGAGCTTAAAGGCAGCCAACACGTTCTACAGGATCAACAGTTTTACAGCAGTTTGACTTTCAGTTGGACAGCCAAGCTCCACGAATGGAGGAAGCCAGCTTGATCTTCATTTTGTATAAATATGAAGGCCGTAGCCTTTGTTAGGAGCTTTTTGAACTTTTGGATTGATATTGTAATTCTTGAGCATAGCTCGGTGTTTGTTTTTGTAAGCCAGTTTTGGCATGACATTAGACTTTTGATTATGAATAAAGGCAAGCAGATTTGGATCTAATTCTGAGCTTTTAAGGGAGCTATAGCTCTCAGGTTAGGGCCCAACCTGAGAGCAATAGATCTCCTCTTCTTGTAGTGTTATTTACCTTTCTTTCCAGCACTTTGTTTCTTAGTTTTGATATGCATTTCAAGAACACAGTCTGCTGATTTGATTTATTTAATAAGATTGAGTAGGATTAGCTTATGGTTAATTTACTTTCAGTTGCTTAGGTTAGGATAGGAGGTTTGTAATTCACTGGAGCTCCAAGAAAAGGTTGTTAGTGCCTCCACTGCCATCTCTATTTAGGGATTGGGGTGCAGTCTATACCAACCACCAAAAAAACGCAGTCTTTTCTACTTTTATGCAAGCTGCAACACAGTCGGTTTAATCGTGGATCCTTCCATGCATTTTGCTCTTGAGCCATACTTCGTCATTACAGTTCCATGCACGACTTTTCTTCATGATTTACATCGTTGTTCATTAGTTTAATAGCACAGATAGCACTGGTTAATGAATTCTCGTTTTTGGTGCAAGACATAAGTAATTTGTTTTATTTACACTGCTCCATATCATTCTACTTCCTTCTTCTTCTTCTTAACCTCTCCTCAAGCCACCTACTCGACCTCTGTTCAGCTCGTTTACCTCCCAACTCATCCATTTCCACGTAGCTTCATCTTTTTGACCTTTCGTTGCTGCCATCCTTCTATCCACCAACCAACTCTGTGCACTCTTTCTCCATCCTGTTTCTCTGCCCCTGAGTCATCACAAGCTCCATCTCCACCTTACCTATCCATCCATACCGTTCCATCACTTCACCATCACCCAAAACTTCCACTTACAGCACATCCTGTAGAAGTTAGCAGACTTCCTGTAGAATTTCTTAGTTTCCTGTAGGATCCCCTGCAGACATCCTGTAGAAGCCTGCAAACTTGGTTGCCGAGCATCCGAACGTTGTAGACCTCTGAGGACTAATGCTAGGGACCCCCTGGGACCTCTCCTAGCCCTCCTGACCTTTCCCAAGCTTTCTCTCCCTTCGCACCACCTCTGCACAGCCAAACCCTAATAAGGAACAAATTCATAATCACTCCATCCACTTAAGCAAAAATACAAAAACAATGTTCTTTTTCATAGAAGTAGTTTGAGTTCATGCATTTCACATCAGTAGAAGTAATGGCATCATTTGTAGACATTTGCACTCTCACTATTGCACCATAGAGGTTAAACTAGTCAGATTAGGGTTTACTAGGGTTTCCATGCTTTGGTTGGCTTTCAGTTCATTTTTGCAAAGTAGATTGATTTCCTCTGAGATAGCCTTCGTCCATCATTTAGAAAGCTTCTTCTGAGAGCATATAGAAGTTGGCTTGAGCCCTAGCGGACTTGTGCCAGCTGACCAAGTGACAACTGCGACAAGAGCTAGTACTTGTGCATACAACACCGTCGCTTCCAAGTTTGTACGAACTACCGGGTTGATAAAATTAGAGATAGGAAGCCCCAGGAGTTGTAGCATTATTGCTACAATACTGGAGCCCACCACTATCGCATATCGCAGTTGGCCTTCACCCTTCGCATTTCGTTTGATAAGCGAAACTGCGAAAATACATTGAAAAATGGTGTTTGACGGACTTCAAAATCCATACAATATGGTTTATATTGCCGTCGGGTCCGGCCAGTCGCATCGGGCATATATATATATATATATGCATATCGGCCCCCCCCCCCCCCCCCCCCCAACTATAATGTGCCAATTTCGATCCGCCGACATCGGCGATTGCACCATCGCATATCACGTGCATAGGTGTAAGCCCTGCTCCATTGTGTTCACCGATTGCGATCCGCCGATATCGGCGATTGTGGTATCGCATTGCCCCATGGCACTTTATGCCTCTGACTGCCTCCGACTACCACCGCCGATTGCGATTGCCGATCGGATTTGGACCGTTGATCGGCCAGATCCGATGGCCCTGTGCAACCACTATTCAAGCCTCTCGATAACCTTGTTTTCAGAGTTTTCTCCATGCTTTTAAGGCCTGATAGTGTAATGCGATAAGTCCAAGACTTCTCCTCTTTTGGTGGTTTTTCCCTTTAGGGAGATCTGGAAGAATTAGAGGATTTTTTAGACCCATTTAGCAAGGGGTTTTTGCCTCTTTTTCCTTTGAAAAAGGGTAGCTTCATTTTATGATAGCTTTCCCATTTGAAATCTGTTTTCGCCCATTCAAGTTGCGTTGGATTCAGAATGGAGGGATCCCTGCAATGAGACTGTGTCTGAGAGCAGCTTGCGACTTTCATTTTCCTCTGATTTACAAATGATGTGTGCCATTTGGCACCTTTCACCTCTTACATTTTAGACTTAGAGGTTTATCCAGGATCCAATTCTGGATCAGCGATGCAGTAATATCATCTCCAAGACTGGGAATTTTTTTTTCTTTCTGATTCGCTCTCAAAGTAAGGGGAAGATCGTGTCCACATCGATGGCCTTTGAGAAGGGTTCCTTCATACAACAGAAGCAAGTGGATAAAGTTGTGGAAGAATATAGGGACATCTTCTCCTCACCAACATGGGTACCTTTGCACTATCAGGTTAAGCATTTGATCGATCTAACTCCCAAAACACCTCTACCAAATGGGTCGATATATCATCACTCTATTTTGGATAATTAAATCAAGCGGTAAATCCAGGAGTTTCTCCAAAAAGGTCACATCCAACTAAGTTCATCACCTTATGGGAGCCCGATTGTACTTGTATAGAAGAAGGATGGGACCTGAAGTCTCTACATTGATTATCTGGCACTAAAAAAAATCACTGTCATGAAGAGGTATCCAATCCCACAGATTGATGACCCTCTTGACCAGCTCAATGGTTCCAAGTACTTTAGTAACATCGATTTGAAGTCAAGCTATCACTAGGTTCTAATAGAACCCACAAATGTATGGAAAATTGCCTTCGAATCCAAGGAAGGCCTTTTTGAGTGGTTGGTCATGCCTTTCAGGTTGACAAATTCCCCTACAACTTTTATGAGGTTTATGGATGACATCTTGTGTTCCTTCACCAACTTTTTCATGGTTGTATATCTGGACGACATCCTCATCTTCAACAAAAGTTGGGAAGAGCATTTGCAGAACATTCGGCAGGTCCTTCAAACCCTGCACAACACAAATTATGTGCCAACTTGGAAAAATGCACCTTTGGCATGAGTCAGGTCCAATATTTGGGTTACATCATTGATGAGAAAGGTGTGCATGTGGATTTGGCTAAGATCCAAGTCATTTAGGATTGGCCAAAGCCAACCACTCTAACAGAGCTTCGCAACTTTTTTGGCCTTGCCAATTTCTATCGAAGGTTCATGTTGGGATTCTCCCATATCACTTGGCCTTTAAGTCAAGTTACCGAGGGAGAAGTGAGAGCAAAGTTTTTATGGTCTAAGTCCAAACATAAGGCATTTGTTGAGCTGAAGCATTGCCTTTTCTCTACACCAATACTCACATTTCGAGAGAAAAAATCAAATAATTAAAAAAAACAATAAATAAATAAATAAATCGCTAAAAGAATAATCTAAATATGATTATAGATGTGGAGCCCAACACCACCATTTCCACCACCAAGGTCCAAAATATTGAGCTCGAAGATCCAGAGGTATGGGGGTGTCTCTTCCACTCACAGATGTGGGTGAAGGGGTCTCCACTACAGTTCATTGTCGACAACGGGAGCCAAAAGAACCTCATCTCAGCAAAGTTCATTAAGCGGTTGGTCCTACTAACCACACCACACCCACAACCATACACCATTGTGTGGCTCCAGTAAGGACAAGATGTACGCATCAGCCAACAGGGTCACCTTCCCTACAACATCAAGCCCTTCACAGACAAGGTAACATGTGATATTGCTCCTCTTGAAGTCTGTGATGTGTTATTAGGCCAACCATACTTGTGGAAGCGACATGCTATGTATGAGTCCATGCCTCACATTGTTATTATTACTTTAGGAAATAATACAAGACATCAGAGGTAGCCCCGACTACTTCCATCCCTTTGATTTTTGCTAAACAATGTAGTAATATCATCTCCAAGACTGGGAAATTTGTTTTCTTTCTGAATTTCTCTCAAATTAAGGGGAAGATCATGGCCACATCGATGGCCTTTGGGAAGGGTTCCTTCACGCAACAGAAGCAAGTGGATAAAGTTGTGGAAGAATACAGGGACATCTTCTCCTCAACAACATGGGTACCTCTGCACTATCAGGGTAAGCATTTGATCGATCTAACTCCCAAAGCACCTCTACCAAATGGGTCGATATATCATCGCTCTATTTTGGATAGTGAAATCAAGCGGTAAATCCAGGAGTTTCTCCAAAAAGGTCACATCCAACCAAGTTCATCACCTTGTGGGAGCCCAATTATACCTGTATAGAAGAAGGATGGGACCTGAAGTCTCTGCATTGATTATCGGGCACTAAAAAAAATCACTGTCATGAAGAGGTATCCAATCCCACAGATTGATGATCCTCCTGACTAGTTCGAGGGATCCAAGTACTTTAGTAACATCGTTTTGAAGTCAGGCTATCATTAGGTTCCAATAGAACCCATAGATGTATGGAAAATTGCCTTCGAATCCAAGGAAGGCCTTATTGAGTGGTTGGTCATGCCTTTCGGGTTGACAAATTCCCCTACAACTTTTATGAGGTTTATGGATGACATCTTGTGTCCCTTCACCAACTTGTTCGTGGTTGTATATCTAGACGACATCCTCAACTTCAAAAAATGTTGGGAAGAGCATTTGCAGAATATTCGGCAGGTCCTTCAAACCCTGTGGCAACACAAATTATGTGCCAACTTGGAAAAATGCACCTTTGGCATGAGTCAGGTCCAATATTTGGGTGGATCTGGCTAAGAGCCAAGTCATTCAGGATTGGCCAAAGCCAACCAGTCTAACAGAGCTTCGTGACTTTTTTGGCCTTGCCAATTTCTATCGAAGGTTCATGTTGGGATTCTCCCATATCACTTGGCCTTTGAGTCAAGTTACCAAGGGAGACGCGAGAGAAAATTTTTTATGGTCTAAGTCCCAACAAAAGGCATTTGTTGAGATGAAGAATCGCCTTTTCTCTACACCAATACTCACATTGCCAGAGAAAAAATAAAATAATTAAAAAAAAACAATAAATAAATTTAAACAAATAAATAAATCGCTAAAAACATAATCTAAAAAAAATAACAAAAAAAATTGAATTAAAATAATTAAAAAATAAAATAATGAATAAATAAAGAAAGGGAAGCTGATTATTGATGTGGATCCCAACACCACCATTGCCACCACCAAGGTCCAGAAGATTGAGCTCGAAGATCTAGAGTTATGGGGGTGTCTCTTCCACTCATAGATGTGGGTGAAGGGGTCTCCACTACAGTTCATTGTCGACAATGGGAGCCAAAAGAACCTTATCTTAGCAAAGGTTGTTAACCGGTTGATCCTATTAACCACACCACACCCGTAACCATACACCATTGTATGGCTCCACCAAGGAAGAGATCTTCGCATTAGCCAACAGGGTCACCTTCCCTACAACATCAAGCCCTTCATAAACAAGGTAATGTGTGATATTTCTCCTCTTGAAGTCTGTGATGTGTTATTAGGCTAACCATACTTGTGGAAGTGCCATGCTATGTATGAGTCCATGCCTCACATTATTATTATTACTTTAGGCAATAAGTTATACAAGACATCGGAGGTAGCCTTGCCTACTGCCATCCCTTTGATTTTTTCTAAGAAATGCAGTAATGTCATCTCCAAGACTAGGAAATTTGTTTTCTTTCTAATTCGCTCTCAAAGTAAGGGGAAGATCATGGCCACATTGGTGGCCTTTGGGAAGAGTTCCTTCATGCAATAGAAGCAAGTGGATAAAGTTGTGGAAGAATACAAGGACATCTTTTCCTCACCAACATGGGTACCTTTGCACTATCGGGTTAAGCATTTGATCGATCTAACTCCCAAAACATCTCTACCAAATGGATCGATATATCATCGCTCTATTTTGGATAATGAAATCAAGCGGTAAATCCAGGAGTTTCTCCAAAAAGGTCACATCCAACCAAGTTCATCACCTTGTGGGAGCCCGATTGTACTTGTATAAAAGAAGGATGGGACTTGAAGTCTCTACATTGATTATCGGGCACTAAAAAAATCACTGTCATGAAGAGGTATCCAATCCCACATATTGATGACCCTCTTGGTCAGCTCAAGGGGTCCAAGTACTTCAGTAACATCGATTTGAAGTCAGGCTATCACTAGGTTCCAATAGAACCCACAGATGTATGGAAAATTGCCTTTGAATCCAAGGAAGGACTTTTTGAGTTGTTGGTCATGCCTTTCGAGTTGACAAATTCCCCTACAACTTTTATGAGGTTTATGGATGACATATTGCGTCCCTTCACCAACTTGTTCGTGGTTGTATATCAGGACGACATCCTCATCTTCAACAAAAGTTGGGAAGAGCATTTGCAGAACATTTGGCAGGTCCTTCAAACCCTGCGACAACACAAATTATGTGCCAACTTGGAAAAATGCACCTTTGGCATGAGTCAGGTCCAATATTTGGGTTACATCATTGATGAGCAAGGCATGCATGTGGATTTGGCTAAGATCCAAGTCATTCAGGATTGGCCAAAGCCAACCACTCTAACAGAGCTTCACAACTTTTTGGGCCTTGCCAATTTCTATTGAAGGTTCATGTTGGGATTCTCCCATATCACTTGGCATTTGAGTCAAGCTACCAAGGGAGAAGCAAGAGCAAAGTTTTTATGGTCTAAGTCCCAACATAAGGCATTTGTTGAGCTGAAGCATCTCCTTTTCTCTACACCAATACTCACATTGCCAAAGTTGCACCAACCATTTGAAATTGAGACAGATGCCTCCGACTATGCTATTGGCACAATTCTCACCGAACAAGGGAATTTAGTGTCCTATCACAGTGAGACACTTTCTAATACAATTCAAAAATACCCCATCTATGATAAAGAGATGTATTCCATCGTGAAGTCTTGTTAGCAATGGAAACATTACATTCTAGGGAAGGAGAAAGTCATACACACAGATCACTGACCTTTTCAGTTTATATCGACACAATGGAAGTTGTAGAATGATCACCATCATAAGTGGTCCACATATTTTAAACAATTCCACTTGAACATTAAATATAAAAAGGACAACACCAATCATGTTGCAGATTGCTTCACTCGACCCCCCAGTTGCAGCACTCACCACTGTTCTCAACTCTTGTGGCCACGAAACCTCTAGATGGCCGCAACTATACAAAAATGATCTAGAGTTCACCACCACATACCAAATGCTAGTGGATGGCAAGCAAATACCATACTTTCCACCATTGTTGGACACACCAGACATTGTCGAACACCTGACACCAACAAAGATCAACCCCGACTTCATGGAACAAGCCAAAATTGATTGAATCATGGACAAACAGATTAAGAACACTCAATAATAGAGGATCAAACTGTATCAGGTTGTCAAATCTGGCGAGATCCTGCACCAAGGCAAGTTTCTCACCAGGGACCAAGTTTAGCAAAATTTTCCTGTAACACCCTCCTCCTACATCTACCCAAGTAACCGACCAACCAGGGTAATCATGTGACGAGAGGATACTATGATTGGATTCAACCTCCTATGTGACCTCAAGGAAGTGGAATCAACCGAAACACAACATATAGGCCTTCCACATTAGCTACAGGACTCCCAGGAACCTTCCCAACCACTCAGGTAGCTAGCCCCTTGGGTCCCACTGAGGTTTTTGATCACTTGACCTTTGGACATTCCCATGCTATGGACTTGACACGTCCAGGAGGCTCTGAACACTCTCATGACAAGGCATGCTAGTGTCTAGGGACTATTTTTCTCAATGTTGTGCCAGCGTCCCAGGGATTGGAGTCACTTTTTCCGGCCAAGAGCCCTAATCATTGCCCATAATTGAATGAAACCTTCAAAACAAAAAGATAACAAGG
Source organism: Pinus tabuliformis (assembly GCA_031772625.1). Lineage (NCBI taxonomy): Eukaryota > Viridiplantae > Streptophyta > Pinopsida > Pinales > Pinaceae > Pinus > Pinus tabuliformis. Next base: position 1,609,151,759 of record CM062816.1, read on the forward strand.
AAACAATGATGCAAATGCAAATACTTGAGCAAGGCCTTGACTGGACCCCTACTAGCCATGACAATCATTTCATCAAACATATCGCAAATATGTAATCTACAAGTGTAAACAACATATCTAAGCATAGGGGCTCATGCTCATCTAAGAATCACTAAGAAGAATTGATGCCTTGACACATTAGCTTCAGTTTAATCCATTAGGTCATAGATACATTGTTCATTCATTTACACGTAAAAACATGATGAGAGCCATACATAGCTACTATCATAAAACATATACATAACCGACATAATAGCAACATAAATGCCAGGGAAATCACAACCCTATGATCTACATATAAACCAATATAATACTCATAGAAATACAAGGAGAAATAACCTCATATTGATGATGCAAAATCCAAACCTGGGATGGGACTACCACATTCCACTTGAACATAGAATAGTTGAGCCAAATATCTCTTCAACCATTCACCACCATACCATATTCCAAGCATGAATGTGGGATCTCATAGAACACATCAATCCAAGTCATCTAGGGCTTCCAAAGGCCAACCACCTGAACCCATGAAACACTGATTCCATCTCACGGCCGGACATCACAAAACCATCATCAGATTGGTCTCTACCGAAGCCTTACAGGGTTCCAGAGTGTTTGTTCCAGCCAAGGTTTCTAGGACTAGTAACTCAACCCATAGCTTATCCGGGCTTCCAGAGTGTTTGTCCAACTAGGTTTTCTAGGACTAGTAACTCAACCCAAGCTAAAGGAAACATGAGAACCAACTAGAAAACAAGGAAATAAACCCACAACACCATGGCTATCTAGGAAATGGAAAGGCTAAGAAAACCCACTTTCAATCCAGGCAATCCTCCGTGCCAGTGATAGATCATGACCAATAAACAACATGCATCTTCCATGCATTCTAACACTAGTGAGGAAAACATACATGCAACTTGGTACCTGCAAGAAAACCCTGCTGTAGCTGCTGATCGCCATGTCCTCTTGCGATTTCCTACTCTTCCTTTTCCCTCTTGTTCCAAGCATCCAAGTATACCACACCCTCAAAGAGTGATCCAGGAAAACTCTAAGTGTCCAAGAGTATGAGAGAGAGAATAGAATGAGAGCTCCAAAACTGAACTGACACAAAGCTATACTGACCAAGCTTGCCCACTGATCCTCAGAAACCTTTTTATAAATGAGGCCTCTATTTTCTTCATTTTCCATTATTTTTATTCATTGTCCTCCTCACATGAAACCTGTGACCTTTCCTAATTTCCATTATTTTCATAAATAAATGTGCCAAAATGCCATTTTCTCTTACCAAAGCCTTTGTCATTGCCTTTTCTAATTTCCTTAGCCATAATAAATCGAATGAACACCCACACTAGGATGTCTTTCCCACCTGTCACCAAAAGATAGCTGATTGGGTATGGCTAGTATCGAAGATTGACAAAAGGTTATCATGCTGGAGCCACAGATACCTCTCCAGGGCCGGGAGACTAACACTGATAAAGTCTGTTCTTGAAGCCACTCCAGTGTTCTGGATGGCATTGGCTTGGATACCACGGAACATACTGGCTAAGTTACAGCAGCTGTGCAATAGATATGTTTGGGCGGGCAACCAAGACAAGCGCATCTTTGCCTGGATCAGCTGGAACAAGATCGCCCTTCCCAAGAAATGGGGAGGTTGGGGTTTGAAGGAGCTCCCTATCTTCGCTAAAGCATTAGCAGCAAAAATGGGCTGGGCCCTTCTGACGTCGCAGAGCCTATGGACCAGCATTACATTCCACAAATACATATGGCCTCCCAGCATCTATGATTGGGCAAGACTCCCGGAGTGGAATAAAACAGGTATATCTTCGATTTGGAAGGCCCTCTTACATTCCATGCCCCTTATTAGAGACAACTTGGTCTGGCGCATTAAAGAAGGGAATAATGCAAGGATTGGTCTTAACCCCTAGACAGGGAGTAGGGGACAACATTCCCTTCCACCGGAACTGGTTGCACATCTCTCAGCTCAGAATATTAGAGTTATCTCACAGATTGCGGACCAGGACCAATCAGATATCTTCCATCAAGCTTGGAAATCAGCACGCCAACTAAATCTCCCTGGAAGATGGCACACTGCATGGGAAGAATACAGAGATGCCTTATCAGAAGCTCACATTAGAATTATAGAAGGCCCGGATGAACTTGTATGGAACCTGGCAGAACACGGTGTATACACACCCAAGGATGGTTACATACAGCTTATTGCTCATAAGAAGCCCGAGGCAATTGCAAATTGGTGGCAGAATATCTGGAAACAAACCGCCTCCCCTCGAGCAAAGCTCTTCAATTGGTGCATTCTACGGAACAAAATCCCAACTGGGGACCAGCTCATGAAAAGAGGTCAGCATGGCCCCTTGTGGTGCGTATTATGTAAGGCAGACTCGGAATCTCCGGAACACATCTTCCTTAGATGCAATACAACATTGAACTTGTGGCAAAGCCTAAAGACTTTCATTAACTACGCGGGTGACTGGGCTGGTAATGATATCATCAGTGCTTGGACTGCATGGGAAAATAACAACAGAGGTTCAAAAATCATTAATCTTCCCATCATTGTAAACTGGGCGATTTGGAAAATTAGAAACAGAGTGATATTTGAAAACAAGCCCATTCATTGGCCTCTGCTCGAGGCTGGTATTGTAGCCGCCCTGAGGGAACTACCCGACCCCCCCCCTCCCTCATCTCGCCATCCTACTCCTCCTCCTCCCATTGACCCCGGTACGCCTTGGGCATTCTTCGATGGGGCAGCAAACCTGCAAAGCTGTGGAGGAGGCATCATCCTTCATATCTCACAAAACCATTACTTCAGGATCAAAGCGGGACTGGGATCTGGAACCAATAACTTTGCAGAACTCATCACTCTTCGCCACTTACTTCACTTTGCACTGAGGCACCACTACACTAGCATCAATATATTTGGGGACTCACAGATCATCATAAATTGGATAAATGGCACAGCGGCTTGTCACATGCACTCACTCAGCATAATTTTACATGAAGCACTGACACTCAAATCAGCTTTTAATAATATTTCTATCTCTCACATCTACAGGGAACACAACAAGGGTGCCGACAAATTATCCAAGGAGGCAGCGCTGATGGACAGAGGCATTTGGGAGATTACAGAGGTGAAATATCAACATGAACAAAAGTTTTTCCATCGTCCGTATATAGACCCAGGATACCCAACCTTGGGTCAGCAAATAGCTCATTAGAAACTGCTTTTATTTAACAGATCAAATATAGACTCATACTGAAATGTTTTTTGATATTTTGATAAAGGATGTACAAAACTCTATAACTGCTGAAGCATACCCTGCGTGGTAATGCGATATAACATCAAAATTGTTAATACTGGTAAATAGACACTCTCATGTAAATTTTTGCTCATTAATGAAATATTTATGGATTTTTCCAGAGGAAAAAAAAAGGATGTCTTTCCCACCATTAATCTTGGAATACATGTCCCATGACTGTGGTCTTATATATTTTTACATGGAATTTTAACCAGGGACTTTACATAACCCTCCCCCTTGGGGGAACACCATCCTCGGTGTTAAAAAACTCATACGACCAACAAGGCTGTTGTAAGCAAAACATATTGCCCATGGAGCTTTATAACATAGCTCATTTTAGTGTTTACAATGACCACTGCTAAAGACATGACAATCATACCGTTTACTGGAGCTTTTATAACATAACTCATTATGGTATTTATAATAATAATCACATATATACACATACACATTTGCTTCACCCAACAAATAATCATATTATCTATGGAGCTTTATAAATCCAACTCAATACATTGTTTACAATAATACACACATATATACATGCGCACATTTGCTCAACCAATAGATAAAAGAATATGATGCCTGCATCCGCAACAATGGAATCCAGAGGCTCACACCTTCACCCTCAAAGTAATACCAGGATTCGCCTCCTTCCTAGGAAGTCCAGAATCCACTGCAAGGTCAAATTTGCATCCAATATCCAGCGTTATAATCTTGCACCACTTGTCCTCTGAGTGAAGATTTACTGACTCATTGTTCCAAGGTACATTCCCAATGTGCATTTGATTCCATATGGCAATGATAATGGCCAAAAAAAATATATCCCTAGCCTTTCCCTTCTTTGATACACAGTCCCTCAAGAAATCCGATCACCCCCTTCCATGCAGTCACACACCTTCCAAATTCCGTTGGCACCCCTATCCCGGGCAGTATATCTGTTAAGGGATAAATTCCCCTAGGGTCTTGGGTTGATACCCTAGCAGATCGGAGGTTGTCTATAAAGAGAAACACATATTCCATACAACCATAATGATAATATAAGCAAACTATACGATAAGGGGCGTACCTAGGGGTCCTACTTTTGAGAAGATCCTACCAGGGTCCAAACCCTCTTGGAGTTCCTTTTGCTCATTCAACCTGCAAAACAATCAATTCAAGAAAGTACAACAATATATGGACTAAACATCATAAAGAAATCATCTTCATAATATATTGAAAGGTATTTATGCAATTAAATAACCATTCATATATGAATCATAACATGGATATCATAAACATGAAGAAGATTTATATTAGGAACAAAGATAAGTGTTTCTTTTATTATAGGCAAATAAAGTACAGAAAGGAATAATTTCACCTGATTCGTCCTTTCGCAAGCTCCAAGAGGAACCGTCCTCTGGATTCGTCCAGTCTCAAGCCTTTAACAAACTCCTTCCATGACTTACTCCATGATATCTCAAGTAGTAGATAGACATCATCACACAAGGAAACAAGGGTTTCCTGTAAATGGGGGAAGTGCAGGAGGCACTAGGATCTTCAGACTTGGTCAGGGAAATCTCAGCATAGTAACCTTTCTCTCTCTTCTCTCCTCCTTTAGGCCTCCCCATTGAAGCCTTTTTATACTTCTCCCAAGGTAGGTTTTTTGGGAATTCGTTGGGAACAGTTGGGCCACAGGCACTAACAGGTAATCAGCAGGTAAAACCCGCGATCTCCGCCCGAAATTAAGGATATTTATTTTTTTTCAAGTGTTTTAAGACATATACGCAGGTTGGGTATACACAGACCCGTGTACACGCGTTTAGCTCAGGGCAATGTTGTGTATAGGGAATAAAACACTGTTTTTTAAATTTTGGACCAGGTTGGGAAGGAGGGGTTGCCCTGGGCCATGAGTGCAGCATCACAAACCTCAAGAGTGAGATTTGGAGCTATAATAGATGCCCCCTAATATATGAGGTCAGAAGGGGTACATGATGGCCAAAATGTATTAAGCAAGTACATGGAAAGGAAATCTATCAAAAACTGAGAAGGACTTCACCAGAGTTCAGCCTGCCAAGCCACAAAAGGAGATCAGAAAGAAACACTATCTGAGGCGGGCATACCCATGCTCAGAGAAAGTACAACATGTCTGCTTATCAAGTACAAGTGAATCCACTAAGTATACAAGTATAAAAGACTGGAAAATACATAATGGATCATCTGATCACGATCGAACAAGTACATGTCTGAATATCACATATAAGAATGTCAATGATGCTGAAGAATGAACCAGATCACTGATATCAAAGACTGATCGCAAAAGGTACCAAATGAACATGATGGAATAGGATGGTACTACACTGCAAACTCAGGTGCCATCATATAGAATGTCGCCATGAATGACTGCAACATATAAGGTGGAATGGTATCAACTAGCAGCAATGGGAGCAACTGTCAAGTGAACCAATGAATGCTGATACAACCTGAGGTCTTCACCGACCGCTATGGTACATTTCTACACTATGGGAATAAATGATCTAGAGTCGACCATGTGAGAAATCGTTTGATTACCAGTCATTGATGTATACCATTAACAAATGTGAGACTACTGACCGATAATGATAATGAGCGTCAAGGTACCCAGTACAATCGAACAAGTGTGAATGGATGAGCTGGACTCGAACACCTGTAAGAATCTATCAATCAGGAGACAATTATGGTTTCCCACTGTCGATAGCGAAGGATCTGCCACTAATGACTGCAAACCCCAAGGTACTTCCAAATGGACTCTAGATCTTTGCCCCAGAGTAATGAGTCGTAGTCGATGGGGAAAGATCCACTAGAAGGAAGGCATTAAGGCATGCTTCATCAATCTAGCGTGAGTGTAACCCATAGGCCAATAATGTGGAAGGAATCAGACGAAAAAGATGTAGTAAATCGACCGAAGTACGTTTCCGGCGTACACAAGATGTGGCTAGCGCACGACAAAAACCCTCTGAAACAACCAATAATGAAAGCTAACACAGAGGCGAGGTATCCACCAATAGGGTCAAATGGAAACCAAGGTATTGCACAAATACCAATGTGTGATAATGTAAGTTGATGTCGAACACAAGGGAAACCACTCAGTCAAAGACCCATGATACTGATCGATTTGAGCACAAGGTGACCTATCAATAATGAAAATAGGGCCAGGGTGCAGCTCTAGGCCTGTCCTCAGAGCAAGATGTCGTCGTCGATAAGGACAAGACCCGCCAGCAAGAAGTCAATGGAGACCTTCTCAAACCAGGACGAGTAAAGGACCAACATAGCTGATGTGATGACAGACATGATACTAACAACTAGGGATGGCCGACTGAAAAATGAGTCAAGAGACACCGCAGAGAGGTCCACTCAGGCTAACTTCCCTTGAACAAAAGCACGACTCAATGTGACTATGTGTCTGCATATGATGACTCTATATAAGTTCGTCATGCAGGAGGCACGAATGAACCATCCATATGATTGGAAGAGATAACCAATTGGGGGAGAACTGACTCAATAAAAAGGTTAAGGCGTACCTAAGTCGAACTAAATCCCGCCCAAATGGAGGAGACTTTGCTTTTGAGTGCTTTGTTCAAGGGCGACACGACTGACTCTAGCTGCCAACAATAAATGGAAATATTGTCCCGTTCCTACTCTTTTTTTGGAATATATAATTTTTTTGTCTTTTTCTTTTAAGCTGGAAAAAGAATAAAAGAATGCTATAGTATAGTGGAAAGAACGAGTGTCGGTGAAACAGATGATCTAGTTCCTGGGATTGGAACGTTCCTATGCTCAATGCAGGGAGGTGAAAACTGGTCAATGACACTCAAAGGTGTGTTCCTTCCACGGGTCAGGGTGTGTCAAGTTGCAGAAGTCAAAGATATGCAAGTTTGATTTTGCAGTCGTCATGGTCAAAATTTGGCTTAAACACAAGTCCAAGTGAAGCCGGCTCAAGGCCAAAAGGTGCAAATGGTCAACATGCAATGCAGTAGTACAACTCAACACAAAGGAGCCTCTAGGGTATAAGGCCAGAACGAAGCGAAGAAGCAAAGAGGAATGAGTCTTCATTGCATAAGTCATGGCAGGACTACAGAGGACTCCCAAGCCTAGGGACAAAACATCAACATAAGTGCCAAGTGACAACAAGGTACTAACTAGGGCACCCATGATAAGGTAGGATCTACCACACAAGTCATGATACTTCTAAGCAATGAGAAGGTTCTGCACCATAACTTGGTGGGGTCGATCCTAAGGCAAAAATGGGAAAGGAAACTGATAAGTGCACAATGCAGGTGGAAAAACCTAACCTATATGCTAGTTTCGAGAACTAATACATGTCAAAACGGACCAACCATAAACTTCCAAAGGAGAAATCTTCCAAGTTCTGTAAACATAAATAGGAACACTAGACAAGAAGTTAATACATCCCACATATAAACTTCATATAAAATCTTGTGTTATAGAATACAAAACTTGAAAATGCGTACCTTATATATACAATATGGTACAGGGGACCACGCAACCTTGCGGCTTACGTATAATAGCTCTTCTAGACAAACCCCTTGCAGGGATCGGACCAAGGACTCCTTTGATAGTCAAAACTCATGGCTTCAAAGAGTTCCTCCTGTGAAGGCAAATCAAGTTCTAAGAAATCATGAGAACTACAAGGATCAAAAGAGGGAATTAAGGGGTCCCATATCCCTATAGGAAGAATCTCTCGGTCAACTGCTGGGATCAAGTCCCAAGAAGGAGAACAATAGGTCCAAGGATCGTTCTCAGAAGCGATTGAACATTGAGGATTCAATGCCACATAATTGACCCGTGGCGGGGTAGAGTCTATTTGAACACTTGGAACAAACCAAGGGGTATTTTGTAGTAAATTCGAATTAGGGTGGTAATTATCAGACGCAAGCTAATCAATAGTGACAATATTCCGGTTATGAGGAAAGCACATTACTCGAAAGAGTGAAGACACCACAACATTCATAGCATAGACATAATCACGCCCAAGTAGCATATTAAAGTCTAAAGGGCTATCAACCACCATCATGTCGATTATGACAGTCTTCCCACCTAAAGTGATAGGCAATTGAGGAAGAACGCCCATAGATTAACCAGGCCTTCTGTCATAGGCCAAACACTGACTTTGAGCTGTCAACAACTTTGGGGAACCCAAAGCTTTCCAAGTAAAAGAGGATATAATACTTGTAGAAGATCCTTCATCCACCATACATCGATAGACATTTGTGGAATTAACCTTGACCTTTATTTGGAAAGGCGCAGCAGAAGGAAGACGAGGCTCGACAAGACTATCCCAATCAAAGGAAACACTCCTAGAACTTGGAGGGGGAACATTCGAAGAGATTGGAATGCCCCCTATACCAGAAGAATCTATACTAGAGATCAAACAGACTCTTTTGTTAGGCACTTCACCCCCCAAAAAAGGAGTGTAATCGGCCAGAGATTGCACCGGCTCAACCACATTATCAACCAATGGTTGGTGGGATTGATGAGAAACCATATCATATCTAGGAGTAGAAGTACTTTCAGACTCGGACCATATCCTTTGAACCTCTGGAATACCAGGGCATAAATGAGTAAGATGGTCTCCCTTGCATATCTTACAAGGGAACTTAGGTTTAAAACTTCTACGTCCAATTTTCTTATCAACCTCCATTCTGCCAACATGACTAGCAGTGGTTTGCGGAGAGTCCTGAACATGACTTACAGATGATCCTGACTCTTTGCTAGTATGACTTGCAGTGACTAGACTTGTGCCCCCAGCATGATTAGCAGCGGCTGAAGGTTCATCTCCAACATGACTAGCAGAGGTTGAAGATGAAGTGCTAGTATGACTTCCAGTGACTAGACTTGTGCCCCTAGCATGACTAGCAGCGGCTGAAGGCTCATCTCCAATATGACTAGCAGAGGTTGAAGATGAAGTGATAGAATTATTCTTCTTCTTTGACTTCCTCTTTCTCCTCTTTTTAGATTTCTTATTACAAGAAGGAGGAGAAAAAGGAATCCCAGATTTCTCTATGAAAGAAGATGAACAATTAGCACCCATGTGATGCCCCTGAAATAAAGCATTCATCTGAGAAGCTTCAAGAGCATTTGGAATATTCAGAGTGGACCACAACCAAACTGGTAGTCCAACATTCAATCCAGGAATATTCAAAGTGGCCATCAAGGGAGTACCAATGTTTCCAAAGAAAGGAAAAGCACAAGGATCCCCTTTTGGAAGGGTACCTTGGTTGGTTTCTACAGGAATATTGGCCATATCTAACTGATTCGCAGACCCTTCCCTTACGGGAATGTAGAAATTACTTTTCAAGGAAGATAGACATGCAACCAAAACCTTTGCCCTTGCGGAGGAAACTCCACAAATTTCGAATGAACGACCAAATGCCTTTCAAGATCGGCGGAGTGGCAAGTCAGCCACTCAGGATACAAAGTCCAAAAAGTGACTAGACAAAAATACCTAAAGCCAACTATATACAAGGAGCAAAAAGCACTCACTAAAAAGTCCCTAAAAGAAGTTAGCCAGTCAAACAACTTCCAAGTATTTCTGCTCCGGGTGATTAGGATCAGACACCAAAATACAAGAAAGTGAAGTAAGGGGCCTTCCTAAGATAGTCTGGGATAATGACGACCCAGTTTTACCAGCGAAGGTAATAGAGGAAGTTACGCTGACCTCCTAACAACAGCCTGTGCCGGTGCAAGCCCCCAAGCTTCGCAAGGGTGCCCTCCAGTAGTACCGTTGAGAGTGATACAACGTCGACCTCAGGTGCCACGGGATTCCCCTCCGCAGCCACCTATGTAGATCCCTAGGAGTAGCAACTAAGGTTACCAACTCGTGTCAGAAGCCAGGCGGAACAGTCTTGAGGTAAGATCCGACAAGTAGGAGAGGGGGTATCTCTCTTCCCTGTCTTTAAAAACCCTCGTGCTTAACTTCCAGATCCAGAGCTTTCTTGGTCTCCCTAACGCTATTGGATTTTCACTCACTATTCAGACCCCTATGTTTGACAGTTTAAATGGCCTTAGAGAGTTATCTCTCCACTCGCCTAATCCAAAGCCCTAATATATCCTAAAACTTGTTGGTGTGTCTAACTTGACAACTATAAAAAGTTCTAGTATATTTTAATTAGCGCTTATTTTTAAATGGGATGTTCTTTAAGTCAAGGGATAAGTGGAAGTGAAACTAGTGGTGTTTTGACGCAAAAGAAATTAATAAAAACCAAACTATATGCAAATGCACTTGTTTTCATTTTTCTATGAAAGAAATTTCTACTAGGTTCAGAGGAACTCCAAAGAAAGCAACAAATCTTTCATTTTCTTTTACTCACGCTTCACACTCACAAAAATTAACAAAACTATGGATGTCCTAAAAAGATGTGCAAATTTATCCTAATGAAACAAGTACATGCTGATGCAAAACTCAAAACTACTCTTAAATCAAGAAATGAAAGTTACTTGTTTATCAATTTTTAATTTGCCACTTAAAATGTTTAGATGGAATATGAGTTGCTATGTTAGGCCCCTATACTACTAGTGTAACCCCTTATTGTTATTAGTACAACCCACTTATTATATTGATGTACCCATGTGGTGCCCATATTGTTACTATTGTGCCCCATATAAGCCCACTATTGTTATTATTGTGCCCTTACATTATTATTGTTATGTCGGCTCTAATTATGTTATGACCCCTTAGACTCCTATATATAGAAAGGAGGTCTTTTCATTTGTATCATCCAAGAATTGTTCATTTATGTAATGTAAAGGAGGTTGCCCCCTCGAAGAGGCTGAATTCTAAGGCGTTGATCTATCTTTTCTATCTTTTCTTGAGCTGGTTTCATAACATTTGGTATCAAAGCTTTGGATTCTAGGGTTTCGCTGCTCCAAACAGGTCATCGTGGAATTTTCGCTATAACTTTTTTCTGCAATGTTTCAGAAGTTGAAAAAAAAACCCATTTGAGAAGAAATCGTACTGAACCTTGGGTCCGAATTTCAAAGCTTTTCACACTATATTTGCGGAGATATGATTTGAGGAAGTCGGTCTTATTGCAGACTCCTGAATTACATTCCAAACAGGTGACATGGGGAAAATAATCATAACTTTCTCTCTGAGCATCGGATTGAAATTTCGTAAGAAGGTAAAGAAAGAGGACATACTGTAGTTTCTTGTAGATATTTTTCAGAGCCAAAGGTCGAAACAGTGACACGTGGCACTTCATACAAGTTCTCTCTTCTGGAAAGGTCTATAATCAGGTCATCTTGGGAGATTGTGCATAACTCTTTCTTGGAGAATCCAATTTGGATTAGACTAGTGGCATTGGAAAGAGGACACAGAGGGATACTACAGATCACAATTTCAGAACTTAAATATTCGAAAGTACAGAGTTACAGTCGTTTCAAGATCGAGCTCCTAAAATCAAGAAAAAGCAAGATGAGGATGTTTGATGGCAAGGATCCGGTAAATTGGATACTTCAAATGGAACAATATTTTGATCTACATGGTGTACCACTGTTACAAAAGGTATGTATTGCATCTTCATATTTAGAACCGGATCAATTTTTATGGTACAAAGGGCTTTGTTCTCGTAAACAACTTGTTACGTGGTCAATTTTCATGGAGGAAATGATAGCACATTATGAGGATACAAAGAGCAACACCTTCTTTAGAGCAACAACACAACAATTGGAAAGAGTAAAAGGGCTTCGTGACATAGTGGAAAGCAAAATTATGGAAACTAGGAAGCATACCCCTCAGAACTATAAAGATGGAAGTGTTTTTTCTCCTAGCGTTCCACAACCTACAAGGGTTACACCACAACAATTGGAAGAAAAAAGAGAAAAAGGGCTTTGTTATAATTGTGATAGCAAATGCACTAAAGGTCATAAGTGTGCTGAGAAGAAATTATTTTACATAGAATATGAAGAGGAGGAAGAAAAGGATCAAGAAACATCAAAAGAAGAAGATATATGAATCAGACCATATCTTGTAAAGCATTGGCAAGAATTACCACTCCTCAAACTCTCAAGATAGAAGGACATATCAAGAAGAAAAAGGTGCAAGAAGTGAAAGATCACATCGTGAAAGAAGAAATTAATCCAATCATATCTTGTAATTCATTGGTCAAAATTACCACTCCTCAAATTATCAAGATAGAAGGACATATCAAGAAGAAAAATGTTCAAGAAGTGAAAGATCACATTGAGCATCAAGAAATGAATCCAACCATATCTTGTAAAGGATTGGAAGAAATTACCACTCCTCAAACTCTAGAGATAGAAGGACATATCAAGAAGAAAAAGGTTCAAGCAGTGAAAGATCACATCGAGCATCAACAACAAGTTCTCCAAATTTTAAAGGATAATGCCACTTCGGTGCAAAATCAAACGAAACAACAAGTAGATCAACATCGTAGTGAAAAATGTTTTGATGTAGGTGATTGGGTATTTTTACTACTACATCTCATAAATAGCTTACCGAATGGGAAGACTCTTCAAGTATGAGGATGTGGAAGCATTGTTTTGTGCTATTTCTATTATCCAGCTAGATTTGATAAACGAAGCAAGGGATGAATGGAAGAAGGACGAAGAAGTATGGCCACTTATTCAAAAGTTGCAAAAGATTCAAATTCAAACAATATTACCAGAAATTGAAGAGGAAGGTAAAATCATATTGGAACCTGGAGCAGTCACAGAAAAAAGAACCCGACAGCTACGAAATCGATCAATTTCAGAGTATCTCATCAAGTGGAAGAACTTACCCACTGAAGATTCCACATGGGAGGACAAGAATTTTATACAAAAGCATCAAGAACTACTCAAGTGTTGAGGACAACGCTTTTTGAAGGAGAGGGGCATGTTAGACCCATATACTACTAGTGTAACCCCTTATTGTTATTATTACAACCCACTTATTATATTGATGTACCCATGTAGTGCCCATATTGTTACTATTGTGCCCCATATAAGCCCACTATTGTTATTATTGTGCCCTTACATTATTATTGTTATGTCGGCTCTAATTATGTTATGACCCCTTAGACTCCTATATATAGAAAGGAGGTCGTTTCATTTGTATCATCCAAGAATTGTTCATTTATGTAATGTAAAGGAGGTTGCCCCCTCGAAGAGGCTGAATTCTAAGGCGTTGATCTATCTTTTCTATCTTTTCTTGAGCTGGTTTCATAACATGCTAATGCCCATTTTCGTCTCTACACTAAAAGCAAGTTTCAAGACAAACAAAAATGCACTTTCATTCACTAAAAGAAACTAAATCAAAACCAAGTTCCAGAAAGCAAAACCAAGTTTCAAGAAGTTTTCTTCAAAAGCAAAACAAAAAATGACTTTTCAAAAGTGCTCTAAACAAGACTGAAACTTTATGATCGAAGAATAGGCAATGAAACACTTTGCGAGTTTGCAACACAAAATAAGTGAGAACACAACAAAAATGTGTTTCAAAATGCTATTAACGATAAAAAAGCAGCAACAAGAGCTTGGCAATAAATACCAAAGGAATGAAAAGACAACTTTCAAGAAAGTGTAAACCAACAACTTTCGGAAAGCAAGAAAAGCAGATGGTCATAAAGATATAGTTTTGACATGCAAACCAAAAAAGTCACCAAAACAAGATTTGACACAAAGATTGAGATCAACCTTTCTGCCTTGACAAAACAGAGTAGCCAAGACTCATAACAAGAAATCTTGTGTGATTAACAAAAGCGATGATCTCATTCTAAGCATCACCCGATGCAATGAGTGCTAAGTGAACTATTCAAAAATCATGAGAAATTAGTCAGTTACGACTACCTCTCATGGAAATGGTCATACGTTTGAATGACTTACTTAACGCAGTTGAATCCCAAAAAAATGATATCTAATATAACGCACTGCGTAAATCCCCCATACTTAAAAGCGATGATGCTTGCAATAAAACCAATAAGACCAACACTTTCCAAAATCAGAGAGAATTTGAAATCAGATACTTGCTGTAAAACTCAAAACTGACGCAAAAAAGTAACTGTTCAGGACTGAATCAAACCAGCAAACAGACCTTCAGAAACAAAAAGATTTGAAAAATCTTGAAAATTACAAGATATACGCGACTGTATTGATGTACAGCTACGTGTATACGCGACTGAGCCTAAGGAAACCTGCGTATACGCGGGTTAACTTAAGGAAACATGCGTATATACGCTTTTGTAAACAAGAAAAACAACGTATATAAAAGATTTCAAGAAAAAACAAAAAACAGTCTGAAGAAACTGACCAAACTTACAATTCAAGTTCCTATAGGAACAGACTACACAGTAACAACAAGCAAACAAACATCTGAGCCCTGATTGGCTTGAATAAACCCAAACTAGGAACAACAATGCTGTTGTCCCCAGTGGAGTTGCCAATTATGTTAAGGGATAAATTCCCCTAGGGTCTTGGGTTGATACCCTAGCAGATCAGAGGTTGTCTATACAGAGAAACACACATTCCATACAGCCATAATGCTAATATAAGCAAACTATACGATAAGGGGCGTACCTGGGGGTCCTATGTTTGAGAAGATCCTACCAGTGTCCAAACCCTCTTGGAGTTCCTTTTGCTCCTTCAACCTGCAAAACAATCAATTCAAGAAAGTACAACAATACATGGACTAAACATCATAAAGAAATCATCTTCATAATATATTGAAAGGTAGTTAGTTATGCAATTAAACAACCATTCATATATGAATCATAACATGGATATCATAAACATGAAGAAGATTTATATCAGGAACAAAAACAAGTGTTTCTTTTATTATAGGCAAATAAAGTACAGAAAGGAATAATTTCACCTGATTCGTCCTTTCGCTGGCTCCAAGCAAAACCGTCCTCCGGATTCGTCCTGTCTCAAGCCTTTAACAAACTCCTTCCATGACTTACTCCATGATATCTCAAGTAGTAGATAGATATCATCACACAAGGAAACAAGGGTTTCCTGTAAATGGGGGAAGTGCAGGAGGCACTAGGATCTTTAGACCTAGTCAGGGAAATCTCAGCATAATGACCTTTCTCTCTCTTCTCTCCTCCTTTAGGCCTTCCCATTGAAGCCTTTTTATACTTCTCCCTAAGTAGTTTTTTAGTTGGGAATTCATTGGGAATAGTTGGGCCACGGGAACTAACAGGTAATCAGCAGGTAAAACCCGTGATCTCCGCCCGAAATTAAGGAGATTTATTTATTTTTAAGTGTTTTAAGACATATACGTGGGTTGGGTATACATAGACCCATGTACACACGCGTTTAGCTCAGGGCAATGTCGCGTATATGGGATAAAACACTGTTTTTTAAATTTTGGACCAGGTCTGGAAGGAGGGGTTGCCCTGGGCCATGAGTGTAGCATCACAAACCTCAAGAGTGAGATTTGGAGCTATAACACCATCCCTCGACAAGGCTTCCTCGCATTGGAAGGTCCAAAAACGAAGCATATCCCTGCCTTAAAACCATCATATTGGTCATATCATGCTCATGGAAATCAATGGACATTATTGGGTACCAATGTCCCACAATGACCCTGCTCTCGAATGCTTTACCAACATACCGTTGCTTGTTCCAATTCCTTTTGTTGTTGTTGCTAATGCTTTCCGTCAATTTAGACCACCCAACCGGGCATTTCATGCTTTCCTGTACTAAGCACATAACTTCCATTAGATTTAAAATGAATTCAAATAAATTCACATCATACCTAATTTGTAGCCCATCAATAAGGTACACTTGCAATCCTGTTTACTTCCTGTCACAACAAGTCAAACTAGCATCCTTTACAAAATCATCATGTATAAACATATCACATTAGGTTAGCTTAAAACACAACCATCATAGATCAAAATCATAAATCACATGTAACCATCATAAACCAGAATCATAGATCACATGTAATCATCATAGATCAAAATCATAAATCACATGCATAATAAAGTTGAATGATACACTGATACTTATCCTTCAATCGGTCCTTTGCTTCTACCTTTTTCCTTACTCCGTAGGCACTCCGAATAAGTTTCCACACCCGATAAACACCCATTGCCTTATCCTCAACCATGTTCACATATACATAGTGTGCATCACTCACTTGCAAGCACACACGACATACAACACCATGCAATACATGCACCTACACTTGACATACAACACATACACCTATACCCAGTGTACAACACAACACAATACATACACCTACATCTGGTGTACACCACCTCACAATACATACACTACACCTGATGTACAAAACAATACATATATGTACACAAAGTACAACACAACGAATACACATGTCATGATAGCACGACTACATAATGCACATACATAGTATTGCATGTACACAACACAACATGTACGACATGTACACAATACCACCTATACACAGCACCACCTGCACAATGTCTACACAACATCACATGTACATGGCACCATCTGCACAATGTGTACACAATGCTACATGTACATCGTACCACCTGTACAACGTGTACACAATGCCAGACGTACACAACATAACATGCATGACATGTAACATGACACCACATGTACACAACACTGTATGCATGACATGTACACAACACCACCTATGACCAACACTGCATATGCAATATTCACACAACACTATATGTACCACCCTGTACATAACATTGCATAAACAACATGTACACACACTATATATACACAACATCACAGATGCAACATGTACAAAATATACGATATATGCACAACATTAGTACCACACATCCAAAATCACACTATCTCTACCAAGCAACCTTACTTCTAGTGTCTCTCCATGCTTATCCTAACATGTCGCGCATCACGTTGTTTACACTTCACTGATGTATCTATCAGCATTTTCCCGTCCATAACATGAAAATAGACATAGTATAATAACATAATATCAATTCATATCCACATGATACTGACGTCAGAGATATGTCAGGCTACTCTTCCCACTTAACTCCTCATAAACCATGAACCTTGTCATGCCATTCACCTTCATAAGCAATCATTCCTCCACAAGGATGATCCTTGACAGCCCTGTCGGACAATGACATAAATACATGGATACATACATACATATACATAAACATTAGCATAAAACAATCATGATCATGGCAGATGTAACAAATGTGGTGAAAATTCCATGTAATAAAAGTAAATAAAGGCAAAATAATAACCACAAATGATGAGGCACTTATTCCAAGTTGAATGTTGGGCAAAATCCTAGTGATGGGGATCACTTGTGATCGTTTATGGCTAAGGAAATTGGAAAATACAACGGCTAAGGCTTTGGAAATACAAAATGGCATTTTCATACAATTGTTTAAGAAAAAAATGGAAATTAGGAGAAAAGGGAGGTGAAAGGTCACATTTTGCATGTGAGGAGGAAATTGAAGGAAAAGAATGGAAAATAAAGAAAATAGAGGCCTCATTAATAAAAAGGCTTCAGAGGATCAATTGGTAACCTTTTGTTAGTTCAGTTTTGGAGCTCTCTCATTATTCTCTCTCTCTCTCTCTCTCTCTCTCTTTCTCTCTCTCACATACTCTTAGAGACTTATAGTTTTCTGGGAGCACTCTTGGTGGGTGTGGCATACTTGGATTTTTGGAGCAAGAAGGCATCAGGATAACCAACTACATCAGATTTTCTTGCAGGTACCGAGTTGCATGTATGTTTCCTTCACAAGTTTTGGCATGCATGTGGTTTCTAGGTTGTGATAAGTCATTGGCATGGAGGATTTCCTGGATTGACAGTGGAATTCCTAGCCATGGCATTTCCTAGATAGCCATGGTGATTGCGGGTTTACTTTCATTGTTTGTTTTTGGTTGGTTCTCATGTTTTCGTAGCTTGGGTTGAGTTATTAGTGTTATCACTCAGGTTGTCCTTAAGCTCCGGAAAAGGATATGGCCGAGGTAACCACATACCAACTTTGGACTGCAGGTTCTAGCCCACCTGCAATCAGAGAGGGCTCTCTCTTTCAGATTTAATTTTGTTGAAAAAGGATTTTAGGTTAGTTATTTATTTCGAGGGGTTTTGTTTTGATTTTGGTGGGAAAATTGATGTTTTCAGGTAGAGAGGCAGAGCATAGTCTGAAGTTTCAAACCATTGGGCGTGGAGTCGAAAAGGAGGACTGCTGGTGCGTTATCTTGGTCACAAGAGAGAAAAATGGAGCAGGGTAGCTGCGCATGAAATAATGTTTCAGGTTTAAAGGATGGGATGAATTCTAAGTAATGAGGGGCAGTTAAGAACCCCTCAATCAGCTTAACAGGGGAAGATAACAGAGCTCTACCTAGGGGCAGTAAAGAATCCCTAGATAATTGGCACACACAGGTGAATCGGGGTAAATATGAGCCAGAAGGAATTCATATTCATTACCAATTCATTCAGAGGAAAACATAAAGAAACAACAGAAATTGAGCATAGAGTGTATTTAAACAAATTCTAAGCTAATCTTTCTTTCTGCTATTTAGATAATGGTAAACAATAAACAGAGGTAAGAAGCACTTATTGTATCAAGTTGCAGCACAAGAATTCCATCTTCAGTCTCCAGAAAACATTAACAACACATCAAACAGCCTCTTCTCAGAACTTTCGGCAATATTTGATTACAGAAACAAATTCAGGTATACAGTGCGAGCCTCTAGTAAAAAAATACCAATTGACCAACCCTTGAAACAATGCAGAGGGCGGTATATATATGGAAAAACTCTCCACAATTTGTTTATTACATCTTGACCTAAACAGGTCCTAAAGAATAATTAATTTGACCTAATCCTATCTGAAATAAATGCATGAAATCTTTGGCTGCGCTGAGGGCTGCCGTATCAAAATGAAGTGAATGTGCTCGTCCTTGGTGGCTTGGTGCAGTTGCCTCTGCAATAACTGTGCATGGGTTTCTGTTCTTTGCTGTTCGGCCGCCTTAAATGTTTTAGCTGTGATTTGAAGGCAGGGATTGGCTTACACTTATTGATTTGACTTTGCTGGGGGGCTCATCAATGTTTAGCTGCTTCGAGCCTCTAAAAATCTTGACTGGTACTCTTTGGCTCTTCTTCTTCCTCTGATACTCTTTGACAATAAACTGGGCTGCTGCTCTAATGTGCTGTAATCAACATTTAATGGCCGTTGTTCGGCCCTCGGTCTTCTTCAAAACTGTTTTTTGCTCCTTTTTGAGTGCTTCGCGAAGAAAAACGGGTCATTCTGTGCCTTTCGGGCTTGCTGGGGGCTGCGTGATGAGGGATTTTCCATTTTGGCCTAATTTATCCAGCGATGCGCGATTTGAGATAGGCGCAAATCGCGCATCAAAAACTGCCTCAGAAACTGATTCCGGGGTTCCAGAGTGCGATTTTCGCCCTTCGCGCCAAAATTGCAGATGACGTCAGCATGACGGACCTCGTACGGCGGATGACGTGGCATGATGACGTCAACATGTACGAAGGTGACGGGGCAGTACAACAGGTCTGATGATGTGGCAGGACACGGTGGTGGTGAGGTGGTAGGGTGACTCAGCGGTACGGTGGCAGGAGGCCACGCAGGCAGATGACGTGGGGCTTACGTCACAGGGGGGAGGGCGGCAAGTGGTTTCTGGGCGCACTGCCTTTGGGCATGGGTGGTTTTGTCAGAGGGGGCTCCGCCACAACCCAGAAGGCGATGCGTGGCGGGAGTACGGCGGGAATACCGCCCATCTCCCGGACGCTAACCTTCAGGCGGCTTGGGAGAGGGGAAAGCCTGCCCACCTTTGATTTTTGGGGCGGGTGATCGGACGGTCGGCGGCGAAGGTGAGGCGGCGGAGGGATAAGGGGCGGGAATATACACGGAATATTCCAAATTTAATAAAGCGCGGCGGGGGGTCAAAACTATGGTTTACGTGGGTTATGGGGGTTATAAACGGGCGGGTTAATATATTTACACTCGGGACTTTGGCATAAGGGGTAAAACATGGTTTTTTTAGGGTTTATGAGCGAGGGTTTAATGATTTGTGCACAAAACTTTAGGTTAGGGGCGGAAAAGAGGGTTTTTGAGGGTTAGGACTAGGAAACAACGGTTATTAGCCTGACCAGGTGTCAGACTAATTCCTTTAAGACTCGGATGGGCTAAAAACAGCCCCAGATGGACTACCTTTCCCCAGACTTTAGGGAAAATATGGCTATAGTGCCAGGGAGGGGATATTTAATATTTTTGGGATTTATATACATAGTTTTAGTAGGGGAAGGGGATACAGATTAGGGATTTAGATAATACAGTCAGTAGTTAATATGGAGATGACCAGAAAACGCTAAGTTAAAGGTCCTTAGGCTAATTTTGGGGAAAAGAACTTGTAAAGAAATGAAATCCTTGAGCGAAGCAGATCTTCACCAAGGCAGCTGATATGGAGAATGATGGAACTAAGAGGAATCAAGCAGATCTTGACCTCTTTGGGGAAGAGAGTAAATGACTTGGGAAATGAGAAGAAGGGGAAGTTAGTTATGTCTAGCTCGAGCTCCTCCAGATGAAAAACTGCCTGCAACTGTGATTTGAAAAGATATAAGACTTTAAAACACAAGATTGATTATGAATCATCATTCTGCAACCTCACAACTACCTACCCAGCCTACCTTCCTAACATTTTTTCTTCTTTTTGGGTGGGTGCACTTAGACTTGCAGACCCTGATTTACAATTTTTCTTTTGAATTCTTTCCTATCTAAATCTACACTTATTTATGCCAAGGGCCCAGATTAAGCAGTTGGGTCCCTTTGATTCTCTACCTATCTACAAATATGCCAAGATTAAACTGTTTGGACAGATACATTCTCTATATTCTAAACATGAAATTGAAACCTAGGGAGACCAAGATTAGAATGTTTGGACCTCCCTTAAATGAAAACTCTTCAAAACTGGAACAACTCATCAAAATTGGAATACAGCAATGCATTTGGACTAAGCACACTTCATGGCATCTTGGGGAAATATGGAACACTGCAGCCTACAAAGTATGACATATTTGGCATGTAAAAATGTCAATCATGAAAGATGAAACCCTGTTGCAACAGGAGGCTAACAGTGGCTCCACTTGGGGATGGATTTTCCTTGTGAAAAGCCAAGAACAGCAGGTCAAATTGCCTTGATTTTTCTGTTTGTTGCTGTAGACTGGAAACACTTCTTTGTTCTGGCTGCTAAAAATGTGAAACTTTGAAATCTGAACCATTCTCTCCTCAACTGAGTTACTGTGAACTGTATAGCATCGCCTGCTTTCTTCTGCGTGCTTGATAACTATGTACAATGCTGCTGGAACATGCCTTTGACTGCCAATAGTTCTTTTCTACCATGAATTGCTTTTAATGTGACAATTTTCCTCTTGGTGTTTTGCTGAAATTGGTGTAGAGACAGAGCCTTTAAAACTGGAATACTCGCATCGGCTGTGTCTTCATAAAATTTACTGCTGCTCCTTAAATAATCGGCCTGCTTACACAAAATAAAAATAGAATGCTAATATATACAAATATTACTGCACAAAGATATATACAAGGCTTGCATTGTGTCCCTTAAAAGGGATCATGGTAATGTTTCAGCATACGGCCATTAACAGGGCCTTCTTCAACAGTGCTGTCCTCTATAGACCTGAGAAAATAAGTGTTATTTCCCTGAACAACAGAGACAACAAATGGCCCTTTCCATAAAAAATCAAACTTAGCATGTTTGCCCTTGTCTTCTCTTCTTGAATCCCACCTTAGAACTTTGTCACCAATACTGAAATCCTCAGCCTTAACTCTCTTATCAAACATCTTTTTGAGCTTTTCTTGCAAAATTTGAGCTCTGTCGTAAACTTGTTCTCTGGTTTGCTGAAGATGAATTGTCTGATTGATTCTTCTTTGAATGTCATTTGGTTCAGCCTGAATCTCTTGTAACAGCTTGATAGTAGGAATGCCCAAGGATGAAGGAAATCTGGCCTCCATGCCGTATACCAGCTCATAAGGGCTCATCCCAATTGATCTTTTGCTTGAAAGTCTATCTGCCCATAGGGCATTTATCAGTTTTTTGTGCCAGTTCTTCTTGTTTTCTTCTAGCACCTTCTTTATGATGTTGATGAGACTTTTGTTTGAAGATTCTGCCAGGCCATTACCTTGAGGGTAATAGGCTGTAGAGTGGCCCAGGGTGATATGAAACTTATGGCAGAAACTGATCATCTTTTTGGACTTAAAGGCAGCGGCATTATCAGTGATGATTTTCTCAGGGCAGCCAAATCTAGAAAGGATATTGCACTCAAGGAATTGGATAATGATGGTGTCATTGGCTTGTCTACAGAGAATGGCTTCAACCCACTTAGTGAAATAGTCGGTGGCTATTAGGATCCATTTGTGTTGGCCTGAGGAAGAGGGATGGATTTCTCCAATGAAGTCAAGACCCCATTGTTGAAAAGGCTTTTTTGTTGAGATGGGTTTAAGGGGTAGGGGTAACAACTTTCTCTTGCCCTAAAAAATCTGGCATTTGTGACATGAAATAGCAAACTTTTTTACATCTGCAAAAAGAGTGGGCCAATAGAAACCAGCCCTTATAATTTTATCAGCCGTGGACTTCCAATACAGATGTCCTCCATAGTCACCTACATGGAATTATTTCATGACATTGTTAGTTTCATTCATGGTTAAACAATTAAGCAATATACCTTCATGATTTTTCCAAAATAATGCACCATCTATAACACAAAATTTCAAAGCCTTCATTTTTAAAAATCTTTTCTTGGTCCTAGACAATCCAGGCGGAGCACAGATGTTTAACAATACAAAGCATATATCAGCGTACCAAGGGCATTGCAGAAATATTTCACTGATCTGTGGAGTCGCCAGCTCCTGTTCATTGTCTAGCTGGTTAATGTCTAAGGCTTGAAAGTTTGTTTCAGACATCAGTTTAGCTAAACCTTGTCCCTTTATCAGCTTGGTTGGTTTTATTTCTATGTCATACTCAAGGATGCTTGCAATCCACTTGCCTCTTTTGCCTTCTAATCCTTCTTGTGTCAATATGTCTTTTACAACAACGTGTGGAACATAGGCAATCACGTGTGAATACAGTATGTACACTCTAAAATCCTTGATGGCCTTAACAAGTGCGTAGGCCTGCTTTTCCATTATTGGGTACTTCAAAGGGGCGTCTCTTAAGGCTCGGCTGAAAAAGGCGATTGGCTTTTCAGCTCCCTGTTCATCCTTTTGCAAAAGGACAACGGCTATTGTGTGATCAGATGCAAACGAAAATATGATAAAATCTTTGTCAAACTGTGGGCTGGTGAGGACAGGGGTTTGGGTTAATGCAGTTTTGATACTTTCAAATGCTTGCTTGGTTTCAAGAGACCATTTTACCTTGGCATCCTTCTTTAGCATATTGCTTAATAGTCTTATCAATTCAACCAGATTTGGGATAAACCTCCTCAAAAAGTTGATTTTCCCAAGGAACGCTTGCAGCTCTTTTATGTTTCTTGGATATGGGATTTGGAGGATAGCTTGAATTCTTTCAGGATCAATTTTGATCCCATCTTTTGATATGATGTGGCCAAGTAATTTGCCCTCTTCAAGGCCAAACAGAGATTTCTTTGGATTCAAGGAAATGCCATATTTCCTACATGTCAGGAAAATTTGCCTAAGATGCTTGAGGTGTTCTTCATCAGATTTGGAAAATGGGGTTAAGTCATCAAGGTAGACAACTAGGAAATCATGTATTTCTTTGGCGAATGCAATATCCATTGCTCGTTGAAAGGTAGCACCAACGTTTTTAAGACCGAATGGCATCTTTACATACTTAAATGTTCCCCACGGTGTGGTAAAGGCCGTCTTGTCTTGGTCATCCGGGTGAACAAGTATTTGGTTGAAACCTGAAAAGGCATCTAGCAAAGAGATTCTAGATGACCCCACTACTCTTTGTAGGATGTGATCCATTTTGGGCAAAGGATAGTGGTCTTTTAAGGAGACTTGATTTAAATTTCTGAGATCTACACAAAGTCTGATTTCACCTGTCTTTTTTCTTGTAGGAACAAGGTTGGACACCCACTCAGAAAATATGATGGGTGCTATTATGCCTGCTTCAAACATCCTCTTTACTTCCTTCTCAATCGGGGGAAGAAGCATAGGGTTAATTCTTCTAAGTTTCTGCTTGAAGGGTTTCTGGTTTGGTTTTAAAGGAATGGTGTGTTGGATCATTGAGGTATCATAGGATTTCAAGTCCTCATAGCTCCAAGCGAATACATCTTGGAAGTATTTGAATAAATCAATGTACTTGGGCTTTTGATCAAGAGGCAAATTTTTGGACAGTTTGATCATTTTTGGATTTTCTGCTGTCCCAATGTTGTGTTCTTCTATATCAGTGTTTATGGGCTGCAATTTTGGTTTTTTGGGAACATCATTGGCGTCAAACATGTCTTCTAGTGGGGTTAGGCCGACAGGTAAAAAGTTATCTTTTAGCTCAATGATTTCTGCCTCTATTTTGTCTATTTCTTCCAAGTGCATTTGCTTCAGCTGTTCAATGTTTTCTTTGTCAAAAACCGTGGGTTTCAGGATTTGTTTGGCTGTTGCAGCAGTTACAGCCTGCTGGTTTTCATCTGTTTGCCGTTCTGAATCTATCATAGCATCCATATCTATGTTAATATTTGAAAATTCATGTTCAAGGGTGAGAAAATTATTAATTTGGGCATCGTTTTCGAACACTTGCCAATCTCTGATGTTATTTGGGACAATGGGCCTATGTTTTATTTCGGCTGTGAAGTGGTGGTTTGGGTCAAAAGGAAGCTTACATGTACTTGTAAAAGTGGCTAGGATGTGAGCGTGAATGTTGTGATTTCTTGAAATCTTGTCAAGCTTGAATTCAGTGAATGCATTGAGTATATTGGTGGCAGCAGTTCTATAGGCTCTCATTCTATTGTCATTTGTAACAAAGTTACCTTTCATCTGTTGTATGATTAAATCAAAGTCACCTAGGATAGACACTTTTTTAGCTCCTAGAGCTTTGAGGAGTTTAAGGCCTAACAGCAGAGCCTCATACTCTGCCATGTTGTTGGTGCATTTGAAATTCAGTCTGTAGGCATGGCCTTGTGCATGGTTGTTATATGTATTGTGAATCCAAACACCTGCCCCTGCCCCTAACTTGTTGACAGAGCCATCAAACTCTAAGTACCACGTGATTTCTTGCTTATGGTTAGTACCAAAAGTTTCAGTCATTCTTGCAGCGGGCAGATTTGAAATTTCTGTTTGGGGAGGTTCTTCTTGTATGCTGGTTGCATTAACTGTTGTGACAGTCTCATGGGTGCGTGTAATCGATTCTTCATTAATGTGCGTTTGTTGTTCTAGAGCCAAAGGCTCATCCTCAATTAGAGAATTTGTGTCATCATTAAACAAAATAAAGGAATCCATGTCAGAATGTATTGAGTAAATGGGAAAATTTTCAGGCTTGCTCTCACTACTCACCACATATTTCATCATCGTTTCTCTGTATAGTCCCTTTGGTTGCCCAAAGACTGAAATGGTGGCATAGGAGAGGTCTAGTTGAAGGGATCCTTGGAGCTTTGCTCCCCATGATCTTGATAGGAGCATACCGTACTTTGGTGGGATGTCAACCACCACCACATCCATGAGGATGGTCTTGTTGGGATATTGGACCAAGGAGACACACAGGTCTTTGATGAGGCCTAAAAATTTGACTTGACTTGAGTCAAATGAGTATAAATCTTTGTAAGGTCTCGTAATATCGAGGTTCAGCTTTTCCATAACTGCTTTGGGCATAAGATTGTGCGATGCCCCGGAGTCAAACATAGCATTGTGCAAAATCTGGTCATGTATATGCATACTGACATAAAAGGGTGGGACAAGTCCATGTGTTGATTTTCCATTAACTTCTGGGCCAAACAACAGTTCTGGGGAATCATCCAAAACATTTACATCGTACTTAACCTCTGGTATTTGCAGTGATCTTTGAATTTGTTGCCTATACACGTCATGTTTGGCAAGTTCTGAAAGAGGAACAGGTATCTTGAGTTTTGCAATCTCTGCCTCTAAGTTAAATGGCTTTTCCAATGGAGTCTTGGTGTTGATAATGGCAATTTTTTCTTTTTCATTTGAATTATCAGTGATTTTCTCTTGTTTATCAGCGTTATGGGAAGTTTTTGCTTGCGGATGTACAGTTTCAGGAGGGCTTTTTGGAACGCTATTCGAATTTTCTTTTGAGTAAGGAGGTGATAGAGGCTGCTCAACAGAAGGCTGCATGTCTGTTATGTCTTCTACAGTCACTTGTTGTGGGTTTGGGACAGTTGTATCAGCTGGTTCTGTTATGACAGCTTTGTTTTTAATCTTGTTGGGCTGTTTGCCTTCCTTTGTTTTACCAGGTTCAGAAATGTCAATGGTCCTAGTTCTCAGCTTATATTGTTTGTGTACCTCATATACAACAGTATCATAACCTTGTTTAAAATCAAAAGATTCACCAGATTTAGTGTGAAATTGATTACAATCATGCTCATTTTGGTCTTTTTGTGTCAGGAAAGTCTGATGCTCACCCTTTAGATCCATCAAATTCATGTGAGTGTCTTCTGTGGGTTGACTAGAAGTGGATCCTTCAGCATAGTTATCTTGAAAAGGAGGTCTTATGTCATGGTCTTGGCTAGACCTACCAGTATTTGTGTTTTGCATTTTCCTGAAATTTGGGTTCCTCATGGTATTGGACTATTGTCCTTCCAATGATGCTTTTCTCTCAACGTTTTCTACTCTTTCTCCCAGTCTTTGCAGGCCATTGATAATAGCATCAAGCTTCTGGTCAAAGGCTGAGGGTTCTTCCTTAAAGGCGGTTCTTCTTTCAATTCTAGCTCTGTTTCTCTTGGCAATTAAGTTAGCCTCTACGGTCACAGCAACATTTTGGGCATCTGCAAGGGTTTGTGGAGCTCTTTCTTTTAACTGGTATGCCATGTCTGGGTCGAAACCATCAGGAAATTTGTGCAAGGCAAGGTCAGGGGGAGGCCTCAGATTCTTTGGTATTGCATTGTAAACATTATTGAACCTTGCACAGTACTCCAAAAAAGTTTCTTGAGGACCTATTTTAATTGTATCGTATTCAGCTAGTATGTGCAAGGGGTCTTTCTTTTTCTCCCATTTGTTGGAAAAAGATTGGTACAACTCATCTGGAGTGGTTATTGAATTCGCAACAAGTGATCTGAACCAAGTTCTTACATCACATGTTAAACTTTGAACAAAAATTCTCATTCTCACACTATCATCATCTATTTCATAGTTTTCAAAATAATCTTGCATCTTTTTGGTATGCTGAATGGCTGTGAAAGGACCAGTGGAATCAAAATACGTGATTTTCGATTGGTAATCTTGAGGTAAAGCCCCAACATTAGCAGGTAATTGCAGGGGCGCATATCTATTAGCCATATTGGCAGGGATAAGTATAACAACGGGGATAAATGGAACAACTAGGGTAACGGGGATCACAGGAGTAACTGAAACGCTGGAAACAACAATAGTGGTAATGGGAATATGTGCAACGAATGGAGGTGTGGAAGGAGTGCTATGAGATGTGGATGATGAACTAAGGGAAACAGGGGTTGAATGAAATAAAACCTTGACAGGAGTTGGAACACAGCTTGGGTGAGCTGTTTCAGGACTCAAATCAACAAAATTTTCCTGTCTTTCTTGCTTCCTAAGAATCTTTGGGATTAAGTTCGGGTTCTCAAAAGTAGCTGGAGGGTCTGGGTCGGGGTTTGATCTTGTATATCGTGAATTCTTCTTGGGAGCCAACCTCCGAATTTGTTTTTGGTATTTTTCTGGGAATATTTTTAGAAATAGCAAAGAACTAATCAAAATTTGGGACAGCTATTTGTAACTTAAAACTAGCATGAAGATTGACTGAAGCAGCATTTATTTACTCCTGTTAATGCAAAGCAAAGAACAGTTTCAAAGGCTTCCTGGCTGACATTCAGGCTTCATCTGTAGTTTTAAGAGATAAACAACAATTGAAAAGATTGATTTATGGTCTCAGCGGAGCTTTCTTACCTTCTTCGTGAAACTATCTAAGGAAAGTCCCCAGTGGAGTCGCCATTATGTTATCACTCAGGTTGTCCTGAAGCTCCGGAAAAGGATATGGCCGAGGTAACCACATACCAACTTTGGACTGCAGGTTCTAGCCCACCTGCAATAAGAGAGGGCTCTCTCTTTCAGATTTAATTTTGTTGAAAAAGGATTTTAGGTTAGTTATTTATTTCGAGGGGTTTTGTTTTGATTTTGGTGGGAAAATTGATGTTTTCAGGTAGAGAGGCAGAGCATAGTCTGAAGTTTCAAACCATTGGGCGTGGAGTCGAAAAGGAGGACTGTTGGTGCGTTATCTTGGTCACAAGAGAGAAAAATGGAGCAGGGTAGCTGCGCATGAAATAATGTTTCAGGTTTAAAGGATGGGATGAATGCTAAGTAATGAGGGGCAGTTAAGAACCCCTCAATCAGCTTAACAGGGGAAGATAACAGAGCTCTACCTAGGGGCAGTAAAGAATCCCTAGATAATTGGCACACATAGGTGAATTGGGGTAAATATGAGCCAGAAGGAATTCATATTCATTACCAATTCATTCAGAGGAAAACATAAAGAAACAACAGAAATTGAGCATAGAGTGTATTTAAACAAATTCTAAGCTAATCTTTCTTTCTGCTATTTAGATAATGGTAAACAATAAACAGAGGTAAGAAGCACTTATTGTATTAAGTTGCAGCACAAGAATTCCATCTTCAGTCTCCAGAAAACATTAACAACACATCAAACAACCTCTTCTCAGAACTTTCGGCAATCTTTGATTACAGAAACAAATTCAGGTATACAGTGCGAGCCTCTAGTAAAAAAATACCAATTGACCAACCCTTGAAACAATGCAGAGGGCGGTATATATATGGAAAAACTCTCCACAATTTGTTTATTACATATTGACCTAAACAGGTCCTAAAGAATAATTAATTTGACCTAATCCTATCTGAAATAAATGCATGAAATCTTTGGCTGCGCTGAGGGCTGCCATATCAAAATGAAGTGAATGTGATCGTCCTTGGTGGCTTGGTGCAGTTGCCTCTGCAATAACTGTGCATGGGTTTCTGTTCTTTGCTGTTCGGCCGCCTTAAATGTTTTAGCTGTGATTTGAAGGCAGGGATTGGCTTACACTTATTGATTTGACTTTGCTGGGGGGCTCATCAATGTTTAGCTGCTTTGAGCCTCTAAAAATCTTGACTGGTACTCTTTGGCTCTTCTTCTTCCTCTGATACTCTTTGACAATAAACTGGGCTGCTGCTCTGATGTGCTGTGCGTTAAATCAACATTTAATGGCCGTTGTTCGGCCCTCGGTCTTCTTCAAAACTGTTTTTTGCTCCTTTCTGAGTGCTTCGCGAAGAAAAACGGGTCATTCTGCGCCTTTCGGGCTTGCTGGGGGCTGCGTGATGAGGGATTTTCCATTTTGGCCTAATTTATCCAGCGATTTGCGATAGGCGCAAATCGCGCATCAAAAACTGCCTCAGAAACTAATTCCGGGGTTCCAGAGTGCGATTTTCGCCCTTCGCGCCAAAATTGCTGATGACGTCAGCATGATGGACCTCGTACGACGGATGACGTGGCATGATGACGTCAGCATGTACGGAGGTGACGTGGCAGTACGGCAGGTCTGATGATGTGGCAGGACACGGTGGTGGTGAGGTGGCAGGGTGACTCAGTGGTACGGTGGCAGGAGGCCACGCAGGCAGATGACGTGGGGCTTACGTCACAGGGGGGAGGGCGGTAAGTGGTTTCTGGGCGCACCGCCTTTGGGGATGGGTGGTTTTGTCAGAGGGGGCTCTGCCACAGCCCAGAAGGCGACGTGTGGCAGGAGTACGGCGGGAATACTGCCCATCTCCCGGGCTTGGGAGAGGGGAAAGCCCGCCCACCGTTGATCTGTGGGGCGGGTGATCGGACAGTCGGCGGTGAAGGTGAGGCGGCGGAGGGATAAGGGGCGGGAATATACACGGAATATTCCAAATTTAATAAAGTGCGGCGGGGGGGTCAAAACTATGGTTTACGTGGGTTATGAGGGTTATAAACGGGCGGGTTAATATATTTACACTCGGGACTTTGGCATAAGGGGTAAAACGTGGTTTTTTAAGGGTTTATGAGCGGGGGTTTAATGATTTGTGCACAAACTTTAGGTTAGGGGCGGAAAAGAGGGTTTTTGAGGGTTAGGACTAGGAAACAACGGTTATTAGCCTAACTAGGTGTCAGACTAATTCCTTTAAGACTCGGATGGGCTAAAAACACCCTCAGATGGACTGCCTTTCCCCGGACTTTAGGGAAAATATGGCTATAGTGCCAGGGAGGGGATATTTAATATTTTTGGGATTTATATACCTAGTTTTAGTAGGGGAAGGGGATACAGATTAGGGATTTAGATAATACAGTCAGTAGTTAATATGGAGATGACCAGAAAGCGCTAAGTTAAGGGTCCTTAGGCTAATTTTGGGGAAAAGAACTTGTAAAGAAATGAAATCCTTGAGCGAAGCAGATCTTCACCAAGGCAGCTGATATGGAGAATGATGGAACTAAGAGGAATCAAGCAGATCTTGACCTCTTTGGGGAAGTTAGTAAATGACTTAGGAAATGAGAAGAAGGGGAAGTTAGTTATGTCTAGCTCGAGCTCCTCCAGATGAAAAACTACCTGCAACTATGATTTGAAAAGATATAAGACTTTAAAACACAAGATTGATCATGAATCATCATTCTGCAACCTCACAGCTACCTACCCAGCCTACCTTCCTAACATTTTTTCTTCTTTTTGGGTGGGTGCACTTAGACTTGCAGACCCTATTTACAATTTTTCTTTTGAATGCTTTCCTATATAAATCTACACTTATTTCTGCCAAGGGCCCAGATTAAGCAGTTGGGTCCCTTTGATTCTCTACCTATCTACAAACCTGCCAAGATTACACTGTTTGGACAGATACATTCTCTATATTCTAAACATGAAATTGAAACCTAGGGAGACCAAGATTAGACTGTTTGGACCTCCCTTAAATGAAAACTCTTCAAAACTGGAACAACTCATCAAAATTGGAATACAACAGTGCATTTGGACTAAGCACACTTCATGGCATCTTGGGGAAATATGGAACACTGCAGCTTGCAAAGTATGACATATTTGGCATGTAAAAATGTCAATCATGAAAGATGAAACCCTGTTGCAACATGAGGCTAACAATTAGTTTCTGTAAGCCCTGTAACATCTTGTGTTAAGTTACTAGTTCGTGAAGCCTTGGTTGGACAAACGCCTTGGAAGCCCTTGGTGGGTTGAGTTATTAGTCCTAGAAGCCTTGGTTAGACAAACACTCTGGAAGCTCGGTGGCAACTGTGGGTTGAGTTACTAGTCCTGGAAGCCTTGGTTGGAACAAACGCTCTCGAAGCCCTAGAAGTCTTGGATGGAGACCAATCTGATGATGGTGTTGTGATGTCCGACCGTGAGGTGGAATCACTGTTTGATGGGTTGAGGTGGATGGCCACTGGAAGCCCTAGATTAGTTTTGATTGATGTGTTCTATGAGATCCCACATTCATGCTTGGAATATGGCATGGGGGTGAATGGATGAAGAGAGATTTGGCTTAGCCATTATATGGTCGGGTGGAACATTGAAGTCCCATCCCGGGTTTGGATTTGTCATCATTAATGAAAGGTTATTTCTCCTTGTATTTCTATGAGCATTTGTCAATGGATTGTAAGTGGTCTATATGGTTGTACTTTCATGGGTATTTATGTCCCTATTACGCTGGTTATGTATGTGTTTTATGACAACAGCCATGTGTGGCTCTCATCATGTTTTTACTTGTCATTGAATAATCAATGTATCTATGATCTAATGGATGGAATGAGAGTTCATGTGTTGAGGCATCAATGGTTCTTAACGATTCTTAGCAAAGTATGAGACTCATATGCTCAGAACTGTTAATTACACATGTAGATTACACATTTTCAATATGTTTGACGAAATGTCTATCATGGCTAATCGGGATCTAATCAAGGTCTTGAAAAAGTATTAGCTTTAATACTGCCATTTCCATGTTATTTTACTGATCCAAAGAGATGGTTCAATTCTGGGCAGTGACCTGGGCTCTGGGCCTGAAAAAGTGGCTCAAATCTCAGAGTCACTGGCATAACACTAACAATTTTGGTCTTTGGTCATTGGCAAGCAAGCCTGTGAGAGCGACTTTGGGTTATTGGCCGCACTCATGCCTATAGCACGGGAGAAAATGAGCCTTAAATTATCCAAAAGCTTAGTGGGACCCCAAGGCAAGCTATCTAAAGTATTGGATTGGTTCTTGAGAGTCCTGTAGGTAATGATTAATGTTTGTATGGTGTATTTCTGATGGTTCCACTTTCTTAATGTGAATTAGGAGGTTGAATCATATCATAGTGGCCTCTCGTTGCATGTTTACCTTGGCTGTCTGGTTGCTTGGGTAGACGTGGGAAGAGGGTGTTAAAGAGTGGTATCAGAGCATGGTTCACCCCTCATACTGGATGGGCTATGTGTTGGTCATGCATGCATGTCAATTGCATGTGTGTCTCTCACACTTTCATTCCATGTGCTTGTTGCATTTGCATGATGTTGTTCATGATGTTGTCATGTGAAATTTGAGGTGTTATTGTGGAATGCATCGTTGTGAGTGTATGACTAGTTTCATGTTGATTTATGTCTCTTAAATGTATTGTTGTAGTATGCTTAGTTACACTTTCATGTTTGGTTACATTCTTGTATGCTTGGTTGCTTGTATCATTCTTGTAGGTTTGATTTCAAGTATTGTTCATTTATTCTTGGTCATATGTGTTTATGCATATGTGTGGATGGTTATGCATCGCTTATGCATGTTCATGGTTGCATGTGGTCAAGTGTATAGTGACATAATGATGGTGGTTTTCACGCATGAGGTCATGGTGTGTGTTGTTGTTGAGGTCTTGCATTGATGACTGGACCGTAGCTAGAATGACAATTGCATGGTCATATGCTTATGTTTTATGTGTCTATATGTTGTCATGATTATGGTATACATGTATCACATTGATTTGTTGATCTTGTAGACAAGGTATCCTCCTTGAGCTATGCTAAGGTACGTTGGTTTATTGTGATTTGGTTTCTCTGAAATGATATACCTTACAGGAAGAAATATCAAATGGTTAGCAAGATGGTTGACTACAAAGACTCTCCCTATGAGTCTGAAGAGCAGTATGGTGTTGGGAACCCTTCCAATTTGGAATTTACACTGAGAAGCTTAAAGGAAAATATAAGGAGTTGTAAGGTAGATAAGGACAAAGTCATACAAGAACATGAGAAAAAAGTAGAGGTAAATATAGTAATACTTCAGAGTTTGTCATATTTACAGTGACAGGGACTACGTTGGATCAACTATGAGCAGGAGGATAGAACTAATGAGGCATATGGTAGTCAGTCACATGGTGGTCACATATCAGATAAAGATGACACAATCAAAGATGGAAGAATGTTGGACACTCCGTATAGGAGAAGGGACAGACACAGGTATGATTCTAGTTCTGATTCAGATAAGCACCATGATCGTCATCGGTATCATCCTTACAAGAGGAAAGATAGGGGATACTTTCCGGATGAGTTTAAGAAAGCAAAGACACCAACATTTGATGGAGAGATGAAGAAATTACATGATGTAGCGACATAGTTTCTTGGCATACGGAAATTCTTCAGGTTGCATGACTATTCAAAGAACATGAAAGCTAGAGTGGCTACATTTAGTCTCAAAGGTAAAGCAGACATTTGGTGGGAAGATGTGAAGAATTTCAGATGCATTTATGAGGAGGATTTGACTTGGAGTGAGTTTGAGTGATTATTCAAGAAGAAGTACTTTTCAGAGAGATACTTTGATGACAGAGCAAAGGAATTTTATGAGCTAAAGATGGGATCTATGACAAATGATGAGTACACTAGCAGGTTCTTGGAGTTACTAAGGTATGTGCCTTATCTCATAGAGGAAAAGGCCAAGATTCAGAGGTTCATTAGTGGGTTACCGGTTGCATTTAAAGATAGAATTGAGTTCGATGAGCCTAGATCATTGGAGGAGGCCATTCAGAAGATAAGGCATTGCTATGAACAATAGAAGTGCAGAACTAAGACTAAGCCATACTGGAGAGGTAATGAAAAGAACAAAGGAAAATTAGACAGAAAGACCTTAGGATATATGTAACAAGGAGAATGTTGCACCACCTAAGAAGTTCAATGCATCAGATAGAGGACAGGGATTCTGATAAGGAGAACATAACAAGGAGACAGGCTGGAAGCCTATAGAGTGTTGGATTTGTGGCAAGGATCATCGCAGGAGAGATTGCCCACAGAATCATGGTGGTAGACCTCAGATATACAGTGTGTAGGAGGAACAAACTATTGGGGATGTTGGTCAGAGTATTTTGCGTATCTATGTAGCATTGGATAACAAATAAACATATCATCAGGCATCTATCATTGAGATGGATGGTAAGCTTTGTGATCAAGTTATTTCTATTTTGATTGACCCTGAATTTAATTATAGCTATGTTAGTCCTGACTTGGTGGAAAAGTGTGGTTTGAGTAAGGAATTGCATGCAGAGTCTTGGTTAGTAGAGTTGGCTACAGGTATGAAGAAACGCGTTCATCATTGGGTAAGATCTTGGGAATTTGACTTGAATGGTATGCCTATGGAAACACATTTGAATGTATTACCATTGGGTTCATACAGTATGTTGTTGGGCATGGACTAGTTGTATCTTCATAGAACCAAGGTAGATTGTTATGATAAAGCCATTGAGTGTGTTGATGACAATGGAGAACCAAGAGTCTTATAGGGTAAGAAGAAAGCTACATCAGTTAGGATGGTGACAACTACGCAAGAAAAGCATAGCCGCGGGAAAAGGTGTAAGTTATTCGTAGTGCACATTTCTAGTGATAAGGGTAAGGAAGTTGAGGATATAGATGTGTTGAGCAGGTACACAATTTTGTAGCAGTTTAAGGATGTATTTCCTGAGGACATTACAAAGTTGCCACCTCACAGGGAGGTAGATTTTTCTATTGAGTTAGTACTAGGGGCAGCTCCAACATCATAATCACCTTACTAGATGAGCACACCTGATTTGGTTGAGTTAAAGTTGCAGCCGAAGGAAATGTTGGACAAGGGGTACATTAGGCCAAGTGTATCACCATGGGGCACACCAGTATTGTTTGTGAAGAAGAAAGATGATACTCTCATGTTATGCATTGACTATAGGTAGTTGAACAAAGTGACCATCAAGAATAGGTACTCGTTACCGAGGATTGATGAATTGTTTGATCAGCTGAAGTGAGCAACAATGTTCTCGAAGATCGACTTGAGATCAAAGAAGAAGACATTTACAAGACCGCTTTCCGGGCCAGATATGGGAATTATGAGTTTGTTGTTGTTCCATTTGGCTTAACTAGTGCTCCAACTACATTCATGTGCTTGATGAATAGTGTGTTGCATCCATATTTGGATAAGTTTGTTATTGTATTCATTGATGATATACTAGTATATTTTAAAAATGAGGAAGAGCACGTCGAACATTTAGCAGTAGTGTTGAGGTTGTTGAGAGAGCATCAGTTGTATGCTAAGATCAACAAGTGTAGTTTCTTTCAGACTGAGCTACACTACTTGGGGAATGTTGTCTCGAAGGAGGGCATTGCAGTAGATCCAAAAAAGATAAGATCCATCATGGAGTGGGTAGATCCTAAGAGTGTGGATGAGGTGAGATCTTTCATGGGTTTGGCAGGATACTATAGGAGGTTCATTAGGAACTTCTCGTAGATTGCTTATCCTATCACATCATTGCAATGGAAACGTAAGAAGTTTGAATGGACAAAGGAGTGTGAGGCTATCTTTGAACAACTTAAATGGTTGTTGACACATGCACCAGTGCTACAGATTGCAGATCCGGACAAAGAATTTGTGGTATGTACAAATGCTTGAAAGAGAGGACTTGGTGGAGTCCTTATGCAGGATGGACAAATGGTATGTTATGAGTCCCCAAAACTAAACGAGCACGATTAGAACGACCCGACACATGATTTGGATTTAGCAACATTCATACATGCATTGAAGATGTGGAGACACTATCTTCTTGGCAGAAGGTTTGCACTTATGAGTGATCACATTAGGTTGAGGTATTTGTTTGACCAACTGAATCTGAACGCTAGGGAGGTTAGATGGTTGGCCACAATCAACGAGTTTGATTTTGAGATCAGGTACATCAAAGGTAAAGAGAATAGGTTGGCAGATGCTCTCAGGAGACAGGTACATGTAAATCACTTGGTAGCTATGAGCTCCTATGGGACAAACTTATAGGATAGGATCTTGCAGACAGGTCAATAGGATGTCAGGTATATGGAGATTGTGCACAAGTTGCATCAGGATGTTGGTACATGTGTAGGTACATATATAGGTGGAAATACAAGTATAGGTATAGGTACATATACATGTATAGGTGGAAGTATAGGTACAGGTGCACAAGGTATGGATTATCGTCTTACAACAGATGGGTTGGTCAGGTTTCGAGATAGGATATATGTACCGGAGAACATTGAGCTCAAGAAGGTGATCTTGAGGGAGTTTCCTGCAAAACCTTATTCATGTCACCCAGGTTATTAGAATACATTATCTGTAGTGAAGAAATTTTATTATTGACCGAATTTGAAGAGGGATGTCGTAGAGTTTGTGGATAGATGTTTCAATTGTCAATGAGTGAGAGAAGAATGGAAACATCCAGGTGGACTGCTACAGTCGATTGCGATTCCAGAGTGGAAATGGGAAGTCATTTCCATGGACTTCATCACAGGTTTGTCAAAGACATTGAGACAACATGATTCCATTATGGTTATTATTGTAGGAATTTACAGGGTAAGTTCCACAGAAAGAATACCAAAAGGACACCGCTCACAACCAGATCTCAAATCAATACACCAGTATTTTTGACGTGGTTAAAACCCTCAGAGTGCAAGGAGGGAAACAGTCCACGGCCTGTCCCAACGTGGGTACTACAGGCAATTTATTAATCAAAGAATGAAAAATTACATAAGCTTCTCTCATGCACGGATTACCCGAACAATGACCCTCCATGCGCTTTAAATAGAACTCATGGACCAATCGGGTGTCAAGCCACGGATCAAGTGTCGGTAATACCGAGGTGAGAGTGAACCGTCAGATCACTACATATCGTGACCGTCAGATTGTAAGTTACAAAATGTACAACGGTAAAGAAACACACTTTACCTAACTCTAACCTAACTCTATACTAGACCAAGTTGAACTTAACTATATCCTATGTGTCGGAATATCCTAACATCCCCCCTTAAGAACAACTTGGGATATGATTGAAGGATTTACAAATATGACACAATAGGAGAAGGAAGGAGGCACTAGAGCCTATCCCCCCTTAGTGACAACTTCCTGAACTCCAAGCATATATCGAAGTTTAGTGAACTTCGCCTCTGTGAGAGCCTTTGTGAAGATGTCTGCAACCTGATCATCTGTTGGACAATATTGCACTTCAAGAACATGGTCGTGAATGAGCTTTTTGATGAAGTGAATGTGTAGTTCAATGTGTTTGCTGCGCTGATGCTGGACTGGATCTTTGCATAGCTGAATGGCACTTTGATTATCACACCAAAGTGTGGTTGGATGCTGCTGCTCAAAGCCAAACTCTGATAGGATCTGACGAAGCCACAAGGCTTCCTTACTAGCTTCCACGGCACCACGATACTCTGCTTCTGCTGACGAAAGAGAAATGGCAGCCTGTTTCTTACAAGCCCATGTAATAGGTCTTGAACCAAGAGTGAAGACATAACCGGCAGTAGACTTCCGATCATCAGGGTCACCAGCCCAATCAGAATCAGTGAAACCAACTAACAGAGGAGCTGCTTTGGCACTGTAATGAATCCCAAACTGTACTGTACCTCGAACATAACGAAGTATTCTTTTAGCTGCTTTCCAATGAATTTCACGGGGGTTTTTCATAAAACGAGCAACAAGGCCAACAACAAAGGAAAGATCAGGACGAGTATGGGTTAAATACAAGAGTTTTCCGACAAGTTGACGGTATAAGGTAGCATCAACTTCAGGAGAAGTACAAGAGACTGAAAGTTTGACTCCAGACTGAAAGGGAGAAGGGGCTGGCTTACAGTCTTCCATGTGAAAATGACGAAGAATATCACAAGCATACTTGGACTGGGAAAGGAAAATACCCTCTTGGGATTGCAAGACTTGAAGACCGAGAAAATAGTGTAAATGTCCTAAGTCTGTCATTTCAAATTTCTTTTTAAGGCTGGACTTCACATGGTTTATAAGGTTGGGATCACTACCAGTAAGAATAAGATCATCAACATAAAGAACAAGGATGATAAGAGAGTTGCCCACTTTCTTGGTGTAGACAGTATTGTCAGAATGACACCTAGAAAAGCCAGATTCTAAAAGAAAGTTATCCATTTTGGCATACCAAGCCCGAGGAGCTTGCTTGAGGCCATAAAGGGATTTCTTAAGTCGACAAACAAGGCTGGAGTCTGTTTGTATGAAGCCAATGGGTTGTTCCATATAGATTTCTTCCTGCAAGTCCCCATGCAAGAAGGCAGATTTAACATCCATCTGATGGACTTCCCATTTTAAAGAGGCAGCAAGGGAAAGAACAAGGCGGATAGAGTTCATTTTGGCAACAGGGGAGAAGGTTTCAGTGTAGTCAATGCCTTCAACCTGTGAAAAGCCCTTAGCAACGAGACGAGCTTTATGTTTATCAACTTTCCCATCTGGTCCATACTTGGTTCTGTAAACCCATTTACATCTAACAAGTTTGCGTCCCTTTGGTAGAGGAACAAGATCCCATGTATCATTTGTCATTAATGAATGATATTCTTCATTCAT
This sequence comes from Pinus tabuliformis, assembly GCA_031772625.1. Taxonomy (NCBI): domain Eukaryota; kingdom Viridiplantae; phylum Streptophyta; class Pinopsida; order Pinales; family Pinaceae; genus Pinus; species Pinus tabuliformis. Next base: position 1,609,191,047 of record CM062816.1, read on the forward strand.
AGCTGCTTCCCAATGTGGATGGCCTGAAGCTTCTGCAAAAGTGTCAGGATCATGATTTACTGGAGCTTGAGCCAGTAAAGAAGAGGCTCTTTCAAACTGAGAACGTGTACGTCGCTGATCTGTAGGATCACCGGCAAGATCACCTGCTGCATCTCGAGTAGCACGGACCCATCTTGGAAGTTGAGGATCCTGAGAAGGTGGGGGAGGATTATCATCCTCGCTTTCATCATCTGAAGAAGAAAGGTTTTCAAAAGTAGAAGAGATAGGAAGAGGTGGCACATCCGCCGGACTAGGCTCGCAGGCCGATTTATTTTCATCAAAATTTACATCTCTTCTAATGATAACATTTTTGGACTTAAATGGAATAAGTCTATAACCTTTTACATCTTCAGAATATCCAACAAAAGTACATTTCTCACTCTTAGGTTCTAAAGCTTTATGCTTTTCATCTGGAATATGGGCCCATGCTTCACTTCCAAACACACGAAAGTGACTTACATCTGGTTTAATGGAACTCCAAGCTTCTTCTGGAGTGATATTCTCTAGAACCTTAGTAGGAGTGCGATTGATTATATAATTTGCACAATTAATTGCTTCGGCCCAAAAACTAAGACTGAGTCCTTTAGATTGCAGCATACAATTAGCCATTTCCTTTAAGGTGCGATTTTTCCTTTCAGCTACACCATTTTGTTGTGGAGTGTATGGAACAGTATGTTGCATTTGAATTCCATTTTCGGTGCAAAAGTTGATGAATGTGTTTTTAACATATTCTCCACCATTATCAGTTCTTAGCTTAAGAATTTGATGTCCAGATTGTTTTTCAACAAAGGCTTTGAAGGCCAAAAAAGTGTTAAATACTTCGCTCTTGAGTTTTAAGAAGTATACCCAAGTGCGTCTGGAGAAATCATCAATGAAAGTTAAGAAGTACTTGCAGCCAGAGAATGAAGCAACAGGAAGAGGACCACATAAATCACTGTGCACAAGCTGTAAAGGGGCTGAGGCGTGCCAAGAGGCACGTTTGTCAAAACTGTCCCGATGATGTTTTCCGAGTACACATCCGGAACAAACACCATCTCTGCAAGATACCATAGGAAGACCTGTCACCATATTTTCTTTACATAGATGCTGAAGGGAGCGATAGTTTAAGTGACCAAATCGCTCATGCCAAAGTTTGCTCACTTCATCATTATGAGCAACAAATACTGAGGGAAGATTGGATGACCCAAAGTTGTGAAACTTATACAACCTTTTGGAATCATCAGCAAGACCAGTAGCTAGAATCTGTTTAGGATCATTTAGATCCTTGATTACAACATCATGAGGTGAAAATTCAACAATTTTACCTTCACCTGAATGAGTTATCTGATAGACAGATAGAAGGTTGCAGGATAAGGTTGGAACACATAATACATCATTAAACTGACCATTGTCTAGATGAACAGTTCCAGTCCCTACAACATTAAGAGATCTATCATCACCAATATATATATTTTTGGTGTTACAATCATTTAAAGAAGAAAACATGGCTTGGTTTTTGGCCATGTGACAAGAGGCTCCAGAATCAATGAGCCACTCATGAGAATGAGAAGAAGAAGAAGATACATTTAATGCATAACCAGACTGAGATGATTGACAATGAGATGCAGAAAGTGCCATTCCGGAAGTTGAAGTTGAAGTAGGCTCCACATGGATGTTATGTTTCTTCATTGCGGCTTCAAAGGCTTCCATCTTCTTAAAGCATTTAGATTCTAAGTGGCCATCTCGATTACAAAAGTTACAATGTCTATCAGTCTTCTTCCATTTGTTTTTATTGGTCTTATCATTTTTCTGAAATGATCTTTCATTTTGAGGCTGAGATGGTTTAGGACCATTCTTTTGAGGATATGACTTCTTAGGATTCTTTGAATTTGGTTGTTGCTGGGCGGCTAATGCTTTCGTGGAAGAGTTTCCAAGATTAAGAAGACCAAGGTGTAAGAGTTTTTCTTGTTCTCTTATTAAGGAATCACAAAAGGAGTCAAAGGAAGGGGCCTTGTAGTCTTGTCCTTGACAAATGAAAGCTTCCCTTGTAGAATGGAAAGTGGAAACAAATACAGAGTAGGCTGGTCCCAACTTAGTAAGGATGGAATAAATAAGGTTACCATCTTCTTTCTTAACTTTAACACCTTCCAAGAGATATCTAAGGGTCTTGAATTTGGACAAGAAATCTTCAATGCAAGAAAAATTATTAGGATCCAAAGTAAGCAGCTCATTTTCAAGTTGATGGGCTCTAATTTCATTTTTAATCCCAAAAACTTTAGCAAGTTTTTCTAATGCTTCATGAGGAGTCTCAAGTCCTGCAATGTGGAATCTAAGATCAGGAGAAATAGACATCCCTATCAAACCACGTGCTTGATCTTGTCTATTTTCCCATTTTGCCGCCTTGTCTTCATCTTTTGGTTTCTTCTCTTGGTTTGTGGCTATTCTGAAGAGACCTTTACTTCTAAGTAAATCTTCCATGTATTCTACCCATTGGAAGTAGTTAGTGCTGTCAAGAATGACTTGGCATGGACTTTCCATTTAAAAAAAAAACTGAAGCTGAAGATGCTGAAAGTAAGTGTTCCAACGGATAGATCTCGAAAAAATAGGCGGTTTTAAAAAAAACGGCTCTGAAAAAGGCTTCCGGATTAAGAAGTTATGGCTTTTTGAAAAAAAATAAAAAAAATTGTTGACGTTGCCGGCAAAGTGCGCGAATGTGCGGGAATGAAAAAATCCGCCCCCACAAAATGGAGACTTGAACCCAAGACCTCTACTCTCTTAAAATAGCTTTGAACCAATTGATCTATACAAAAAATTTGAGAGAGAGAGAGAGAGAGAGAGAGAGAGAGAGGCCTTGGTTTGCGTGCTTGCCTTGAGAAAGCTCTTTTTCCCTACAAAACACAAAACACAAAACCCAACACGAATATGCAAAGAAAAACGAACCTTGCGGCTCGAAGTTAGCTATAGCCAAAAAACTAGAAATTTTAAAAAAAATCTCAAAGTTAGCTTTAGCCGAAAAACTAAATATTTTTCTCAATGTTTCTGATTTTCCGAGATCACACTAAGGTGCAGGGAAAAGAGCATACGCATGAGAAAAATCCTTCCTTTCTGTTTCTGATTTGCCCAGATCGCACAGAGTCGCAGGGCAAAGAGCATATGCAGAAATGAAAGGTATAGATCCGGTTAAAAAAAAGGCTAAATAAACTGAGACCAAAATAAGCAGAGAGAAAATAACAGTAAACTGCAAAAGAAACACTGTATACCTCCCGATCTGAAAAATGACGCAGCTAGGGCTACCAGAAACCTTTTCGCGTGAAACGAAAGGGGTTCCTCACTGGAACAGATGCTCCGAACACAACAGAGCAGTCCTCTCGGCCCGAAAGCAGTCAGAAACAACAGATCTAGGAAACAACAGCTGCATGCAGTTCTACCGGCTTCAGATTTGGATCACCAACGGACGCGGCCCTCAAATAGCTCTGATACCATGTATGAATTTACAGGGTAAGTTCCACAGAAAGAATACCAAAAGGACACCGCTCACAACCAGATCTCAAATCAATACACCAGTATTTTTGACGTGGTTAAAACCCTCAGAGTGCAAGGAGGGAAACAGTTCACGGCCTGTCCCAACGTGGGTACTACAGGCAATTTATTAATCAAAGAATGAAAATTTACATAAGCTTCTCTCATGCACAGATTACCCGAACAATGACCCTCCATGCGCTTTAAATAGAACTCATGGACCAATCGGGTGTCAAGCCACGGATCAAGTGTCGGTAATACCGAGGTGAGAGTGAACCGTCGGATCACTACATATCGTGACCGTCGGATTGTAAGTTACAAAATGTACAACGGTAAAGAAACACACTTTACCTAACTCTAACCTAACTCTATACTAGACCAAGTTGAACTTAACTATATCCTATGTGTCGGAATATCCTAACAATTATGGACAGGTTGATGAAGGCTGCACATTTCATTCCGGTGAAGTCTAAATTCACAGCTAGCGATGCAACATAGGTATTCAATATAGGTGTGGTTAGACTACACAATGTTCTGAAGAAGATTGTGTCAGATAGGGATGCGAAATTCACTTCCAAGTTTTAGAAGGAGTTATTTGAAGGTTTGGGCACAGAATTGGCCTTCATCACAACTTATCATCCGCAGACAGATGGACAGACAGAGAGGTCAACAAGATATTAGAGGACATGTTGAGGATGTATGTGATGCATCAACAAAGGAAGTGGGAAGAGTATCTCCCTTTGGTGGAGTTCACATACAACAATGGTTATCAGGAGTCATTGAGGATGAGTCCTTTTCAGGCATTGTATGGGCGGAGTTGTAACACTCCTATTAGTTGGAGTGATCTGTTTAACAGAGTGTTGATTGGACCATATATGTTGTCAGACATGGAACGGGAAATGCAGGTAATCAAGAAGAATCTAAAGGAAGCACAGGCTAGGTAGAAGAGTTATGCAGATAGGAACAAGTTGTTCAAGGAGTTATAGGTTGGGAATGGGTGTACTTGCGCATCAAACCGAAGAAGAGCTCCTTGCAGATTGGATCTTGTGCCAAGATGGCACTACGATTTTGTTGACCCTTCAACATTATTGAGAGGATTGGGCCAGTAGCCTATTGAATTGCACTCCCTCCGACAGTAAAATGCCATGATGTCTTCCATGTATCTTTGCTTAAGAAGCATGTTAAGGATGATGATCATGTGATTGACTGGTTTGTATTGCAGGTGGCACCAAATGGCTAATTCCAGTTGGAACCTCAGTTTATGTTGCAAAAAAAGGTTCTCATGCTCCAGAACTGAGAAATTGAGCAAGTTAAGGTGTAATAGAAGCACTTTGGGCCCAATGAAGTTACATGGGAGATGGCGAATAAGATGCAGGCTATGTATCCTTCCTTGTTTGCCTGTTGAGGCTTTTGGCTTGATGTTTTGGTGTGACTTTGGTATATGATTTGGCATATTTTCTGATGATGTTGGTTATGTACACATGTATATGGATGTAAATACCGCCATGAGCTATGTTATAAAGCTCCATTATGTGGTATGTTGTTATGATGTCATGTTATTATGTTGTTATGTTGGTTTGTTTTCTAGCAGGTTGATCATTGTAAATATTGCATCGAGCTAAGTTATAAAGCTCCATCGACAATATATATATATATATATATATATATATTTTTTTTTTTTTTTTTTTTTTTCTTACAACATTTTTTTGGTTATAGGTGTTGTTGAACATCGAGGACGGTGTTCCCCCAAGGGGGAGGATTCTGTAACAACCCTGGTGACAATTCCATGTAATAAAAGTAAATAAAAGCGAAATAATAACCACGAATTATGGGACACTTATTCCAAGCTGAATGTTGGGCATAATTCTAGTGAGGGGGATCACTTATGATTATTTAAGGCTAAGGAAATTAGCAAGGGCAATGGCAAAGGATTTGGAAAGGAAAAATTACATTTTGGCACAATTATTTATGAAAATAATGGAAATTAGGAGAAAAGGAAGGTGAAAGGTCACATGTTGCATTTGCGTCGAAAATTGAAGGAAAATAATGGAAAAAGGAGGAAATAAATGCCTCATTCATAAAAAGGTTTCAGAGGATCATCTTGTAGCCTTTTGTCAGTTCAGTTTTGGAGCTCTCTAATTATTCTCTCTCTCTCTCTCATACTCTTGGAGACTTAGAGTTTTCTTGGAGCTCTCTTAGTGGGTGTGGCATACTTGGATTTTTGGAGTAGGAAGGCAAAGGAAGAGCAGAAAAGCTCAAGAAGGCATTGAGATCAACAACTACATCATATTTGCTTGCAGGTACCAAGTTGCATGTACGTTTCCTTCACTAGTTTTGGCATGCATGGCACATGTATGTGATTTCTTGGTTGTGATTTGTCATTGGCATGGAGGATTTTCTAGATTGACAGTGGTTTGCCTAGCCTTGCCATTTACTGGATAGCCATGGTGATTGTGGGTTTAATTTCATTGTTTGTTTTTGGTTGGTTCTCATGTTTCCTTATCTTGGGTTGAGTTATTAGTTCCTGGAATCCCTGGTTGGAAAAACACTCTGGAAGCCTTGGTTGGACAAACACTCTGGCCCTTGGTGGGTTGAGTTACTAGTCCTGGAAGCCTTGTTTAGACAAACGCTCTAGAAGCCCAATGACAACTATGGGTTGAGTTACTAGTCGTGGAAGCCTTGGTTGGAACAAATGCTCTCGAATCTCTGGAAGGCTTGGATGGAGACCAATCTGATGATGGTTTTGTGATGTCTGACTGTGAGGTAGAATCATTGTTTGATGGGTTGAGGTGGATGGCCTCTGGAAGCCTTAGATGAGTTTTGATTGATGTGTTCTATGATATCCCACATTCATGCTTGGAATATGGCACGGGGGTGAATGGCTAAAGAGAGATTTGGCTCAACCATTCTACGGTCGGGTGGAACATGGAAGTCCCATCCCGAGTTTGGATTTTGCATCATTAATGAACGTCTATTTCTCCTTGTATTTATATGAAAATTTGATGGATTGTAAGTGGTCTATATGGTTGTACTTTCATGAGTATTTATATCCCTATTATGCTATTTATGTATGTGTTTTATGACAACAACCATGTGTGGATCTCATCGTGTTTTTACTTGTAATCGAATAATCAATATATCTATGACCTAATGGATGGAATGGTAGTTGATGTGTTGAGGCATCAATGGTTCTTGGCAATTCTCAGCTAAGTATGAGACCCCTATGCTCAGAAATGTTAATTACACATGTAGATTACACATTTGCAATATGTTTGACGAAATTCCTATCATGGCTAGTAGGGGTCTAGTCAAGGTCTTGATCAAGTATTTGCTTTAGTACTATCATTTCCTTGTTATTTTATTGACCCGAAGAGATGGTTCAATTATGGGCAGTGACCTGGGCTCTGGGCCTTAAAAAGTGGCTCAAATCTCGAAGTTGTTGGCATAACACTAATAATTTTGGTCTCTGGTCATTGGTAGGCAAGCCTATGAGAGTGACTTTGGGTTGCTGGTCACACTCATGCCTATAGCATGGGAGCGACTGAGCCTTAAATTGTCAAAAAGATGAGTGGGACCCCAAGGAAAGCTGTCTAAAGTATTGGATTGGTTCATGAGGGTCCCGTATCTGATGATTAATGTCTATATGGTGTGTTTCCATTGGTTTCACTTCCTTGACGTGACTTAAGAAGTCAAATCATATCATAGTGGCCTCTCGTCACATGTTTACCCCGATTGGCCAGTTGCTTGGGTAGATGTGGGAGGAGGGTGTTACATCAGACAACGACATACATACACACATATATACCTATAAACATTATCCTTAAACAACCATGATCCATGACGATCCTATCAGACACGACATACATACATACATACATGTATACATATATAAACATCAGGATGATTATGATCATAACATAATTACCAAATAACATAGGGTCAAGGTTAAGAGAACTCCCTTTATCTATGCACACCATGCACAACATTGAGAACAATCATTCCCAACATAGCCAAGGCATATGACGCCTCAGATCCATTTAATTCACCTTTCTTGTTACCTTTCTCATGACTATCCTATCACCATCTATTTACCTCAATGGACCCAACTAATCTAACTAGATATCATATGCTTTCCCTCAGCTGACCTTATACATGCATTGAGATTCATCCAGGCCTTATATCACCTGTTGGGTTTCATTCAACTCTTCTCGAGTTCCATTAAATTTTATCTTTTCCCAACCAATTCCCAAGAATCAAAACATAAAAGGCAAGCACAAGAAATAAACAAGAAGAAAACCCTGAAAACCAATAACAACATGACTTCACAAACAAAGTGGTATGACCATACGCAAGACATAAAAAAAATCTACAAATCAAGTGCAAACAAAGCACAAAGAATCAAAATTACAAGACTCTCAACAAACACCATGACTCAATCCCCATGGTTTGCAGTACTTCCAAAGGAAAGATCAACCCGAGCCTTCTTTAGAATTTCATAGAATTTTTTTTCCATGCAATCCCTTGCATCATACTGCCATCAAAACATAATTATCAGTGCTTAAATAAACATAAAAATACACTATTTACCTTAGTACCTTGTTGTGCCAAGCACGTTTCTTGCAACTGAACACATCCATGCCATCTCTCAAGGGACTCCAATTCCCTTGACAGATCCACTTGTAACTAGAGACTAACTAATATACCTGTGAAATACAAGTTCATAAATCTAGCACATATCCACATAATATCAAACAAGATCAAGGTTAAGAAGACTCGCTGTATGAAAAGCACTCATTCGTTTGGGATTAGGGTTTCCAAACATAGCCAAATGAATTCTTGCCCAATTTCTTTCTTTGACATTTTCCTTGCTGCAATTGAGTGTTAATATGCACTGTCACATCACCCAACTGTTAGTTATATAAACACATCAACTATTACCTTGTCATGCTAATACCATGTTTCCTGGACTATTTACGGATGTCAAACACATGTTCCAAATATCAAGACAATCATATCTATCAATTTGAAATCAACCTTTACCAAGAATAATAATCATGTCTAATCCATAGTCAACTCATAGTCATTAGACATAATGCTACAACTGTCACCTACTAAAATCAAGTACATATCAACTGTCTCAACACATAGGTGTTAGTACGACCATCTTAAAACAATACCATTTGTTCATGCAATCTTACAGACACATACTCATATCATGCAATTAATCAAACATTCAAGCAAACTATAAACACACCATGTTAGATAAATCAACTAGATGACATAATAGACACCAAACACTCAAACACCAAATAGACTACATAATCAAACAATCAAGCACCAAATATATGACATAAGAAAATTCATACCTTAATTTATCTCAAGGGAGGATATCTAGTCTACACAATCAAGCTAGATTAGCATGATATAACTTCACAACATATCAACTCAACCGTAAATAAGGTCATGATATCCATAACAGTAACAAGATAACATGTTCACATCATAAACTCATAAACAATTTTCATTCATACATAATAATCACAACTGCATAGTCAGTCTAGATTAGTATGACATAATATCAAAACATATTAAATCATACCTGAATGTCATAACCCTAAGCATTTGCATAGACCAATCGAAATTAGTATGATACACATAACATCAAGATCTTAATGTAATAACCCTAATCATCAAGTTACTAGCATATAACAAAAACAAGTTATATATCATGCTCATCAACAACATATAACTTGATCATCAAGCTAACTATCATATAACAACAATAAGTTAACCTATAACATACTCATTGACAAGATCTAGTATAATAATCAAGTTATCTAACATAAACAACAATAGCAATGCATACAACCACAAGTTACTAGCATTCAAGACTATGTGACACATGTGCTTATGACTACATTAATAAACTAGCATCTATAATGTATGTAACCATAACATCAATAGAATAAAGGTAATACACATAACCATAATGCATATAAAAATCCTCCACTTACATAACTTCATGCCTAACATATAAACATGTATGACGACATGCTCTTGCCTTGAGGTCCAATGTTGCAACTTCACTTTGATAGTCTACATCTCCTGCTCTATCTCAGCCAACAAATTAGCATCATAACATACCAATATCATCATGATGACCTAATATGAATCTAATGACCTCATAATGCATGCATAATGACATATGGAAACTGACATGCCCAACAAATGCATATACAACCATATACTCATGAAGGTACATCCCACAACAACACCATAAACGTTCACATGGCGACATCACTACAACCATGATCAAGACCATGGAAATGCAACAAGCACATGGACTACAAGCATAAGGAACACATATGCAACTAACATGAATGCATGACCAACACACCACCCATCCAGTCTGAGGGGTGAATCATGTTCTGATACCACTCTATAACACCCTCCTCCAACATCTATCCAAGTAACTATCCAACTGGGGTAAACATGTGACAAGAGGCTACTATGATTGGATTCAACCTCTTATGTGACCTTAAGGAAGTGGAATCGATAGAAACACAACATACAGACCTTCCACATCAGCTACAGGACTCCCAGGAACCATCCCAACCACTCAAGTAGCTAGCCCCTAGGTCCCACTGAGGTTTTTGACCACTTGACCTCTCAAGACGCTCCCATGCTATGGAACTGACAACGTTTAGGAGGATCTAGACACTTTCATGACCAGGCATGCCAGTGTCGCTGGGATTTGAGCCACTTTTTTAAGGCCCAGAACCCAGGTCACTGCTCATAATTGAATGGCACCTTCAGAACAAAAAGATGACAAGGAAACAATGATGCAAATGAAAATACTTGAACAAGCCTTTCACTGGACCCCTACTAGCCATGACAAGCATTTCGTCAAACATATCACAAATATGTAATCTACAGGTGTAAACAATATATCTAATCATAGTGGTCTCATACTCATCTGAGAATCGCTAAGAAGCATTGATGCCTCGACACGTTAGCTGCAGTTTCATCCATTAGGATATAGAAACATTGTTCATTCATTTACACGTAAAAACATGATGAGAGACATACACAGCTATTGTCATAAAACATATACATAACCAACATAATAGAAATAGAAATATCAAGAAAATCATAGCCATATGATCCACATATAAACTAATATAATACTCATAGAAATACAAGGAGAAATAACATCATATTAATGATGCAAAGTCCAAACCCGAGATGGGACTACGATGTTCCACCCGAACGTAGAATGGCCATAATAAACTGAATGAATACCCACACTAAGATGTCTTTCCCACCTTTCATTTTGGAATACGTGTCCTATGACCGCAAGCTTATATATTTTTACATGGATTTTAAACAAGGGTTGTTACATTTCCCCATCTCATAGAGACACTTAATGAAATAGGGACCATTGCTTCCTAAGGGGGGATGACTGATCCAGGTGGATATTGGTGACCACCCACCTATTTCACTACCCCCAACACTATTTCTTTTCAGTTTCCTAATTTCTACCACATTTACTATTTTGGGCAGTTTGTTCTAACCTTCCAGAGTTGTTTTGAGGTGCATTTTTTTGTTGTTGGGCAAAACAGAGAGACCAAAAAAGGGCCAGAATGTGTTTTACACACTCTTCTTTTTCCTCCATATGGATATCTTTGAAACGAGGTATTATGATAGCCAAACGAAGATCATATGCTAAACTTACGACTTTGGTAGTTGGTGGTCCAACTTACCCTAATAGGGCCCATGAACTTTTGGCACTTCATCTCCTAGGGATAGGTTTTTAGATGTTTAGGGTTTTCCCTTGTTTCTTAATAATAAAAAGACCTTCAAGCCTCATTGTAATACAATTCATAAGGCATGTAGCCATCACATCTCTTCTCAGAGATAACTACCATCACCTGAGCTAGTTTATTTCATTTATGCATGAATTTTTTTTCAATATTTTCTTATTGATGAATCGAAGTTCAGTTTTTGTTGTGGCATTGTGTTTCTTTTTAAATTTGTATTTATTTTCATTCCTACATAAATTTGGATCAGTGGTATCATATTAGTCTGTTATTTCTCTATTTTTCTTTGCACGTCCCTAACGAGGTCAGGTTATAAGAAGTTAGGACTTAAACCCTTGCAAGACCGACGTCGCCGACCATGACGACCTCCCATGGCGGAAGAAAAGAAAGACAAGGGATCATGAGTTCCTTTCAAAATGTTTCTCAAAGAAACCCTAAAGCGACAAAGGAATGAGATGATAGATAACATTTCCAAGATCCTTCTGCGAATAACAACGGGCGAAGCATCTTCATCCGACAACCACCTCAAAGGCACCACCCCCTTTAAGGTACAAGTGAACTTTGACATTCATATATTTGAAGGCTAGATAGATGAAAATGCCATATATAAGTGGTTAAATTTTTTGGAAGTATATTTTTCGGTCCATGATTTTTCCAATAGGGAAAATATTACTTTTGCACTCCTCAAAATCACCCCCCATGTAAAGCACTGGTGGGAGCATACTGTGAGTAGAGGGATGAGAGGGAACACTCACTATTTTCAGACACACCTACTTGGAATTCTTTCTGAGACACCATCAAGGAACAATATTACCTCGTTGGGAGCTATGAAGATAAGTACATAAAATGAACCAGACTACGACAAGGAAGGGACTAAGATGTCCCAGAGTTCACAAATAATTTTCATACCCTTAGCACAAAGTTGGGTATGAAGGATTCTGAGCAGCATTTGGTACTCAAGTATTGTGGGTATCTACACAAATAAATCTAGGATGAGATGGAGTTCCTAGACATATCCTTGCTTGGCATCACATACCGATATGCTATCAAGATCGAGTAGAAATTTAAACAGGATAAGCGAGACTTTGGATCTATGAATACAAAGCAGGTAAAAGACACCCCAAACCATAAAACAAAGGGCAAAGCCAAGGCGGGGTGACCCGAGACAACCCATCAAAGATGCAAGCAAATAATAGCACCAAAAAGGCAAAGAAGGACACAGAAAAGTGGTGTGAGTTCCACAACAGCCCCACTCACAACACAAGTGAGTGTCACGTCAAGTAGTCACTCGTGACCAAGCTAAAGGCTTTAGAGTCAGATGCAAGTTTTGACTATGATTCAAAGCTTGACAAGAGGAATGACAAAGGGAGGTAGATCATTGATGCGGATCCCAATGCCACCATTACCACCACCAAGGTCCAGAAGATTGACCCCAAAGATCTAGAGGTAGGGGAGCGTCTCTTCCATTCAAAGATGTGGGTGAAGGGGTCTCCACTGTAGTTCATTGTCGATAGTGGGATCCAAAAAAACTCATATCAGTGTAGGTGATTAAGCGGTTGGGCCTACTGACCACACCCACAACCATACACCATTTGGTGGCTCCACCAAGGATGAGATCTTCGCATCAACCAATAGTGTCATCTTACCTATAAGATCAAGCCCTTCATGGACAAGGTAATGTGTGATGTTTCTTCTCTTGAAGTCTATGATATGTTATTAGGTCAAACATAATTATGGAAGTGTCATGTTGTGTATGAGTCTAAACCTCACACTATTAATATTAATTTGGGAAAGAAGTTATATGGGCCCTACCAGAGGTAGCCCCGCCTACTGCCCATCTCTTTCATCTCTACTAAGAAGTGCAGTAAGATCATCTCCCGAACCATGAAATTTGTTTTCTTTCTGATTCACTCTCAAAGTAAGGGGAAGATCATTGCCACATCCATGACCCTCGGGAAGGATGAATCCACACAAAAAAAGCAGGTGGATAAGTTCGTGGAAGAATACAGGGACATCTTCTCCTCATCCACATGGGTAACATTGCAATACCAGGTCAAGCATTCAATTGATTTCACTCTTGGAGCACCTCTACCTAATGGGTCATTATACTATCGCTCTATTATGGAAAATGAAGAAATCAAGGGGCAGATCTAGGAGTTGCTACAAAAAGGGCACATCCGACCAAGTTCCTCACCTTGTGGGAGCTCGAGTGTACTTTTACATAAGAAGGATGGGACCTGCAGACTTTGCATTGATTATCGAGCACTAAACAAAATCACTCTAGGGAACAGGTATCTAGTCCCATGGATTGATGACCTTATTGACCAGCTCAAGGGTGCCAAGTACTTCAACAAGATCGATTTGAATTGAGGATATCACTAGGTTCCAATAGAAACCACAAATGTATGGAAAATCGCTTTCAAATATAAGGAATGCCTTTTTGATTGGTTGCTCATGCATTTCGGGTTGACAAATGCCCCTACAACATTTATGAGGTTGATGGATGACATTTTGTGGCCCTTCACCAACTTGTTCGTAGTTGCATATCTGAACGACATCCTCATCTTCAGCAAGATTTGGGAAGAGCACTTGCAACACATTCGACATGTCCTTCAAACCTTGCGACAACACAAATTATGTGCCAACTTGGAAAATTTCACCTTTGGCATGTGCCAAGTCCAATATCTAGGTTACATAATTAATGAGCAAATCATGAATGTAGGTCTAGATAAGATCCAAGTCATTCGGGATTGGCCAACCGAACCACTCTAATAGAGCTTCATAGCTTTTTGGGCTTTGCTAATTTCTATCGAAGGTTCATTTTGTCATATCATTTGGCCTTTGAGTTAAGTTACGCAGGACAGAGTGAAAGTAAAGTTTTTCAAGTCCAAGTCCCAACAAATGTCATTTGTTGAGCTGAAGCATCGACTTTTCTCTACACCATTAGTCATATTTCCAGATCTACAACAACCATTTTAAATTGAAACAGGCGCCTTTGTATATGCTATTGGTGCAGTTCTGACCCAGAAAGGACCTCCGATGGCCTATTATAGTGAGACACTTTTCGATACAATTTGAAAATACCCCACCTATGATAAAGAGATGTATTCCATCTTGCAGGCTTGTCGACAATGGAAACATTACATTCTGTGGAAGGATACGGTCATCCACACATATTGTTGAAGAATGTAACTAATGTTGGTTTCCATAATCATACTTGAGTCATAATGAAATGTATTTATCAAAAGAAAGAAAAAGAAATTTTATTATTAAGTAAATTTGCTTATTAAAGCATGGTTTTCATGCTTGGGTCAATTGTTTTTAGGTCAAAGTCTCCATTGAAGACTTCTAGGGTTTATGTCAAGTGTCCTTTTCCATATCACAATGTAAAGAACCATGCTTGGGAATTATTTGTCAAGAAAGAAAATTATTTTAATGTAAATTAGGTCAATTAGGCCTCCTCCAACAAGTTAGCCTCATTAGAAGAATTTGATCACCTAAGATGACTATATATGAGAAACAACTCGACTCATTTGGATGATATCTCACAAAAATTTTGAATTACAGTAGTTGGGAAGCATAAAAAGTGTGAAGTTCAAGAAGGAAGTTGGAATCAAAGTTTTTGGGTCTCTCTCTCTCATGTGCAACGAAATTTTGAAGTTGCATCAAGGCCGAAGTTATGAAGTTGTTGCATCAAGGTCGAAGTTGTGAAGTTGTTGCATCACGGTCGAAGCTGTGAAGTTGTTGCATCAAGGTCGACGTTGTGAAGCTGTTGCATCAAGGTCGAAGTTGTGAAGTTTCCGGAGGGGCCAAAATTCTACAGTTGTTGGGGAGGCTGAAATTATGAAGCTACTGGTGAAGCTGGGCCAAAATTTATGGGTTAAAGCTGTTGGAAAAGAAGAGACTATTAAAGGTTGTTTTATCTCATTGAAATGCTATCTTGGGGGAGGAGGAAGGTTTGTTGGTTAAGGTCTTGGTTGTCTCACTGTCATATGAATCTATTAAAGGAAGAGTTCTTGACTAGGTTTTCCCCTATATAGGGGTTTTTCCCTTGCTTTGTGCCTACATTTGGTGTCCTTGATCTTCGTGTTTTGGTTTTTGTATTTGCTTGATGAAATAAGATAAAAAGAGGAACACAAGAAAGATAATAATAAAGTATGGAAATCACAAGTAATTATCAACAAGAGAAAATATTTCCGAATCTATGATTTTTCAACACATATCATTGACTTCTTGATTTTATACATTTATAAGGGAAGTTGCAAAATGATTTCCATTAGAAGTGGTCCACATATATGCAAAAATTCCACTTGAACATTAAATACAAGAAAGCCAACACCAATCAAATTGCAGATTGCCTCAGTCGCCCCCGGTTGTAGCACTGGCCATTGTTCTCAACTCCTTTGGCCACGAGACCTCTGGATGACCACAACTATACAAAAATTACCAAGAGTTCTCCACCACATACCAGATGCTAGTGGATGGCAAACAAATACCAGACTTTCCACCATTGTTGGACACATCAAACATTGTCGAACAATTGACACCAATAGAGCTCAACCCCAACTACATGGAACATGCCACAACTAATCGGATCACGGAAACACAGATTAAGAACACTCACTAACAGAGGATCCAACTATATCAGGTTATTAAAGTAGGCTAGCTCTTGCACCAAGGGAATTGGCTCACCAGAGACCAATTTCAGCAAGAAGTTTCCCCATCTCATGGAGACACCCAACGTAATGGAAACCATTGATTCCTAAGGGGGAAGGACCGATCCAGGTGGATATTGGTGGCCACCTACCTACTCCACTTAGATCCCCAATACTATTTACTCTTAGTTTCCTATTTTCTAGCACAATTACTATTTTTTGCATTTTTTCGGGTCTTAAACTTCTGGAGCATTTTTTAGGCCCAAAAAGATGTTTTTCGGGAAAACGGAGAGATCAGAATAGTGCCAAAATATCTTTTACGTATTCTCTTTTTTCCTCCTCATGAATATATTTGAAACAAGGCATTATGATAGCCAAACAAAGATCATATGTTGAAGTTACGACTCTGGGAGTTGGCAGTCCAACTTACCCCAACGGGTCCCATAAACTTTTGGCGCTTCATCTCCTAGGGTTAGGTTTTTGGATGTTTAGGGTTTTCCCTTATTTCTCAATAATAAAAAGGCCTTTGGCCTCATTGTAACATAGTTAAGAATGCATGTGTCCATCAAATCTCTTCATAGAGATAACTACCATCGCTTGAGCTAGTTTATTTCATTTATGCATGTAAACAATTTTCAGTATTTGTTATTAATGAATTGAAGTTCAATTTTCATTCTAGCTTTGTGTTTCTGTTTAAAGTTGTATTTCATTTTGTTTCTACATAAATTTGTATCAGTGGTTTTAGAGTGGTTTGCTCTTTCTTAGTTTTTTTGTGCATGTCCTCAATGAGGTCGGGGTATAAGGAGTTAGGACTTGAATTGGTTGAACCCTTGCAAGACCGGCCTCGCTGACCTTGAAGAAATCCCATGGAGGAAGAAAATAAAGACTAGGGAGATGGAGACATTTCAAAATTTTGTTATAAGAAGCCCTCGAGAAACAAAGGAATGATATGATGGATAACGTTTCCTAGATCCTTCGGCAGGTACGGGCGAAGCATCTTCATCTAACAACCACCTGGGAGGCTTCACCCCCTTTAAGGTACAAGTTAACTTTGACATTCATATATTTGAAGGCCAGATAGATGTAGATGTCGTAGATAAATGGTTAAATTTGTTAGAAGGATATTTTTTGGTCCATGATTTTTCCAATAGGGAAAATATTACTTTTTCACTCCTCAAAGGCATGCCCCACATCAAGGACTGGTGGGAAACCTACAATGAGCAGAGGGATGAGAGGGAGCCCTCACTGTTTTCAGCTATAACCACTTGGAATTATTTCCGAGATGATGTTAAGGAGCAATATTACCTTGTATGAAGCTATGAAGATAAGTACATAAAATGGACCACACTATGGTAGGGAAGGGACAAAGACGTGTCAAAGTTCATAAATATTTTTCATACCCTTTGTACGAAGCTAGGTATTGAGGATTCTAAGTGGCATCTCATACTCAAGTATCATGGTTTTCTACACAAATACATCCAAGACAAGATGGAGTTCTTAGGCATCTCCTCACTTGGTGCCACATACTGATATGATGTCAATATCAAGTAGAAATTTAAACAGAATAAGCGAGACTTTGGATTTGAGAATTAGAAACAAGGAAAAGGCAACCCCAAATCGTATAACAAAGGATAAAGCCAAGGCGGGGTGACTTAGGATGACCCATCTAAGCTGCAAGTAAAGAATAACACCATGAATCCAAGGAAGGACACAAGAAAGTGGTGTGAGTTCCACAAGAGCCCCGCTCAAAACACAAGTGAGTGTCATGTCAAGCAGTCACTGGTGGTCGAGCTGAAGGCTTCAAAGTCAAATGCATGTTCTGGCTCTAAGTTAGATGATAAGGTGAATGAAAAAGGGAATAAGATTATCCATGCAGAGCCTAACGCCACCATTGCCACAACCAAGCTCTTGAAGATTGAGCTCGAAGATCCAAAGGAAGGGAAGCATCTCTTCCACTCACAAATGTGGGTGAAGGGGTCTCTTATGTAGTTCATTGTCGACAACAGGAGCCAAAACAACCTCATCTCAATAGATGTCATTAAGCGATTGGGCATTCTAGCCACATCACACCCAAAACCATACACTATCGGGTGCCTCCACCAAGGACAAGATCTTCACATCAACAAATTATGTCACCTTCCCTACAACATCAAGCCCTTCATGGATAAGGTAATGTTTGATGTTGCTCCTCTTGAAGTTTGTGATGTGTTATTAGGCCAACCATACCTGTGGAAGCGTCATGCTATGTATGAGTCCAAGCCTTACAATCTTATTATTACTTTGGGCTGTAAGTTATACATGATACTAGAGGTAGCCCCACCTACTGCCATCTCTTTAATATTTGCTAGGAAATGCAGTAAGCTCATATTCATGAATGAGAGTTTTGTTTTCTTTATGATTCGCTCTCAAAGTAAAGGGAATATCGTGGCCACATCCATGGTCCCTAAGAAGGGTTCCTCCACGTCACAAATTCAGGTGGATAAGATCGTGGGAGAATACAAGGACATCGTCTCCTCACCCACAAGGGTACCTTTGCACTGTTTGGTTAAGCATTCGATTGATTTAACTCCTGGAGCACTCTACCCAGTGGGCTGATATACCATGACTCTATTCTGAAAAATGAAGAAATCAAGCGGTAGATCAAGGATTTTATGTAAAAAGGGCACATCTGACCTGTTAGAAAATGTAACTATGTTCGGTCTTCAATAATGTACTTGAGTCATTATGTAATGTACTTGTCAAAAGAATAAAGAAAATAATTTTTATTATTGTAACAATGACTTATTAAAGCATGGGTTTCATGCTTGGGTCATCATTATATTAGTTAAATTCCCCATTGTGGACTCCTAGGATTAATTTTGAGTTTTTAGAGTCATTGTACATTCAAAGAGACCCTTCTTGGGCTTTTGAATAATGTAAAACTGTTTTATATTGAGTCAAACATGAATTATGTACCCTGTTATCCCACAGAATGTCCCAGGCTGAGAGGAATCGACGGAGGTAACCACAAACCAAGCTTTTAGTGTGGTAGCTATCCCTACCAAATCAGAGAGGGCTTTCTCTATGAGATCACAACCAAAGAATTGCTTGGAATGTAAAAGGATTTTAGGCTAGATATGCTAGGCTCAGATAGGTTTTGAGTTTTTAGGATTTTGATGTTGGCCAAGGGATGAAAACCAGGTAACTAGGTCAAAAGATCAAAAAGGTAACAACAACAAAGATATAAAGGATCAAGGTAGCAATAGTTTTGTGATGGTTTACGGTTTGTCAGTGTAGTGTAGTGTTAAGAATAAATAATAGGTCTTAATGAGCACATATATCATGAATTCATTAAGCAAGAAAGAAAATAACACATAATGACATTCCCATCAAAACAGAGCTTTATGAAAAGAATTCAGCTTATAAACTTAAGGAAAAACCACTGAAGAATTGATGAATGGAGAGAAAAGATGAATATCTTTCATATGAAACTATAACAGAGAAAATAAAAACTCACTGCACATGAATTCTTAGATAATAACTGCAACTGTTCCTTTGATTTCCTGAAAATGCTCAAGCACAAACTACAAGAGTTCTCTCCTCAAGTGTCACACCCTTTTCTCTGACTGAGAAAATGATACATATAAACTAAGATAAACAGTTCTCCACCTTTAGGGGTTGAATGCATGGGTGGTGGAACACTTTCGAAGAATATCTCAATCAACAAGTGAGAGTAAGAAGGTCAAAAACAAACTCTTCTCTTAGACTTTGATTTGAGTTTTTATTCATTTATGAGGCCTAATTAAACATAAAAACAACCTATTATGATAATTTATTCATGATTACATCATCAAGACATCGAACTAATGAAATTACATCATCAAGTAAATATTTGTTGAAGACATGCTGAGAAAAAATTGTTACATGGATATGCGCAGCGCCAACTTGCAGGAGGATTTTGGAGGCCTTCCCATGCTCCAAATTCAGAACTTGATAGCTCATTAGAAAGATGTGAGTGTCTAGTTGTCATTTGACTATTCAAGAAGGTGATTTGGACACTCCAAAAAGGAGAAAAACTGATTTTCCCAAGACTACTCCGATATGCGCAGCGCCTGCTTGAAAACAGTGGCAGAAAGTGATTTTTGACATGTTTTTGAGCATTTTCTCCCAATCTGCCTACTGAAAAACTTGAAAAGGTGGATATATGACATGTAGAAGTGATTATATATCCAATAATATATAGTTTTTGGCGTTTGGATGGCCGAGGAAAAAGCGTAGCGCCTAGGCGCTTCGCATATCACTGCCTTTGTGTTTTAAAACAAGCTTAAAACCATAAAAAATTCTGAGTTTTTTACAAACATAGGGCTCAAAGATGAAGCGATATGTATCTAACAATAAAGATTTTTGTAAAAATGAGATAAGTTTTTGTTATTTGGTATGTGAATAAGAAAAACCTCCATTTTTCAAAAATAGTTCCCCATTTGTTCATAATCTAAGTTTTACATGGGTCACTTAAAATTGGAAAAGCGCAACTCCATTAGGGATATGCGTAGTGCCTAACTTTGAGAGAAATTTTTAGGGCCTTACCCCACTCCATATTCAGCTCTTGATAGCTCATTGGAAATATGTGGATGTATAGTTATCATTGGACTCATCAAGAAGGTCATTTGGACACTCCATGACAAGAAAAATGCATTTTCCCAAGAGTACTCCCAGAAGTGGAGCAACTCTCTTGTAGCAATTATATTTTGGTAATTTCTCCCATATCATAACACCTATGTATAAACCGAAGGATTTTTTGTTCCTTTGTCTATGATTGACAAAAACCTCTTTCATTTCTGTAAAATTCGTCTCCATTTGGTCAGAAACTGATTTTGAAGTAAACCGTCCTTATGTGCCGCAAATGACCTCTTAATGAGTTTGTGAGGCATTGATATCTTTGATGTTAGATGGATCAACTATTGAGACATGTCCTTAATTTTTGTACTTATTGTTTTATTCTGTGTGGTATCTACTTCCAAGGTGAAACCCTAACTCACTAGGAGGAAGAATTAGGGTTTAGTTTTGGGAAAACAGGGGATTTGAGATGGTCTTGTAGATGGAGGGGAATGAAGGGGTTAGGGGCTTTCTAAATTATTGGGGAAATTTTGGGTGGTATGGATAGATGTTAGGGAGTATAGGGAGGTCTAATTTCTTGAAAAGAGTGAGGGAAAGGTGTGAAAAAGTCGAAAACACAGTCCTAGCCTATAAATTTGCAAAAACACAACATTGAGCTAGGGTTTAGGGAAAATGAGGGGAAATGAAGGGAATGGGTATGGGAAATGGTTGGGAGGGGTATATAATGTATGTGTGGGCGTTATGGAACATAAAAAACTAGGATTTTTCTCACTTCAATGAAGCAAAAGCATTTGGAGACCAAAAGCACATCGGAACTCTAGGAGAGGATTTTCACTGAGTTTTTCAAAATGAAGGATACATAAGAGGTGCCAGATGTTTGATTACTTACCAAGGAGATGCTTAAACCTGTGAATGCTAAAATGAAACCCTTTTGATTCTTTGGATGGTCCTTTGTATATTGAAAGTTGATTTTTTCTTTGGTAGTGGCATGACATCATATGTCCCTTTGAGAAACGATGAGACGAGGTAGTGTACTGCAACATTGTCTTATTTGAAATAAAACATTACCTTTACCTTTATTTTGCTTCCCCTAAGCTGCTAACTCCCTTTACCCACTGACTCACATGATGGACATGTTTTTGTTTTGATGTATGGTATCATGATGACACATGGAGTGAAACCCTAGACCATGACCTAAAATGAATATTTTAACCTTTTCATGACCCAAGACACTTAAATGAAGATATGATACCTCGAAGAAGACAATGACCATGATGCGTGATGAAGACCATGAGTAAGTGAAGGGAGAAACAATGACCTAGACACAAAAGCTAGTGACCAAATTTTATTTTGAAACCCAATGAAATGATAAAATTTGGCCTCGAGACCCTAACAAACATTGGATGTCTAGCATATTTGATCATTGGTGACTGATATGATTGGCACACACTAACATACCCTCCACATAAATTCGGCCTAAGGACCCTAATTCGACCCACAAGAAGGCTATATATACAAGGAGGTCGAAGTAATTTGCATCATCAACTCTCAAGCAAGTTTGATATCTCAAAAAGAGTTGGAGAAGTGTGAAGTCTGTTGTCGGGAGGTCAAAAGAAGTGTGAGTTTGGGGAAGTCTATAGAGAGGAATAAAATTGAAATTTTGGTTCTTCCCTCTCTCTGTTTTGTGATCTATAGATCGAATTCTCCTAAGATTTTGATGTTGATAGAAGCTACATGTTCCCAAAAGCTGTTGCCTAGTCGAAGTTGCTAGAAGGGGTCGAAGATCTGGGAGGCTGACTTGGTGTGGGAAAAGTTTAGTCTTGGTGTAGGGTAAAGAGTCTAAAAAAATACTATTGAAAGGAAGAATTGTCTTAACTAGGTTTTCCCCTTGAGGGGGGTTTTGCCCTGACATGTGCCTATATCTTGTGTCTCTTGTTATGTGATCTTCATACACACATAATATGGTAATTTCTTGGTGAAAGATAAGATAATAAATAAGTAAAAAAAGCCAACACACTCACAAGTATTATCAAGAAAGGAGAATCAAACCCTAATATAATTACTTTGATTTTCCAACAAAGTTCCTTACCTTGTGGGAGCCCGATTGTACTTGTACAAAAGAAGGATGGGACCTATAGACTCTTCATTGATTATCGAGCACTAAAACAAATCACTGTTAGGAACATGTATCCAATCCGACAGATTGATGACCTTCTTGACCAACTCAAGGGGGGAAAATAATTCAACGAGATTGATTTGAAGTCAATTTATAACCATGTTCAAATTGTTGGTTTAAGGGGGCTTGATCTAGGTTCAAAGTGTACTGAACTCCAACAAAACCCTCAACTGCCAGCCATTTCGGCAACGACCTGCAAGCAGATCACAGTCTCACAAAAAGCAGTTATGGGAGGTTGTAGAACCAGGTTTCTGCAACCAGAGGGATATCTGCACTGTGGTGCCCATGTGTTCACTTATGTCTTATATCTATCTACAACTTCACATAGATGAATAACTCCACAGTGATGATTAACTTCACATATTGGTACTTAACGCATAAACATAACAAAGAACAATATAACATGTATTATTTTGCATAATTCAGTAAAAAGCATGCATGAAGATATATCTATATATATATATATATATATATATATATATATATATATATATATATATATATATATATATATATATATATAAATAACAACAAACAATGAACACAGAAATATACTCAATACTTCGCCAAAACTTCTTCTCTATTAGTAAAGATATTTAATACATATACTTCTATGGCCCGCACACCCAACTGCAGGTTGTCTATGCACTCAGTTGCAGACTCTTCAAGGTATCCATACACTCAGTTGTGGAGCCTTCCCCAAAACATAGACTCAAGACAAAAATTATGATCAATCTATGAATATTACACTTCCTTATATAGGTTTCCTTACTACAATACCATGGTCCACATACCATGGATCCGAAAAAACAATGGAGTAATACTTGATACTTGTTACAAAATAAGGGACTTTGATCCACCCCAAAGCCACTAAACATTGTGTGATGAATACAAATTCGACAACTCCTCTCCTCAAAATGTGGAGTCTTTGACCAAAACTTGGACCAAGTTGGGCTGCGACCAACATGCCCCTAACACTCACCCATGACTCATCTTGAGTCACTCAGCTGTGGTTCTCTTGATTTCCCCACGATTCCATTGTAGACTGCATTATACTGCTGGACTGTCTCTACCATTTGTTTCTCCTCTCGGTGCACCTCCTCCAGCAATGCCTCTGTGGTTGGGCCAACAACCTTCTACAGTATTTTTGTCTCCCCTTTCTTCAACTCTTTAAGCCTTTTGTCCACTACCTAAGAAAGTTTAAGGGAATCGTCCTGCCATGGTTGAGTCCTCTCTTGAAATTTTTTCTCCTTCCTCCGAATATCATCTATATTCTTTTGGAGGTTCTTTCCTTTGGTAATATTGACGAGCCTCTGCAAGATTGGTAGGGTCTTCATAGGTGCCAAGATCTTGTCACACTGCTTCTACTTCACCTATGGTTCCTCCTTGATCTTCTGGATGTTTGGATCCTCATGTAGTGAGGTCCAAATCTGCATCATGTCATCCATTAATTTCCCGTAGTCTACCACTATGTTAGAGATGCCTTTCAATGTTGCTTTTAAGTCTTTCTGCCTCTGCTCTTGCACTTCTGGTGGCATGGATGGTTGCATCCTTATTTTCAGCTCTGATATCTACACTTCATACTCAAATTTCATCTTTGACAGTGTATTCTTTGATTCCTTTATCACGAGGGCGAGCTTCACAACCTCCTCTACTGGTGGTTCCTCCTCAAGGACCTTCACGTACGATATTGTGCTGCAAGTATCTTTGATGGCTTTTCCCGCTGCTGTCATCATTGGCATGCATCGTCTCTTTGCTTAGCCAGTTGCTCCAACTCCTTCTTCAACACAACTTCTCCTTTTCCACCTGCATCGTCAACACCGAGGTTCGTTGTTCCCGCTCTTGTAGCTCGATTGTTAAACTTTGATGGAATTCATGCAGCACCTAAATGGGAAGCATGGAAATATTCATGTTGATGCTATTGCACACTTTGACTCGTTCTTTGTCCTCCGTTGTGTCTAACTGTAGTGCCCCAGCTGGCACCTGCAAAATTCTAACGCCGAATTGTGTCTCTATTCTTTGCTCTACCTGTAGTGGCTGAGTTATTTACTCTGTTTATTTTGTTGTTTATGGAAATGCCTTCAACTCTGTGATTCCCTATTTTACCTTAGCCAAGATCGATTTATAGTGATCGTCAATTTTGTCCTAGGTCTCCGTTGTGATCTCCTAAACCTTTTCTATGATATCGTCAATGTTCCCATCAGTGAGGAAAAGCAGCATTGCACCCTTGGAGTTATCTCCTTTCTACTTTTTCCTCTTTCCCGCCGTAGTTGTTGGTACTATCCTTCTGACAATAAAAGGTGTCTCCTCTGATACTCCTGCATCGCTGAGGGGTTCCTAATGCTTCTACTCTGTTTCCTCTATTTGCTATCTCTACATCCTTTCCACTTGTACCTGCATCCTGTGGGGTACCCTTCTCAGTTCCAATGCTCCACTGGGTGGAGTCATCCATTCTTCTGGCCAACACTGTACCACTACGAGAAAATCATCTTTAGTTGCTAAGTATGGCAATGGGTGCAATGTCCTAGTCGGGTCCTTTATTTCCTTCACATAGTCTCTGTGGAAGTTCGCTTTGAAGTCCGCAATGTGACAATACTAATTATATAAACTAGGTGACAACCTTGAATGTTGATTCACCACCATGTGTATATCCATTGACATCACCACAAAGCAAATCCTATTCTCTGTTGCACGCGTCGACTCCTTAGTAAACCACAGGGAGGCATACCTCACTACTTCACAAATATCCACCTCGACAGATGAAAACTGCGAGTCTTTTGGTTATTTCCATGCAACTAGCGTGATGAGGATTATCAGCAAAGCATAGTGGAACGTCTTCCCATCTTCCTGTGCTTCCCTGCAATCTATCAAAAATTCCTTGCATAGATACGCAACCTGGTTAAACTAAACCCCTACGCTACATTGCGCAACCAAGGATACTACAGCTACAGGCACCTCATTGGCCCTACACTTCCTCATTATCTTACCTACCAAGATGTGTGTGATGAAACACACTCCTTGGTCATCGATGGAATTGATATCATATCCTCGCGACTTCTTTACTAATTCGAATTTGTCCTTCAACATTTTTTGCATCTCCTTGTCCTTATTTTTGACCGCAATTCTTTTGCAGGGTCTTTTCCCTGATGAGGCAACATTGTGATTCTTTTGATTAACATTTCATCGATCAGGATCCTCGTCCCTAGCCAAAGGAATTCGTCATGTATCAATGCGAGGAGTTGTCACACACATGCTGTATTGGATGTGATTCTACCGAGGTGTGGCACATTAAACATGTTCAAGAGGCTTGCTCTCTGCAATCTTGCAACCCACTGGTGTGGCTCTAGCCTCGTGACTCCACTTTCTGGGTACTGAACCTACTTCAGATATCTACTTGGTTCAAATTGCGGGTATTTTCTCTGATCGTTAAAGTCCCAGTCTTCCATCTTCAACTATGGGATATTCCCCAACACTTCACCATCAAATGACACTTCCTCTGACAACAATGGAGTGAACGTGCCAAAATTTCCATCCTTTGGATCCTTAACTGGCTTGGCGCTTGGTTTTTGTGGTGGCATGTAAGGTGGGAGCACAACGGGAATCTCTTCATCCCCTATCTCCATTCGGTGAAATTCAGCCTCCTCTTCACTATCATTGATCTGTTGAGGCACCTTCTACTGCATCGACTTCTTTCCTTTCTGCACAGGCTTCTTCCCCTTATCTTCTTTGTTCTTTGTGCGCACTTCCTTCTATGTTTTCTTATTCGGGGATGTTATTAGTTCCGCCCTAGAGATCTCATCTCGTCTCTTCTCTTGTTTCTTCTGTGGTTGTGGTTCTATGGGTACCTGCTTTCTCAATGACCTCATGCGCCTTGGGGACATGGGTACATTCGTTGCTTGTGCCTCCATAACACCCGCTAATTGTCTTTTTGCAAATATTCTAACAAGTTCCTAGAAACTCCTCTCAGACATACAGTAGCTCTCTTCATGTCACACTTAGATGCAACTTCTCAAATTCTCTAGACAACAAAGTGTACAATGTAGCGCGGGATATGGTTTTTATAACGAATTTGAATTCCTAGCCCCACTATTGGTTCAAGATTTTCTCATTTAATGTAGGTATGGGGCTAGATACAACCAACTATGCTTCATAAATGCACTTCTCTCACGCCCCTTAACGACAATTTCCTTTTAACGGTAGCTTTTTCCTTACAACGATCATATTTCTGGCCAACTTTGACGAACCTTCCCTCATGGCACAATCACTTTTTCTTTGTCGTAGTTCCTTCGGACTTCGTCCTACTCCTGAGTATTGCGCAGTAATCTCCCATTGGCGAAGTACCTTCCTGTAGAGTAGTTTATAGTCCCATGCCCACTTTCAACTGCAGGTGGCACTAAGACTTTCCTCCCTTCATTTTTTAGTGTGAAGCTCCAGGGACAGAGACGTCCCTGTATATCTTTAATTTTCTACCATTCCCTCATCCTCGAATCAACTGACCATTCAACTTCGCAAGCTGAATTTCACCATCATTAGAGATGTGCTTGATGATATATGGTCTTAACCAGTGTGTTTTAAATTTTCCTGGGAATTTTGTGAATTTGTTGCCATATAATAATACAAGATCTCCTTCCTGGAATTTCTTCTTCTTGATATGTCTGTCATACCAGGATTTCTCCCTTGCTTTTTGTACTTGCTCATGGAACCCTGCTATGAACCTGGCTTCTTCTAGAGATAGTATATGCAACATTCTTTCCTTCACAATGTCAGTGGCTTCCATATCTATGAAAACTACAATTCTCAAACTTGGCACAATGTATTCCATAGGCATAATTGCCTCTTGTCCATATACCAGCCTAAACGCGTCTGCCTTGTCATTTTCTTGCATGTTGTTCTATATCCCCACAACACTGCTGGAATCCTCAAATCCAATCATCTCTATTCACATTGCATACCTTGGTCAATGCATTCTCCAGAATTTTATTGAAATCTTCCACTGTTCCATTTGCCTAAGGATGATAAGGAGTGCTATTCTGGTGGTAAACCTGAAATTCCCCAGTTAGTGCTTCAGAGGTCTTATTCAAGAAACGTGTGCCTTGTTCACTCATTAAGATCTTTGGACAACCAAACCTGGATAATATATATTCAAAGATTAAATTCACAGTAGTTTATGCGCTACAATCCTTCACTGGTTGTGCCTCAACCTATCTTGT
The DNA here is from genome assembly GCA_031772625.1 of Pinus tabuliformis. Taxonomy (NCBI): domain Eukaryota; kingdom Viridiplantae; phylum Streptophyta; class Pinopsida; order Pinales; family Pinaceae; genus Pinus; species Pinus tabuliformis. The sequence goes on from CM062816.1 coordinate 1,609,219,041, forward strand.
CAAATAATCAGTTGCAGTGATTATACACCTCGCACCAGTCTTCTTTCCTAGCAGACTGATAGGTCCAACAAAGTTACTAACCCATTTGTCAAAAACCTGCAAAGTTACCTGTGGTACTAGCGACATCTCGTCTCTTCTAGATGGCTTTCCTGTTCTTTGACATAAATCACTTGCTTGACATAATTATTTTGTGTCCTTATGTATTGTGGGCCACCATAACCCGACTCTCAAGATTTTCTGCACAGTGGCTTTTCCTACATAATTCCCACCTAAGAATCTGTTATCACCAAAATAGGACCCTGATAGGCTGCTGATCAGACTATCTTGGTGTAACTATTTCAAACCAATATTTTAGCTAAGGCTTAGCCTCCTCAGCTTGAGAGGGCTCTCTCAAAGGGTTAATGATTTAGATTAAAGATATGAATAGATGGCTAACTCTATGGTTTGTAATTGTATATGTTTATAGGTTGAAAGATGAAGGCTGGCTACCATTGGGCTATAGAGTCAAAGTATGTTTTAGTACCACAACAAGATCAACTTAACATGAAGTCAGGGCATTCAGCATTTGAATATTCAGAACACAACACACATATGGAACCACAACTCATAAGTGCACACAGGAAGTCAGAGCACAATCAGTGAATTCTGAGTGATTGTACACCTATGCAACTGTAAACAAAACTGAGGAAAGGACAACACACATTCTGAATATAAGAAATCCTTCATGAATCCTGAGTAGTGAAGCCAAAGCATTCTACCTAGCATGGAAGTCAAGGCATTATAGAGTTCGAGTGTAGAAATGACAATACAAAACAGTGAAACAAAGTAAGTTTATCTATGAAGGAAGTCAGAGCATCAGTGATGAATTCTGAGTATCATAAGTAAACACCACTGCAATGTAAGTATTGGAAGATGCCATCATAACAAGAACATACAAGAACTCTTCATGAATCTTGAGTTGTCTAAGTAGAAATCTGCATTAGGTTAAAAATATACACAGTCTGCACATAGAGCAGCAGCTGAGCCAAAAAGTCTCCAACCCTTTGCTAATTCGACCTCTTGCTCTATATAAAGCATTTAAAATTAGGATTCCATCATCCCTCATCAAGAGAATTCGAATTTGCCATCAGTGACACCTATTATAACCATAAAACAAACCATTAAATGTATTTGACACCTAACTAGTAGTCCTAGAGACCTAATACAACTAGGAGTGTAACTCCTTATTGTGACTAAGACAACCTTATCTAGACATTTGAAGCATTATTTGACACCTAACACTCCATGAAGTCGAATTTGATGAAGCCTCCCACGTGGTCACCCAACTGTTGATGACAAACCCTAGAAATTAGGGAACATGTTTCCTTGTTTTTAGGTTTAGGATCCCTGAAAATGGAACGTGGGACAGAGCTTTTATCTCTTCATCCATGACACATTTTACGAAACTGAAGGAGGTTTTTGTAGCCCATGTTGTTCAGAACAAAAAAATCTCCTGGTTTTTTAAAACATTCCTCCAGCTGTTCAGAATCTGTCTTTGAAAAACACGTGTCAAACAGGTAACTATTCCTTGCTCTGTTCTGGCTGAAAAATAGGTCTTGGGACAGAGGTCATAACTTCTCGTACAAAATGTATTTGGAAAAAATGAAGGAGGTTTTTGTGAACCAATCTGTGCTTAACAAAAACCTCTCTTGGTTTTTTGAAACATCATTTCTACCGCCCAGAATGAGTCTTTGAAAAACAGGTGTAAAACATGAGATGAAAAACTGCACTTACAACAGTTTCGTAGCGCAACTTTGGTCCTTCATTTCTCCCAGATCATAATGGATTTGAAGAAAGTGGAAGAGGTTTTTGTACTTTAGTATCTTAGGAATAAAAACCTCTTTCAATTTTCAGAGATGAGTTTTCAACTGCTCAAAAAAGCTTCTGGAAGTTAACTAGTAAAACAGTTTTTTCTGCTGAAACAGGCTGCTACAGGGGTTTCGTAGCACTATGAAAACACTGATTTCGTAGCGCAAAACAAGATTTTTACACTGTCTGCGCTACGAAAACGTGGATTCATAGCTAGTTTCAAAATTTCTCCAAAATTATGTGAGATATGTCTTCTAAACACATGGTGAGGCTTCTAGGACATGGAATGAGGCTATCAAACTTTATTTGAAGATGGACATGAGACTCTAACCCTATGACTTAGACTCTAAAACATAAAAATGACTTCACCATGACTTGACCATGACTAATACAAGAATTGAGAAACCATGTAAGTTGTCCAAATTTTTTAAGGAAGTTTTACAGTGATAACAGTGGCTCCACTAGGGATAGTGTGCCCTTGTGGTACATTAAGAACCTGTAGCTCCAGTGCCGCTATCCATCCTCTAGAAGAAAACTTTGAACTTCTGCCCAATTTTCTCCTCAAGCCTTGAATGATTTTTTGTAAGAAGAATTCAAACTGTACCTACTAAAATAGATGCTCAGTCAACCTACCCTGAGCTTATTTGCACATTCCTACCTACCCTATCAGCTGCAAGCTCCACTTGTAGCTCAAGCAACATGATATTTCCAATAAAGCCAATCAATTGTCCTTTCTGATATGGGAGGGTCTTGACTGCATTCAACCTCAAAATAACCATGATAGTGAGATGACCAAATCAACTTATAATGTACTTGATCTTCATAATGCAAATGAAAATGAAATACTGGTGTGCAAAGCTTTGCCATGTATTTACTTATAGGGTCAAAGAAGACATGGTTATTTTGATGATCATAAGAACACTCTACATCTTTAGACAACTGATTCTTAGCCACACAAAATTCCTTTGATGTGCTGTCCAACTGCCTTTCTGCATGATGCCCATAGACAATGTAATTTTCCTCACTATTGTGATCATTCTTTGATGTAAGCTGCTGCAAGGAATCACAAACATGAACAACCTTTTCCTCTGCCTGAGGGTTATAAAATCTATCTTCCAGTACTTCTTCTTGGTGTTTGCAATCAATTTCATATTCTTTATGATCAAAAGACTGACAAATCTGCTGCATCTTTTCATTCATATCAAAGGATGAAACATGGTTTTCACAAATAAACCCCTGCTGATCTTCATGTTGCGTTTCATGAGATGTTATACTTTCTTCTTGGTGTTGAAATGCATTGTTATGAAGAGCCTCTAAAATTTCTTCATCCATAAATTCATCATCATCATAACAATCCTCTAAGTATTGAATAAGACTTAAATAATGTCTACAACAATCTTTGAGCAGCAATAAGGAAGGATAACATTCTTTATACATCTCATAGAATTCATCATGAAAACTAGCAAGCGAATATATTGAACCATTTTCCAAATTTTTATACCAAGACCATGCTTTTCCTTCTAAAGTGGTCATAAACATCTTCATGAGACAATCTTCAGGGAAATGAACCTTAAGACTGCGTACATGCATATGAAACCTAACCAAATGAAGAGCAGCATCATCTTTCTTTTCATCTTTGAATATTGGAAGATCCTCTAACCAATCAACCTTTGGCATAGGATTTGGAAAACCAGGGATATGAGACCGATTCATAGGAGCATACCTGGCATTCATTCTTGCAGTGGAACTCATTTTGAAACTTCATCAAGCTACTGATCTTCTAGCAGTGGAGTCACTTTCTAGTTTCTTATTCGATGTGTGGAGTCGCCAAGGTAGTTTTGCAGCCTCAAATAGATGTCTGAGCTCCTGCTACCTTCAGAAGTTCAACCATTGATTTCAGGAATGAATAATCTTCAGACTCCCAGCAGACGCACCAAAATGTTATCTCAAAATCAAGCCCTGGAAGGCTGCAAACCAGGAAGACTTCAAGTAACTGTTTCAAACCAATCTTTTGACTAAGGCTTAGCCTCCTCAGCCTGAGAGGGCTCTCTCAAAGGGTTAATGATTTAGATTAAAGATATGAATAGATGGCTAACTCTATGGTTTGTAATTGTATATGTTTATAGGTTGAAAGATGAAGGCTGGCTACCATTGGGCTATAGAGTCAAAGTATGTTTCAGTACCACAACAAGATCAGCTTAACATGAAGTCAGGGCATTCAGCATTTGAATATTCAGAACACAACACACATATGGAACCACAACTCATAAGTGCACACAGGAAGTCAGAGCACAATCAGTGAATTCTGAGTGATTGTACACCTATGCAACTGTAAACAAAACTAAGGAAAGGACAACACACATTCTGAATATAAGAAATCCTTCATGAATCCTGAGTAGTGAAGCCAAAGCATTCTACCTAGCATGGAAGTCAAGGCATTATAGAGTTCGGGTGTAGAAATGACAATACAAAACAGTGAAACAAAGTAAGTTTATCTATGAAGGAAGTCAGAGCATCAGTGATGAATTCTGAGTATCATAAGTAAACAACACTGCAATGTAAGTATTGGAAGATGCCATCATAACAAGAACATACAAGAACTCTTCATGAATCTTGAGTTGTCTAAGTAGAAATCTGCATTAGGTTAAAAATATACACAGTCTGCACATAGAGCAGCAGCTGAGCCAAAAAGTCTCCAACCCTTTGCTAATTCGACCTCTTGCTCTATATAAAGCATTTACAATTAGGATTCCATCATCCCTCATCAAGATAATTCGAATTTGCCATCAGTGACACCTATTCTAACCATAAAACAAACCATTAAATGTATTTGACACCTAACTAGTAGTCCTAGAGACCTAATACAACTAGGAGTGTAACTCCTTATTATGACTAAGACAACCTTATCTAGAAATTTGAAGCATTATTTGACACCTAACACTCCATGAAGTCGAATTTGATGAAGCCTCCCACGTGGTCACCCAACTGTTGATGACAAACCCTAGAAATTAGGGAACATGTTTCCTTGTTTTTAGGTTTAGGATCCCTGAAAATGGCACGTGGGACAGAGCCTTTATCTCTTCATCCATGACACATTTTACGAAACTGAAGGAGGTTTTTGTAGACCATGTTGTCCAGAACAAAAACCTCTCCTGGTTTTTTAAAACATTCCTCCCGCTGTTCAGAATCTGTCTTTGAAAAACACGTGTCAAACAGGTAACTATTCCTTGCTTTGTTCTGGCTGAAAAATAGGTCTTGGGACAGAGGTCATAACTTCTCGTAAAAAATGTATTTGGAAAAACTGAAGGAGGGTTTTGTGAAAAAATCTGTGCTTAACAAAAACCTCTCTTGGTTTTTTGAAACATCTTTTCTACCGCCCAAAATGAGTCTTTGAAAAACAGGTGTAAAACAGGAGATGAAAAACTGCACCTACAACAGTTTCGTAGCGCAACTTTGGTCCTTCATTTCTCCCAGATCATAATGGATTTGAAGAAAGTGGAAGATTTTTTTGTACTTTAGTATCTTAGGAATAAAAACCTCTTTCAATTTTCAGAGATGAGTTTTCAACTGCTCAGCAAAGCTTCTGGAAGTTAACTAGTAAAACAGTTTTTTCTGCTGAAACAGGCTGCTACAGGGGTTTCGTAGCGCTATGAAAACACTGATTTCGTAGCGCAAAACAAGATTTTTACACTGTCTGCGCTACGAAAACGTGGATTCCTAGCTAGTTTCAAAATTTCTCCGAAATTATGTGAGATATGTCTTCTAAACACATGGTGAGGCTTCTAGGACATGGAATGAGGCTATCAAACTTTATTTGAAGATGGACATGAGACTCTAACCCTATGACTTAGACTCTAAAACATAAAAATGACTTCACCATGACTTGACCATGACTGATACAAGAATTGAGAAACCATGTAAGCTGTCCAAATTTTTTAAGGAAGTTTTATAGTGATAACATAATCCTCCATGATCTTCTGCCCGAATACTCTGTCTTTCGTGTTTAGGGATGTATCTACGCAGTACTTCATCCAGTCCCATTTTGTACAAGTGTCCAGCAATCAACAAGAAATCGGCTTCTCGAACCACCAACTCCTTTTGCTTCATAGTGTACTCTGTGGGATCCATTCCTGTGGTCATAAACTGAATAATATCCTTGAAGTGATCATCTGCAACTCTAATTCCGAATAACTGTGCATCAGGGAAGTTATCTTCGATATTTGTGGGTTCTTATTCATCTCTATTCTTGATAGATGATCAGGCCCATAATTCAATTTCCTTGGCTTCACTATAACCTCAAAGTCATATTCCTGGAATAATAACAACCATCGACAAATATTTCCTCCTAAAACAATCTTATTCACTCAATATTTCAGCGTGGAGTGATCAGTGAACATTTTGAAATGCGCTCCCAACAAGTAGTGCCTGAACTTCTGCAATGCATATACCATAGCTAATCCCGCTCTTTCTGTCATGCTACAATGCTTTTCTGCCTTGGAAATTTTTCTGCTTGCAAATGCTATGGGATGATCAATTTCTCATGCTCCTAGCTGCGCTAGCACTACGCCCAATGCTATGTAAGATGCATCAACATGTACATGGAATTCCTTCTTCCAGTTCGAAAAACTAGAATAGGTGCGATTACCATTTTCTCCTTTAGTACATCCAAGTTCTTTTGGCACTCTTCACTCCATTGAAAAGTCACGCCTTTCTTTAGCAATTTCTCCATTGGCACAGTTATCTACACGTACCTCTTTATAAAATTTATGTAATAGCTAATGTGTCCCAGTGTCATGCGCAATTGTCTCACAATTTTTGGTGCTGGAAGGTTCATAATAACTACGATCTTTGCAGGATCCACCATTAATCCTTGTTTACAGACTACATGTCCCAACAATATACCAAATGGTGCACAAAAGATACACTTATTCAAGTTCAATGATATTTGGTACTGCCTACATGTATCCAACATCAACCTTAAGCTTGCCACATGCTTCTTTAATAGCCCAAAGACTGTCCAATCGTTAAAGTAAACTTCCAAAAATTTGTGTATATATTATTTAAAGGCCACAACTACAACTCTGGAAAAGATAGCAGGTGCATTCTTTAATCCAAAAGGCATCACCGTGTACTGGTAAGAGCCCCACTCTATAGCAAAAGTTGTCTTATGTCTATCTTCTAGCACAATTATGATCTAATGGTATCCTAAAAAGCCATATGTGAAAAAATATGCCTCCTGTCCTCCTACATTGTCCAATACTTCATCTTTAAATGGTGTAGGGAAGGGGTCATGCAAACATGCATCATTCAATTTACTTAAGTCAACACAAATTATGATTTCCCCTTTTGCCTTCTTTTCTTGAACCACCATGGGGCTTACCCATTCAGACTTTTTGGCAGGTTTGATTATCCTAGCTATTAACATTTGTCTAATTCTTCTTTCACCTTCTCCTTGTATTTTGGATTCAGTCTATAAGGTCTCTGCTTGACAGGATTCACATCTGGCTTCAGAGGAATCCTCATAACTCCCAAATACCCTACTATGCCCTTCATATCTAAAATATTAGTGGGGAACAACACCTTATATTCATGCAAGAGATCTGTTATCTTATAGACTATGTATTCATCCCAATAATCCCCTATTGTTGCGTACTTCGGTTCAACCTCTGATCCTATATTCACCTTCTTCATCTTCAATGGCTTCATTATATCCTGCATCTTTATCTCAGGTCCATTTACTTCACGACGACCTTATGATTCTTTGATGTCAATATTGCGAGGACCTTCATCCTCTTCTGTAGTGAGATTATAACATTCCATTACATTACATATTTGTGTAGCCCAATCAGGTTGCCAGATAACCTGAACATCGTTCTCAAAATCTTCTTGTTAACAATATTCAGAGCTGCATCTATATGTGTACAATAATCTTCAAATTTGAATGTCATTATAAATCCACCAACGATTTTTGCCCAGCTTGCAGTAACATGTCAAAACTTTGTTTCCAAATACCAATTCTGAGGAATTGTCTCCAGGGTATGGATGAAGCCATGTGTTATCAGGAAAACTAGTGTCTATGCAGAGCTGCTAGTCCCACTAAGACTGGTAGCTATCTTAGAAACAAACAAACTAAAACTACTTTCATTTTCCTTTATGAGAAGTAGATAAGAGGGGAACAAAGGAGACCAACCTCTGTCTTGCGCTTGGTTCCTTGCTTGATTCCTCTCCCTTCTGATAGATCTTCGCCACTCGCTTCCTCGTCTACCCAGCTTCAAAGAGCACATGTGGAATCAAAGCAGCATAACACTATCCAATAACAGAGATCTACTATCATAAACAATATAGGACCAAATATATATTGACCACACAAATGCATATATCATCAATCATACAAGAATGTGGAGGAAAACTTGAATAGCTTTATTAATATCAAGAATAGCAAAGAGGATTACAACCAATTGTTCTGACCCAACGTCATCCTCTCAGCAAGAAAGCCCTTCTTCACCTCATGAAAATCTTAGATCACCCAACACTATGATGTTACACCAAGAAACGAGTAGCACTTCCTTACAAGATACAAAATTCCAGCCCCCCGGATCTCTGGGGTGAGGGATCCATATATAGATGATTGCAGGGAGGTGAGTCAGCTTCTGAGATTTGATTAGTGTCCTCTCTCTGATAGTTCTTGATTCCACTTGGAGATTGATGATCTCTTACTCATCCCTGGGCGAATGCAGAGAGGCAAGTGTCACAGGAGAAGTTTATGGAAGATTCCATGATCCTCCACCTCGCAAATTAACTCTGCCATTTGTCCACTCTTGCCCATCGCACCCCATAGAAGGGATTTTCAGTATGCATCGCACCTCCCGTGTGCATTTAGGTGGGATGCAACACACTTTGACCATGGAGCAGGTGAGATGGTCCAGTTTTGACCAGTTTTGAGTAGTTTTTCATGGAGAACTTCTAGGAGATGATGTAATCAGTTGAACTTGTTCTTTTAGGGGTTGGAACAACACTTTTAGGGACTTAGGAGCCCTTGGTTCATGGACATATATGATTGGGGTTGCAGTGCCCAAAAATGTCTATAACAGTTGCCCCCTAAAGCATGAGGTCGTTAATCTTTTGATGCCGGGTGAAATGCTTTATCATGAGGATCCGAAGTTTTTTCTAGCTGGAAGGTGACCTGTAATAAGATACAATACAATACATTATCTTCATAATATTTTCATGATCTAGCTGAGGCGGGCATTCCCATGATCAACTTTATAAATTCATTTTCATGTACATAAGACAGACAATTGTCTGTGTGTAGACTGATGATTCTGGTAGAGCCATCATCCCTTAGATTGGATGATTATCTGTGCAGCAATGATGTACATTTGATGTCTTTATTTTCCTGAATATATATCGCAGCCCAGATGGATGAAACTAGATCCGGGGTCTTCAATCTCGTTCGATCTTCACTCAAAGTACAAGTCGATCCATGTGAGAGATGTTCTGGAGTCGAACATGGAAAGACATCGCCTGATTACCAGCCAATGATGTAAGCTGTTAACAGGCGCGAGAGGAATCACCGATAATGATGATGACCCTCAAGGTACTACAGTACAATTCACGTGGTGTGAATAAGGGACTTGGCGTCGAACACCACGCAAAATCTTTCGGTCGAAGGCCATTGATGTAAACCTGTCGCCGGAAGTGAGAAACTTGCCATTGAGGCATGCAAGCTTCAAAGTACTGAAAGGGTTGTCCCTAAGTCAACTTCTTGGATAATGAGCTGATGTCGACAAGAAGCAACCCGCCATAGGAGGGCCTTAATGAATCCCACATCTACGGCACGAAACAGAGTAAATGATTTTGGAGGTGAAAACGGTCTGATGATACAGGGTTCAGGGTGGTGGTCATGAAAGAATGGAGTGTAAATGTATTGCAATGGATGAGACACAGGTGAATTCTCTGAGCGACTTCTCTTGAACATACCGACGACACTGACATGATGGATTGGTAGCATTAACCCAAATATGGATGGTGTGATGGACCAATGGTGATATGACCAGTGAACAGAACAACCCAACCCGACTCGGATGCGGAGTGAAAGTGTCATGTTCAAGAGCGACTTGCTACCAATAAAGTTTCTTCAAGTTTTCTTCCCAATTTTTCCCCAGTCATTGCTGACCAGTACCTCTTTATTTTTGTCAAGCTTGAGGAGGATAACATATGCTTGTTCTATAATTTGCCCTTCGGGCAAACCCATTGCTATGTTTTAACGAGCCTAGCGATAGTGAAACTCGTTCTTGTCTGTATCGACAAGTTTGTTGCTATTCGGTTTTAACGAGTTTAATGACAAAGATAACTTGGTCCTTTTCAATTTTAGAGAGTCTGAAAGGGACGTAAAGAAAACTCCAATAATCCTTTTTTGTCTTAAGTTCGAAAAAGTATAAAATAATACAAAAGGGATGAATTTTCGGTAATTTTAACGAACCGAACAAAGCAAGCGCTCGATATTTTTGTGTAATAATCCCTCAGGTCCAAAAAGCTTAAAATCTAAAGGAGGGATAGCACTTCCGGTCACTTTAACGAGCTGGAGAGGCCAATTACTTGGCAATATTTTCATATTTTACGAGTCAGATGAAAAGAGCTTAAAGGAGACCCATTTTTCGAGGAACGAGTGATAAATTCGGGTAGCAGCTAATTCCAGGTAAGGTTTGGAATTTTCCAATCACAGTAGTGTCACAAGGATGGCTAACAGGATCACTCTTTGCAGCTGTTCCTCAAAAAGGGTAAACAATCAAATGGAGGTGAATGATCGGCCAAAATAGAGTGGAGGTGATGATGAGAACACGACCAAGGCTTCAAAGGCTGATGATAATGCATTCACGGTGATTATTTACCAGAAATTGGTTCAATTTTTAATGAATGAGCTGAAACTCTAGGGGAAACATTTGCTCACTGCTTATGTTTAATTTTTAACGAGCTTGAACTCCACATAAAAACTGCTCGATCCAGTCGTATAATAAGGATGTCTCATCTAAGATGCCAATTTTTATGGAGCTTGCACCTTACAAAGCTTTGCCCCACATCCTTCCTTTATGCAAGTTAGGAAACGACCAATCCTACGAGTTTAAAGGGTTAGAGGACATACAAATTTAAAAAATAAATGGTCGCTCTTCACTTGCATGCCAAAAGGTTTGCATGCCCCCAGGTATAGCGAAAAATTTCCAGGTTACCAAAGATTGTTCCATCCGCACCACAATCAAAACAATTCCTTGGCGATGTTTATCGAAATAGATAAAGGTGAGTGGTGCAACTTGCCTCCACTCACATAACTTTGACGAAGGAATCTTATTCCAGTCTAATCTCATAAACTAGTCATATATCCTTCGCGGAAACCTACCCTACGCCCAAGGTTTTCTTACCGAAACAGACCAGGGTGCATGCCCCCTGGGTTTCAATCATGTCCTCTCGAATAACTCGCGCTCATTAGGTGGATGGACTGGGGATTGATGAGACATTCCTTGCGTGAAAATACCATTCAGGGATGGTATTTGACTATTTTCTATGTGTGAGCTGGGAAATGAAAGCTGGTCTACGAGCTTGATCACTCTTCCTTCATGCAGAAAACACATTACTCTAAAGAGCGAGGAGACAATGGCTCCCATGCAATATATATAATCGCGTCCAAGGAGTAGATTATAATCTAGGGGTCCTTGAACTACCATTACATTCATGTGAACGTTTTTCCTTCTCAATGTTATCGGCACATTGGGAAGGATCCCTAATGGTCGACTAGTTCCTTTGTCAAAGCCTGTTAGATTTCTCATCTCAGGCAAAAGCGATGGCGAACCAAGCGCTTTCCAAGCAGTTGAGGAAAGGATACTCACAGAAGCCCCTTCATCTATGATGGTACCGGCCATGACCATTCTGTATATTTGAGTAATGATTCGAAATGGTACACTAGCTAGTAAACGGGGTTTGCCTAGTAGATTCCAATCGAAGGAAACAACTAGGTTGCTTGGAGGTGGGACCGAATAGACGGTCGGATATGACTCTGATGAACTTCCTTCCTGCCGTAAAGGAATGGGGAGACTTCCCCCATGTTCATCGGAGTCTGTGTTTACGAAGAGAATTTGAACGATGTCGCTCTTGTTCTCTTCGATGAGTGTATAATCTGAAGATGGATCCTCTGAAGGCAAGACCGGGTCAATTGTCGCCTCGACCTTTTGAATTTCGTCTGGTGTGGATTCAGATGGTTTATCTTCAATGATAGACGCTTCGACCGACCACAATGGCGTGTCAGTCGGATTTTCAACTAGTGATGGACTTGGCAAGAGTTTCTTATATCCAGGAGGAAGCCGTAACAGTGAAATCAGACGGTCGTCCAAAACTCTTTTAGCCTCATCTAGGAAGGGACAATGGTGGATGGCATGATCGCCTTCACACAGTTTACAAGGGAATTTACTTTTCCTTTTCTGTCCTGACGTTTCGCTTTCACTAGTTGACGATGTACTTTCAACATGATCATCAGAGGTTGTTGACACCGGATTGTGCAAACGAGGAGACCAGTCCCTTAAGATCTGAGGGATTCAAGGACAATCTCGATGATAGTGATCTCCTTTGCAAATGACACATGGAGATTTAGGTTTTGACAGTGCAGTGTGTGGATTTTCACTAGATGATGCTTGGTTGCCCCTTTTCGCCTTTGGCTCCTTCTTCTTCTTCTCTTTCTTCTCCTTCCGCTTCTTTTCCTTCTTAGTTACTTGATTTTTGGCTTTACTAGCTTCATCAAGCGAAGAGGAAGGAGGAGAGGGAGAACCGGATGAAGTAGAAGGTTGGGGGGTAGCTTTGGTATCGTCTAGTTGCTTACTTGATTGCTCAGGAATCACGGTGTTCTGAATGACAGAGGTCGAGAAGAGCCATACGGGCAGGCCGATTGTCAATCCTGGAAGTGACAATGTGGCCATATGGGGTGCACCAACATCTCCCCAAGAGGAGAAAGGACTAGGATTTCCTCCAAGGGGAAATCCTTGGTTGGTGGACTCCATTTTCCTCAACCTAAGACCAATGTAGGAAAGGTGATGTTTATTCTGATTAAAATAAATTTTAGACGCTTTGACACAACTTGTTTTTTCAATTTTAAGAGTCGAGAAAAAACAAAAGATGACTCTAGTCGCCTTCGATTTTTAATGAGCTTGAAGTGACAAGTGCTCAGATGGACATTTTCCTTTAAGGAGTCTGAAAAGGAATGAAAGAGACTACTCTGGAAATCTAGATAGAGGGATTACCAAACCAATCACAAAACTGTAGAATACTTTTTACGGTACGACAGTCAATCTTCCCGAATGTTGTGTTCAGTGCATTGCGATCGATAGGGCGGCAGACACGACTTCCTATGGATAAAGGATATAACCTATTGTGGTCTCCCAATATATACTCGATGGTACGTGGGAGCACAAGTCCGTACTGGCACTTGTTGTCTCAAAGTGGATGAATCACCCAACCGGCAATGAAAACAACAGTTACCAGGCTTTACGACGTCGGAATACGTCTCTAGCCTAGACTTCTAAATGTTGTGCGTTAGGTTCCAAAGTGTTTTTAGATTCATTAAATTTATTTTACAGTTGATCTAGTTTAAGAAATTTTCCTTTCAGGTTCACCGCGTGATGTAGATATACAATTCCTAAAATGCAATCTAAGATGATAAACAATCGTTTAATCTTCTTTTTGCAATGAAAATCCTAGCTACTAAAGAAAGAGAGATGATATTCTTTCAACATAGAGCAGAGAGCACACACTATATGCACTGTCCTAAATCAAGCCAACAAACAGTCTAAATGCAAATGCACATGCATGTATTTGTTTTCAGCCTTCTTAATGTGTGAATGATAAAAAGAAAGCTAAGCGCAAATCTGAATTATTTTTCAAAGAGACATTACTAACAAGCTTCTTTTCAAGACAAAATGAAGACAACGACGACACTTTGCGATTTGGAATTGAAAACTTGCTTTCGACACTTGAAAAACTACTAATTAAAATCAAATACAAGAGTAACAATGTAATCGACTATCAAGATTTAGATTCTCTTCTGTGACTGAAAACGACACTTGCGACACTTCCAAATCAAGAAACTACAGTTCAATTACGCTACTTCTTTGTAAAAGAGAACTGAAAATGGCTCACAATACATAAAAACATTTACAGTTCTTTGCACAATGGAGGTGGAATAATGGCAAGGAAGGGGGTTTCCAACAGAGGTATACTGGCTACAGGCAGCAAAACTCCTGAATAGAGCTGAAAAGAGTGAAGAAAAACCAAAGTCTGGAGGCAAAATTAGCCTTCTCTGATCAGCTCACCTGTTACACAGGGATTCCAGTATGCATCCCACCTACAACACACGAGAAGTGTGATGCATACTGATATCCTTGAAGAGAGGGTGCGATGGTATAGTGCGAGACTTTTGATCTAGTTCTTGATCACAGTTTGCAGCACAGTTCAGGGATTTAGGCCGAGCAAGTGATAATCAGTAAATAAATCACAGGGGTAGATCTAAGGAGGTTACTAGAGCCACCACAAGGGATTTTAGAGAGTTTGTAAATTGATTGTTCAGTTCATAAACAAAACCCGGAGATAGACTGAAGCAGCATTGATCTACTTTGCACTTGCATAGAAAATGCAGTTCGAAGGCTAGCTGGCTTGACTTCAGGCTTCGTCTGTAAGTTTATAAAGAAAACAAATATAAACAAACAAACAATCTATTCGCTCCCCAGTGGAGTCGCCATTTTGTTATCGGGAAAACTAGTGTCTATGCAGAGCTGCTAGTCCCACTAAGACTGGTAGCTATCTTAGAAACAATCAAACTAAAACTACTTTCGTTTTCCTTTATGAGAAGTAGATAAGAGGGGAACAAAGGAGACCAACCTCTGTCTTGCGCTTGGTTCCTTGCTTGATTCCTCTCCCTTCTGATAGATCTTCGCCACTCGCTTCCTCGTCTACCCAGCTTCAAAGAGAACCTGTGGAATCAAAGCAGCATAACACTATCCAAGAATAGAGATCTACTATCATAAACAATACAGGACCAGATATATATTGACCACACAAATGCATATATCATCAATCATACAAGAATGTGGAGGAAAAATTGAATAGCTTTATTAATATCAAGAATAGCAAAGACGATTACAACCAATTTGTCTGACCCAGCGTCATCCTCTTAGCAAGAAAGCCCTTCTTCACCTCATGAAAAGCTTAGACCACCCAACACTATGATGTTACACCAAGAAACCAACAACACTTCCTTACAAGATACAAAATTCCAGCCCCTTGGATCTGTGGGATGAGGGAACAATATATAGATGATTGCAGGGAGGTGAGTCAGCTTCTGAGATTTGATTAATGTCCTCTCTCTGATAGTTCTTTATTCCACTTGGAGATTGATGATCTCTTACTCATCCATGGGCGAATGCAGAGAGGCAAGTGTCACAGGAGAAGTTTATGGAAGATTCCATGATCCTCCACCTCGCAAATTGACTCTGCCATTTGTCCACTCTCGCCCATCGCACCCCATAGAAGGTCTTTTCAGTATGCATCACACCTCCCGTGTGCATTTAGGTGGGATGCATCGCACTTTGACCATGGAGCAGGTGAGATGGTCCAGTTTTGACCAGTTCTGAGTAGTTTTTCATGGAGAACTTTTGGGAGATGATGTAGTCAGTTGACCTTGTTCTTTTAGGGGTTGGAACAACACTTTTAGGGAATTAGGAGCCTTTGGTTCATGGACATATATGATTGGGGTTGCAGTGCCCAAAAATGTCTATAACACCATGCACCCATTCTTCTCGTAGAATTTCTCCCCAAGCTGCCATATAGAGCTGTATATGGTCTCTAGGATCAGTTTGGCCATCATAATTGTCTACGAGCTCTATTTCTACTTGACCAAACCTTACCCACATCAACCTTCTACACTTTTTCCAATCTCCTATATATTTCTTATGAGTACCCCACCATCTAGCAGAAGTAGCCCTCAGTTCTCGATCTAGACCTAACAGTCTTTGACATTCGGGGACCTATATTTCATAATCTCTAAAGAAATTATTTGTATTACCCAAACCATCATACAAAGGTAAATCACATACCTTAGCTGTCATACAATGCAATGATTTAGTGATCCTTGCACATCACCATGTAGACACTTCATGCAACCTGTTCTGCTAGTTTTCCAATTTCTCTTCTGAATCTAAAGTGCAGGAACTATCTTGCTCCCACTCCTATTTTCCATCTACATTAGGGTTAATCCATTCTTCTTCTTTTGTTGTTATTTGATAAATGTTGTCGATGTCATCCACGTTGTACTCTTCTTTGATAGGTTCAGTATACCTCACTCCCTCCGATGGATCTAATGGAATAATAACTCTCATATTGTTGCTTTCAAATATAATTTGACTTTTCTTCAAGTTAATTATAGCCATGTTAGCAAATTGTAGGAATTTACAGGGTAAGTTCCTTAGATAGAACACTAAAGGACACCGCTCACAAATAGATCACAAATCAGTACACCATTATTCTTGCCATGGTTAAATCCCTCAAAGAGGGAAACAATCCATGACGTGAGCCAATGCGGCCACTTTAGGAAATTTATTAATGTAAAACAAAGAAAATTTACATAAGCTTCTCTCATGAATGGTCACAAGACAAATGACCCTCCACGCTCTTTAAATAGAGATCATGGACCAATCTGGTGTTAAGCCACAGATCAAGTGTTGGTAATACCGAGGAGAGAATGAACTGTCATATCACCTCATGTCTAGAACATATCGTGACCGTCAGATTGTAAGTTACAAAAAATACATAATAAAGAAACACACTTTACCTAACTATACACTAGACCAAGTTATACTTAATTATTTACTATGTGTTGGAATATCCTAACACAAATGCCCAATCCAGTCCAAGCAACGCGGGGTAGGGATTACTTTCAATGGTAGTGCGCACTCCATCAATGTCTATTGTGATACCTGAAAATCTTCCTAGAGGAACAATCCTCTATTGATTCGTCATTTTTAGCTGAATAGTCGACCATTGCAACTTCGACTTACCCATCAATTCCCAAGTTTGCTTCGGCAAGACATTGGCATCAAAGCCTATATCCAAGATAACATGTTCCATGTCACATTCTCCAATATGCGCTCTAAGCATCATTTCCTTTCCAGTCTTCTTCTTGTGTCTATGTATATTATTCATTGCATGCATCTCACTCTTCGGTGCCTCTTTAGAAGCACAAAAGTCTATCAATTCATGCAATCCCTCTACGACCTTATGATTTCTCAACAACTTCATGCGAGTCTACAGAAAATAATTCAATAGATCCGGATCCACATCTTGTGTGTTGCAACCGGTACTATCTCGCACTTATCCTTGTGAGTTTGCTACGCGATATAGGTTGATGCTCCATCATCCATAAAGTTTTGCCTCACCTCCATGAACACTTATTTTTCCTTGTGAATATTTTTTCTAGTCACAACTCCACTTCTTGTTACAATACTAATGCCAGTTCATCCACCCTTGGCTCAATGGTCATCCTTTTAATATTTGCTGCAGGCTGCAGGTTTCTTTTCTCTTGCATCTTCGTAATAAGGACGGGGCATTCTTCTATCACATGATCAAAACACTTACAGTAGCTGCAGCTGTAGGTTGTCATAGGATTCTGACAGTATCTCGCAAAGTATCCTACTTGTCCACAGTTATAACAGATAATCTGGCCACGTCCTCGACCGACTCCTCCTCCTCGCCCTCGTACTCATCCTTGAAAGACTTTGTGACCAACGTGCTGGCCTGGCTCTTTGTGTGTATGTCCTTCAACTTTCAGTTTATAAGTATCAACAGTGTGCTCCATCATCAAGTCATAACTTCGACATCATGGCCTACTGATCTACAAAAGTTGTAAAATAACTGCTTCGGGCTCTGCACATACTTTTGTAATAGGTAGCAATCTTCAGAGCGATGTTGGCCTCTCATTCTACAAATCTCGCACCACAACCATGGGTTTACTGGATTAGTTTCTCCACTTGCCAAATAATCTCTGAACACAAGGAATTGATCCTTATAATGACCCTCTACTTTGCATTTTGTACACTATACTTCTGATCGAGTTTATTTACCTTTCTTGAGATCTTGCAATTCCAAGGTCAAATGAACTAGCTAATTTTGAATCTACTATACTCCTGCATGGGTATCTCCAATTGACAAAGCTTCCAGCTTCATCACAACTCCAATGCTTAAGCTTGAGTCAAGATCTTCTACTGTGTCAAAGGTAACCTAATATGTGGCAGTAGCGCAACTATGAACCATTCCTTATGTTGTTCTGGGGGTATATTAAAGTTTCCTTGACCCATCAACACCTTGAATCGTTGATCCAAATCCCACACAGACTCAGTTGCTACCTGTTTGAATTATTTTAGCTTTGTGATGCACTGTTATTCTGATTTCAACTTCTTGAATTCTGATACCATTTCTTTCTTAATTTCATCCAAAGAAACAATCGGATTAGTCATAGAGTATTTCATATACTATTTTAGCACTCTTTTTTTCAACGAATTGACAAGTTGTGCCTTCTTTACATCGTCACTTGTGATCTATCTTGCTGTCCATACTACATCAACTACAAACTAGAACTGATTAGGATCCTCTAATCCCAGTCCTTTAAAGATAGGCAGCGTAATGTCATCGACCATTTTCCTTCTCGGGGGGATAGGTGGAGGGGGAGGGGGTGGCGGTGTAGGGGAATTATTGGGAGGGGGATGGGGTGTAAGGGGGGTGGATGGATGGGGAATCCTAAAGGAACCCTGATTTTTCTCAACTCCTAACTTCTACTTGCCTCCAGGTTGGGAAGGCAAATTTCATGGGGTTGTAGGGTTATTTCTTTCTTCTTTGCTCTAAGATCCTCCTAACAAGGGGCTATATTTAGTCTTAATAAATTTCTTTGGATTTTTTCTATATCAATTTCCTCTTCGCGTAAACCCTAGTCCAGTCTTATTTCCTCTTCGTCCAAACATTAATCTCACTGCATTAGTAGAATCCCCTTTTCACACAATAACATCTTAATCCAGAGATTAAAATATTTTAAGAACTTACCTCGCGGTCCTTTGAAAAATCTTCATTCAACTTCGCTATAGGACACGATCACATCTATTGCGAACTCAGTGATAAATCCTCCCAAAATTCTATTGATCCAAAAATCAACAGCTCTTGAGATACTATTATTGACGTTCTTGAGTCGCTATATCAATTCAGGATTCCACTCCTTAGGTTCGTTGTTCCTGAAACAAGTCTTATGCTCAGTCAACTTAGATACCCACTCATATAATTCAATGTGGAACGAACCAAAGAAGATTTCGTATTGCTCTTTGAAGATATAATTTTGCAACCAATCTTCAACTGAAAATCAAGTATTTTTTTTCTCTTTTTCTGCAAATTCTCTTTCTTCTTGCTCAACCCACTTTTGGATTTATTTCTTCGACGGACGCCAAAAAATACCTCTTAAGTAGATCCCGGTCCCAGCAAAGGAACCATTTGTTGGTTTAAGGGGGCTTGACCTAGGTTTAGAGTGTACTGCGCACCAACAAAACGCTCAACCACCAACCCTTTTGGAAACTACCTACACGTAGATCGCAGTCTTACCTGAAGCGGTTATGGGAGGTTGCAGAACCAGGTTTCTGCAGCTAGAGGGATATTGCCACTGTGGCGCCCATGTGTTCACTTATGTATTATATATATCTACAACTTCGCATACATAAATAACTTCACACTGATGATTAAATTCACGTTGATGATTAACTTCACATATTGGTACTTAAAATATAAACATTACAGAGAACAATATAACATGTTTTCTTTTGTAGAATTCAGTAAAAAGCATGCATGACGATATATATAACAACATATCATGAACACAAAAAGATAATACTTCACCAAAAATTCTTCTCTATTAGTAAATATATTCAGTCACCCTCCTATTCCACTTGGACCCCTGACATTATTTCCTTTCAATTTTCTAATTTCTAGCACAATTACTATTTATTGCAATTTTTCAGGCCCTAAAATTTTGGAGTCTTTTCCAAGTTCAAAAATAAGTTTTCTGGGAAAACATGGCGACTGAAAAAGTGGCAAAATTTATCCGAGACATTCAATTTTTTCTTCCTCGTGGATATCTTTGAAACGAGGTATTATGATAGCCAAGCAGAGATCGTATGCTAAATTTACGACCTCGAGAATTGGCGATCTAACTTACCCCAATGGGGCCCACAAAATTTTGGTGCTTCATCTCCTAGAGTTACATTTTGGATGTTTAGGGTTTTCCCTTGTTTCTCAATAATAAAATACCTTTGAATCTCATTGTAACACATTTCACAATGCATGTAGCCGTCAAATCACTTCTCATAGATGTTCCTTTTTGTGTGTAATTAGTTTCCAATATTTGTTATTAATGAATTGAAGTTCAATTTTTGTTTTAGATATGTGTTTTTGTTTAAATTTTTATTTCATTTTGTTCATGTATAAATTTGGATCATTGGTATAAGATTCATACGTTCTTTCTCTGTTTTTCTATGCATGTCCCCAACAAGGTCGGAGTATAAGAAGTTAGGAGTTGAACTGGTTGAACCCTTGCAAAACTGGCCTCCTTGACCTCGAAGGCCTCCCATGGCAGAAGAAAAGAAAGATGAGGGAGTAGGAGATCATTTCGAAATGTTGCTCGAAGAAGTCCTCGAGTGACAAAGGAACGAGATGATGGATAAATTTTCCCAGATCCTTCGGCGGGTAGCATCCGGTGAAGCATCTTCTTCTGAAATCCACCTCGGAGGGACCAACCCATTTAAGTTACAAGTGAAATTTAACATTCCTATATTTTAAGGCCAAATAGATGCAAATTCTATTGAAAAATGGTTAAATTTGTTGGAAGGATATTTCTTGCTCCAAGATTTTTCCAATAGGGAAAAGATTAATTTTTCACTCCTCAAAGTCGCGCCCCACGTCAAGGAGTGGTGGGAAACCTATTGTGAGAAGAGGGAAGAGAGGGAACCCTCGCTATTTTTAGCTGCACCCACCTAGAGTTCTTTTAAAGACATAGTCAAGGAACAATATTACCCTGTTGGGAGCTATGAAGATAAGTACATAAAATGGACCACACTACGACGGGAAAGGGACCATGACGTGTGGAAGTTCACAAATTTTTTTCATACCCTTCAAACGAAGTTGGGTATCAAGGATTCTGAGTGACATCTGGTACTCAAGTACTGCAACTATATACACAAATACAACCGGGTCAAGATGGAGTTTCTAGATATATCCTTGTTTGGCGCTACATGGCGATATGTTGTCAAGATCGAACAAAAATTTAAATAGAAAAAGAGAGACTTTGGATCCAAAGCAAGGAAATGGCACTCCCAAACCGAAGAAAAAAAGGAAAAAGCCAAGGCAGTGTAACCCAAGACAACCCATCGAAGCCACAAGAAAATAATAACACCACAAAGACAAAGATGGACACAGGAAAGTGGTGTGAGTTTCTACAAAAGCCCAGCTCAAAACACAAGTGCATGTTGCGCAAAGCAGTCACTTATGGCCGAGCTGAAGGCTTCAAAGTCAAATACATGTTTTGAAGCTGAGTCAGAACCTGACAAAGGGAATGACAAGGGGAATAAAATTATTGATGCAGATCCCAACACCACCGTTGCCACTACCAAGGTACAAAAGATTGAGCCTTAAGATCAAGAGGAAGGAGAGCATCTCTTCCACTCATAGATGTGGGTGAAGGGTTCTCCGTTGTAGTTCATTGTCAACAATGAGAGTCAAAATAACCTCATATCAACATATGTCATTAAGAAATTGGGCCTACTGACCATGTAGAAATTTCCCATTGTAGATCACCTCGTATGCAATGTACTAAAGCAAAACACTTGATCTACTTCTACAACAATTGAGCGGAAGCTTAATCGAACATGAGCAAAATCAAGCATGAATAGATATAACTGAGAATGAGAAGTAATCAACCATAACATAGAAGATATATCACTGGGGAAAGCACTAGCCTAAAACCCAACTCTGTATTATCATACAAGTGGAAATCTTGTTCAAGTTACAAAAAGAATCAGCTCTCAAGCTATCTCGCTCTCTCTGCAATCAAATAATACAGCTCATAGAATCAATAGACATAGAATATATCTTCCTCAAGCCCTCAAAGCCTCCTATTTCCTTGCATAGTTTTGATTGGGGTCCAATGATATCACATGTGTGAATTGGCCTCATCACCCTCACTATAACCTTAGGTCCAACTACGCAATCCATAAGGAATAATATTCCTTCTGCATGCAAGGAATACGCACCAAGGAATATCCTAACAACTGATAGTACACTGTCCCTCCATCTGATCTCAACTCGGTCTCTGACTGAACTGACATGCATGAGTTATCCATGAGTGAATACTCAGTTATCTGAATTATAGGAGTTACATGCATGCAAGCATTAACTAACTGAACTCTCATTAATTTAACAAACTGTTAAATTAATCTAACTAGACTTGACTAAGTTAAACTAAGTCAACTAATTACAACTCAATATTACAACTCATCCTTATCTCTTTAACTGAAGGTTAAATTCCTCAATTAATGGAGAAACTATTGCATGTGCTCACATAGACTTCAAGTTTGATTTTCCTTAACTAATTAACTCAAGATGAATTAATTAATTAATTTCCAAACCGCTGTTGATAGAAAATTCGAATTTTACTTCCTATGATTAGTCCAGGGATTGACTAAAATAAGAAGGGATCCCGAAATGCTATTTTTTTAGAAAAGCTATTTTTAGCACTTTCACTTTTCACCCATTGTAGCTAAGATCTCCAATGGGTGAACTGCTATTTATATCCCGGCTATTTATAGCAGTGATATTTTTAACATCTTCTATTTTTAGTATTTCTTGTTGCGCACTTTTCAACACTCCCTCTCAACAAGAAAGGGATTATCAACAACCCCGATCCTGTCTCTGTGGAACTCGAACTTGCATTTTGACAATGCCTTGGTCAAAATATCTGCATCCTGCTCCTCGGTCGAAACATACTGCAACATCATAATCCTCTTGATCATAGAGTCCCGTAGATGATGGTAACGGATATCTATATGCTTGGACCTATCATGAAACACTGGATTCTTAGAGAGTTTTATGCAACTCTGATTATCACAGTATATCACCATAGGATCCATCATCTAACCAAACAATCCCACTAGAATCTTCCGCATCCAAATGGCCTCACATGCTGCCTGACTCGCGGCCATGTATTCAACCTTTGCTGAGCTAAGTGCAACTGATCTCTGTTTCCTGCTATACCAAGAAACTGTAGCTGAACCAAGGTTGAAGATTCCTCCAGAAGTGCTCTTGCTGTCTAATGGACTACTAGCCCAATCCGCATCCGTGAAGCCTTGCAGCTTCACTCCCTCTGTCCGCCTGTACCATAATATGTACTGTGTAGGGCCTTTGAGATATCTCAGCACATGCTTCACTGCCTTCCAAAACAACTTAGTAGGTTGAACCATAGCTTGAGTCCGCTGGTTCACTGCAAAGCATAAGTCGGGTCGTGTGTTCACCAGATACATGAGTGAACCCACCAGCTGCCGATAAACAGTAGTAGCTACTACCTCACCAGAAGTAGCATCCTGCTTCCTCCAATTACCAGCTAGAGGAGTCTGCATGGGCCTGCACTTCTCCATGTGAAAGCACCTGAGTATCTCATTGGCATACTTTCCTTGAGACACAAATACTTCCCCATCTTTCTGCCACATTTCCATGCCTAGAAAGTAGTGCATGAGGCCCATGTCCTTCATCTAGAACTCTCTTGCAAGGTCCTCCTTGCAAGACTGTATCATCTGATCATCACCTGTCAAAATCAGATCATCGACATAAAGTACAATAATCAATGGCTTACCTTCTACCATGATGGGGTAAAGGTTCACATCTGCTTCACTCTTAATGAAGCCCAACTCGGTGAAATAGCTGTCGATCCTGGTATACCAAGCACGGGGTGCTTGCTTCAGCCCATACAGTGCTCGCTTGAGTCGGAAAACATGCGACTCGTGATCGAAGGTCTCAAATCCTTCGGGCTGCTCAATGTATACCTCTTCCTCAATCTTCCCATTGAGGAACGCCGTCTTCACATCCATTTGATGGATCTTCCAACCCATCTGAGCTGATAGAGCTAGCATCGATCTGATAGATGAGTACCTTGCTACGGGAGCAAAGGTCTCATTGTAGTCGATCCCCTCAACCTGTGAGAAACCTCGGGCAACAAACCTTGCCTTGTGTTTCTGAATACTGCCATCAGCTGCTTGCTTTACCTTATAGAGCCATCGGGAACTAACCACTGATTTGTCCATAGGTCTAGGGACAACATCCCACACACTATTCCATATGATAGAATCATACTCTTCTACCATTGCATCAACCCAGACTGGTTGCTGCACTGCCTCCTGAAAAGAAGAAGGTTCGGTTGCTACACACTCCCCAACTAGGGCCATGTAGCCAGTGTATCTCTCGAGAGATCTCCTTTGTCTGCACTGAGAGGATGGCTACCCCACATTCTCTCTCGTATCTTGCATCAATCTGTCAGCTTCCTGTGAGTGTTTCCACCCGTCTCTGGAAGATTCTCTAGGAGTGGTGGTCTCCACTACTGGATCCTCTGCATGTGGCTGATCCACATCATCAGGAGGCTCCTCTTCCTTTGGAACTAAAAGTTTCTCATCACCATGCAAATTGAGCTCCCTCTCAAGTGACACTCGCATGGCTCTCTGCTCGTCGAACTTCAGATCCCTGTGCACTACAGTCCTTTGACTAGCAAGGAGAAACACACGATAGTTGTGGGGTTTATCTGTGTACCCCACAAGTATCCCCAACTCAACTGTTGGGTCTAGCTCGTTCCGAGCATCTTTGGTCACATGACAGAAAACTGGTGATCCAAAGATACGGAAGTGACTCACATCTGGTTGCTTCCCGAAAAAGCCTCCATAGGTGTCTTCATCCCCAAAATATGATGAGGACTTCTATTCTAAAGATACACTGCTGTATTGTATGCCTCAGCCCACAGATGAAGTGGTAGGCTTTGTTCATGCAACATCGCTTGAGCTGCTCCCACAATAGATCTGTTATTCCTTTCGGCCACCCCATTCTGTTGTGGGTTATGAGGTGCCGTCAGTTCCCGTTTAATTCCTTCTGCAACACAAAAGTCTTTAAACTACTGGGAAATATACTCTCCACCATTGTCGCTACGCAAGGCTTTTAATTTCTTCTCAGATTCTTTCTTTGCCAAGGATTTAAACTCACAAAACCTCAAGAAGGTTTGATCCTTCTTTTGCATAAAGTAGATCCAGCATCTACAAGAAAAATCATCAATGAAAATAACATAGTACCTTTGTTCAGCGGTGGAGGCTGTAGAGAATGGTCCACATACATCTAAGTGAACTCACTCCAGGATTTCTCCAGCTCTACTATCCCGATCCTGAAAGGAAGCTTTTGCACACTTACCTAGGGTGCATCCTTTGCATGTGTCTGTTTGCTCCAGTTTTCCATTGGGTAAGACGGTAGAAATTTGCTGCATGATCTTCAAGGCCCTGTGATGCAAGTGGCCTAGACTCCTATGACATAGCTCGCCAACATCTTGGCTTTGCACCAGCTCTGCTTTGGAACTCCGTGCAACACAATCATCTACCTCCAGCTTGTAGAGATTCTTTACTCGAATCCCTATTCGCTTGGTCTGTCCGGTGCCGATATGCCTCAGGAACACTTTTCCTTTACTAAAGACTATATCATAGCCTTTATCTTCTAGCATAGCAACAAACACAAGATTATTTTTCAAACCTGGTACATATTTAACAACAGATAGGGTGAGAGGAGCACCATGCTCCCTCTGAAACACAACTGTGCCTTCACCTAAGAAACAATACTTTCCATCATCGCCCATCTTGATCTGCATCTGGAGATCCTTCTCCTCCAATGTACTGAAAAGATTCTTGTCACTTGACATGTGGAAAGAAGCTCCATTATCCAGGTACCAAACACATCCCACCATGGATGAAACCATGCATGCGATAAGTGAGAAATCCAGCTCAAATTGTGAAGCTAGTGCCTCACCATTAGAGCCCTTTGAGGAACCCTTCTTGGATTTCTTCTGTGGACAATTCATAGCATAATGGCCCACTTCATGACAGTGAAAGCATCGCACCTTTGACTTGTCAACCTTCTTCCCACCATGAGAATATTTGGATTGGGACGCCTTCCCTTTCCCTTTCTTAGCTTTACTTGCTAAAGCTAGATTTTCTTCATCATCTTGTTTTGATGAAGATCCATCCCTGGTGCTCCGCCTTATCTCCTCCTGCATTAGCTCCGACCAAATTCGTTCCAAATCTAGCAGCTTCTCTCTTCCATTAACCGAGTTTAGGTAGCTATGCTAGCTCTTTGGAAGACCGAGGAGTGCTAGACTCACCATGTCGTCATCAATAGTCACGACCCCTACACTTGCAAGCTTATCCCTGCAAGTGGTGAGCTTGTTCAGGAACATAGAGATTGTGTTGCCCTTTTCGCACTTGATCTTGCGAAGTTTGTCCTTCAGCGCTAGCTTCCTCTGATTGCTGCTATTCTAATAAAGATCTTTCAATGTTTTCCACATTGAAAATGGAGTCTCCTTCCCATGGAGGCTCGAGACAATGTGATCTCGAACTCCTGCCAGGAGGATTCTGCTCAGTGAAAATTTTAAGAACCCCCCCTAAATTTATAAATATAATAAATGGGCGAATCTCCCTGGTATATAGGAAAAATGGAAGGCGATTTTATCAATAATATAATATGTATATATAATTTTTTGGCGAATCTCTCACCAGGCATGGCGAATATTTTACTCAATTATAAAATCTTGTAAGATCTTGGACTAAATAATAAAACTTTGTAAAGTCCTAGTGAATCTTAGCATAGGCTACATGTTGGTTTAATTCCCCCATTTAAATAGGCTACATTCGAGGTGAATACCATGGGTCAATACCATGTGCCATTTTGGTGAATACCATGGGTCAATACCATGTGCCATTTTTATTTTTATTAATTCTAATATTAGGGTTAATAATGGTTTTTTGCATGGTATTAATAACAATCTAGTCCATGGTATTTGTCCCATAGTATTTTGGCCATAGGTTTCACCTAAATATAACCCATTTTTTGAGTGTTCGTAAATATAAGGTGACTTATGGAGTAAATATAAAAAAATGTTTTATTTGTTTACCATACCTCTCGTTTATTTATATTTTTATTAATTTACCATACCTCTTTTACAAATATGGTATTTGGCCCATAGGATTCACTTAAATAAAACCTCTTTCTTGAGCCTTCATAGAACGAGGGTTATGGACTAAATATAAAAAGAGGTTTTATTTATTTACGATACATCTAGTTTATTTATATTTTTATTTATTTACCATACCTTTTGAGCAAGTATAAAAAGACATTTTATTTATTTACCATACCTCAAATTTACTTATATTTTTATTTGTTTACACCCTTACATGTATATAAGGTGACTTATGGAGTAAATATAAAAAATGTTTTATTTATTTACCATACCTCTCCTTTATTTATATTTTTATTAATTTACCATACATCTTTTATAAATATGGTATTTGGCCCATAGGATTCACTTAAATAAAACCTATTCTTGAAAATGGGCGAATGGATTCACTTAAATACAACCTATTCTTGAAAATGGGCGAATGGAAGGTTGTAAGTCCTAATTTCAAGGGCTAAATTTACCTTTTTTACCCTCTCCCTTAAAATAAGGTGGGCTATTTGAGGTGATTTGTAAAAATGTACTATGATACAAAATATTCGCCCACTAAAAATTTAAAACCCCTTAATTTCGCCAAAGGGCGAACTTTCGCCCCTAAAATTATCCTTGATTCTGCTTTCTCTAGCCACACACTTTTTCCATTCTGCCAGTTGAGTAGCAACAATCAGCTTCTGGACTTCTTGATCAATGAAGTCCTTAAGGCCGTTATCTTCCAATACTGCCTCCATGCGATCCTTCCAGGCTATATAATTCGAATTTCCATCAAGGGCATATTCGTGTCTTAAACCACTGAACACCATCGGTGAAATAGACATGAGAAGAACTCAATTCAATATTCAGAACCAAACTTCAAAATTCTCCTGCTTGTATAATGTTCTTCCTTGATCACCTTTGCTCTGATACCATGTAGAAATTTCCCACTGTAGATCACCTCGTAGTGCAATGTACTAAAGCAAAACACTTGATATACTTCTACAACAATTGAGCGGAAGCTTAATCAAACATGAGCAACATCAAGCATGAACAATATAACTGAGAATGAGAATTAATTAGCCATAACACAGAAGATATATCACTGGGGAAAGCACCAGCCTAAAACCCCAACTCTGTATTATAATACAAGTGGAAATCTTGTTCAAGTTACAAAAAGAATCAGCTCTCAAGCTATCCTACTCTCTCTGCAATCAAATAATACAACTCGCAAACTCAATAGACATAGAATATATCTTCCTCAAGCCCTCCAAGCCTCCTATTTCTTTGCGCAGTTTTGATTGGGGTCCAATGATATCACATGTGTGAATTGGCCTCATCACACTCACTGTAACCTCAGTTCCAACTGTGCAATCCATAAGGAATAATATTCCTTCTGCATGCAAGGAATATTCACCAAGGAATATCCTAGCAACTAATAGTACACTGTCCCTCCATCTGATATCAACTGGGTCTTTGACTGAACTGACATGCATGAGTTATCCATGAGTGAATACTCAGTTATTTGAATTACAATAGTTACATGCATGCAAGCATTAACTAACTAAACTCTCATTAATTTAACAAACTGTTAAATTAATCTAATTGGACTTGACTAAATTAAACTAAGTCAACTGATTACAACTCAATATTACAACTCATCCTTATCTCTTTAATTGAAGGTTAAATTCCTCAATTAATGGAGAAACTATTGCATGTGCTCACAAAGACTTCAAGTTTGATTTTCCTTAACTAATTAACTCAAGATGAATTAATTAATTAATTTCCAAACTATTGTTGATATCAAATTCGAATTTTACTTCCTATGTTTAGTCCAAGGACTGACTAAAATAAGAAGGGATCCTGAAATGCTATTTAAAAAAAAAAAGCTATTTTTAGCACTTTCACTTTTCACCCATTGTAGCTAAGATCTCCAATGGTTGAACTGCTATTTATAGCCTGGCTATTTATGGCAGTGCTATTTTTAACATCTTCTATTTTTTGAATTTCTTATTGCACACTTTTCAATAGACCACACCACACCTATAGCCATACACCATAAGGTGGCTTCACCAAGGATGAGATCTTCGCACCAGCTAGTAATGTCGTCTTCCCTACAACATCCATCTCTTCACAAATAATGTAATTGGATAAATTGCTCCTCTTGAAGTTTGTGATGTGTTATTAGGCCAACCATACTTGTGGAAGCATCAAGTTGTGTATGAGTCTAGGCCTCACAGTGCTATTATTACTTTGGGAAGTAAGTTATATAGGATACTGGAGGTAGCCTCGCCTACCGCTATTTCTTTGATCTCTGCTAAGAAATGCACTAAGATCATCTCCCAAACCGAGAACTTTTTTTTCTTTCTAATTCATTCTAAAAGTAAGGGGAAGATCGTTTCCACATCCACAACCCCCGGGAAGGGTTCCTCCACACAACAAAATTAGGTAGATAAGGTTGTGGAAGAATAAAGGGACATCTTCTCCTCACCCACAGGGGTACCTTTTCACTGCCATGTCAAGCTTTCGATCGATCTGAACTCAAAAGAACCTCTACCCAATGGGCCAACATACCATTGCTCTATTATAGAAATAAAGAAATTAAGCGGTAGATTCATTAGTTGTTACAAAAGGGGCACATCCAACCAAGTTCCTCACTTTATGGGAGCTTGATTGTACTTGTATAAAAGAAGGATGGAACCTAGAGACTCTACATTTATTATTAGACACTAAACCAAATCATTGTCAGAAATAGGTATCCAATCCCATAGATTGATGACCTTCCATAAAATATCAAGGGGGCCAAGTACTTCAACAAGATTGATTTGAACTCGGGTTATTACTAGGTTCCAATAGAACCCAAAGATGTATGGAAAATCACCTTTGAATCCAAGGAAGACTTTTCTGAGTGGTTGTTCATGCCTTTCGAGTCGACAAATGAACCTACAACCTTTATGAGGTTGACGGATGACATCTTGCAGCCCTTCACCAACTCGTTCATGGTTGTATATTTGGGCGACATCCTCATCTTCAACAAGAGTTGGGAAGAGTAATTGCAGCACATTCAACAGGTCCTTCAAATCTCGCGGCAACAAAAATTATGTGTCAACTTGGAAAAATGGACCTTTGGCACGTGCTAGGTCCAATAATTGAGTTACATCATTTATGGGCAAGGTGTGCACATGGATCCGACTAAGATCCAAGTCATTTAGTATTGGTCAACGCTAACCACTCTAACAAAGATTCACAACTTTTTGGGCCTTGCCAATTTCTATTGAAGGTTCGTGTTGGGATTCTCTCATATCACTTGGCCTTTGAGTCAAGTTACCAAGGGCGGAGTTGAAGCACCTCCTTTTCTCTACACCAGTACTCACATTACCATATTTACAACAACCATTTGAAATTGTGACAAATGGCTCTGAATATGCTATTGGTAAAGTTCTCACGTAGCAAGGGAATCTGATGGCCTATCATAGTGAGAGACTTTTCGATACATTTCAGAAATACCCCACTTATGATAAAAAGATGTATTGCATCACGCAGGTTTTCCAGCATTGGAAATATTACATTTTGGGGAAGGAGACGGTCATCCATACAGACACAAGTGAAGTTGCAAAACGATCACCGTCAGAAGTGGTCCACATATCTTCAACAATTCCACTTGAAAATTAAATATAAGAAGGGAAACACCAATCATGTTACAAATTGCCTTAGTCGACCCTCAATTGTAACACTCTCCACTATTCTCAACTCTTGTGGCCACAAGACCTTTGGATGGCCGTAAATATACAAAAATGATTCATAGTTTTTCACCACATACTAGATGCTAGTTGACAACAAGAAAGTACTAAACTTTGCACCATTGTTGGACACATCAGACATTTTTGAACAACTAACACCAAAAGAGCTCAACCTCGATTGCATGGAATGTCCTAGAACTCATTGGATCATGGACACACAAATTAAGAACACTCACCAATAGAGGGTCCAACTACATCGGGTTGTCAAAGCTGGCTAGCTCCTACACTAAGGAAAGTGGCTCACTAGGGACCAAGTTCAACAAAAGTTTCCCCACGTCATGGAGACACTCATCTCAATGGGGAACATTGATTCCTAAGGAGGGAGGACTGATCCAGGTGGATATTGGTGGCCACCCGCATATTCCACTTGGATCCCCAACACTGTTTCCTTTCAGTTTCCTTATTTCTATCACAATTACTATTTTGGGCCATTTTTTTAGTCCTAAACTTTCAGAGTCATTTTGAGGTCCAAAAAGACATTTTCTTGGAAAACAGAGAGACCATAAATTGTATTCTAAAGTTACGACCCTAGGAGTTGGCAGTTCATCTTACCCCAACGGAGCCCACAAACTTTTGGCGCTACATATCCTAGGGTTAGGTTTTTGGATGTTTAGGGTTTTCCCTTATTTCTCTATAAGAAAAAGGCCTTTGAGCCTCATTGTAACACAATTCAGAAGACATGTAGCCATCACATCTCTTCTCAAAGATAACTAGCATCACCCAAGCTAGTTTTTTTCCTTTCTTCATGTAAACAATTTTCAGTATTTGTTATTAATGAATTGAAGTTTATTTTTTGTTATAGATATGTGTTTTTGTTTAAATTTGTTTTCATTTCATTCTTGCATAAATATGGATCAATGGTATCAAAGCGATATTTTGTTTCTCTATTTTTTTTGTGCATGTCTCTAACGAGTTCGAGGTATAAGGAGTTAGGAATTTAACTATTTGAACCCTTGCAAGATCGTCCTTGCCATTCCTAACAACCTCCCATGGTGGAAGAAAAAAAAGATAAGGGAGCAAGAGATCCTTTCAAAATGTCTCTTGGAGGAGGCCTCGAGCGACAAGGGAACGAGATGATGGATGCCTTTTCCCATATCCTTTAGTGGGTAAAGAACGGGTGAAGCATCTTCATTCGAAAACCACGTCAGAGGCACCACCCCCTTTAAGGTCCAAGTGAACTTTGAAATTCCTATATTTGAAGGCTAGGTAGATGAAAATGCCATAGATAAATGGTTAAATTTGCTAGAAGGATATTTTTGGGTCCATGATTTTTCCAATAGGGAAAAGATTTCTTTTGCACTTCTCAAAGTCGCCTCCCACATCAAGGACTAGTGGGAAACCTATTGTCAGTAGAGGGATGGGAGGGAACTTTCAATATTTTTAGTCGCACCCACTTGGAATTATTTTTGAGACACCATCAAGGAACAATATTACTCTGTTAGGAGCTATGAAGACAAGTACATAAAATGGACCACACTGCGGCAAGGAAGGGACCAAGAGATACCAAAGTTCACAAATATTTTCATGCCCTTTGAATAAAGTTGGGTAGTAAGGATATTGAGTGACATCTAGTACTGAAGTACCACAAATGTCTACATAAATACATCCAAGATGAGATGGAATTCCTATAAATCTCCTTGCTTGGCACAACATACAAACATGTTGTCAAGATCGAGCATAAATTTAAATGGAAGAAAAAGACTTTGGATTTGTGAATTCGAAGCAGGGAAAAGGCACCCTTAAACCACAAAATAAAGGACAAAGCCAAGGTGGGATGACCCAAGACAACCCATCGAAGTTTTAAGCAAATAATAACACCGGGAAGACAAATAATGACACATGAAAATGGTGTGAGTTCAACAAGAGCTCATGAATCACAACATAAGCGAGTGTCATGCTAAGTAGTCACTCATGGCCAAGTTGAAGGCTTAAGATTCTAATGCATGTTTTGACTTTGAGTCAAAACCTAACAAAGGGAATGACAAAGGGAAGCAAATTATCAATGCGGAGCCTAACACCACTGTTGCCACTACCAAGGTCTAGAAGATTGAACCCGAATATCCAAAGGAAGGAAATCGTCTCTTCCACTCACATATGTGGGTGAAGGGGTCCCTGTTGTAGTTCATTATCGACAACGAAAGCCGAAAGAACCTCATCCCAATAGATTTCATTAAGCAGTTGGGCCTACTGGCCATAACACACCTGCAACCATACACCATCGAGTGGCTCAAGCAAGGACGAGATCTTCATGTCAGTCAACAATGTCGCCTTCCCTACAACATCAAGCCCTTCGTGGACAAGGTAATGTGTGATGTTGCTCCTCTTGAACTATATGATGTGTTATTAGGCCAACCATACTTGTGGAAGTGTCATGCTATGTATGAGTCCAGACCTCACGCTATTATTATTACTTTGGGCAGTAAGGTATACATGTATAAATTTGATAGAAATTGCAATTGCTCAAGATTTCAAACTAAATTTCTACTCTATTGATTTGTGGAATGGAAATCACAATTTAGAATAAGATGCATAGATATGCAATAAGAAAAACCACAAATACACAACGGTTTCTAAAGGAACCCAACTGGGGAAAACCCCTCAAGCCTCTTTGCAGTAATAAGTTGAATAGAGAAATTATTACAACTGCTAGCTCTAGCTGTTAGCTCAACCTGGAAAAGGATAACTGTTCTCTCTGCTAAAAAGGAAACTCTGGCCAACACTTAGCCAATTATTTTCTCACCAAGCCTCTTATTTCCTTGTGCAAATCCTGAGGAAATTAGCCCCTAAAAGATAGGAATTTCCTCCAAATCGATTGCATAATTCCCAAGGATTGATCTCCTAACCACATGCAACACTTGTAAACTCACACTAGCATACAACTCATGTTATGTTGGCCTTTTCATCTCCACTTCAGCTGAGGAACATGAATTCTATGCATGCATTAGCTATTTTGGGTTGATTGATCAGTTAACTGACATATCTCCAAGTTATATTATTGTCCCACTGCACAACTGACCTTCAACTGACTCTATCAATAGTTAGAGTTCAGTTAAAAAGTACAACTGACAATAACTTAACTGGATTACTAAAATTTAGCAATCACACATGCATGACTGAACTCAAAGTACACTAAATCGAATTTACTGAGCTAACTGAGTGACAAGATCCATGTCACACTAGTAAACTACCTCCAAGTTGTCTTGTTGATGTGGAAATTCGATTTTATCCAATTTGACTAAGCCTAAAGTCAAATTGAGTCTTTCTTGCTAGATTTTTTCAACACTCCCTCTTAGCAAGAAAGGGATTTTTCACCACCCCTATTGTTATGCTCTTAACCTGCAAGACGATACTAGAATACCAAATATGCGAATAAATATACCCAGAACATAGAACAATGAGAAATAACAACAAGTATTTTATTATTCAGAAAGCAATGTTCACTTGCCTCTTTGAGGGGGCAACCTCCAATAGAGCTGAGCTCAATACAAAAATAAGACACGATGCTCCTCGAGGGGAGTCTCTATCCTTTATATAGGATTCATACAAGCAATACCATGGTTCTTATTAATACCATCTATCTAATACCATGACCCATTTGCGATTAACTGTGGTCCCTTCATTAATTGCGGGTTAACCACTTACAATTATTTATATGGGCTTTATTGACTCTTTACTTAACTATAACTATGACTCGATCCTATTACATAAATAAGGGGGTTAGGGTGGGACCCTAACATGCCCTCCCCCATAAGAATAGCCTTGTCCTCAAGGCTGAAGCTGCGGAAAATGTTGAAGAATAGTGGCTGGTTCCCAAGTTGCATCTTCCAGCGAGGTGTCTTTCCACTTGATGAGGACTTCCTTGATCATGCAGCCACGCAGGTGCCATTATCATGTGTCCAAAACCTGTTCAGGTTGGAGCCAGATTGACCCTTCTTCATCCAGTTCAGGTAGACTGGTTTGAATTTTGAAATTGTTCCCAATCACTTTCTTGAGGCATGAGACATGGAAAACTGGATGGATTTTTGCCATGGGTGGCAAAGCTAGCTTGTAGGAAACTTCTCCAATGCGCTGAAGTACTTGATACATTCCGTAGAATTTTGGAGATAGTTTCTAACAACCCTTGTCTTTGAGTGATGTTTGCTTATATGGTTGCAGCCTCAAAAATACCTGATCCCCTTCTTGAAATTGGCATTCTAAGCGATGTTGATCTACCTGTTGCTTCATGCGGTTTTGAGCTTGATGAAGATTCTCTCGAAGATGGGACAACATGGTTGTGCGGTTCTGTAGGAGTTGATCCACTACTTGTACCTTCGAGCATCCCTTGATATAAGAAGTAGGGAAAGGAGGGAGTTGACCATAATCTGCTTCATATGGAGTCATTTTGGTGGTGGCATGATAGTTGGTGTTATACCACCATTTAGCTAGAGGTAACCATTGTACCCAGAATGTTGCTTTTCTGAAGTGAAACACCTAAGGTAGGTTTCCAGACATTTGTTGACTGCTTCAGTTTTACCATCAGTTTGTGGATGATAGGAAGTACTGAGTTGTAGTTAGGTACCTTGTAGCTGGAAGAGTTCCTACCCAAAGTTGCTGGTGAAGGCTGGGTCACGATCAGACACAATGGAAGTGGGCATGCCATGCAATTTGAAGATTTGATCCATGAAATATTGAGTGACCAAAGTCGGTGTAAAAGGGTGGGGTAGGGCGCAAAAATGAGCATACTTAGAAAGTCTGTCCACAACCACCATGATGACTGACTTGTTTCCTGACTTTCGAAGACTCGTAATGAAATCCATAGAAACCTCCGTCCAAATTGATGCCGGGATGGGCAATCGCTGTAATGTGCCTGGTGATTTGACTGTTTCTCCTTTGTGGCGCTAATAGACATCACATTCAGCTACAAAAGTAAGAATGTCCTTTTTCATGCCTGTCCAAAAAAATGATCTTCGAGTGTGCGCATACGTCTTCTAAAAACTTGAATGTCCTGCAATGGGAGATGAGTGCAACTCCTCCAAAATGCGGCTTTTGAGGGTGGATGTTGGTGATATTACGACTCTGTCCTTGTAGCAAAGAATCTCATCCTGCCACGAGTAGCCCGCTGTGGAATTTGGATCTACCTGCAATTGAGTAATGAGTTGGGAAAGCCAGGGATGTGAAAACCATTCCTTGCGAGCCTCTTCAATCCATTCTGGAATGTGAAGGGAAATTGCGAGCAGGGTACTTTCCTCCTCAAATTGGCGGGATAATGCATCTGCTACAATATTTTCACGCCCTTTCTTGTAGATTATCTCATAATCATATCCCAGCATTTTGGCGATCCATTTATTTTGTTATGGTGAGGATAGGCATTGCTCCAAAAAATATTTAAGGCTTTGATGGTCTGTGTGGATTTGGAAATGTCGCCCCAATAAGTATGGTCGACAGGTATCTACTATATGTAAGATGGCCATCATCTCCTTCTCATAGGTAGATTGTCCCAGATTATTCCCACTTAGTTGTTGGCTCATGAAGGCCAAGGGTCGAACTTCCTGCATTAAGACCACCCCAATACCCGTACCCAAAGCATCACATTCAATCACAAAAGATTTGGTGAAGTCCGGTAGTGCTAAGACTGGAGTGGAACACATGGCATTTTTGAGAGCTGTAAAGGCCTGTTGTGCTTCATCATTCCAGAGGAATGAATTTTTCTTGAGGAGTTGAGTGAGGGGCCTCGCAATGCAACCATAATTGCGGACAAATTTGCGATAGTAGCTTGCGAGACCCAAAAATCCTCTCAGGCTCTTCAAGGTCTTAGGTTGAGGCCAATCCTGCATTTCCTGGATCTTTTTGGGGTCCACCCTGACACCTTCACGCCCCACAATGTGGCCCAAATACTCAACTTATTCCATGCCAAAAGAAAACTTGGACATCTTAACAAATAATTTATGCTTGTGGAGCAGTTGCAAGAGCAGATCTACATGCTAAAGATGTGCGGCCCAAGTGCGACTATAGATGAGGATGTCATCAAAGAAAACAAGGACAAATTTTCTGAGATATGGCTTGAGTAGGTGGTCCATAAGGCTCTGAAAAGTGGATGGGGCATTAGAAATACCGAATGGCATGACCAGGAACTTATAATGGCCTTCTTGAGTTCGGAAAGAAGTCTTTGGAATGTCGACTTCTTTCATGCGAATTTGGTGGTACCCTAAGCGAAGATCAAGCTTAGTAAAGAATTGAGCCCCGTTTAGTTCATCCAGCAAATCATCGACAACCGGGATGGGAAATTTATCTTTGATTGTCAACTTATTAAAGGCCCTGAAGTCTAGACACATACTCCATTCCCCATCTTTCTTGAGCACCATGACCACCGACGATGAATAAGGACTAATGTTGGAACAAATGATGCCTGCTTCCAAGAGTTCCTTAATTATTTTTTCTATTTCATTCTTTTGGGCGAACGGATATCTATATGGGCACACATTTGGTGGTTGGGCCCCTGGGACCAAAGTGATGCTATGATCGTGTTCCCCTCTTGAGGGTGGAAGCTCATGAGGCTTGTCAAAGACTTGCAGATGGTTATTTAAGATTTGTTGCATCTCAGGATGAATATGAAGAGAATTGTGTTTGAAGGCCTGGATGGCATAAAATTGAGCTATAACTCCATGGTGGCCCTTTTTTAACAATTTTTGCATCCTATGTGAGCTGATGATAGAGGGAGCTCCCGCCTGGAGTCCATGGAGGGTATGTGTGTGGTTGTTCTGCTTAAAGCTCATATATAACTCCTAGAAATCCATTATGATTGGGCCAAGTGTGCGAAGCCATTCAACATTGAGGATAATGTCGCACCCTCCCATGTGTATGGCAAACATGTGGGTCTTTAACTGATAATCCCCCATTTGAAGTTTGAAATTTTCACAGCGACCTTCACATTTCATTGTTCCCCCATCAGCAATTTGGACCTGGAAGTTAGAAACTGCTCGGACAAAACAATGCACTGCTTCCGCGACTTTGATGGATAAAATTATGTGTACTTCCACTATCAATCAAGACTAATACTGGGCGATGCTTAATAAAACCTCTGATTTTGAGATTTTGAGGCGAAGAAATCCCTGCCAAAGCATGCAGCGAGATAACTGGTTCTTCAGGTACATTGTCTTGCTAGTTGTCCTCTTCTTCCTCATCTGGTTCCTCAAGTGGTGGGGCTTCCTCCGTTGAATTATGATCAGTAGCATCAATTTGAAAGAATTTGGGCTCCTTGCATTTATGCCCGGGGGAGTATTTCTCATCACAGTAGTAACATAATCCTTGCTTTCTTCTTTTCGCCATTTATGCCAGTGACACCTTTTGAACCTTGAGTGTTTGGGTAGTGCTTTGAGCCTGTGGGGAGCGACCTTTGGCGATGAAATTTGGGCGACTAGACTGGGCCGCTAACGCACGTTCTACTTCACGGGCTATCTTGCAAGCCTACAACCATGAGCTAGGGTGGTGCAATCTGACGTGGGCTTGTATGGCTTCTTTAAGACCACTGACAAAACATTCTGTGTAGAACTCATCTTGTAGACCACCAGTGCAGAAAGCTAAGGCTTCAAAGGCTGTAATATATTCCTCCACTGTTCCTGTCTCTCAAGCTTAGTGAGATGACCCAAAAAAGCAGATTCATGGTCAAAGCGATCCATAAGAGCTTTTCTGAATGTCTCCCAAGTCAAGGGCCTTCCATAGCAACGTTGATGCCCTTGCCACCATTGTCATCTTTCATTGTCCAAGTACATGATACCCACACTAAGCTGAGTCGCCTTATCCATGATGTAATTTAGATTGAAATATTTCTCCATTTGTGCTATCCATGCTGCCGAGTGAGAGCCATCAAATTTATACATGTCCAGCTTGGGTGGTTGCGGATGGGATTGTTGGTGGGTGCCATAAAGGTGAAGCGACTGGCTAGACTCACCCTCACCGTTTTCATTGCCAATATAGGCCTCCTCGCGTGCCTCCACCTTGCCCTTAGAGAGTGTTGTATTTAAGTTCTGTAGTAGCGTCACGACCTCATTCAATGTTGATTTAAGTTCGTCGATCTTCTCATTCGCCATAGCTTGAGCTCTAGTTTCTACCATGCACCGATCCGATGTACTTGAAAATTTGGGACCGCCCAAATTTTTTTGGCACTAATAATTGAATGGCACCAACTTTCTTAGCTCGTCATCCTGATTCTGATGGGCTAAGTCAACAATAAGTGCCCCGGGGGATCTCAGACTTTTTTTTTTTTACTTCGAACGGAGTTTTACTCCTTGCTTAGGAATACTGCAGTAGCCGAATCCCAAAATTGTCAATGTTGCCAAAAGTCCTGCGAAAATCATGCCTAGGTATAGGAACCCACACAACTACTCAGATCTGGATGGTGGATCTGATGGATTTGAGAGATCCGAATGGTTGATATGATAGATTTGAACGGTGGAACTGATTACTGTTGCGGTTCTGATAGATCCGAATGGCTGTTCTGATAGATCTGAACGACGAAACTGATTGTTGTTGCTGCAACAAAAACCCCACTTGCAAGAGCTGATCTGGAAAAGTGTTAGGCACCTATACTACTACTGTAACCCCTTATTGTTATTAGTACAACCCCTTATTATATTTATGTACCCATGTAGTGCCCATTGTGTTACTATTGTGCCCCATAGAAGCCCACTATTGTTATTATTGTGCCCTTACATTATTATTGTTATGTCGGCTTTGATTATATTATGACCCCTTAGACTCCTATATATAGAAAGGAGGTATTTTCATTTGTATCATCAAAGAATCATTCATTTGTGTAATGTAAAGGAGGTTGCCCCCTCGAAGAGACTGAATTCTAAGGCATTGATCTATCTTTTCTATCTTTTTGTGAGCTGGTTTCATAACATTTGGTATCAGAGCTTTGGATTCTAGGGTTTCGTTGCTCCAAATAGGTCATCGTGGAATTTTCCCTATAACTTTTTTTTCTGCAACATTTCAGAAGCGAACAAAAAATCCCATTTGAGACAAAATCGTGCCGAAACTCAGTTCCAAATTTCAGAGCTTTTCGTGCTACATTTGTGGAGATATGATCTGAGGAAGTTGGTCTTTTTGCAGACTCCTGAATTACATTCCAAACAGGTGACTACGGGAAAATCATCATAACTCTTGTTTTGTGCATCAGATTGAAATTTCGTAAGAAGTTACAGAAAGAGAACAGGCTGTAGTGTCCTGTATATATTTTTCAGATCCTAAGGTTAACATAGTGACACGTGGCACTTCATACAAGTTAGATATTATGAAAAGGTATATAATCAGGTCATCTTCGGAGATTGTTCATAACTCTTTCTTGGAGAATCTAAATTTGATCAAACTGGTCGCATTGGAAAGAGGACGCAGAGGGCTACTACATGTTGCAATTTCAGAACTGGAAGAACAAAAATTACAGAGTTATAGTCATTTCAAGATCGAGCTCCTAAAATCAAGAAAAGGCGATTTGAGGAAGTTTGATGGCAAGGATCCAGTAAATTGGATACTTCAGATGGAGCAATATTTTGATCTACATGGTGTACCACTGTTACAAAAGGTATGTATTGCATCTTCATATTTATAACCGAATCAATTTTTTATGGTATAAAGGGCTTTTTTCTCGTAAACAACTTGTTACATGGTCAATTTTCACGGAGGAAATGATAGCACATTATGAGGATACAAAGAGAAACACCTTCTTTAGAGCAACACCACAACAATTGGAAAGAGTAAAAGGTCTTTGTTACATAGTGGAAAGTAAAATTATGGCAACAAGGAAGTCTACCCCTCACAACTATAAAGATGGAAGAGTTGTTTCTCCTAGCTTTCCACAACCTACAAGCGTTACACCACAACAATTGGAAGAAAAAAGAGAAAAAGGGCTTTGTTACAATTGTGATAGCAAATGCACTAAAGGTCATAAGTGTGCTGAGAAGAAATTATTTTACATAGAGTATGAAGAGGAGGAAGAAAAAGATCAAGAAACATCAAAAGAAGAGGATATATGCCAGGACCCAACCCCAAAGAAAGAAGAAATGAATCAAACCATATCTTGTAAAGCACTGGCAAGAATTACCACTCCTCAAACTCTCAAGATGGAAGGACATATCAAGAAGAAAAAGGTGCAAGAAGTGAAAGATCACATTGAGAAAGAAGAAATGAATCCAACCATATCTTGTAATTCATTGGTCGGAATTACCACTCCTCAAACTATCAAGATAGAAGGACATATCAAGAAGAAAAATGTTCAAGATGTGAAAGATCACATCGAGCATTAAGAAATGAATCCGACCATATCTTGTAAAGCACTGGAAGAAATTACCACTCCTCAAACTCTCAAGATAGAAGGACATATCAAGAATAAAAAGGTTCAAGCAGTGAAAGATCACATCCAGCATCAACAACAAGTTCTCCAACTTTTAAAGGATAACACCACTTTCGTGAAAAATCGAATGAAACAACAGGTAGATCAAAATCGTAGTGAGAAATGTTTTGATGTAGGTGATTGGATAATTTTACTGCTACATCTCAAGCAAGCTATTTATGAGAAGGAAATGTTGGCAATACTACATGCACTTAAGAAATGGCGACCTTACCGAATGGAAAGACACTTCAAGGTAAAAATGGATCATGATAGTCTTAAATACTTTTTAGAACAACTATTATCTTTAGAAGAACAGAAAAATTGGGTCACAAATATGTTTGGTTATGAATTTGACATCATCTATAGAAAAGGGAAGCAAAATTTTGTTGCAGATGCACTCTCAAGAAAGGATGAGGATGTGGAAGCATTGTTTTGTGCTATTTCTATTATCCAACCAGATTGGATAAATGAAGCAAGGGATTAATGGAAGAAGGACGAAGAAGTATGGCCACTTATTCAAAAGTTGCAAAATATCCCAATTCAAACAATATTGCTAGAAATTGAAGAGGAAGGGAAAATCATATTGGAACCTGGAGCAGTCACAGAAACAAGAACCCGACAGCTACGAAATTGATCAATTTCAGAGTATCTCATCAAGTGGAAGAACTTACCCACTGAAGATTCCACATGGGAGGACAAGAATTTTATACAGAAGCATCAAGAACTACTCAAGCGTTGAGGACAACACTTTTTGAAGGAGAGGGGCATGTTAGGCCCCTATACTACTAGTGTAATCCCTTATTGTTATTAGTACAACACCCTTATTATATTGATGTACCCATGTAGTGCCCATAGTGTTACTATTATGCCCCATAGAAGCCCACTATTGTTATTATTGTGCCCTTACATTATTATTGTTATGTCGGCTCTGATTATATTATGACCCCTTAGACTCCTATATATAGAAAGGAGGTCTTTTCATTTGTATCATCAAAGAATCATTCATTTGTGTAATGTAAATGAGGTTTCCCCCTCGAAGAGGCTGAATTCTAAGGCATTGATCTATATTTTCTATCTTTTTGTGAGCTGGTTTCATAACACAAAGATTATGCATGATCCAGAGATAGAGAAGGGCACCATGGTCTCCAGGAGTGTCAGGTGCTACAGATCGCAATATACATAAGGGTCTGACAGTAGTACTTGGTCCAGTTTTTTAGGGCACTAACCAAGGAGGATCAACCGTACCCTTAGCCGTACAACCTGACTACCCTATCGTACGCGTGAGTAATCTCTTCGAGTGCTGTTCTCGGTGTACTGTAGCAGCAAGACGACTGACGGTTTATCTATGGCGAAGTTTCAAGGGAGCTAGGGGGCTTCCGATATACCTAGAGGGTACTTGGAAGACAGTCTGTGCGCGGTTCTGTCTAATGCGCTACTACTCGAAGGGGTACCCACAGGGTTACAAGGGAGTCCAACAAGCGTGACCACCTCTTGTATTTCCTACATGCATGCCTCCCCAAATCCGCAGGTTTATGCGCTCAACGACAGATCCCGTGGTTTAAAGACGCCGAAACACATCTCTAGCCATTTTTTTTTTGCTAAAAATTGGAGATCCCATCGGCCCTTGAGAGCGCTCTGATACCACTTGTTATGCTCTTAACCTGCAAGACGATACCAGAATACCAAATATACGAAGAAATATACCCAGAACATAGAACATTGAGAAATAACAACAAGTATTTTATTATTCAGAAAGCAATGTTCACTTGCCTCTTCGAGGGGGCAACCTCCAATAGAGCTGAGCTCAATACAAAAATAAGACACGATGCTCCTTGAGGGGATTCTCTATCCTTTATATAGGATTCATACAAGCAATACCATGGGGCAATACCATGGTTCTTATTAATACTATCTATCTAATACCATAGCCCATTTTCAACTAACTGTGGTCCCTTCATTAATTGCGGGTTAACCACTTACAATTATTAATATGGGCTTTATTAACTCTTTACTTAACTATAACTATGACTCGATCCTATTACATAAATAAGGGGGTTAGGGTGGGACCCTAACACCTGTCTTGCACTCGTGGAATTCAATTTTACCTCTTGACAATGCCTTTGTCAAGATGTAAACATCTTTCTCCTCAATTGGAATGTAATGTAGCAACATAATTCTCCTCTGCACACAGTCCCACAAATGATGATACCAGATATCAATGTGCTTGGAACTGTCATGAAATATCAGATTCTTAGAGAGCTTAATGAAACTTTGATTGTAACAATATAGCATTGTCGGATCCATCTCAATAACTAAAAATACTGATAAGTATTTTTCTCATCTATATGGCCTCACATGTCGCTTGACTTAGAGCCATGTATTTAGCCTCTATTGAGTTTAGCACCACATACCTCTACTTCTTGTTGTACCAGGAAATAGCTGTGAA
This sequence comes from Pinus tabuliformis, assembly GCA_031772625.1. Classification (NCBI taxonomy): domain Eukaryota; kingdom Viridiplantae; phylum Streptophyta; class Pinopsida; order Pinales; family Pinaceae; genus Pinus; species Pinus tabuliformis. The sequence continues at coordinate 1,609,262,834 of CM062816.1, forward strand.
CCCAACATTGAAGATAACACTTGAAGTACTTTTCCTATCTTATGGACTCCCTTCCCAATATGCATCAGTGAAGCCTTGAATCTTCACTCCCTCTATCCTCCTGTACCATAATTCATACTCTGTAGTGCCTCTAAGGTACTGTAACACATGATTTTCCGCCTTCCAATACAACTTGGTAGCCTCACCACAGATTGACTTAGTTGGTTTATTGCATAGCACATGCTGGGCCTTGTATTCACAAGATACATCAAAGATCCCACAAGCTGCTTGTAAATGGTAGCATCAACCTCTTCACTTGAAGTGGCATTCTCCTTCCTCCAGTTTGTAGCTAGAGGTGTGTCCATGGGCTTACAATTCTTTATGTGAAATATCTGAAGTACTTCAGAGGCATACTTCCCTGTAGACACAAACAATTCACTGTCACATTTCCATACTTGCAGCGTAAGGAAGCAATGCATTAGGCCCATGTCTTTCATCTCAAGTTCCCTTTCAAGATCCTCTTTGCGAGAGTGGATCAACTTCTCATCACCTGTCAATATTAAATCATCAACATACAAAACAAGAATAAACAACTTACCGTCTACTACAATGTGATGGAGGTTCGCATATGCTTCACTTTTGATGAAGCCTAATCCACGAAGATAATTGTCGATCTAAGTGTACCATGCTCAGGGTGCTTGTTTAAGACCATACAATTCTCTCATGAGTATGCACACATGCGACTCTCGATCATATGTCTCAAATCCTTTCGGATGCTCTATGAAAATTTCCTCCTCAACGATGTTGAGAAAGGAAGTCTTCACATCCATCTAGTGGATTTCCCTCCCCATCTGCATAGCCAATGCTAGAATGTATTTGATTAAGGAATATCTTGCAACAGGTGCCAAACTTTCCTCATAGTCCACTCCCTCTACCTGAGAGAATCCTTTGGCCACAAATATGGCCTTGTACTTCTCGATGCTCCCATAAGCTACATGCTTCACTTTGTAGATCCATGTGGAGCCAACCACTGATTTGCCTTCTAGTATCAACACCACTTTCCATACATTTTTCTTCATCATGAATTCATATTCTTCCACCATGGCATCAACCCAAACAGGTTGAGAAACTTCTTCCTCAAATGAATAAGTCTTTGTCTTAATGAGATCTGTCATGAGAACCATGTAACCGGTGTACCTATTAGGTGACCTCCTCTACCTACACTGTGATGTGGGGGCTTCCACATTCTCCCATGCATCCTGGACCAATCTATCAGCTTCTCTGGTTCTCTTTCTTCCCTCTCTAGAAGATTCTGGTTGAGTGGGTGCCTTCACTCTACCTCCTGTTTGCCTCCTATTTGCTCCACTGCATGTGGCTACTCCACAACCTCCTGAAGCTCATATTGAGGCTCCTCCTTTGGAGCTAGAAGCTCCTGCTAAGGTGTGATACTCAACTCTCATTCTAGAGAGCATCTCATAGCCTTATCCTCATTGAACTTCACATCTCTCCTCACAACTGTCATATTTAGGGAAGGTAAATACACCCAATAATTGTGTGGAGTTTCAATGTATCCTACAAAAACTCTCAACTCTGCAGTAGGCTCAAGTTTCTTCCTAGAATCCTTGGAGACATGAAAATAAAATGAAGCTACAAAAATTCTAAAATTAGACACAACAAGCTTTCTCCCAGGGAAAGCTTCCTCTAGTGTGATCATACCAAGTATTCTATGAGGACTCCTGTTCTGCAAGTATAGTGCAGTGTTGCATTCTTCTGGCCATAGATGTAATGGCATCCCTTGATCATGCAACATGGCCCTTGCTTCTCCCACTATGCTTATGTTCTCCCTTTCAGCTACCCCATTTTGTTGCGGTTTATGGGGTGTTGTTAATTCTCTTCGAATACCTTCTTTGGCACATAAATCATTGAAGGAATGTCAAACAAATTCACCTCCGTTGTTGCTCTTGAGAGCCTTCAATTTCTTCCCAGACTCCTTCTCAACCAATGCCTTGAATTCAACAAATTTTGAGAAAACTTCATCCTTCTTCTGCATGAAGAAGATCCAACATTTTCTAGAGAAATCATTAATAAAAATAACATAATACTTATGTTTTGTTGTGGAGGCTGTAGAAAAGGGTCCACAAACATTAGAGTGGACTCGCTCTAAGATTGCATCTGCTTTGCTATCTCGGTCATGGAAAGCCGATTTGACATGTTTCCCCAATGTGCAACCCTTGTAGAGATTCTGTTGGTCAAGGGAGAATGTAGGAAGACCAGTGGTAATTTTCTCATGATTTTTAAGACATCATGGTGTAGATGACCCAATATCCTGTGCCATAGTTCTCCAACATCATGAATCTATAATCTTTTAGCCTTGCTACTCAATTCAGTGCAATCTCCCATCTCAAGTTTGTATAGGTTCTTCACTCGAACCCTAATATGCTTCACTTTCCCAATAGCTATGTGTCTCAGAAATAATTTCCCTTTACTGAAAATAATATCATAGCCACGATCCTCAAATACTGTTATAGAGATCAGGTTCTTCTTTAGCTCAAGTACAAACATAACATAATGAGGCAAAGAGGAGAGGCTTTCTCCCTCTCAAAGGTGACAATACCAATTTTTGTAGCACTATACCTCCAATCATCCCCCATTTCAATATGCATTTGGAGATCCTTCTCCTCCAAGCTACTTAAAAACTCCTTGCACCCTATCATATGGAATGAGGCACCGAAATCAAGGTACCACGCACTCCCCAAGACAATGTTGTCCATGCATGCTATTAGGGTGAAGTCTAATTCAAATTGTGAAGCTAGTGCTTCACCTCTTGCTCCTCATGAAGGCTTCTTGGTAGACTTGTTGCATGGACATTTTGTTGCATAGCGCCCAAATTTGTGGTAGTGGAAACATTTTATCTTTCTCAAATGTTTCTTCTTTCCATTATTTTGGCTGGATTGAGGTTTTCTTGGGTTCTTCTTTCCTTTTTCCTTCTTCCCCTTTCCAACCAAGGAAAAATTCTCTTCATCCTTTGCTCTGGATGAAGTTTCATCTCTGGTGTTTCTCATGAACTCTTCTTGAACCAAATTAGACCAAAAACTTTCCCAATTCGATAATTTTTCCCTTCCATTCATAGAGTCCTAGAAGTTGTGCCAGGATTTTGGAAGGCCTAGAAGAACTAGGCTCACCAGGTCATCTTCTACAACATTCACCCCAACCCCTCCAAGCTCATCTCGAACTTGTGTAAATATTGCGAGATATTGTGGAATGGTATCATTCTTCTGCATCCTTATGTTTTGAAGTTTGCCTTTCACGACCAATTTTCTGTGGTCACTATTATTTTTTAATAGCTCAGTCAATGTCTTCCACATAGAAAATGGAGTCTCTTTTCCATGGAGATTTCATACCACATTGTCCCTCAAACCTTCTAGAAGAATTCTCCTAGTCTCTTAACATCCTTCTTCCATTGTGTTAATTGTTATGCATCCTACTATGGAAGTTGATCAGTGTCAGTTTTAACATATTCTAACACACCATTATCATCGAGCACTGCTTTCATTTTATTCTTCTAGGATATGAAATTCGAGCTACCCTCCAGGGAATACTCCAATATTAGTATGTTGAAAGATATTCTCCCGATCTTGAAGAAAAAATATTGCACTGAAGCTGCGAAATCGAAATTCCTAAGAGACAAGTTCGAAATACTGGTTCTAATGTGATTTCAAGGCTTCGATATCATGTAGAAATTTGATAAAAATTGCAGTTGCTCAAGATTTCAAACTGAAAAAAGAGAGAGACATAATTCTACTCCACTCATCTGCGGAGTGGAAATCATAATTTAGAACAACATGTATAGACTTTCAATAAAAAAAACCACAAATAGACAGTCATTTCTAAGGGAACCCAACTAGGAAAAACCCCACAAGCCTCTTTGCATTGATCAATTGAATAAAGAAACTATTACAATTGATAACTCCAGCTCTTAGCTCAACTTAATAAGAATAACCGTTATCTCTACTAAAAAAAAACTCTGGCCAACACTTATAGAATTATTTTCTCACCAAGCCTCCCATTTCCTTGCGGAAATCCAGAGCAAATTAGGCCCTAAAATAAAGGAATTTCCTCCAAATTGATTTCGCAATTCCCAAATATTGATCTCCTGACTGCATACAATACCTGTATACTCATACTAGTATACAACTCATGTTACACTGGCCTTGTCATCTCCACTTTAGCCGAGGAACTTGAATTTCATGCATGTATTAGCTATTTTGGGTTGATTGATGAGTTAACTAATAGATCTTTGAGTTAGACTGTTGTCCCACTACATAATTGACATTCAAATGACTCTATTAATAGTTAGAGGTTAGTTAATTGAATACGACTGAAACTAACTGAACTGGATTACTAAAATTTAGCAATCACACATGCATGAGTGAAATTGAGCCTCGCTAACTCGAATTTACTGAGCTAACTGAGTGACAAGATCCATGCCACACTAGTTAATTGCCTCCAAGTTGTCCTACTGATGTGGAAATTCAATTTTACTCAATTTGACTAAGGATAAAGTCAAATTGAGCCTTTCTTGCTACATTTTTTCAACAATACAAGATACTGGAGGTAGCCTTGCCTAACACCATCTCTTTGATCTCTGCTAAGAAATGTAGTAAGATCATCTCCCAGACCGAGAAATTTGTTTTCTTTTTTATTCACTCTCAAAGTGAGGTGAAGATTGTTGCCACACCCATGGCCCTTGGGAAGGGTTCCTCCACGTAGAAGAAGCAGGTGGATAAGGTCATGGAAGAATACATGGACATCTTCTCCTCATCCACAGGGTACCTTTGCACTATCAGGTCAAGCATTCGACTGATCTGACTCTTAAAGCACTTCTACCTTATGGGTCGATATATCATCATTTTATTACGGAAAATGAAGAAATCAAGTAGCAAATCCAAGAGTTGCTGCAAAAAAGGAACATTCGATCAAGTTCCTCACCTTGTGGGAGCTCGATTGTACTTGTATAAAATAAGGATGGGAGCTGGAGACTCTGCATTTATCATCGGGCACTAAACAAAATCACTGCTAGGAATAGGTATCCAATCCCACAGATTGAAGACCTTTTTGACTAGCTCAAGGGGGCCAAGTACTTCAACAAGATTGATTTTAAGTTGGGTTATCACTAAGATCCAATAGAACTAACAAATGTATGGAAAACCACCTTCAAATCGAAGGAAAACCTTTGAGTGGTTGGTCATGCCTTTCAGGTTGAAAAATTACCCTGCGACCTTTATGAGGATGATGGATTACATCTTGTGATCCTTCACTGACTCATTCGTTGTTGTATATCTTGACGACATCATCATCTTTAGTAAGAGTTGGGAAGAGCACTTGCATCACATTTGGTAGGTCCTTTAAACCCTGCGACAACAAGAAGTATGTGAAAACTGAAAAATTCACCTTTGGCATGAGCCAGGTTCAATATTTGGGTTACATCATTGATGAGAAAGGCATGCACATGGATCCGGATAAGATCCAAGTCATTCGGGATTTTCCAACCCCAACCACTCTAATAGAGCTTCGAAACTTTTTGGGCCTTGTGGATTCTCTCATATCACTTTGTCTTTGAGTCAAGTTACTAAGGGCGGAGTGAAAACAAAGTTTTTTTGGTCTGAGTCCCAATATAAGGCGTTCATTGAGCTGAAGCATCACCTTTTCTTTGCACAAGTACTCAGATTGCCAGATCTATAAAAACCATTTGAAATTGAGACAAATGCCTCCGAATATTTTAATTGTGTAGTTCTTACCTAGCAAGGGCATCTAATGGCCTACCACAGTGAGACACTTTTTGATATAATTTAGAAATACCGCACCTATGATAAAGAGATGTATTCCATCGTGTGGGCTTGTCAGAAATGGAAACATTACATTAAGGAGACGGTCATCCACACAAATAAATGACCTATTTAGTTTATATAGACACAAGGGAAGTTGCAGAATGATCACCATCATAAGTGCTCCAAATATCTATAACAATTCCACTTGAACATTAAATACAAGAAGGGAAACACCAATCATGTACCAGATTGCCTTTGTCGGCCCCGTGTTGCAGCACTGACAAATATTCTCAAATATTATGGCCACGAGATCTTTGGATGTCTGTGAATATACAAAAACGATCCAAAGTTCGCCACCACATACCTGATGCTAGTTGATGGCAAGCAAGTACCAAAATTTCCACCATTATTAGACACATCATAACATGGAACATGCCACAATTGATCGAATCATGGAAAATCAGATTAATAACTCTCGCCAACAGAGGATCCAATTGTATCGGGTTGTCAAAGCTGGCTAGCTCCTGCACCAAGGCAAGTGGCTCACCAGGGACCAAGTTCAACAAAATTTTCCCCATCTCATGGAGACACTCAATGCAATGGGGACCATTTCTTCCTAAGGAGGGAGGATTGATCCAGGTGGATATTGGTGGCCATTTGAAAGGAGGTATTATGATATCCAAATGAAGATTGTATACTAAAGTTATGACCCTGAAAGTTGGTGATCCAACTTATCCTAACGGGGCCCACAAAATTTTGGCGCTTCATCTCCTAGGGTTAGGTTTTTAGATGTTTAAGGTTTTCCATTATTTCTCAATAATAAAAAGGCCTTTGAGTCTCATTGTAATACAATTCAAAAGGCATTTAGTTGTCACATCTCTTCTTAGAGATAGCTACCATTTCCCACACTAGTTTATTTCCTTTCTCCATGCAAACAATTTTGAGTATTTGTTATTAATGAATTGAAGTTCAGTTTCCGTTGTAGCTTTGTGTTTCAGTTTAAATTTGTATTTAATTTAATTTTTGCATAAATATGGATTAGTGGTATCATAACAGTCTCTTTCTCTGATTTTTTGTGCTTGTCCCCAATAGGGTCGGGGTATAAGGAGTTAGGACTTAAATTGTTTGAACCATTGCAAGACCGACCTCCCATGGCAGAAGAAAACAAAGAGGAGGGAATAGGAGATCCTTTCAAAGTGTTGCTCAAGGAATCCCTTGAGTGACAACGAAACGAGACGATGGATAAATTTTCCTAGATCCTTCGATGAGTAACAACAAGCGAACCATCTTCATCTGATAGCCACCTTGGAGGCACCACCCCATTTAAGGTACAAGTGAACATTGAAATTCCTATATTTGAAGGCTAGATAGATGCAAATGTTGTAGATAAATGGTTAAATTTGCTAGAAGGATATTTTTTAGTCTGTGTTTTTTCACGTAGGGAAAATATTACTTTTGCACTCATAAAAGTCACCCCCACGTCAAGGGGTGCTGGTAAACCTACTGTGAGAAGAGGGATGAGAGGGAACCTTCACTATTTTCAGTTGCATCCACTTGGAATTATTTCCAAGATATTTTCAAGGAACAATATTACCATGTCAGTAGCTATGAAGATAAGTACATAAAATGGACTACACTACGACAGGGAAGGGACCAAGATGTGCTAAAGTTCACAAACATTTTCATACCCTTCACACGAAGTTGGGTATCAAGGATTCTAAGTGACATGTGGTACTCAAGTGCTATGGTTATCTACTCAAATGCATTCAAGATTAGATGGAGTTCCTAGACATCTCCTCGCTTGGTACCGGATACAGATATGCTATGAAGATCGAGCATAAATTTAAACAAAAGAAGCGAGACTTTTGATTCACGAATTCAAAGTAGGGAAAAGGCACCCCTAAAATGTAGAACAAAGGAGAAATCCAAGGCGAGGTGACCGAGGACAACTCATCGAAGCTGCAAGCAAAGAATAAAAACATGAAGACAAAGCAAGACACAAGAAAGTGGTGTGAGTTCCACAAGAGGCCCACTCACAACACAAGTGAGTGTCATGCTAAGTAGTCATTGGTGGTTGAGTTGAAGGCTTTAGAGTCAGATGCATGTTTTGACTCTGAGTTGGAAGCTGACAAGGGTAATGAAAAAGGGAAGCATATTATCGATGGGGAGCTCAGCGCCACTATTGACACCACTAAGGTCCAGAAGATTGATCCTGAATATCCAAAGGAAGGGGATCGTCCCTTCCACTCAAAGATATGGGTGAAGGGGTCTCTGTTGTATTTCTTTGTCGATAGTCAGAGCCAAAAGAACCTCATCTCAACAGAGGTAGTCAAGTGGTTGGGCTACCGACCACACCACACCTGCAACCATACACCATCAGGTGGCTCCACCAAGGATATGATATTCATGTTAGCCAACAATTTCACCTTCCCTACAACATCAAGCCCTTCATGGACAAGGTAATGTGTGATGTTTCTCCTCTTGAAGTCTGTGATGTGTTATTAGGCCAACCATACTTGTGGAAATGTCATGTTATGTATGAGTCTAGACCTCACACTTTATTATTACTTTGGGCAGTAAGTTATACAGGATTCCAGAGGTAGCCCCACCTGCCGCCATCTCTTTCATCTCCCAGATCGGGAAATTTGTTTTCTTTCTAATTCACTCTCAAATTAAGGGGAATATTGTGGTCACATCCATGGCCCTTGGGAAGGGTTCCTCCATGTAGCAGAAGTAGGAGGATAAGGTCGTGGAAGAATAGAGGGACATCTTCTCCTCACCCACAGGGGTACCTTTGCACTGTCAGGTCAAGCATATGATCAATCTAACTCCTGGAGCACCTCTACCCAATGGGTCAATATACCATTGCTCTATTATGGAAAATAAAGAAATCAAGCGGCAATTCCAGGAGTGGCTGCAAAAAAGTCATATCTGACCAAGTTCTTCACCTTATGGGAGCCCAATTGTATGTGTACAAAAGAAGCATGGGACCTGGAGACTTGCATTGATTATCAAGAACTAAACAAAATCAATGTCTGGAATAGGTTTCCAATCCCATGGATTCATGACCTTCTTGACCAGCTCAAGGGGGCCAAGTACTTCAGCAAGATCAATTTGAAGTTAGGTTATCAACAAGTTGCAATAAAACCCACAGATGTATGGAAAACCACCTTCAAATCCAAGGAAGACCTTTTTGAGTGGTTACTCATGTCTTTTAGGTTGACAAATTCCCCAGCAACATTTATGAGGCTGATGGATGACATCTTGTGGCCCTTCACCAACTCGTTCCTATTTATATATCTTGATGACATCCTCATCTTCAACAAGAGTTGGGAAGAGCACTTGCAATACATTAGACAAGTCCTTCAAACGCTACGACAACACAAATTGTGTGCCAACTTGGGAAAATCCACGTTTGGCATGAGACAGGTCCAATATATGGGTTACATCATTGTTGAGAAACATGTGCATGTGGATCTGGCTAAGATCCAAGTCATTCGGGATTGGCTAGCCCCAACTGCTCTAACAAAGCTTCATAACTTTTTGGGCCTTTCCAATTTCTTTCCAAGGTTCATGTTGGGATTCTCTCATATCAATTGACGTTTGAGTCAAGTTACCAAGGGAGGAGTGAAAGCAAAAAAAAATTGGTCTGAGTCCCAACAAAAGGCATTCATTGAGCTGAAGTTTTTAATTTTTCTTAGGGATATATTGTTCTTTGCTTTGATAATTGCATTTCATTATTTCCATATTAAATTCACCCCATAGCATCATAACATTATTTAGGTTTACATCATAATGTAGCAACATATGCAACTATATAGAAAGAATAATATCATCATCAATGCCGTGGAAAATAAAGGAAAAATAGAAGAAAATCATTCACACATGGAGACACCAAGATTGGTCAGAGACCAAGGAAAAACCCACTATGGGGAAAACCCTTTCAAATTCTTCTTCTGATTAGATTATCATTGAATGATTCAACAAAATAAAGTACAATGATCCATATCTTCAATCATAAACCTATCTAGAAAAATAATCTAAACAACATCCATGAGATGAACCCAACAATGCTAATACTCAAAACCCTGATTCAAAAGGTTGTGCTCAACTGTCAATATTTGCGGTCAACTGACGAAAACTTTGGTCAACTGAAAAAACCAAATACTAGGTCCCAACCACATGTAGAGAGTGTCATGCGTGCTGCTGAAACCCTTCAACTACAAGAATAGGCTTGCACGCCTGTGGTTGTGACTAAAAATACTTGTTTCATGTTGTTGGAAACCAAAACCCTAGCACATGTGCAAGCTTCAGACCCTTCAATCTCAGACCTGTATGAGCAAACTTTCCACGAACCATATCAGACCTGTGCGAGCCAAACCAAAGAAAGATGAAGAATGATCATGATAATAAGGTCTAAATGAGATTTAGGTCACTTGTATTTATAACATTCCAAGGGTGTCCAATTTTCTTTAGGGATGACCTGATCAAATATGCACATGTGGGATTTAATACAAAAATACACTTTCCCTTGTCCAAATTGAGTGCTTCAATAGTCAAAATTGGTCCTCTCGAAAAGAAAAATCTCATCCGATGTTTGGAATTTGTCATTGAGCTGCCAAATTGACACTCCCTCTCAACTGGGAAGAATTTCTAATTGCATCATGTAATCATCACAAGAATCCTATCATAAAATCATATCCAAGCTCAAGTATCTCATCATAAAATGTCATCACTCCTCATCTTTGCTTATCTATTGATTGTCTTTGTTCATATGTTGAACATTCTCGAATTTAAAAGAAGAATTTGACATCATAGGGGAGCCTAAGCTACCACCCTCTATCACGTTAGAGAGCACATAATTTATCCACGTTAGTATCCTGTAAAGTCATGTAGGAAAAAAAATAGTATAATATCTTGAAGAAAAGGTAATTACATTCTAAGAGTAAAGAACCATAGTTGAATTAAAAAATTGTGCAACGGGCTTATAAGTCCCAATATTTTCACAGTTATTTGAAAAGACAGAACAAAACAATGATGGAACTAGGATTAAATATTTATGAAACTTAGGCTCATGGCGAAAATATTGAAGAGAGGGTAACGCTTCTCTTTGAAGAGTACCTAAAATTGAAACATCTATAGGATGGAGGTGGTTAAAAAGAAATAAGATGATATTTCAAGCCTAAAAAGGCCACTACCATGGCCATAATATGCCCAAACTTCGATTGAAAAACACTTAGGGTTTTAGGGATAAACCCTAGGTCAAAATGTGACCTAAACCCTATAAAGAAAATAGGCCAATCCGAAGTTGGAGCTAGAATAGAACTTACCAAGGAAATGACAGGTTGAAGTTAGGGCCATGCCAAAATTCTGTAAACAGTGAAAATTGTGAGTGAATGAGAAAAAAACCTATATATCCAAATACATAGAGAATTAAAGAAAAGTAATTGATATCAGAGCTAATTACCCTGTAGAATGTTGAAGGAGGACAAAATTCCTATGGCGAATTACCAGAACAAAAGACTCATCTTCATTCTAAGTTAAATCTATTTTAGCTCCTACATTTTTCCACAAGAAAACAAGTGAATGAGTTAGTAGAAAAAACACCCAAGAGAAGACAATTTAAATGAATAAAGTGAGAATCATAATTTTATAACCCTCACCTTCTGTCTCAGGTCAATAAAGTGTCTCTTTGTTGTGTATACATGTCATTGTAAGAATAAACAAGCATTACAACTATAAAAAGGGATGCATTATGATAAGACAATCCATTGGAATGCATAGCTAAGCTGAGCAACGTTATGGCCACAGAGACCAAAATCAAATGACCAAATGAAAAAATGAATTAGGGTTTCTTAACTCTATTGAAAACACTTTTGATATCCACCATTAGATGTCCAAAATAAAACCGATTCATCAATCCGAGATATACTCCTAGCAAGCAAAACCATGTAAAGGGCACATGGGTTGGTACGTACTTGATCCATTCATGGCCTATCCAAAACAACCATGTGTACAATGGATGGCCCACAAACTTACTCATGTGCCATATGGAGTAGAGGGATTGAAATCTGTATATATATAAACCTGGGGCCATTATAATGAAATGTAACACACAACACACACACACATACACATATATATGGTCAATTAAATTATGATTGAGGGGACAAAGTGCTAATGCCGTTGTATTTATATAAGGGCCAACACAACCTATTTATATAGGACTAGTGAGGCAATATTTTTAAATTAAATGATTTATATTACATTGTTTTGAGTAAAACTATAATATGCCTTGACAAGGATTGATGAATGCAATATATATATTTTAATAATGAAGGCTAACTCATACAATAATAGCCCATCGTATATGGACGTGAGCTAGCGAATAGGTAAAACAAGCCTTGTGGTTCATGCATAGTTTATCTCTCTTTAACTAAGTGTATTATATTGCCTTTAGAGTGGGTATACATTATATCACTCTTGAACGGACTAGTTAAATAACTTTTGAATGGGATAAAGTATAAATACTTGGGTTATAACAATTATGATAATAGATATAATAGTCCAAATATCCAACTCATACCATGTTGGGAGGAAGTAATGAAATACTGCAAAGTGAGTTCTAAGTACAATATCTATATTACAAATAAAGTGACAGATAAAGTAATGGAGACCTTATTTACAACTCAATGAAGAGGATGGAATGATGATATATAAAGCATTCGAGAATAATACCTCAATTATTATTTATAATAATAAAACAAACAAAAAATAGTATGTGTATGAGACATGTTACATGTGGTATCAGAGCTATAGGTTCAAAGTTGAGGCCTAAGGGCCAAACCACAACTTAAAAAAATTTGTGTAGAAAATGTTGTGTTATGGAAAAACTAATTTGATATTGTTGTAGTGATACATAGAAGTAACTGAAAAATAGTGCGGTGATGGAAAAACCTTCTGTTAGATATCCTAGTGAAGGAGAGTAGATTTGGGTTTAGTTGGGAGATGAAACTTCACCTCCAAGTCCAATCCCTAGAAATTGTGAAAGACATGATGCAAGAGTTGGCCAATATTAGGGCCAGAAATGAGCTTTTGTTGAAGGAAAGTGCAGAGAAAGAGAAGCTCTTTAAAGAGTTGATTGAAAATTCAACCCATAAACCTTTAGATACAGAGGTAGAGGAGGGAAGAGAAGACCCCTTAAAGCAGGAAAATGTTGAAAGTGAGCATGAAAAACCTAAAAGCTAAGAAGAGCCAAATAAAACATTCCCAAAATCCACCAAATTAAGAAAGAAAAAGAAAACAAAACTCCAAGGAGAGTTAAAAAAGATTATACCACCCACTTTACATGGAGAAAAAGGAGAGGCAGTAAAAGACTAGCTATTGAATTATATGAATACTCCAACAATTTAGAGGTGAGATTAGTAATATATTAATTGCAAGGCAAAGCTTCACTATGGTGGGAAGCAACAAAAATTATACACAATATAGAGGAAAGGACAATCATCTAGGAATAATTCTAGAAACAATTCAGGGAAAAATACCTAACTAAGGGATATTATGATGACCGAGCCAAGGAATTTCATGATCCGAATTTGTTACAATTGAGTATGGATGAGTTTGTGGAAAAATTTACAAACCTGTTAAGATATGTCCCATACATTCAAGAGGAAAAAGTGAAGGTGCAACATTTCCTAAACTGTCTTCCTCTCTCAGACAAGAAAATAATTAAATTTGACAATCCAAAGACCATGGACAAAGTTGTGTGAAAGGCAAGGATTTGTTACCAGTAGTTAAAATAGAAAAGTAAAGGTCCAAAATTTTGGCCTAATAAGGAAAATAGTAGACTCTGGGATGGGGAAGAAGAAAGAAAAATCATTCATTCTAAGTAATTTCAGGAAGAAACCATTAGGCTAAGAGGTTTAAACAGAATAATCAACCACAACCTGCACAGTCTCAAATTGGTTCCAAGCAAATTGATCCGAATAGTAAATGAAATAATGGTGGAAGAGAAAGGGAAGCTTTAAAATGTTGGGGTTGTGGAGAACCCCATTTACTCAGGAATTTCCCATACAATACCAAAATAGTTCAGACATTGTAGGCCATATAGGAGGCATCCACAGTGAATGATAAAGCCAAAAATATACTAAAGATCAATGAAAATTTATGACTGACCAGTAGAGCTATAGTAAACCATGGTCAAAATTGAAGGTATAATACTAGACCAACCTGTATCTATTTTAGTACATGTAGGAGCCAGTCTTATTTATGTCAGTCTACAAGTTGTGGAAAGATGCAAGTTAAAAATAGACAAATTTAAAAATTCATGGTTGGTTCAGTTAGCTACAGGCACTAAAAGAAAAGTGACGAACTCAATTAAAAAATGTCCTATAAATTCAAATGGATGTATAAAAAAATTAAATCTGAACATATTACCACTAGGTTCCTATGATCTACTAACAGGAATGGAATGGTTGGAGAAAAAAAAATCTATAATTAATTGTTTAGAGAAAACTATTACATGTTTCATTGAAGAAGAAAATGTTTAGGTGATAAAAGGCATACCTAGGCCTCTCTCCACCAAACAAATTTTATCGTTAGAGCTAAAAAGATGTGCCCATAAGGTTTAAAAATTGTTTGTTGTCTAGATAGAAGAAAGTACACAGAAAACAAAAACAAAAAATATAGATAACTTGCAAGAAATTAAAGAGTTTAAGGAAGTATTCCTGGAAGAGATTTCAGGATTACTACTAAGGAGAGAGATATATTTTTCAATTGAGTTAGTACCAGGAGCCACACCTATGTCCAAAGCACCTTATAGAATGAATGTACTTGAACTTATGGAGCTGAAAATGTAGTTGCAAGAGTTATTAGATAAAGGATACATCTGACCAAGTGTTTCCCTATGGGTATCCCTTGTGTTGTTTGTAAGGAAAAAAGTATGGAACTTTTAGGACATGTATAGATTAAAAACAACTAAACAAACTAAAATTTGAAACCAAATATTCCCCGAACAAATGAATTGTTTGATCATGTTAGAGGGGAAACAATGTTTTGAAAAATAGACCTTATAGCATTTAACCATTAATTAAGAACCAAAGACGGGGACATGCATAAAACTACATTCAGAACACGGTATGGGCACTACGAATTTGTGGTGCTACCATTCGGTATTACCAATGCACCTGCTACTTTTATGTGTCTCATGAATAATGTGTTCAACAAATATATAGATAAGTTTTTATTGGATTTTATTGAAGATATTTTGATATATTCTAAAACCTAAGAAGAACATGAAGACCACTTAAGGATATTGTTACATACATTAAGGGAACACCATTTGTATGCAAAGTTCAACAAATGTGATTTTATAAAGATAAAATACAGTATTTTGGACATGTGATCTCTAAGGAAGGCATATTTGTTGATATTGAAAAGGTCAAGGCCATTTTAACTGGCCAATACCTAATGATGTGGTAGATATTAGATCCTTCATGGGCATTACTAGATATTATTGAAGATTCATAAAATGTTTTTCTAAACTAGCATATCCCATCACTTCTTTGTAGAAAAAGGGAGTGAAGTTTATTTAGACACCAAAGTGGCAAGAGAGTTTTGATAGATTAAAGTACTTATTAACAATAGCCCCAATCTTGAAGTTGATCCATAAAAAAAGACTTTATTGTTTGTATTGATGCATACCTTGAGGGACTGGGGGGTGTGCTGATGCAAGAAAATTATGTAGTTGCTTACGAACCAAGAAAATTAAAAACCCATGAGAAAAAATATAATGTGTATGATCTTGAATTGATTGTTTTTATATATGCATAAAAAATGTGGAGGCATTACCTGTTAGGAAAAATAATTTACTCTTATTAAAAAATACATAAGTTTAAAGTATTTTTTCAGCAAACCAAATTTGAACACTAGATAGGCAAGGTGGATGGTCGTCTCGAGTGAATTTGAATTTGACGTCAAGCATATAAAAGGGAAGGAGAATAAAGTAGCAGATGCACTAAGTAAAAATGCAAATCCAATAGATGAAATTGTTGTCAATAGTGCAAAAATAGATTTTGCGGAACATATAAGTACAACAAAAATAAAAGATGAATTTTATGAGTAGTTGTGACAAAAAATCAATAATAGAGAGACGCCTCGTTATGCAGAAAACCAAGATGGACTATTAACTTTCATGAATAACATATATGTTCCAAACGAGTCTACCCCGAAGCAACTAATTTTGAATGAATAATATCAAAAACCTTTTTTAGGTCACCCATGATATTCGAAGATGATCACAACTTTAAGAAAATAATTTTATTAGCCAACTATGAAATTGGAGGTGGTCAAATATTTGGCCAAGTGTTTAGAGTGCCAGTTGGTTAAGATGGAACAATAGCATCGAGATGGACTACTAAACCTTTTACCTATTCCATAATGGAAATGGGAAATCATTTCTCTAGACTTTATCACTTGTTTTCCAAGAACGAGGAGGGAACAAGACTCAATTATGATGGTAGTGGACAAGTTAAGTAAGTCATCTCACTTTATACATGTCCCAAATATTCTCCTAAAAATCGCAAGAGAAAATTGCTAATTTAGGAATAGCATAATGGGAGAGAAATATTATGCTAAGAAATTAGTTGGAGATAATTAATAAGTTGGGTGAAAACAAAAAGAAAAGCACAACATGAGTGAAAGGTGTGCTTGAAAGGAAAAATAAAGACTCTTTCTTATTGGATTAAAAAAGCCTGGGTAATTAAGGGGTACATACCCTAAAAGTAGGAGGTTGCTAAGGAAAAATAAGATGGGAAGAACTATAAGAAAACCACTAAGAAATACATAGGAGGTTGTTATTCCTAGACGCAAGAATTCTAAGCATGGGGGGAATTTCTAGTTGCACTTCGTTGGTTGGGAGGAACGTGATCTCTTCCCAATTATTCTCAAGCAATTAGTTATGATCAAATGATTGTGATTTTATTGTTTACATGCTAAACTATATATATTATTCAATTTTATTTGTTGTGATGAGTTCTATTGATGACAAGGAATTAACTATGGTGAGTAAAAAGAGTAAATTGTTATGACCAAAATTGTGTGTGCATAGATAGAATCGTTATTATGAACATAACTAATTTGCATAATATTATGGTTATTATTGCAGCTCAATTGGTGGTTGAAGTAATGTAAAATTTGTGAAAACAAATAGATCCAAGGTTCAAATCCCTCCTGTTATGACCCGACTTGTAGAGAGGAGGACATGCTATAGACCCCTAGAGGTTTACTAGTAACTACATATTAAGCGGGTTGTTGGGTTCAATATATATATATATATATATATATATATACCCCTAGAGGTTTACTAGTAACTACATATTAAGCGGGTTGTTGGGTTCAATATATATATATATATATATATATATATATATATATATATATATATATATATATATTGAACCCAACAACCCGCTTAATATGTAGTTACTAGTAAACCTCTAGGGGTCTATGTATATATATATACATATATGTATATATATATATATATATATATATATATATATATATATATATATATATATATATATATATATATATATATATATATATATATATAAGGGATCCAAATCTAATTCTTAGAAAAAGAGAATCAAAATAACTAGATTCTGTAGAAATTCCTGGTAGATTCAAACTGCTAATTATAATATGCTAAAACAATAGATTTGAATCTATTGTACTCATCAGCAGAAACAATAATTGATCGATGAAATCATGAAGCGTATAAAAGAAATAATTCAGTCACACATAACACAATGATTTTCTATGGAAAGCCACAAGTAAAAACCCTTGCTATCTGTATATTGCATTAATCCAAAAATATGAGAGATTACAATGCTTTGCTCAAGCTTGAGCAACCTCTACACTATCTCTATCTATCTGATTGCTTCCTAGACAAGATCAAGCAAATACTTCGCCAAATTCTTGCTTGCCCCAGTCCCTATTTCCTTGCGAATTAACCCCCTTTTAATTGGGAAATTCCACAATTACGAATTGCACAATCCTCACAGGCCTTCCTATGATTGCATGCACCATCAATTTAATTTAGATGATTTTACAACTGATAGTACACTGCCCCTGAACTCCAGTCTCAACTGGGTATTTCTCTGATATGACATGCATGGGTTAATTATGAGTGAATCTTTAGTTTATTGGTTGATCACTACAGGAAGGACCACATTGCACTTCAGGCAGCACCCCACTGAAATTCAAGCAACACCTCACTGAACTTCAAGTAGCACTCCACTGAACTTCAAGTAGCACCTCACTGAACTTCAAGCAACATCCCAATGAAATTCAAGCAACACCCCACTACTATAGGCAACACCCCACTACTGCAGGCAACACCCCACTACTGTAGGCTGCACCCCACTATTGGACCTCCCACTAATTCCTCCATAAGTTGGAACTAGCTTAACTGACTTTAACTCAGTTAGACTAAATTAAATAATTACAACTCAAAATAAACTCAACTAATACTCCTAATTGTAAGAGACACTCTACATGAATCTAGTTAGACCCTCAACTCGAATTAATTGAGCCAAATAAGTCAAATTAACTTAGTTAACTATTACAAGTTGTCATGAGATGTGGAATTACAATTTTATTCCCAATTAAATTCAAGGGAAAAATTAAATTAGGATTTTCTTGTTGTATTTTCAACACTCCATCTCAACACGATAGGGATTATCTTCTACCCTGATCCTGCCTCTGTGAAACTCAAATTTGTATCTTGACAAAGCCTTTGTCAAAATATCTGCATCCTGCTCCTCTGTAGGAATGTACTCCAGCAACATGATTCTCCTTTGCACACAATGTCGTAGATGGTGATACTGGATGTCGATAGGCTTGGAACGATCATGACAAATTGGATTCTCAGAGAATTTGATACAACTATGATTGTCACAGTAAATCGCTTTAGGATCCATCTGCTGACAAAATAACCCAGCAAGGATCTTCCTCATCTAGATAGCCTCACAAGATGTTTGAATAGCATCCATGTACTCTGTTTCCGCTGAACTGAGTGCAATTGATATTTGTTTCTTGTTGTACCAAGAAACTCCTGTTGACCCAACACTGAAGATACCCCCTGATGTGCTCTTTCTGTTGGATAGAATCCCTGCCCAATCTGCATCTGTGAAGCCTTGAATCTTCACTCCCTCTGTTCGTCTGTACCAAATACCAAACTGAGTGGTGTCTCTAAGGTATCTCAACACATGTTTGGTTGGCTTAACCATGGCTTGACTAAGCTAGTTAATTACAAAACACATGTTTGGTCATGTGTTCACCAAATACATAAGTGAACCCACAAGTTGTCTATAAATAGTAGCCTCCACTACTTCGCCTGAAGTAGCATCTTCCTTCCTCCAATTACTTGCTACAGGAGTCTCCATGGGTTTGTTGCTCTCCAATATGGAACTTCTTTAGTATCTCGTTGGCATACTTTCCCTAAGAGACAAATAGTTCCCCATCTCCTTGCAATACTTCCATACCAAAGAAATAATGCATGAGCCCTAGGTCCTTCATCTCAAATTCTCTTGCAAGATTTTATCAGCTTCTCATCACCTGTTAGAATCAAATCATCAACATATAATATTATAATCAATAATTTACCTTCAACCATAATATGGAAAAGGTTTGCATCTGCTTCACTTTTGGTGAAGCCCAACCCGGTGAAATAACTGTCAATCATGGTGTACCAAGCACGAGGTTATTTTTTTAGTCCATACAATGATCACTTGAGTCCAAACACATGTGACTCTCTGTTGAAGGTCTCAAATCCTTCTAGCAGCTCAATATACAACTCTTCCTCAATAATACCATTGAGGAATGTTGTCTTGACATCCATATGATGTATCTTCCATCCCATCTACACTAACAATGCTAGAATAGATTTGATTGAAGAGTACCATGCTATTGGAGAAAAGTTCTCATCGTAATCAATTCCCTCCACTTAAGAGAACCCTGTGGCCACAAATCCGGCCTTGTGTTTCTCTACACTCCCATTTGCTGCTTGCTTTACCTTTTAAAGCCATATGGAAATCACCACTAACTTGTTTGATGGTCTTGGGACCACTTCTCAAACATTGTTTATGATAATGGAGTCATACTCGTCAACCATGGCATCAACTCATACTGGTTGCTGCACTGTGCCCTCAAATGAGGATTGCTCAACCTCTACACTCTCGCTCATCATACCCATGTAGCCAGTGTACTAATCTGGTGAGCTCCTTTTCCTGCGCTATGATGTGGGTGCTCCCACATTATCTCTAGCATCATGGATCAATATGTCATCCTCTTTGGTGCACTTCCTTCCATCTCTAGAAGTCTTTGCATGAGTGGGTGCTTCCACTCTCTGTTCCTTTGCATGTGGTTGCTCCACATCATCCTGCAGTTCCTCTTTTGGAGCTAAAAGCTCCTCATCTGCATGTAAATGAAGCTCCCTCTCAAGGGAACATCCAATGGCCTTATCTTCATTGAAATTCACCTCTCTCCAAACCACTATCATCTTGTTGGATGACAGGTACACCCGATAGTTGTGAGGTGTATCAGTTCACCCCACAAATATGCCCAACTAAGTTATTGGCTCTAGCGTTTTCCATGCATCCTTGGTAACATGATAGTAGAATGATGAACCAAATATCTTGAACTGTGCCACATATGGTTTCTTACCTGAAAAATCTTCTTTTGGTGTACTCATCTCGATAATTTGATGAGGGCATCTTTTCTGCAAATAAAAAACTATGTTGCATGCTTAAGCCCACAAGTGAAACGGTAGGCCCTAATCATGTAACATCGCTCATGCAACTCCCACAATACTTATGTTCTTCCTTTGAGCCACCCCATTCTGCTATGGGTTATGGAGTGTTATTAACTCCCATCGAATGCCTTTTGATGCACATAAGTTCTTGAATTCATTCGACACATATTCTCTACAGTGATCGCTTCTGAGAGCTTTAACTTTCTTGCCATTATCTTTCTCGACAAGTGCTTTAAATTCACAAAATTTAGCGAACATATGATCTTTCTTCTGCATGAAGAAAATCCAATTCTTACGAGAAAAATTATCAACAAATAATACATAATACCTGTGCTTGGTCATGGATGCTGTCAAGAATGGTCCACACATATATGAGTGAACTCTATCAAGAATCACTTGCACTTGACTATGTTTATCATGAAAGAAAGCTTTGGTGTACTTCCCCAATGTAAACCCTTTTCATGTGTATCTTTTCTCTAGTGTACCTTTGGGAAGTCTTGTAGAATTTTTTTGCATGATCATCAAAGCTTCGTGGTGCAAGTGACCCAATCTTCTATACCACAACTCACAAATGTCTCGGCTCTGCAACTTCTCTGCTTTTGTGCTCAAAGCGGTGTAGTCTTCTACATCCAATTTGTAGATTTATTCACCCAAACCTCGATCCACTTCACCTGTCCTAAGGCTATGTGATGAAACAAATCCTTTCACTTTCTAAATACCACATCTTAGCCATGGTCCTCCAACATGGAAATTGAAACCAAATTCTTCTTCAAACCCAAAACGTACTTGACATCTTTTAATGTGAGAGGAGAATCAGAATCCCTATGAAAGGTAACTGTACCGATTTTCACCGTGCTATACTTCCCATCATCTCACATATCGATGTGCATCTGAAGGTCTTTCTCCTCCAAGTCATTGAATAACTCTTTATTGCCGGTCATATGGAATGAGGCTCCACTATCCAGGTACCACACACTACACATCACCGATGTCACCATGCAAGCAATGAGGGTGAAATCCAGCTCAAATTGTGAAGCAAGAGCTTCACCTTCCACTCCTCCTGAGGGCTTCTTACTGTCCTTCTTGTGCAGACACTTTGTGGCATAGTGTCCCAGCTTGTGACAGTGAAAACATTTCATCTTCAACATGTCCTTCTTCTTTCCACCTTGACTGGAATCTGATTTAGAATGGGATGACTTCCCCTTGCCTTCCTTCACCTTTCCATATAAGGCACGATTATCCTCATCATCATGCTTGGATGAGGATCCATATTTGGCGTTCCGCTGAATCTCTTCTTGTACCAAGTTGGACCACAAATGTTCCCACTTTGGTAGCTTCTCCCTCCCATTAACTAAGTCTTGGTAGATGTGCTAGCTCTTAGGAAGGCCTAGAAGTTCTAGGCTCACCATATTGTCTTCAACAACTGTAACACCAACACTTCCAAGCTCATCCTAACATTGGGTGAACTTGATCAAGTACTTTGGTATTGTTCCACCCTTCTCCATCTTGATATTTCTAAGCTTGTCCTTCAGTGCCAGCTTCTTGTGGCCACTGATGTTTTGAAACAGGTCTGTCAAGGCATTCCACATTGAAAATGGAGTTTCCTTACCATGGAAGTTCGAGACAATATGATATCAAACACCTTCTAGGATAATCCTTCTCGTCTTTGCCACACATTTTCTCCACTTTGCTAGATCTTGAGTATCAGTTGGATTAGGAATATCTTTGTCTATGAATTCCTTAAGCCTGTTGTCTTCCAACACTGCGTCCATCCTATCCTTCCAAGAAATATAGTTCAAACTAGCCTCAAGGGCATATTCGAGTCTCAATCCATAGAACGACATCCTGCTGGCTCTGAAGTATGATATTGCAAATTCAATTTCTACTACAAAAGACAAATTTCAAATTCTCATCTTCTATAGTGATTTCAATTATGATACCATGCCGAAATTCCTTGTACATTCAAATTGCTAATTGTAATATGCTAAAACAATAAACTTGAATTTACACTACTCATCAACGAAAACATTAATTGATCGATGAAATCGCGAAGCATATAAGAGAAAGAATTCAATCGCACATAACACAATGATTGTTTGGGGAAACCCACAGCTAAAAAACCCTTCTATTTGTATCTTGTATTAATAAAAAAATATGAGAAGATTACAATGTTTTTCTCAAGCCCGAGAAACCTCTGCACTATCTCTACCTATCTCACTGCTTCTTAGACAAGCTCAAGCCAATACCTTGCCAAATTATTTCCTACCCAAGTCCCTATTTCCTTGCGTTTTTCCCTTGGGAATTAGCCCCTATTTAATTGGGAGATTCCAAAATTATGAATATGCCTTCCTCTGATTGCATGAAACATCGGTTTAATTTATATGATTTTACAACAGATAGTACATTGTTCTTGAACTCCAATCTCAACTGGGTATTTCTCTGATCTGACATGCATGATTTAATTATGAGTGAATCTTCAGTTTACTGGTTGCTTGAAGTACAATGTGGTGTTGCATGAGCGGGTGTTTCCACGCTCTGCTCCTTTGCATGTGGCTGCTCCACATCATCCTGTAGTTCCTCCTTTGGAGCTAAAAGCTCCTCATCTGCATGTAAATGAAGCTCCCTCTCAAGGGAACATCCAATGGCCTTATCTTCATTGAAATTCACCTCTCTCCAAACCACTATCATCCTGTTGGATGATAGGTACACCCGATAGTTGTGAGGTGTATCAGTTCACCCCACAAATATGCCCAACTAAGTTATTGGCTCTAGCTTTTTCCATGCATCCTTGGTAACATGATAGTAGAATGATGAACCAAATATCCTGAAGTGTGCCACATATGGTTTCTTACCTGGAAAATCTACTTTTAGTGTACTCATCCCGATAATTTGATGAGGGCTTCTTTTCTGCAAATAAAAAACTATGTTGCATGCTTAAGCCCACAAGTGCAACGATAGGCCCTAATCATGTAACATATCTCATGCAACTCCCACAATACTTATGTTATTCCTTTGAGCCACCCCATTCTGCTATGGGTTATGGACTGTTATTAACTCCCATCGAATTCCTTCTTATGCACATAAGTTCTTGAATTCATTCGACACATATTCTCTACCGTTATCGCTTCTGAGAGCTTTAACTTTCCTGCCATTATCTTTCTCTACAAGTGCTTTAAATTCACAAAATTTAGCGAACATATGATCTTTCTTCTGCATGAAGAAAATCCAATTCTTACGAGAAAAATCATCAAAAAATAATACATAATACCTGTGCTTGGCCATGGAGGCTGTCGAGAATGGTCCACACATATCTGAGTGAACTCTATCAAGAATCATTTGCACTTGTGTTTATCATGAAAGGAAGCTTTGGTGTACTTCCCCAATGGAAATCCTTTGCATGTGTCTCTTTTATCTAGTGTACCCTTGGGAAGTCTTGTAGAATTTTTTTGCATGATCATCAAAGCTTCATGGTGCAAGTGACCCAATCTTCTATGCCACAACTCACCAATGTATCGGCTCTGCAACTTCTCTGCTTTTGTGCTCAAAGCAACGTAGTCTTCTACATCCAATTTGTAGAGTTATTCACCCAAACCTCGATCCACTTCACCTGTCTTGAGGCTATGTGACGAAACAAATCCTTTCGCTTGCTAAATATCACATTGTAGCCATGGTCCTCCAACATGGAAATTGAAACCAAATTCTTCTTCAAACCTGAAACATACTTGACATCTTTTAATGTGAGAGGATAACTAGAATCCCTATGAAAGGTAACTGTATCGATGTTCGTCATTCTATACCTCCCATCATCTCCCATTTCGATGTGCATCTGAAGGTCTTTCTCCTCCAAGTCATTGAATAACTCTTTGTTGCCGGTCATATGGAATGAGACTCCAATATCCAGGTACCACACACTACCCATCACCGATGTCACCATGCAAGAAATGAGGGTGAAATCCAGCTCAAATTGTGAAGCAAGAGCTTCACCTTCCACTCCTCCTGAGGGCTTCTTACTGTCCTTCTTGTGCGGACACTTTGTCGCATAGTGTCCCAGCTCGTGACAGTGAAAACATTTCATCTTCAACATGTCCTTCTTCTTTCCGCCCCGATTGGAATCTAATTTAGAATGGGATGACTTCCCCTTCCCTTCCTTCACCTTTCCAGCTAAGGCACAATTCTCCTCATCATCATGCTTGGATGAGGATCCATATCTGGTGTTCTGCTGAATCTCTTCTTGTACCAAGTCAGACCACAATTGCTTTACAGAGCTTCTTGTATCTAGGAATAACAACCTCCTCTATATTCCTTAGTGGTTTTCTCTTAGTTCTTCCCAATAGATTTTTCCTTAGCAACGTCATGCTTTTAGGGTATGCACCCCTTAAAGGATTTTTAATTCAAATAAGAAAAAGCCTTTCTTTTCCTTTAAAGCATGCCTTTCTGTTGTGCTGTGCTTTTATTTTTGTTTTCGCCCAACTTAGAAATTCTCTCTAGCTAAGTTCATAGCATATTCTTTCTCTTCCATTATGTTATTCTTAAATTAGTAATTTTCTCCCGGGATTTTTTGGACAATATTTGGGAAGGTCCACTATGTGGACTTGACCACTTAACATTTTTTTCTAAACAACAAGAAGCATATACTACTCATGTGTTATTTCTTATTTATTCCCAAACGAACTCATTTATTCATCAAATAAAATTTAATTACATAATCGAGTAATTTTAATCATGGCTTCCATAGCCATTTATTTCAAACAATGATTCAATAATCTAAAAATAGTTATGTCTTAAAAAGCAATAGGGCTGTCACATCTTTCCCTTCTCAAAAGAAACACTGTCCTCAATTTTCTTTTATCAGTTCCCTTTACTTTTGGAACCAAGTAGGAAATGCTTCACGCATTTTATCCTCCATCTCTTAGGTAGATTCTTTTGGGCTAGAATGCTTTCATTGCACTTTAACCTGGTTGATGGATCGATTCTAGAGCATGGTTTCTTCTCGATATAATATTTGTAGGGTTTTCCCTGGAATTATCCTTTTGGTTTGACCTACACAAATTTCCAATTAATCACATAAGTAATGTCATGGAAATAGTTTTTCAAGCTGACTTCAACCCTATGACTACAACACCATGGCTATCTAGAAAATGGAAAGGCTATGAAAATCCACCGTCAATCCAAGCATTCCTCCATACCAATGACAGATCATAACCAAGATACCACATACATGTTCCATGCATGCCAAAACTAGTAAGGAAATCATACACGCAAATCAGCACCTACAAGTAAAACCCACCGTAGTTGCTGATTCTGATGTCCTCTAGCACTTTCCTGCTCTTCCTTTTCATTTTTGATCCAAAACTCCAAGTATGCCACACTCCTCCAAGAGTGCTCCAAGAAAAATCTAAGTGTCCATGAGTATGAGAGAAAGAGTAGAATAGAGAGCTCCAAGCAAAAACTGACAGAAGTCTAACACTGACAAAAGCTTGAGCAAAAGCTACCAACTAATCCTCATAAGCCTTTTTATCATTGATGCCTCTATTTTCTTCATTTTCCATTATTTTCCTTCAATTTCCTCATCACATGCAACCTGTGACCTTTCACCTTCCTTTTCTCCTAATTTCCATTATTTTCATAAATAAATGCCAAATAATGCCACTTTGGCTTTCTAAAGCCTTTTCCATTGCCTTTGCAAATTTCCTCTAGCCATAATAAACCAAAATGAACACCCACTAGGATGTATTTCCCACCATTAAGCTTGGAATATGTGTCCCATGACCTTGGTCTTATATTTTTACACGGATTTTTAACCAGGGCTGTTATAGAACCCCCCCCCCCCCCCTTGGGGGAACAACGTCCTCGGTGTTCAATGACACCTACAACCAACAAACTGTTGAAAACAAAACATACTTCCTATGGAGTTTTATAACACAAATCGTTGTAGTATTTACAATGATCACTGTTGAAAATATGACAATCATACCATTTACTGAAGCTTTATAACACAACTCATTACGATATTTACAATAATAACCACAGATACACTCATACACATTTTCTTCAAACAAAAAATAATCATACTGTCTATGGAGATTTATAAATATAGATGGATACAATATTTACTAACATACACATATATACATATGCACATTTTCTCAACCAACAAATAAAAGGATACGATTCCTACATTCGGAACAATGGAATCCAGAGGCTCACACCTCCACCTTCAAAGTAATACCAGGATTCACCTCCTTCCTAGGAAGTCCAAAATCCATTGTTTAAGTCAAATATGCATCCAGTTTCCAACACCAAAATCCATTGCTACTTGTAATCCCTATGAAAGGTAACTGTACCGATGTTCACTGTGCTATACCTCCCATCATCTCCCATTTCGATGTGCATCTGAAGGTCTTTCTCCTCCAAGTCATTGAATAATTATTTGTTGTCGGTCATATGGAATGAGACTCCAATATCCAGGTACCACACACTACCCATCACTGATGTCACCATGCAAGCAATGAGGGTGAAATCCAGCTCAAATTGTGAAGCAAGAGCTTCACCTTCCACTCCTCCTGAAGGCTTCTTATTGTTTTTCTTGTGCGGACACTTTGTGGCATAGTGTCCCAGTTTGTGATAGTGAAAACATTTCATCTCAACATGTCCTTCTTCTTTCCGCCCTGACTGGAATCTGATTTAGAATGGGATGACTTCCCCTTCCCTTCCTTCACCTTTCCAGCTAAGGCACAATTCTCCTCATCATCATGCTTGGATGAGGATCCATATCTGGTGTTCTGCCGAATCTCTTCTTGTACCAAGTCGGACCACAATTGCTTTACAGAGCTTCTTGTATCTAGGAATAACAACTTCCTCTATATTCCTTAGTGTTTTTCTCTTAGTTCTGCCCAACAGATTTTTCCTTAGCAACGTCTTGCTTTTAGGGTATGCACCCCTTAAAGTATTTTTAATTCAAATAAGAAAAAGCCTTTCTTTTCCTTTAAAGCATGCCTTTCTGTTGTGCTGTGCTTTTATTTTTGTTTTCGCCCAACTTAGAAATTCTCTCTAGCTGAGTTCATAGCATATTCTTTTTCTCCCATTATGTTATTCTTAAATTAGTAATTTTCTCCCGGGATTCTTTGGACAATATTTGGGAAGGTCCACTATGTGGACTTGACCACTTAACAATTTTTTCTAAACAACAAGAAGCAACTACTACTCATGTGTTATTTCTCGATTATTCCCAAACGAACTCATTTATTCATCAAATAAAATTTAATTACATAATCGAGTAATTTCAATCATGGCTTCCATAGCCATTTATTTCAAACAATGATTCAATAATCTAAAAATAGTTATGTCTTAAAAAGAAAAACATAGGGGTGTCACATCTTTCCCTTCTCAAAAGAAACACTGCCCTCAATGTTCTTTTTTCAGTTCCCTTTACTTTTGGAACCAAGTAGGAAATGCTTCACGCATTTTATCCTCCATCTCTTAGGTAGATTCTTTTGGGCTAGAATGCTTTCATTGCACTTTAACCTGGTTGATGGATCGATTCTAGAGCATGGTTTCTTCCCGATACAATATTTGTAGGGTTTTCCCTGGAATTCTCCTTTTGGTCTGACCTACACAAATTTCCAATTAATCACATAAATAATGTCATGGAAATACTTTTTCAAGTTGACTTCAACCCTATGACTACAATACCATGGCTATCCAGAAAATGGAAAGGCTATGAAAATCCACCGTCAATCCAAGCATTCCTCCATGCCAATGACAGATCATAACCAAGATACCACATACATGTTCCATGCATGCCAAAAATAGTAAGGAAATCGTACATGCAAATCAATACCTACAAGTAAAACCCACCGTAGTTGCTGATTTTGATGTCCTCTAGTGCTTTCCTACTCTTCCTTTTCCTTTTTGATCCAAAACTCCAAGTATGCTACACTCCTCCAAGAGTGCTCCAAGAAAACTCTAAGTGTCCATGAGTATGAGAGAAAGAGTAGAATAGAGAGCTCCAAGAAAAAATTGACAGAAGTCTAACATTGACAAAAGCTTGAGCAAAAGCTACCAACTAATCCTCATAAGCCTTTTTATCATTGAGGCCTCTATTTTCTTCATTTTCCATTATTTTCCTTCAATTTCCTCATCACATGCAACTTGTGACCTTTCACCTTCCTTTTCTCCTAATTTCCATTATTTTCATAAATAAATGCCAAATAATGCCACTTTGGCTTTCTAAAGCCTTTTCCATTGCCTTTGCAAATTTCCTCTAGCCATAATAAACCAAAATGAACACCCACTAGGATGTATTTCCCACCATTAAGCTTGGAATATGTGTCCCATGACCTTGGTCTTATATTTTTACATGGATTTTTAACCAGGGTTGTTATAGAACCCCCCCCCCCCCCTTGGGGAAACAACGTCCTCGGTGTTCAATGACACCTACAACCAACAAACTGCTGAAAACAAAACATACTTCCTATGGAGTTTTATAACACAAATCATTGTAGTATTTACAATGATCACTATTGAAAATATGACAATCATACTGTTTACTGAAGCTTTATAACACAACTCATTACGATATTTACAATAATAACCACAGATACACTCATACACATTTTCTTCAAACAAAAAATAATCATAATGTCTATGGAGCTTTATAAATATAGCTGGATACAATATTTACTAACATACACGTATATACATATGCACATTTTCTCAACCAACAAATAAAAGGATACGATTCCTACATTCAGAACAATGGAATCCAGAGGCTCACACCTCCACCTTCAAAGTAATACCAGGATTCACCTCCTTCCTAGGAAGTCCAAAATCCATTGTTTAAGTCAAATATGCATCCAATGTCCAACACCAAAATCCATTGCTACTTATCCTCTCAGTGAACAATTAATGACTTATTTTTCCAGGGTACACTCCTAATGTGCATTTGATTCCATCTGGAAATGCTAATGACAAAAAAAAAATCGATCCTTGACCTTCCCTTCTTTGCTACACAGTCCCTCGGGAAATCTGATCACCCCCTTTCGCGTAGTCACACACCTTCCAAGTTCCACTAGCACCTCCATCCCAGGCAGTCCATCCTTTGGCAAGGTTTCCTCGCATCGAAAGGTCCAAAAACCAAGGCATATGACTACCTCAAAACCACCATATTAGTCATAGCATGCTCATGGAAATCAATGGACACTATTGGGTACCAGTGTCCCACAATTTCCTTGCTCCTGGAGTACTTTACCAACATAATTATGCATGTTTCAACGCCTTTTGCCACTTCTGCTACCATTCCTAGATAACAAATTCCAATCACCCAAACTGGGCATTCCCATACTTTCTTGTACCAGACACATAATTTTCATTAGATTCAAAATAAGTTGAAAGAATTTACATCATACCTCATTGGTAACTCGTCAATAAGGCACACTTGCAATTCTATTTACTTCTTGTCATAAAAAGTCAAACTAGTTGTTTGATCAAATAATCATGTATAAGCATATCACATCCAGTTACTTGTTGGGATGGGGTCCCCTGGGTCATTTTTTGGGCAAAAGCCCAAGTTTTGATGTAAAAATATTTAAAGTCTTGCCAAATTGTCATCGCGGAGCATGTAGCTATTTAAGGGTCCCTATTGGGATGGGGTCCCCTGGGTTAGTTTTGGGGAAAAATCCCAAGTTTTGATGTAAAAAGATGTAAAGTCTCCGCAAATTGTGGTCACGGAGTGCGTAGCTAGTTAAGAGTCAAAAAGGGTTTTTACCCTCCTTTATGTAAACTTGAGTCGGTTTTTGAAGATCTACCCATGGTCCGTGGACCATGGGATTGTGTAAATAGGAGTGTCTTAGAAAGTCTAAGGCATAATAGGATGATGATGAATGTAATGGGTCGATTGGAGATAGATCGAGATAGGAGTCTTAGAGGAGGAAAAGGCTCTACAGGTGAGTGCGTAGAGGCCTAGAATTGTGTCCACAGTTGAGTGCGTGGACCCCTACAGCTGAGTGCGCAGGGAAGTTTTGAGTCTGTAAACCTTTACTGAAGATCAATAAAGAAGTATGTTGCAGAAATTCCTGTGTTTTATCTCTTTACTTCTGTTATGTATGAATGCGATATATGCTGTGAAGAATAATGTCTTTATGAAATAATGATGTATTAATGCATGAATTTACTTGATCTGTCTTATTATATGAACGCAACTAATGTTAAGTGATTACATGAAGATCATAGCACTTTCTGTTAAATTTATCAAACACTTAGGTAGATCCGAGTAAATACTGATCTAAGGGTAATCTAGGGTGCACGTAAGTAGCTAATTAGTCTATTCTGGGTCCGCAAAAGCCAGTCATAGACCTTCGTGGAGGTCTAGAGGCCGATTAAGGGAAGATACATTGTTAGATCGTAAGGGCTTAGAGATCTGCGCAAAGGCAAATCTAGGTCACAAAAATACATCACACAGATCTCTGGGTGCGGAAAATTGGTTCCAGCATCCCCCCATACTGCTTCGGGTGAGACTTCAGTCTGCGCACTGCAGATTGATGCCGAAAGGGCCAGTAGTGTAGGGATTTGTTTGGCGCAACTAAATCTGAACCTAGGTCAGGGCCCCCTAAGACAACAAATGGTTCTGTTGTCGGGATCAGGATCTGCATAAAGAGATGTTTGATGTCGCATCACTGGAATCCGACCGAAAAGGAAATTGAGAAGTGGTTGGATAGGAAGATCCATGAATTCGCAGTGCAAGAGAACATAAATCCGCACTTGACAAAATAACAATGGTTGGACAGATATTTGTACATAGGAATACATGAAATTTTCTTTTGCACCTTCCCGATCGAACTATACGAGTGGATCGCCAAGTTGGCAGATGACCAAGGAAGGTGGAGGCTTGATGATCCAATAGTGTGGACCCCAGAACTAGTGCATAGGTTGGAAGCTTCTGAAGATAAGATTGCACATGCTGTTGATAACTGGCTTGATTGAGTCATAGGAGGATTTGTGACAGAATTCGCAGTCGACACCTCAATCAGCTACAGTGAAGCAGAGTGACGCTTCTTCAAGGGACCGCAAGGTAAGTATTTGAGATCTTTAATTTCTTGGATTAAGATGCTCTTGTGTGAAAAGCAGGTTATGCCATTACCTTGATGTTTGTATCTACACGAAGTGGATGAAGCTTTAGAAACCAAGAAAAAGCAGGTCCTGAATATAGTCCATTGATCGGACCTCTGTCGAGTGACGACGAAGGAGTGGTATAAGCCTTACCATTGATAAGGAAGGTTTTGTCACGAAGACATCATCCATCCATGCCACCTCCACCCTCACCTCCACGATATACACCTTCACCCACACTGCCACCACCACCACCGCCATTCAACATGTCGAATACAATGAAGTTGCCCATTTTCAAGGGCCTAGGAAGTGAGGATCCGGATCAGTTTTGGTTTGTTGCGAAGATGGTGTGGACAATACAATATATTATTGATGATAATATCAAGAAGGCACAGTTGGTTACTGGTCTATAGGATCGCGCGTTGACATGGTACATTAAGTACTTCACTGATAATCCGTTGGCGTCGTTAGCAGAAACACAGACCGCTTTGAACAAAGAATTTGGTAAGCCTAAGTATGAATCACAATTAGTAATTGGGTTTAAGTAGATTACGATGAGGGCTGGTGAAACACCTTGGGAGTTAGATCAAAGATTGAAGTGTGTGATCCACGAAGCTAATATGAACCTCACAGATAGTCATCACCATGAATGGTTTATAGCTTTGCTCCTGCCCCGCCTAAGGATCGATTTATCATAGCAAAAGATAGGGACTCAGGCAAAAGCTCTGGAAATTGTGATGAGATTGCCTGAAATGCCGATTCAGGACACTTCTTTGGGAGTTCAACAGATTCATGCAGAGTTGTAGAACCTCTGCTTGGATTGTAGAGCTTGAAAAGGGGAAAAGCGGCTTGGCTGGAGGTGTGCGAGGAAGTTTGGTGCCTCAAGTGTAAAAGCCAAGGGCATGATAAAGATCACTGCCCTGTATTCATGAATTATGTCACACGGGGGGTCCAATTCCCTTGAGGTAGGAAGCTCCAGTAGGACAAAGTACGGGGCTTGCGCTATGGTGCGCTATTTGTCAGGTAGCTGGAAAACATGTAACGGATAGTTGTCACTTGCTGCAAAATTTTGTGTAGACACCACAACAATTATTTTGCGATTTCTGTAAATCGATGGGCCACGATGAGCGCCATTACCATAGCTATGAACTAATGATGAAAAAGACACCTACGTATCGAATGCAAGTAGAAACTCGGCCTCTAGATCAGGGCACCGAAGGAGCGCATGGAGGATATCAGGGGCGCAGACAAGGAGGAGGAGGAGGACCTGGTAGAGGTCATGGACAGGTCATTTGCTACAATTTCAGAACACCAGGGCACTACACGTGGGAGTGTATGAGCCAGACACGCCCATCGTGTCAATACTACACTTAGTTTGACCACACAATAGAAGAACGCCCTGTATTGATAGCTAAGATGAAGGAGAAGAAGATGCAACCTCAGCATCATACCTAGAACTTACAGATGATGAGGTCTGAGCCCTGCGAGGAAGATCTAAATGTGAATATCATGCTGCGAAGCGAAACAACGACTAGTGATGATAAAGGAAAAAAATCTAAAGAAAGTGGATGGGTCCTCAAGTCCCTAGAGAAGGAGGTTGAGTTTAATCTGGAGTGCACGAAGGAAATGTTTATGGAAGCGAAGAAAATCTTCGCTGAGGCCTATACCTCAGGAAGTCAGGACAAACTGCCTACAGAGGTTGACCCTTCTATGCTTACCACCTTCTTGGAGACTTGTATGAAACTACTGCGCGATAGCAAGGCTGTGAAAGGGATACAAGAATTGATAAACAAGTGTGCAGGTAAAGAGAACACTCTTGAAGGACACCACGTAGTCAGAAAGATGGAAAACATAAGACGAGAACAGGGCGCGAGATGAGGCTCACCGCGCAAATAGGAGACTATGAGATGGACCAGGTTATTTTGGAGCTGGGATTTGATGCGAACGTTTTTCCTAAACTGACATGGGAAAAAATGGGGAGACTTGCGTTGTAGTGGTCTCTGATTCAATTGAGGATGGAAAACCAACACAAGATTATCCCTATGGGATGATTGCATGGCGTGACTATAGATATAGAAGGTGCGACCGCGCTGGTCAATTTTGAAGTGATAGAGATTGTTGATGACAACAATCCATACCCCCCACTCCTGGGAATTTATTGTGCTATCGACATGAATGGGGTCATCAATTTGAAGAAGCAGATAATGTTGTTTGAAAGGAAGTCGCTTCGCGTTGTAGTACCATTGGACCTTGCAAAAGGATTGCGCTATACTAAACCGGTCCACAAATATGAGGAAAATGATGATGATTGGGATCAGATCTATAAAATAACAATGCAAGGCCAAGAATGGGTTAATCCAATAGCTAATGGATGGATTGCATGTGACTGCGAAAGCTCCTATACCTCAGACTTAGATGAAGAATTGGAGCATTGGTAGAATAGGTTGCATAAAATTTCTACGTTGCGCTGCAACATGATGACTAAATCACTGCATTGTGTGTCATTGAAGGTAAGAAAATTACCCTATTATGATGGTTTAACTAATGTAGATATGTTTTTGAATGTCTTTGAAAGAGAAGTACCTAAGGACAATCGATTTCAAGCACTGGATTTGGCGCTGCGCGCTATGCCCACACGGTGGTGGGGTACGCACAAAGACAACTTTGATGAATGGCGCGAGTATAAGAGAATGATGAGGTTGTGATTTGGCTGCCCAAAAGTTCAGTTGATTGAGAGATATGATGGGAGGAATGATATGCATGATCATTTAGAAAAATGGACTAAATTTTATGGAATGGAGCCGCAACCGGAATGGGTGCATTTATTCTGTCACACTTTGGATTTAATCCCTATGAATTGGTACCTGGAAATGGAGCTCTACCATGGCACCGTGGAGTGGGATATATTAAGGGAAGGGTTCTTGATGACCTTCAGTTTTGAAGATGGGTTCGAAAGCATTGATGAAGCTCCGCAGGAGGTTAAGGGAGCGATCTTCATAATATCACAGGATCCTTTGGAATTGGTTCAACCAAATTGGAGCACCCAGTTGCACCACTCGCTAGAATGATATAATGTGATTGCTGAGGGGGAGGATGAAGATCCAAGGAATATCAATATTCTAGAGGTAGAGGGCCACCGTGAGGTCAAAGGTTCATAGATAGATAATCTAGACATCACTGCGCCATTAAAAACTAGGCAAGTAAACATGGGCACAGAAGCAGAGCCAAAATTTGTGAATATTAGGGATTACTGGGATGATGCCACGGTATATAAAGTTACTGAGTTGCTCCGCGAGTATCATGACTTGTTTCCTACAAAGTTTTCGGACCTAAAAGGTATCATAAAAGACTTGGGTGTGATGAAAATTACCTTGATGCCGGACGCGAAGCCTATTCAGCAAAGGCGATATCGCCTTAATCCCAAATACAAAGAAAAGGTATGCTTGGAGTTGGATAAGATGCTTGAGGCAGGAATTATTGAACCAGTGGAGGAATCTGATCGGGTGAGCCCAATGGTAGTCCAAGAAAAGAAACAGAAGGGAGAGATACAGATTTGTGTAGGTCTTAGGAATCTTAACGATGCCTATGTTCATGATCCTTTTCCAACACCGTTTACTGATGAGGTACTGGATAATGTTGGAGGGAAGGAGGCCTACTCATTCACTGATGGGTTCTCTGGGTACCATCAGATTAAGATCATGCTAGAGGATAGGAGTAAGATGACCTTCACGACGGAATGGGGTTGTTTCTAGTATACAGTAATGTCATTTGGACTCAGAATGCACCGACGATATTTTCTTGTGTAGTCATCGCGGCTTTGAAAGAGTTTATTCACAAATTCTTGGAGGTATGTTTTGATGACTGGACAATGTTTGGGTTAGTCAAGCGCCATGTAGCTAGTCTACGCTTAATGTTGGATATGTGTCGCAGGTACTAGATTGCACTGAACCTGAAGAAGTGCTTATTCTATGTCCCCTTTGGGATTTTTCTAGGTTATGTGGTGTGAAAGCAATGACTAATGGTGGACCCTGCTAAGATCATGGTCATAGTTAATTTAGAGGTCCCAAGGTGTGTCAAACAGCTGCGTGCAATGCTAGACCATACTGGATACTATCGAAAGTTCATCAAGGCTTATGCTTAGATTACCACGCCTATGGAGAAGTTACTAAAGAAGGACGTTGCATTCTGTTGGGATGAAGAATGTCAACACAGTCTGGATGTATTTTGTTATCTCAAAATCAGACCCTGGAAGGCTGCTGACCAAGAAGACCTTAAGTAACTATTTCAAACCTATTTTAGGTTGGGGCTTAGCCTCCCCAACCTGAGAGGGCTCTCTCAAAGGATTAATGATCTTTGATTATGATTAAGATGGCTAACTCTTATGAAACAAATGTAAAAATATGAGTGGTGGAAACACAACTAGAATATATCCATTGGGCTTATGGAGTCAAATTCGTTTTAGTATAACAATGATATCAACCTTACATAGAAGTCAGGACATCTAGAATTCAACCATTCAGAACACACCAAAAACATATAGGACAACACAGTTTATAAATATGTGAAGGAAATTAGAGCACAATCAGTGATTTCTAAGTAATCACATATCTATACCACTGCAAATATTAAAGAGAGGATGATACACAACATTCTGAACAGTAAATTCCTTCTGATTTCTGAGAAGTAAAGCCCAGTATTGTATTACTAAAATAGAGTCATATACATAGCACAATAGTTCCAATTTCTCTGAAATTTTACAACCCTTGGTACATTGCTCTCTCTCCTATATATAGTATTCTTTACATAGCTGAGATTCCTCCTCCAGCATGAGGAGAACTCGAATTCTACTTGCTATGACACCTATTCAAACTTTAACTAACTATTAAATGCAACAAACTACTAACTAGAAGTTTAGAAGCCTAAGACAGTTAAGAGTCTAACTCCACATCATGCTGATAATAGCATTTATTACAATCAACTCTCGTTCTTTGAAAAGTGGTCTCCTGCAGTTTAGCTTTGGTGGATGTTTAAAGCTCCTTGCTGGCCCTTAATGTCTCATCTCCTTTACTACTCTTGAAAAGTAGGAAACTGCCCCTGTTTTTCTGCTTTTGGTTTCCTTAAAGATATTTGGAACCAATTAACCATGTTGATCTTCTTTAATTACCCAAAAATCTATTGGAGTGTCACATTCTTCATGTGTTGTAAGCCTTTCCAATATACATGTGTGATGACAAAACCTCTTTAAAGCTGATTGAAAAGTCATTTACAATACTAGCGGTGATCATTTGTATGATAAAAAGTTTAAAGTTCATATAACTTCCTTCCACTTGTTTTGCCCTGGCTGGTTGCTTGCACATTGTAAATAATCTTTTTCTGAGACTTCCTTTCAAAAATTTCCCCTCGGTCCCTCAAAATTTGCCAACTGAGTTTTAATTATGTAGCTACAGCAGTTTCGTAGCACGCTACGAAACTGTTGTGCATTAGGCATCATCTTCAGCAGTTTTTAAATTCAAAAGTCCTTCAAGCTTTTGGCGTTCAGCATCAGTTATACAGCATGAATTTATATTGAGATATGTCAAAGCAACAAGACTTCGAGAAATTTGTAGTTGGTGGCAGAAAATGGGGTGATGTGAAGACTAGCTTCTTGG
This sequence comes from Pinus tabuliformis, assembly GCA_031772625.1. Classification (NCBI taxonomy): domain Eukaryota; kingdom Viridiplantae; phylum Streptophyta; class Pinopsida; order Pinales; family Pinaceae; genus Pinus; species Pinus tabuliformis. The sequence goes on from CM062816.1 coordinate 1,609,300,210, forward strand.
CATCATAAAAACAGAACTTTGGAACCTGAGCTCTAAGAGCCAAATTTACGTCAAAAAATGATTTGATTGTTCCTATGTCCTCCCAGTAATCATTAAAAAGATATGCCTATACATTGCATTCTTTTGTTGATGCAGGAATAATTTCTGATCCAAAATCATTGACAGTTGGGTATCTAAACCTGAGAAGCTTGAGAAGAATGTCTATCTTGAAGACATATACACCCATTGATGCAATGTATGGTTTTTTTGTCAGCCTCATTGGGTGACAAACCAAGCACTGTTGTGTCCACTTTCATAGCTTTTAGATCAGCCCCCTTAGGCTTCTCACTAAAATAAAGCACGTGACCTCTATCATCAATTTTCATGAGACCAAAATCAGAAGCACGGTTGTCATCCATCAAGACACATGAAATTGTGATATCAGCCTTCTTATCGATATGTTTCTGTACAAAGTCCATATAGTTCATACGGTAGAGATGGTCACCTGACAAAATAATAACCTGTTCTATATGCCTATTCCTCGGATCCCTGAAAAAAAAAACAACATAAATTGCCTCACGGCATTTGCTGTGCCCTGAAACCAATTCATCCCATCTTCACCTGGAGTCTGAGTGGCTGCTAGAACCTCCACAAAGCCATCACTGAAGTTCACACCATTTCCAAAACCATATGCCTTGGAAATGTCTTGATTTAGAGACTGAGAATTAAACTGTGTTAAGATGAATATCTTATTGATCCCACTATTAATGCAATTACTCATTGGTACATCAATGAGTCTGTATGCGCCTCCAACTGGTACTGTTGGTTTGGCTCTTCTTCCTGTAAGAGGAAAAAGTTGTGTTCCTACTCCACCGCCTAGTATGATAGCAAGTATTGTTTTAGGGTCTGCAGAAGGCTTCTCAGGCATTGCCACATCAGTGTTTGAAATCGTAACATTCTTTCCAACCCTTGCATTTTTGTCAATGATACAATTCCTTATTTTTGTGTTCTTTACAATTCCAATAGGTACTTTCCCTTCTGCTAGGAGTGCTGCAATCTCAGCCTCTGTTTCATAATAGTCAACGCCAATCATCATGGTATCCTTTAATTCAATTCCAGATTCCAGACGTGAACGAATTCCAACAATGGAATGCTTGATATTGCATTTCTGAAGAAAACATCCATGTGAAACTATTGAATCCAGTACCTGGCATTTATCTATTATTTCCCCGATTGCTCTGATACCATTTTGGAAAGCCTAGTTGAATGACCAAAACCGCAGAGCAAAGTACAACTGCAAACATGTGCCAGTACCAAGACACCTAACGACCTAATGATGAGGATAAGCGGTTGGATATGATAGACGAAGTGTATAAGCTGACAACTGTTCGTAGCGCAGCTAGTGTAAATTCTGGGTTTTGCGCTACGAAAACACCTAGACAGTTTCATAACACATAAGAAGCTTAAAAAAAATTTGATACATGGAATCTATGTGAGTTATGTAACCAATGATGAATGAGAATGGAGTGTTTGACCTTTATTTAACCATACCACCAAGACTCCTAGGACTTAGATACTAAGCAAATTTGAAAGAAAACTAAACCCAGACTAACACCAAACCTTTACAATCATGATGTGAACAATTTATAAATTGTTTTTTAGGTGATAACATATTGAAAGAAAAAATGGTCACCATGCCGATCTTGGTCTTCCCAGATTCGAAGAAGGAATTCCATGTGCATGTTGATGCCTTGTGTATTGCATTAGGAGCAGAGCTGGAACAGGCTGGTGAAGGAGAGATGGATCATCCTATAGAATTTACGAGCAGGAAGTTATTAAAGGCTGAGAAGAATTATTCGACGACAAAGCGTGAAGGATTGGCTATGGTGTACGCACTCCAAAAATTTAGACATTATCTGTTGGGTGGAAATTTCAAGATGTACACAGACCATTCTGCATTGAAGTATCTAGTCAATAAGCCTGTGTTGGGGAGGAAAATATGTAGATGGCTGTTGTTATTTCAAGAATATGATTTTGAGGTAATTTTGAAACCGGGACGGTTGAATGCAGGACCTAACCATTTGTCGCGCATTGAGACAGGGGAGGAGCCCACTAATTCGGAGGAAGGGCTGCCTGATGTGCAGATCTTCGCAGTGTGTGTAGTAGATAACCAATTTGCCGATATTATCCACTTCTTCACTATAGGGACAACTCCAGAAGGATACACCAGTCAACAAAAGAAAGAGTTGGTAGCACACATGACAACTTTCTCAGTAATTGTCGAACACGTATAAGATGGTATCGGATGAGATACTTCGATGATTTGTGCCTGATTTTGAATGAAATAACATCCTTGCTGAAGCTCATGGAGGAGCTGCGGGAGGGCATTATGCAGGAAAAGAAACAACGCAGAAGGTTTTTCGGGCTGGGTTGTGGTGGACTACGCTGCATAAATATTCTAAAGCATATTGTAGGGCATGCGATGCATGTCAAAGAATAGGCAGACATTTGCGGAGGGACGATCTACCATTAAATCCTCAGGTGTCATTTCAGCCATTTGAGAAATGGGCAATCGAATTTGTGGGACAGATTCAACCCCTAGGTAAGAAAACAGGTGCACGTTATATCATCACCGCGATAAAGTATTTGACCAGATGGGCGAAGGCACAACCTATGAAGGATTGTACAGGGGAAACAACAACCAAGTTCTTATTTGAATATGTGTTAACCAAGTTCAGTTGCCTGAAGGTGTTGATGAGTGATTGCGGTACACACTTCCTCACTGAAACAATCAACGCGCTGACAGAAGAGTTCCAGGTTTACCATCATAAAAGTACACCATACCATCCTCAGGCCAATGTAATAGTTGAGGCCTTCAATAAGATATTGGAGAATGTGTTGATGAATATTTTCAATGCGTAGTGGAATGATTGGGACATGCGTGTACCGGCAGTGTTATGGGCATACAAGACTACTTGTAAAAAACTAACAGGTCAGACACCTTTCCGACTGGTTTATGGCATAAAAGCTATGATGCCTATGGAATATATCGTGCCTAGTCCACGCATAGCAACTTTCACAAAAATGGTGGACCGCAGTGCCTTTGAACGATGGCTCGCGCAACTAATGGAGCTTGAGGAAGATATGTTCTTGGCTGGATTCCATCAGAAAGTCCAGAAGGAATGTGAAAAAGCTTGGCATGATCGAAACATTAAACTTCATACATTTAAGGTAAATGAATTGGTATTTTTATATGATAGTAAGTTCGCTAAGTTTCCAGGAAAATTTTAGATGCACTGGCTGGGGTCGTATGTTATCAAAGAAATTATAGATGTCAGTGCAGTTCAGCTCGCGAAGTTGAATGGAGAACCTTTTCCGAGAAAGGTGAATGGAAGCAGATTGAAGCCATATAGAGGAGATCTGGCTCAATGACTACATGATGGCAGGACAGTCTTAGTGCTCCAAGCAGCTGCAACGGAGCGCGATACTCTAAACTACATTTCTCAGTTTGTGGAACTACGCAGCAGAGGGGCTGCGAGTAAAAGGGTGATGTCACAGTTCCAGAAGCAGCGCGATGGGAGTTATGCTACGGAGGGAGATACCACGCAACATAGCCAAAAAATGACCATTAGAGTCATTGTTCATGATTTGAAAGCCAAGAGATGGTTAAGAGGAGTGAGGGGCCGACATTTAAGGTTGAAATATTTGGATATCTGCCACCAAATCAACATTAATGGATGAATTTTTTGGGGAACGATCGAATTTGAATTCAAAATATCCTATAAATTACACATGCCCATCCAACAGAGAACACTTTGCATCCTTAGAGTTTTTGCGTTGTGCTGTCTATTGCTTATGAACCAAAAGTTTTTCGAAGATTTGGTTGCAAGCTCTGTGTTTGATACTCTACCCAAGGAAACCCGACAGTTCATTTGCCGCACTATGTCAGGACCAGGTGAGATTGCAAGCACCGAAGGAAATGTTGCCTCCAAAGGAGCGGCCCTAGAAGTTGCGAGCATGGAGGCTCCGGCTCATATGCCTATGATGTCAAAGTCACTAAGGCCGAAGCCTACACCAGTACACGAGACCCAAAAGCCAAAGAAAGACAAGAAGAAGAGGCCAATGCTAGTGCATGAGTTGCCTAGAAAGCACTCTACTACCAGGCACATAATAAGGACAAGCAGCGTGAGAAGGTTGTAGATTTGGAGGCCCAAGAGGGCGTTGATGAATATAGATGCTGAGGGCATGGAGCCCATCTCCAAGTTACCAGAGTATATCCCTCTGCGTAAAGGAAAGGTGAAGGTCACCAAGGACCTGGACGCAGAGAAATTCGTCATTCATATGCCCTTGTTGTCGGGAAATATAACTTTTGAAGGACCGCGCTTGGCATGGGTTCCTCTTTTAAAGATAGAGGATTGGGACTTGGCTAATCATGAGAGGTTCCCACACCTCGCGATGGAGAATTACATGAAACAGGTGTATTACAAAGATTCCGATGTCACCGCGTTGGAGCCAGTTGAGTGGATTCACGAAGTAAATAAACCGGGGTTGTTGAACCTACTGTGGGTGACCCACTACCACTGCTCCAACATTAATACCACCTGTATACGACAAATATTGATCTTGGTACACGATGGGTGTCTATGGCTTGGCATACCTATCCCCATCACACACATGCTCGTCCACATAATCACACTCCTGCCGCATGAATGCTTGAATCCGACCAAGGCGTTTGGGGGAAAGACAAGTGAGCTGACTTGGCAGAGAAGATGAAGAAGAAATTTGAGCTTCTTAAGAAGCCACTCGAGTACTCCATAACATCCATCACTGACCCTATGGTGAAAATTTTACTAGTCGATAAGGTCATGAGGAAATGCCACGCGGACGAGGTTCGACGCCCGTGATCTCATTAGCTGCATAGTGCGCGAAGGGTGTGCAGTTTAACTAGTCACACTATTTATGTAGCGAGTTACTTGTGAATTTTCGCGAGGCTCAGGACGAGAGCAAGACCTTCCACTACACATGGTTGCTGCTCTCTATTGTGCTGGTTGCTTGGGAGCTGCCAGAGGACTGTCAATTTCCTCCCTTGGAGGCAGGATTCCTGGACGCTACATAGTTTGCCTCCCTTTAGGCCTTGAAGGGCCTCGCGCAGGTCACAGAGACAAAAATTTTCTGGGTTTTGATGGAGGCGAGCATTTGCATGGCCATCAACCAATGCCCATGCCCATGGTTGTCTCCAACCATGTATGAATAGTTGTCGAAGTATGAGGAATTCAAGGCAGACTTCCACCGCATTTATATTTGAGTGTGGAAGGATCTGCAGCAGAAATGGTTTGATCTGCCACATCTCACCACAGATGATGCGATTCAGGAAGTAATGAAGCGCTCAACAACAGACTGGCACTCCCCGTCCGACTTGGCCACGGGTACAAGCAAAGGCGCGGGGAGCTCAGCGGAGAAGAAGAGGAAGGATGCAACAAAATAGGTGGTATAGAAGTTGGTCGCGCAACGAAGGAAGGAGGCTGAGGAGAAGGCCCGACAAGAAAATGAGCGCGCTACAAAGCAACAGGCTGAAGAAGAGCAGCGCGACTTCGAGCAAAGTGGTAAATCCCCTTCATCCCAGACCGAGGAGGAAGAGCAGTCAGTGCTGGGTAGTGGCCGCGATGAAGGGCAAAGAACTCCATTTCGGGTAAAGAGGTATAGGGAACAACAGAAGGAGGGGCCCCAGAATAAGTCAAAGGCGATTAAGCCACTGCTGGATCCCATTACACTAACGGAGGGTGATCTCGATGAGATCAAGGACAAAGTGAGTGACACCACGTTGAGCTATTGTAGCAATTCAAGAAACAACACTTGTAGTCATTAGGTACTTTTCAGAAGGATCTATGCGAACTGCAGATCCAAACCAGCAAGATACAGGTGGGTGCCAGTCAGGTGGGCAATGCACAGACAAGCCTGGCATCAGGGACAAGTCAGGCTGTAGAGCTGGTCAGGATAGTGGATCTCAGGACAGTCGCACTGCTAGAAGGATCCCTGAGCATGGAATTAGCCGATGACAAGGTCATCGTGACCACTCTGAAGAACATCGGCCTCAACATTGCAGCTCTACCCAATGAATATATTCATGCGATGCGGACAGGTGTGACAACGGAATTGAGAGCGCGGGAGCAACACAATCTCAGTTTAACCAACAAATACAGGGTGAACAATGAATAAATGTTTGCCGGGAAGACAGAGGCCCTGAAATAAAGAGATACAATTAAGGATCAGAACGCCCAGTTGGTGGCAGTAGTTGTAGAGGTGTGCCAAATAGTGTCGAAGTTGCACATCCCTGAGGAAGTGCAACTAGAGGCCAAGATCTGGAAACTTGTTGCGGGCGTCCGCGATGCCAAGGCAAAGGTGGCCAGAGTTAAGTTTGAACTCAATATGAAAATCACAGAGCTGAAACTCAAGTCACAACCTTCCACTCCACCCGAAGTCAAGGAATAACACGGAGCTACCATCAAGGAAGGGATGGCTACTGTGGATGCCACATTTGTGGACTGCACAACGTTGTTTGAACATGCCATGGAAATGGTAACGACCCTCCAGGAAGACCCCAACCTGCAGTGATTGAATACAGATATCCACGAGCTCCAGCAACAATAAGATGAAGTAAGGGCGACGATTCGATCCATTGCTATGGCATAGTGCCTCACCAAGTTACAGGAGGCAAAGCAACTTCTTGCACAAGTGGAAGCAGTGTAGAAAAAGGAAGCAGTCCTTAAGGCCAGGTTGCATCCTTGGTTGGAGAAAGCCTACCTAGTCTCGGCCAACATACAATAAAATTTGGTAAACTTGCAGCTTACACATCAGAAGATCAAGAGAGCCAGTGAAGGACCAGCCACTGAGCAGCTAGTGGAGCAAGTAAAGCAGGCAGCCACGTAGAGCACGATTGAAGTAACAGTTGTATATGTAGAGCTAGGGGATCTTCACAGCAAGATCACAGCACCAATTGAGTGACTCGAGGGCGAGTCACAACCTTTGTGTTGGGGGCCTATTGGGATGGAGTCCCCTGTGTTAGTTTTGGGGCTAAAGCCCAAGTTTTGGGCAAAAGCTGTAAAGTCTCCGCAAATTGTGGTTGCGGAGCGTGTAGTTAGTTAAGAGTCAAAAAGGGTTTTTACCCTCCTTTATGTAAACTTGAGTGGGTTTTTGAAGATCTACCCATGGTCTGCGGACCATGGGATTGTATAAATAGGAGTGTCTTAGAAAGTCTAAGGCATAATCGGATGATGATGAATGTAATGGGTCGATAGGAGATAGATCGAGATAGGAGCCTTAAAGGAGGAAAAGGCTCTGCAGTTGAGTGCGCAGAGGCCTAGAATTATGTCCGCAGCTAAGTGCGTGGACCCCTACAGTTGAGTGTGCAGGGGAGTTTTTAGACTGTAAACCTTTACTGAAGGTCAATAAAGAAGACTGTTGCAGAAATTCCTGTGTTTTATCTCTTTACTTTTGTTATGTATGAATGCAATATATGCTGTGATGAATAATGTCTTTATGAAATAATGATGTATTGATGTGCGAATTTACTTGATCCGTCTTATTATCTGAATGCAACTAACGTTAAGTGATTACGTGAAGATCATAACACTTTTTGTTAAAGTTATCAAACACTTAGGTAGATCTAAGTAAATATTGATCTAAGGGTAATCTAAGGTGCACGTAAGTAGATAATTGGCCTGTTCAGGGTCCGCAAAATCCAGTTGTAGAACTTTGCGAAGGTCTAGAGGCTGATTAAGGGAAGTTACAATGATAGGCTGTAAGGGCTTAGGGATCTACACGAAAGCAGATCTAGGTCAAAAAAGACATCACATTGATCTCTGTGTGTGGAAACTTGGTCCAACATCCCCCCATACTGCTTCGGGTGAGACTTCAGTCCGCACACCACAAATTGATGTCGAAAGGGCTAGTAGTGTAGGGATTTGTTTGGCGCAACTAGATCTGAACTTGGGTCAGGACCCCCTAAGCCAACATAGCTCAAAGCACAACCCTTGTTGATCAAAATCATGAATCGCATGCAAACACAACCCTCATAGATCAAAATCATGAATCACATGCAATCATCATAAACCATAATCATAGATCACATGTAACCATCATAAATCAGAATCATAGATCACATGCATAATAAAACTTAAACAAAATACTGATACTTATCCTTTAATCGATCATTTTCTTTTACCTTTTTCCTTTCCATACACACACTAGATCGGTTGCCTCACCCAACAAACACCCAATTCCTTTTTCTTTTCTTCAATCAAGTACACATACATAATGTACATCACAACACATATATCCACACACAACATATGACACCACATAATACATACACCTACACCTGATATACATCATGACACGTACCCCTACACCTGATGTACAACACAACATAATACATACTCCTACATACGGTGTACACCACAATACACATAGTACAACACAACGAATACACATGTGACGATGTCGCGACTACACAATGCACATACGTAGTACCACATTTACACAACACAAAATGTATGACATGCACACAATACCACATGTACAACATATACACAGTACCACCTGTACACAACAACACCTGCACAATGTGTACACAACATCACGTGTACATGACACCACCTGCAAAACATGTACACAATGCGAAATGTACACCACACCACCTATAAAACGTGTACACAACACCACATGCATGACATGTACATGACACCACATGCACTACATGTACAAAACACCACCTGCACACAACACCACATGTACAACATGCACACAACACCGCATGTACAACATGCACACGACACCACATGCACACAACGCCACTTGTACAATCATGCACACAACACCATATGTACATAGCACCACATGTACAACATGCACACAACACCATATGTACATAACACTACATATACAGCATGTACATAGCACCATATGTACACAACACTGTATATCCAATGCACAACACCATATACACACAACATTGCATATCCAACATGCACAAAATACGATATGTACACATCACCGCATATCCAACATGTACATAACACCATCTATACTTGACAATGCATATGAAATATACACACAACAACATATATACAACAGACGCACAAACTCATATGCACACAATACTACATATGTTACATGTACACAAGACCAGTACTGCACATCCTAAGACCACACTAGCCTTACCAAATGACCTTGCTTCTATTGTCTTATCCATGCTTGTCCCAACATGCCGCAAATAACAATGCTTTCATTCCACTTATGTATCTGATGCAACGAAATTGCATCTTTACATAATTTGGGAATTAAAATTAATTAAACCCCCATTTAATTAAACTAGCATACCCTGATCTATTGCATGGATCCCAAACAAATTAAAATCCAGTTCAAACCTTATCGCGTCCAAAAATTAAATTAATTCATGTGAATTTTCCGAAGAAATATCCGTCGGATTTCGTCCCTTCATAATGAGCAGCTATGATCGATCGAGAATTCAACTGGATTAAACCACATTCCATAAAGTATCGTGTCCGATTGTTGGATTAAATTGTGTGCATCTTCTGATGCGATTACTGTCAGATCTGACCCATCTAATCGAATGGGTATCGCGTCACCTGCTCGCCAACTAGCTTGGTTGATCTTCACCATTGATCAATCCTGCTTGATCCAACGGCTATCGCGTAATCTCGCATGGATTCTAGCACGACCGATATCAGGTCGAGGGCATATGAGAAAATTAGTTTTCTCGTGCTACGTGTCACTTGCTAAGGGTAATCGCGTGAAATTGTAGAATACCACTTACCACCTTTTGACCGCGCAAGATACTGCTTACACCTACGAACACCGATCTTCTATATTGACTATCGTCTATGCTTGTTGGCACGCGATAACCATTAAATCTAATGAATCTATCGATCATATGATTCAGATCTTTTCCTGGGTTTTCACGAATTTGTCAGGGTTTCTTCGTTCCGCCAAGACTTAGCACTTCTACCAAGTTTAGTCTGTCTCTAAATTATATTCTGTATTTAACAGAGGATTCAGCCTACGATTTAAAGAATCAACGAAATCAAATCACATAATAAAAGATCACGTAAGAAATTTTTTTAACACAAACTCCTTTCATTCATAACAATATTTACATATACATTCAGAACATCTCGTGCTATGAACTATTCTCACCACTACTTAGCTCTCTCTAACACTCTCTAACATTGTTTCTCACTCTCCTCGCAGGCTTACATTTATAGATTAATTACATAAGTATGGATTATACTAAATCCATGATTTTTCCCATAATTTACTCAACTAATTCCTATTCGAGGATCTCGTAATCCCTAAGATCTCTACGAGATCTACACATATCAATTATCCCTGATATTCTTACATAGTTGAGAATATTTCACAACTGAAAACCTCAGACATAGATTTCTCACTCAATCTATAGAAGATTCCTAAAAATAATTAAAAACATCACCCCTTAAATCAACCAAATGAACAATAATATGCTAAGCAAGATGCTCCTACATTAGACTCCCGATGTAGAAAAAAAAAATCATAGACTCTTGTCTATGAGGTCTGTCACTTTTTTGTAGTAATGTGATAGCTACAAGTCTGAATGACTTTCTACCTCCAGGATTCCAAACTCTATTTTGTTGATGGTCCTTCAAAGGAATAACTTCATCATGTAGTCTGGCAGTAAATTCACAGAATAATATCTTTAGAGAATTATTAAACATGATTCTCGACTTTCCTTACCTCATCATCCTCTGTTATGGAAACATAGACTTGTGAACTGCATGTGGAAAATTGAATACCCATTTTCCTGGTTTCCAAATTTTGAACGAGTCTCGAACTGGTTCACCGTCTGCACCTATAGCTTTGCCAAGTAACTCTGTCGTGCTGAGATTAGTAAGAACTAAATATGAAAGTTCACCATCATCATCACTCGAATTGTTAACCAAATTCTGTATATCTGTAAAGAAATTTTCTCCACCATGCTCTAGAAGTAATTCCTCTTTGTTAATCACATCAACACAGTTGATGTTCTCTATGGTGTCCTTTCCTCCTTTTGTTACAGTTTCTCTGGTCTCAACTTCTTTGGCTTCTGTCTCTTTAGCTACTGTTTCCTTCTCTAATTGAGCTGCAAACTCAACTTCATGGAATGAAAAACAATCATCCCAATTTCCTTCAGGTTCGAAAAAAACTTCTTGATCATAACAATGGTCATTAACTATCTCTATAGCAACAAATTCCTTATTTAGTACCATACTTGCATTCACAGAAAAACTATCAATTTTAAAAATATCAGACCTTTCGGTCTCTTTTGATGCTTCAAGCACCAACTTCCCATCATGGAATTTCTGGGTTTCAGTAAATCCTCTTTGTTGTGACTCAATTCCTATGAGTCTCTCCTTCTCCAACAAAGAAATATGTATTTGTTCAAGTTTGTTCATCAACATAGCATTCCATTTCTATTGCAACAGTTTCCACTTGACCCGTTTTCTTATTCTCCATCCATGTCTTTGGTCTTCATTCTCTTTCTCTTGAAACCATTCCTATAGTATATTCAACTTTGCTCTCATCGCTGCAATACTTATCCTACGCTCTTCATGACTCATCTGACATTTATTTGAACCTTTCCTAAGTTTCTCCATGTTCATTTTCACTAATTCTTCAAACTCAAATCAATATTCGAAATTCAATAAAAGAAAATATTTACCTCCATCAAATTCTAAAAATGACTCCTCTTCTTTTCCCTTTACTTCCGTTGTGCCTCTGATTTTCCTTGTCATATGCTTTCTTGATCTCTTGTAACAACATTCATAAGCTGCAACAAAACCTCTGCAGTAGCAAGTCCTCCCTGCTACATGATACCTCACGAAGCTTCTCTCCTTTGAGTTCAGTGTTTTGGCATTTCTCTGGTTCTCTTCTCCAGAACCATATGAGCACTTCTTTCTCTAGGATGCTGTAAACTTTCTCACCTTCCTCTGTTATTACTTTGCGCAAAAATTATAAAGACTAACATTGACAAAACTGCAATATAATCATACTTCATGCAGAACCTTCTTCTGCTCTGATATGACTTTGATGCAGTGAAACTGCATCTTTACATAATTCGGGAATTAAAATTAACTAAACCCATATTTAATTAAACTATCAGACCCGATCTCTTGCGTGGATCCCAAACAAATTAAAATATAGTTCAAACCTTATCGCGTCCGAAAATTAAATTAATTCACATGCATTTTCTGGAGCGATATCCATTGGATCTCGTCCCTTCATAATGAGAGGCTATGATTGATCCAGAATTCAACTGAATTAAACCACAATCCATAAAATATCATGTCTGATTGTTGGATTAAACTGTGTGCATCTTCCGACGCAATTACCGTCGGATTTGATCCATCTAATTGAACGACTGTCGCATCACCCGCTCGCCAACTAGCTTGGGCGACCTTCATCGTTGATCAATCCCGCTTGATCCAACGGCTATTGCGTAATCTCACGTGGATTCTAGCACGACTGGTATCAAGTCGAGGGTGTGCAAGAAAAGTACCTTTCTTGTGCTACGTGTCACCTGCTAAGAGTAATCACATGAAATTGTAGAATACCACTTACCACCTTTTGACCGCGCGAGATACTGCTTACACCTACGAAGACTGCTCTTCTATTTTGACTATCGTCTGTGCTTGTTGGCATGCGATGATCATTAAATCTAATGGATCTATCGATCAGAAGATTAAGATCTTTTCCTGGGTTTTTCACGAATTTGTCATGGTTTCTTCATTCCGCCAAGACTTAGCGCTTCCGCCGAGTTTAGTCTGTCTCTAAATTATATTCTGTATTTAACAAAGGATTCAGCCTACGATTTAAAGAATCAACGAAACCAAATCACATAACAAAAGATCACGCATAATAAGTTTTTAACACAAACTGCTTTCATTCATAACAATATTTACATATACATTCAGAACATCTCGTGCTCTGATCTATTCTCACCACTACTTAGCTCTCTATAACACTCTCTATCACTGTTTCTCACTCTCCTCGTACACTTACATTTATATATTAATTACATAATTATGGATTATACCAAATCCATGATTTTTCCCATAATTTACTCAACTAATTCCTATTCGAGGATCTCGTAATCCCTAAGATCTCTACGAGATCTACATATATCAATTATCCTTGATATTCTCACATAGTTGAGAATATTTTACAACTGAAAACCTCACACATAGATTTCTCACTCAATCTGTACAAGATTCCTAAAAATAATTAAAAACATCATCCCCTAAATCAACCAAATGAACAATAATATTCTGAGCATGATGCTCCTGCATTAGACTCCCGATGTAGAAAAATATCATAGACTCCTATCTATGAGGTCCGTCACTTTTTTGTAGTAATGTGATAGCTACAAGTCTTAATGACTTGCTACCTCCAAGATTCCAAACTCTGTTTTGCTGATGGTCCTTCAAAGGAATAACTTCATCATGTAGTCTGGCATTAAATTTGCAGAATATTATTGTTATGAAACCAGCTCACAAAAAGATAGAAAATATAGATAAACGCCTTAGAAATAAGCCTCTTTGAGGGGGAAAACTCCTTTACATTACACAAATGAACAATTCTTAGATGATACAAATGACAAGACCTCCTTTCTATATATAGAAGTCTAAGGGGTCATAATAAATCAAAGCCGACATAACAATAATAATGTAAGGGCACAATAATAACAATAGTGGGATTTTATGGGGCACAATAATAACAATACGGGGACTACATGGGCACAGCAATATAATAATGGGGTTGTAATAATAACAATAAGGGGTTACACTAGTAGTCTAGGGACCTAACATGCCTCTCTCCTTCAAATAATGTTGTCCTCAATGCTTGAGTAGTTCTTGAGGCTTCTGTATAAAATTCTTGTCCTCCCATGTGGAAACTTCAGCGGGTAAGTTCTTCCACTTGATGAGATACTATGAAATTGATTGATTCCGTAGTTGTTGGGTTCTTGTTTCTGGAACTGCTCCAGGTTCTAATATTATTTTTCCTTCCTCGTCAAGTTCTAGAAATATTGTTTGAACTTGGATCTTCTGCAACTTTTGAATGAGTGGCCACACTTCTTCATCCTTCTTCCATTCATCCCTTCCTTCGTTTATCTAATTTGGTTGGATAATAGAAATAGGACAAAACAATGCTTCCACATCCTCATCCTTTCTTGAGAGTGCATCTGCAACAACATTTTTCTTCCCTTTTTTGTAGATGATTTCAAAGTCATAACCCAACATATTTGTGATCCATTTTTTCTATTCTTCTAAAGATAATCTTTGTTCTAAAAAGTATTTAAGACTATCATGACCCATTTTTACCTTAAAGTGTCTTCCCATTAGGTAAGGTCACCATTTCTTAAGTGCATGTAGTATTGCCAACATTTCCTTCTCATAAATAGCTTGCTTGAGATGTAGCCGTAAAAATACCCAATCGCCTACATCAAAACTTCTTTCACTGCAATGTTGATCTGCCCGTTGTTTCATTCGATTCTGCACCAAAGTGGCGTTATCCTTTAAAAGTTGGAGAAATTGTTGTTGATGCTCGATGTGATCTTTTACTGCTTGAATATTTTTCTTCTTGATATGTCCTTCTATCTTGAGATTTTGAGGAGTCGTAATTTCTTCCAATGCATTACAAGATATGGTCGAATTCATTTCTTGATGCTTGATGTAATCTTTCACTTCTTGAACATTTTTCTTCTTGATATGTCCTTCTATCCTGATAGTTTGAGGAGTGTTAATTTCGGCCAATGAGTTAGAAGATATGGTCAGATTCATTTCTTCTTTCTCGATGTGATCTTTCACTTCTTGAACCTTTTTCTTCTTGACATGTCCTTCTATCTTGAGAGTTTGAGGAGTGGTAACTCCTGCCATTATAGTACAAGATATGGTTGGATTCATTTGTTCTTTTTCTAGGGTTGGTTCCCGGTGTATATCCTCTTCTTCTGATGTTTCTTGATCCTTTTTGTCATTAGGAGGCATTTCTTGTAGCATCTTTGTCCCACCTTCCTTCAAACCTTCCATGTCTTTCTTCAAATCTTCCATGCCTTTCTTCCAATATGCTTTCATACCATCGATATCAGCTTTCATGGCATAGATAAAACTATTTATCTTTTTCTTCTCTAGAATATCATTTACCCTTATATTCAATTTTTGAAAGTCCTCAATGTGCTCTGCCATTGAACCCTTTTGTTTGACATTTATCGATTGGCTAAAGAATGTGTTTTGCTTTGTATCCTCATAATGTTCTATCATTTCCTCCATGAAAATTGACCACGTGACAAGTGGTTTATGAGAACAAATCCTTTTATACAATAAAAATTGATTTGGTTCTAAATATGAAGACGCAATACCTAGCTTTTGTAACAGTGGTACACCATGTAGATCAAAATATTTCTCCATCTGTAGTATCCAATTTACTGGATCCTCGCCATCAAACTTCCTCATCTCGCTTTTTCTTGATTTTAGGAGCTCAATCTTGAAACGACTGTAACTTTGTAATTTTGGATCTTTAGGTTTTGAAATTTCAACCTGTAATAACTATCTGAGTCCTCTTTCTAACCCTGCAAGAATGATTGCAATTGGATTCTCCAAGAAAGAGTTATGCCAAATCTCCCAACGGTGACCTGATTATAGACTAGTTCAGTAGAGAAAACTTGTACGAAGTGCCACATGTCACTGTTTCGACCTTAGTACCTGAAACTAATATACATAAAACTATAGGGTGTCCTACTTCTGTAACTTCTTACGAAATTTCAATTTGATTCTCAGAGGGAAATTTATGATGATTTTCCCAAGGTCATCTATTTAGGGTGTAATTCGAGGGTCTGCAAAACCCCTAACTTCCTCAGATCATATATTCAAAAATATAGCGAGCCAATATCTGAAATTCGGACCCAAGGTTCATACCTATTTCTTATCAAATGAGGTTTTTTTTTTAGCTTTTGAAACTTCGTAGCGAAAATGTTATAGCGAAAATTCCACGATGACCTGTTTTAGATGAAATTCCGGAGCTTGAAAAAACCCTAACTTCCTTAGATCATATCTCTGAAAATATAGCGAGATAAGATCTGAAATTCGTACTTGAGGTTCAATGCGATTTCTTCTCAAATGGGTTTTGTTTTTTGATTCTGAAACGTCGCAGAAAACAAGTTATAGTGAAAATGCCACGATGACTTTTTTGGAGCAGCGAAACCCTAGAATCCAAAGCTCTGATACCAAATGTTATGAAACTAGCTCACAAAAAGATAGAAAATATAGATAAACGCCTTAGAAATAAGCCTGTTTGAGGGGGAAACCTCCTTTACATTACGCAAATGAACAATTCTTAGATGACACAAATGACAAGACCTCCTTTCTATATATAGGAGTCTAAGGGGTCATAATAAATCAGAGCCGACATAACAATAATAATGTAAGGGCACAATAATAACAATAGTGGGCTTCTATGGGGCACAATAATAACAATATGGGGACTACATGGGCACAAAAATATAATAAGGGGGTTGAACTAATAACAATAAGGGGTTACACTAGTAGTCTAGGGACCTAATCTTCAGAGAATTATTAAACAGGATTCTTGACTTTGCATACCTCATCGTCCTCTATTATGGAAATATAGATTCATGAACTGCATGTGGAAAATTGAATACCCATTTTCTTGGTTTCCAAATTTTGAATGAGTCTCGAATTGGTTCACCATCTGCACCTATAGCTTTGCCAGGTAACTCTGTCGTGCTAAGATTAGTAAGAAATAAATCTGAAAGTTCACCATCATCATCACTCGAACTCTCAACCAAATTTTGTATATTTGTAAAGAAATTTTCTCCACCATGCTCTAGAACTAATTCCTCTTTGTTAATCACATCAACACAGTTGATGTTCTCTATGGTGTCCTTTCCTCCTTTTGTTACAATTTCTTTGGTCTCAACTTCTTTGGCTTTTGTCTCTTTAGCTACTGTTTCCTTCTCTAATTGAGCTGCAAACTCCACTTCATGGAATGAAAAACAATCATCCCAATTTCCTTCAGGTTCACAAAAAACTTCTTGATCATACCAATGGTAATTAACTGTCTCTATAGAAACAAATTCCTTATTTAGTACCATACCTGCATTCACAAACAAACTATCAGTTTTAAAAATATCAAACCTTTTGGTCTCTTTTGATGCTTCAAGCACCAAATTCCCATCATGGAATTTCTGGTTTTCAGCAAATCCTCTTTGCTGTGACTCAATTCTTGTGAGTCTCTCCTTCTCCAACAAAGAAATATGTATTTATTCAAGTTTTTTCATCAACATAGCATTCCATTTCTGTTGCAATAGATTCCACTTGACCCGTTTCCTTATTCTCCATCCATATCTTCGGTCTTCATTCTCTTTCTCTTGAAACCATTCCTGTAATATATTCAACTCTGCTCTCATCACTATAATACTTACCCTACGCTCTTCATGACTCATCTAACATTTATTTGAACCTTTCCTAAGTTTCTCCATGTTCATTTTCACTAATTCTTCAAACTCAAATCAATATTCGAAATTTAATAAAAGAAAATATTTGCCTCAATCAAATTCTAAAATTGACTCCTATTCTTTTCCCTTTGCTTCTGTTGCGCCTCTGATTTTCCTTGTCATATGCTTTCTTGATCTCTTGTAACAACATTCATAAGCTACAACAAAACCTCTACAGTAGCAAGTCCTTCCTGCTACATGATACCTCACTAAGCTTCTCTCCTCTGAGCTCAGTCTTTTGGCATTTGTCTGGTTCTCTTCTCTGGAACCATATGAGCACTCATTGCTCTAGGCTACTGCAAATTTTCTCACCTTCCTCTGTTGTTGCTCTACACAAAAATTATAAAGACTAACACTGACAAATATGCAATATAATCATACTTCACGCAGAATGTTCTTCTGCTCTGATACCACTTTGATGCAGCGAAACTACATCTTTACATAATTCGGGAATTAAAATTAATTAAACCCCTGTTTAATTAAACTATCAGACCCTAATCTCTTGCGTGGATCTGAAACAAATTAAAATCCAGTTCAAACCTTATCACGTCTGAAAATTAAATTAATTCATGTGCATTTTTCATAGCGATATCCGTCGGATCTCGTCCCTTCATAATGAGAGGCTATGATCGATCTAGAATTCAACTGGATTAAACCACAGTCCATAAAATATGGCTTCCGATTGTTGGATTAAACTGTGTGCATCTTTTGACGCGATTACCATCGGATCTGACCCCTCTAATCGAACGACTATCGCGTCACCCGCTCGCCAACTAGCGTAGTTGATCTTCGCCGTTGATCAATCCCGCTTGATCCAACAGTTGTCGCTTAATATCACGTTGATTTTAGAACGACCGATATCAGGATGAGGGCGCGCGAGAAAAGTAGTTTTCTCGTGCTACATGTCACCTGCTCAGGGTAATCACATGAAATTGTATAATACCACTTACCACCTTTTGATCGCGAGAGATACTGCTTATACCTACGAAGACCGCTCTTCTATTCTCACTATCGTTTGTGCTTGTTGGCACGTGATGACCATTAAATCTAATGGATTTGTTGATCAGATGATTCATATATTTTCCTGGGTTTTTCACGCACTTGTCAGGGTTTCTTCGTTCCACCAATACTTAGCACTTCTGCCAAGTTTATTTTGTCTCTAAATTATATTTTGTATTTAAGAGAGGATTTAGCCTATGATTTAAAGAATCAAAGAAACCAAATCACATAATAAAAGATCACGCAGAATAAGTTTTTAACACAAACTCCTTTCATTCATAACAATATTTACATATACATTTAGAACATCTTGTGCTCTGAACTATTCTCACCACTACTTAGCTCTCTCTAACACTCTCTAACACTGTTTCTCACTCTCCTCACATGCTTACATTTATAGATTAATTACATAATTATGGATTATATTAAATCCACGATTTTTCCCATAATTTACTCAATTAATTCCTATTCGAGGATCTCGTAATCCCTAAGATCTCTACAAGATCTACACATATCAATTATCCCTGATATTCTCACATAGTTGAGAATATTTCACAACTGAAAACCTCACACATATATTTCTCACTCAATCTATACAAGATTCCTAAAAATAATTAAAAACATCACCCCTTAAATCAACCAAATGAACAATAATATTCTGAGCAGGATGCTCCTGCATCAGTTTCCCTCAACATAGCCTGTCCATAACATAGACATAGTATAATCACATAATATCAACTCATAACCACATAATATTGACCTCATAAATTTGTCGAGGCTACTCTTCCCATTTGATTCCCCATAAGAGCAGGAATCTCTTCATGCCATTCACCTACACAAGCAATTATTACTCCACAATAATGATCTCTGACAACCTTGTCAGACATTGACATACATACATACATACATACATTAAACATCAACATAAAACAATCATGATTTTTTATGACCTTGTCATGCAACGACATACATACATACATGTATACATATAGAGACATCAACATAATCATGACCACATCATAATTTCCATATATCATAAGGTCAAGGTTAAGAGATCTCCCTTTATCCATTCACAACATGCACAACATTGAAAACAACGATTCCCAACATGGCCAAGGCATCTGACGCCTCAAATCCATTTACTTTATCTTTCCGGTTAACTTTCTCATATTTGTAATGCCACCATCCATTTACCATAATGGACCCAACTAGTCCAACCAACTATCATATTCTTACCTTCAACTACCCTTTCTCATGCACTGAGCTTCATTTGGGCCTTACATTACATGTTGGGTATCACACAACTCTCCCCGAGCTCCATTAACTTCCTCCTTCCCCTACCAATTCCCAAGGCCTTCAAAACATAAGGAAAGAACATGAAAGCCAACAATAAGAAAACCATGAAAACCAATAGCAATACGACATCACAAACAAAGTGGCATGGCCATGCAATAGACATAAACAAAATTGCAAACCAAGCGCAAACAAATCACAAAGAACTAAAAGCACAAAAGTCCCAACAAACACTATGAGTCAACCCCATGAGTTCCCAATGCTTCCAAGGGAAATTTAACCTAAGCCTTCTTCAAGATTTCATGGCAATCGCTTTTGATGCAATCCCTGCATCATACTTCCATAAACACATAACTGTCAGTGTTTATATAAATATAACAATATACCAGTTATCTTACCTTGTTGTATCAAGTAAGTTGCCTTGTAACTGAACACATCCATGCCATCTATCAAGGGACTAAAATTCCCTTGATGGATCTAGCAATAACTGAAAACGAGCTTAAATATGTCTGTCAAATACATGTTTAGGACTATAACATATATCCACATTATGTTAGACAAAATCTAGGTTAAGAAGACTTCATGTATTCAAAGCATTCATTCGTTTGGAATTGCGGTTTCCAAACATAATAAAAGGAATCCTCACCCAATTCCTTTCTTTTTCCTTTTTAACTTGCTGCAATAAAGTCTTACTATGTACTATCACATCACCCCGCTGTTAGTTATATAAACAATTCAACTATTACCTTGTCATGCTAATACCAAGCATGTTTCCCTGCAACTGTTTACCGATGTTATCCACATGTTCCAAGGATCAAAACATCATGCGTATTAATTGAAAGCAACCTTTTCCAAAAATAACAACCATGTCATAATCAACTAATAGTCAAAATCATAATACTACAACTAACACACACTTACACTCAAGTACATATCAGTTGTCTAAGCACATAATGCGTTAGTACAACCATCTTAAAACAAGACCATTCATTCATGCAATATTTCAGACACATACTCATATCATGCAAGTAATCAAACATTTAGACAACAAATAGACAAAATAATAGACACCAAACACTCAAACACCAAATATACGACATAATCAACATTAAAGCACCAAGTAGACAACATAATCAAACTCACACCTTAATATATCTCAAGGGAGGCTATCTTGTCTGCATAATCAATCTAGATTAGCATGATATAACTTCACAAGCACATAAAATAAAACATAAATAAGGTCATTATATCCATAATAATAACTAGCTAACATGTTCACATCATAAGCTTATAAACAATTTCCATTCATGCATAACAATAACATATGCAAAGTCAGTCTCGATTAGTTCAACACAATATCACAAATATATAACTCATACCCGAATGTCATAACCATAATCCTCTGCATAGGCCAATCCAAATTACCACAAAACATAATAACATCAAGACGTCAGCTGGAATGACCATAATCATCAAGCATATGACCACCTTGCATACAACAATAGGTTACTATCATTCATGGCTATCTGAAACATGTGCATACGACTACACTAATCAACTACCATTTATCATACATGTAACCACAATAACAATAGAATGAAAAGAATATAAATAAACTTAATGCTTATAACAACCATTAACCACATACCTGCATGCCAAATATACAAACCTATATGACGATACTCTCTCACCCCGAAGTCTAGTGCTGCAACCTCACTCTGATGGTCTGCATCTCCTCCTCTATCTCAACCAACACATCAACACAATAATATACCAAAAACATCATGATGACCTAAAATTCATACAATGACCTCATGCACAGAAACCATGCCCATAATAACACATGCATAAAAAGGTATAGACACTAACATGCATAACAAATGCATATACAACTGACATGCATTCATGACGAACACATTCTGACATCAACACCATCAACTTTTGAATGACATCACAAAAAAAACAATGACCACCACCATACATACAAAAAAAGCCCATAGAACCCAAGCATAAGGACACATATGCGACTGACATATACACATGACAACACATTCATCCAAAGAGAAGGGAAACTAGACATCACCCAAAGATAATGAAACCATGCTCTGATACCACTTTGTAACCACCCTCCTCCCACATTTACCTAAGTTAACTGGTCTACTGGGGTAAACATGTGACAAGAGGCTACTATGATCCCATTCAACTCCCCATGTACAATTAAGGAAGTGGAACCGACAATACACAACCATTCTAACCTTCTACACATGTTACAAAACCTTCAGGAGCCAACCAACCCCTCTAGGTGACCAATCCCTGATGTAACTTGACATTTTACTGACCTAAAGCCTCATTTTCTCCCATGACATGGGAATGCATGCGACTGGGACCCTCTAGTCACTACCACAACAAGGGCATGCCAACGATTAGGGACTTTTTCAGCTAGTTCTGAGCCAGTGACCCCGAATTTTGTGCCACTTTTTGAGGGCTAGATCTCAGGCCACTGCCCAGAACTTCATGAAACTTCCAGAAATGAAAAATAACAGTGAAACAATGATACTAATGCAAATAATTGAACAAATAGTTGACTGGACCCCTATTATCCATGGCAAGCATTTCGTTAAACAGGTCACAAATATGCACTCTACAGGTCAAAACAAAACTGAGCATAGGGGTCTCATACTTATATGAGAATCTCTAAGAAGTATTGATGCCTTATCAAAATAACTGCATTATCATATATTTGGTCATATATTCATTTTTTATTCATTTTCAAATCAAAACATGATGGGAGCCATGTATCAAGTCTCTCATAAAACATGCTCATAACTAACATTTAACCAACAGAAATAAAAATGATACAACAACAGTAAAAACCACATATAAACAAGTATATTTACCCATCAAATACAAGAGGAAATAAGCTCTTATTAACATGTGCAAAATGAAACCAAGCCTGGGACTTCCACATGCCACTCGACCATAGATTGGATGAACCAAATATTTCTTTCAGTCAATCACCCTCGTGCCATATTCCAAGCATGAATGTGGGATCTCATGGAACACATCCAGCAAAACCAAACCAGGGATTCCAGAGGCCAAACCACCTCACCCTCAACCAGTGATTCCACCCCACGGTCAGACATTACTAATCATGAACAAATTGGTCTCTACCCAAGCTATCCAGGGCTCCAAAGCTTTCTTTTCCAACAAGGGCTTCTAGGACTAGTATCTCAACCCACAATTGTTGTCGGGCTTCCAGAGTGTTTGTCCAACCAGGTCTTCCAGGACTAGTAACTCAACCCACCAAGGGCTTCCAAAGCATTTTTCCAACCAAGGCTTCTAGGAATAGTAACTCAACCCAAGCTGTTACAGGGCTTCTAGGGTGTTGGTCCAACTAAGGCTTCCAGAAACTAGTAACTCAACCCACAGTGAAAGGAACATTAGAACCAACCAAAAAACAAAAGGAAAGAAATCCACAACACCACAACTATCCAGGAAATGGAAAGACTAGGCAAATCCACCTTCAATCCAAGAATTCCTCCATGCAATTGACAGATCATAACCAAGAAACAACATGCATGTGTCATGCATGCCAAAACTAGCAAGGAAATCATACATGCAACTTGGTACCTACAAGCAAAACCCGTTGTAGTCGCTGATCCTGATGACCCCTTGTGATTTCCTGCTCTTCCTTTGTCTTTTTGCTCCAAAACTCCAAGTATTCGACACTCCTCCAAGAGTGCTCCAAGAAAACTCTAAGTGTCCAAGAGTATGAGAGAGAGTAGAATAGAGAGCTCAAAGCTAAAAATGACAAAAGTAAAACATTGACAAAAGCCTGAGCAAAAGCTACCAACTCATCCTCATAAGACTTTTTATCATTGAGGCCTCTATTTTCTTCATTTTCCATTATTTTCCTTCAATTTACTCCTCACATGCAACTTGTGACCTTTCACCTTCCTTTTCTCCTAATTTCCATTATTTTCATAAATAAATGCCAAATAATGCTACTTTTCCTTTCCAAAGACTTTTCCATTACCTTTGCCATTTCCTTTGCCAATTTCCTCTAGCCATAATAAACCAAAATGAACACCCACTAGGATGTTTTGCACACCATACAACTTGGAATACGTGTCCCATGACCTTGGTATTATATTTTTTTGCGTGGATTTTTAACCAGGGATGTTACAATATCATCAATAAAAACCAATACGAACTTGTCTAGATTTTTGTTGAATGTTTAGGTTCTAAATTGTTCTGTTTTTGACACTACCATTCCTTCTTCTCCATCCTTTTTATCATATTGTTTTTATTCGTTCAAGCTATAAGGTCACTCAAAATATGCTCATTTACAATGAAAGGTATTAATCAGTTATAGTTTATAGTCTTTAGTTTATTTGTGAAATCTCATCAAAACATCTCTATGGCTATCAAATTGCATAGATTTTGCAGCTAACCAGAAATCATGTAGCTACATCCATGGTTAGACAAGTTCTAGCACATTTGAAGATGAATAAAGGATATAGGTAGATGGAAAATGGTGAACATAAGGACATCCACCTATTACACTTATCTGGAAATCCACAGGGTTCAAGAAATATGATGGTCAAACCAGAAGTCAACTCAGGTTATAATACTCCAGCCTTGCACAGAATTTGAAGGCAGGTCATAAGTGCGGTCATATGCACGTGCGTCGAATAGTCATGAATGATAATAACTTATTGTTATATGAATTGTGGTCATGCATGATGATTATGGTCATTGCAACTACAATTTTGATGTTATATGTATCATGCTAATCTGGATTGGCCTGTACAAATGGTTATGGTTATGATATTCAAGTATGAGTTGATATACTTGTGATATTTTTTTGTACTAATTTGGGCAGACTTGTGCATATGTGATAGCCTTCCCTGAGATAAATTGAGGTATGAGTTTGATTATGTCATCTATTATGTTTATCTAACAGGGTATGTTTACAGGATGTTTGAATGTTTGATTATTTGCAGGATATGAGTATGTGTCTATAAGATTGTATGTTGTACTAACACATATGTGCTTAGACAGTTGATATGCACTTGAGTGCAAGTGGGTGCTAGTTGTAGTATTATGACCAATGATTGTGAATTGATTGTAGACTATGACATGGTTGTTAGTCTTGGTAAAGGCTGATTTCAAATTAATGACATGATGTCTTGATATTTGGAACATGTGACTGACATGTGTGAGTAGTTGCAAGGAAACATGCTTGGTATTAGCATGACAAGGTAACAATTTATTTGTTTATATAACTAAAAACTGGGTAGTGTGGCAATACATAGTAAGACTCAATTGTAACAAGGAAAAAGGTAAAAGAAAGGAATTGAGTGAGAATTCCTTTGGCTATGTTGGGAACTAAAATTCCAAATGAATAAGTACTTTGCATGAATACATGAAGTCTTATTAACCTTGATTTTTTATGTGGATATGTGCTAGATTCATGAACATGTATTGGACAGGTATAACAACTAGTTTTCAGTTATGACTGGATTCGTCAAGGAATTGGAGTCCCTTGAGAGATGATATATGTACGTGTTCAATTACAGGGCAGCATGCTTGGTACAACAAGGTAAGGTAACTGGTATGTTGTTATGTTTATTTATGCACATGTGTTTATGGCATTATGATGCAGGGGATTGCATCGCAAAAGAGACTTCCATGAAGTCTTAAAGAAGGCTCAGGTTGAGCTTTCCCTTGGAAGCATTAGGAACCATGGGGTTGAGTCATGGTGCATGTTGAAAATTTTGTGCTTTTAGTGATTTGTGATTTGTTTTCACTTGATTTTCAGTTTGAATTGTGTTTGGTGCATGGCCATGCCACTTTGTATGTGGTGTCGTATTGCTATTGGTTTTTCATGGTTTTCTTCTTGTGTGTTTCTTGTTCTTTCCTTTTATGTTTTGAGGGTCTTGGGAATCGGTTGGGGAAAGAGGAGAGTTAAGGGAGTTTAGGGGAGCTGAATGAAACCCAACATGTAATGCGAGACTCAGATGAAGCTAGTGCATGTATAAGGGCAGCTGAAGGCCAAAATATGACAAACAATTGGATTGGTTGGGTCCATTGGGATAAATGGACGAGAGTAGGACGGTCATGAGAAAGGTAAAGTAAATGGATTTGAGATGTCATATTACTTGGCTATGTTGGAAACTGTTGTTCTCAATGTTGTGCATGCGTTGCATAGAGAAAGGAAGTTCTTTTAACCTTGACCTTATGATATCTGGTAATTGTGTTGTGATTATGATTATGTTAATGTCTATATATGTATATATGTATGTATGTATGTCATTGGCTGACAAGGTCGTCAGTGATCATGATTGATTAATGTTAATGTTTATATGTATATATGTATGTATGTATGTATGTCGTTGTCTGACACGGTCTCCAGGGATCATGCTTGTGGAGAAATAATTGCTTATGTAGGTGAATGGCATGAAGTGGTTCCTGGTTATGAGGAATCAAGTTGGTAGAGTAGCCTTGACAAATCTATGAGGTCAGTATCATGTGGATATGAATTGATATTATGTGTTTGTATTATGCCTATGTTTATTCTATTGCAAGTAATGATGAGGGATACTTTAGTGGAATGAAAAAAATGTGATTTGCAACATGTTGGGACAAACATGGATACTGGAAAGACATTAGAAGAAAGGTTTCTTAGTAGAGACAATGTCATCTCCGAATGTGCAGTACTGGTGTTGTGTACATGTTTCATATGCGGTGTTGTGTAAATGTTGTATATACGATGTTGTGCATATATGGTGCTACGTACATGTCCTATATGTGGTGTTGTGTACATGTTGTATATGTGGATTTGTGTACATGTGGTGTGGTGTACATGTTTTAATATGGTGTTTTGTATATATGGTGTCGTGTACATGTCGTACATGCGTCATTGTGTACATGTGGTTTTGTGTACATGTTGTGCATGTGGTGTTGTATACACATTGTACATGTGGTGCTATGTACACACTGTGTAGGTGGTTTTGTGTACATGTGGTGCTACATACATGTTGTGTAGGTGGTGTTGTGTACGTATGATGTTGTGTACATGTTGTGCAGGTGGTGTTGTGTACATGTGGTGTTGTGTACACGTTGTGCAGGTGGCATTGTGTACATGTTGTACGTGTGGTACTATTTTATGTGCATTGTTTAGTCGTTGTATCGTGACAAGTGTATTTGTTGTTTTGTACTCTGTGTACATATATGTATTATGTTGTGGTGTACATGTAGTGTAGGTGTATGTGCTATGTTGTGGTACACTGGGTGTAAGCGTATGTGTTGTGTTGTACACCGGGAATAGGTGTATGTATTATGTGGTGTTGTACACTGTGTGTGGATGTATGTGTTGTGATGTATATTGTGTGTATGTGTATGTGATTAAAGAGAAGAGAAGTACTAAGTGCTTTCTAGGTGTGGCCACTGATCCAATTTGTGTACGGAAGGGACAAGAACAAAGGTAGAAGCAAAGGATCGATTGAAGGATAAGTATCAATATGTTATTTAAATTTTATTATGCATGTGGTTTATGAATCTAATTTATGGTGGTTACATGTGATCTATGATTTTGATTTATGATGGTTGCATTTTGAGCTAATTGGATGTGATATGTTTATACATGATGATTTGATCAAAGAGCTAGTTTGACTTGTTGTGACAGGAAGTAAACAAAATTGCAGGTGTACCTTATTGATGAGCTACCAATGAGGTATGAATTGAATTTATTTCAATTTGTTTTGAATCTAATGACAATGATGTGCTTGGTGCAGGAAAGCATGGAAAATGCCCATATTTGGGTGGCTGAAAATGCTCAGTTTGGGTGGTTGAAACTGACTGCAAGAATTATGAACAACAACAAAACGAATTGGAACATGCAACAATATGCTGATAAAAAGAATTCAAGAGCAGGGCCACTATGGGACACTGGTACCCAATAGTGTCCATTAATTTCCATGGGCATGTTATGACCAGTATGATGGTTTTGAGGCAGGGATATGCCTTGGGTTTTGGACCTTTTGAAGCAAGGAAACCTTTCCAAGAGATGGATCACCTGAGGGACTGTGTAGCAAAGAAGGGGATGCTAGCGGAACTTGGAAGGTGTGTGACTACATGGAAGGGGGTGACCAGATTACCTGAGCAACTGTGTAGTAGCAAAGGGAAGGTTGAGGAATGGATTTGTTTTGGTCATTAACATTTCTAGATGGAATCAGAAGCGCATTAGGAGTGTGCCCTAGAAAAATGAGTCGGTAAATGTTCACTGAGGGAATAGATCGTGTGAGGATCGTAAAGTTGGACATTAGGTGCAGGTTTGACTTTGGACGTGTATTCTGGACTTCTTGGGAAGGAGGTGAATCCTAGTATTAGATTCCCTTGTTGACTGATGCAGACATCATATCCTTTTATTTGTTGGTTAGAGCAAATGTGCATATGTATATGTATATATTATTGTAAATACTGTATTGAGCTATGGTTATAAAGATCCATAAACAATATGATTGTTTGTTGATCAAAGCAAATGTGCGTGAGTATATATATGGTTGTGATTGTAAATATCGTAATGAGTTATGTTATAAAGCTCGAGTAAACGATATGATTATCATGTTTTTAGTAGTGGTCATTGTAAATACTCCAACGATCCAGGCTATAAAGCTCCATAGGCAGTATGCTTTTTTTCATTAGTTTGCTGGTCATAGGTGTCATAGAACACTAAGGATGGTGTTCCCCCAAGTGGGATGGGTTTCTGACAACCCCTAGTTGATTTTCCATATAAAGAAAAATATAAGACCAAGGTCATGGGACATGTATTCCAATATGAATGGTGAGAAAAACATCCTAGTGTGTGTCACTTTCAGTTTATTATGGCTATGGAAAAGGCATTGGAAAAGGAAAAGTGGCATTAATTGGCATTTATTTATGAAAATAAAAGAAAATAAGAGAAAAGGGAGATGAAAGGTCACAAATTTGCATGAGAGGAAAATTGAAGGAAAAAAAGAGGAAAATGAAGAAAATAGAGGCCTTAATGATAAAAAGGCTTCTGAGAACCAGTTCATGGATTTTGTCAGCAGAGACTTTTTCCAGTTCAACCTTTGGTTGTCTGTTCTACTCTCTCATTCTCTCATACTCTTGCACACTAGCATGCTTGGAGAACTCTAGTATTCACTTGGATTTGGGGAAATAAGGCAAATGAAAGTGGAAAAGCGAAAGGGAACAAGTGGATCAACAACTACAGCTGGATTGCTTTGCTAGTATCGAGTTGCATGTATGCTTTCCTTGCTATTTTTGGCATGCATGGTGCATGCAAGTGGTTTCTTGGTATATGTTTTTATTAGCATGGAGATTTTCTTGGATTGACAGTGGTTTTAACCTTGCCTTATGGTGTTGTGGGTTTTTCCACTTGTTGTTCTCTGATTGGTGCTCAAGTTCCTTATGGTTGTGGGTTGAGTTACCATTGGTTGGGATAAACACTCTGGAAGCCTTGGAACAACTTGGGTTGAGTTACTAGTTTTAGAGAATAGGTTGGGAAAAATGCTCTGGAGCACTTGGTGGGTTGAGTTACTAGTCCTTGGAGCTAGGTTGGATAAACGCTCTAGAGCCCTGGAAGTATGTGGGTTTAGTTATTAGTTCTGAGAGCCACAATTGGAACAAATGCTCTAGAGCCCTGTAAAACTTGGGTAGAGATCGATCTAGTTGGTCTCAGTGATGTCTAGATGTGAGGTGGAATCACTAGTTGAGGGTTGAGGTGGTTTGACCTCTACAAGACCTAGTTTGGTTTTTCTAGTTTATTCCATGAGATCCCACATTCATGCTTGGAATATGGCATGAAGGTGATTGGTTGAAAGAAATATTTGATTAAGCCCAATCTATGGTCGGGTGATACATAGAAGTCCCTGACTTGGTTGGCATTTTCATATGTTAATATGAGGAATTTTATATTGTTATCTATGAGCATATTTATTGATTATGATGGTGATATTATGGTTGAGTTGCCATGGTTTATGTTGGTTATTTATTGATTATATGATGGTTATATGATGTATATTTTCTATGGATCTTGACATGTTTGATGAATATATGAATGGTTGATGAATGGATATACTAAAAAATGTTATTTCAACTATTATGAGAGGGCATTAGACCTTCTTGGTGAATCTCAGATAAGTTTTAGACTCCTATGTTCAGATATGCATTCATGACCTGTAGATTACATGTTCACCATATGTTTTATGAAATGACTATCATGGTTAGGCCTGGTTAGGTCAAGTCCTTGATAATGTTTTATATGAATGGATTTTTCTTGATGTTATTTATCATTTTAGAAAGTCTCGTTGAGTTTTGGGCAGTGGTTCGGAGGCTAGCCTGAAATGGTGGCTTAGAATCTAGGACTGCACCCTTTGAACTAAAACTTTTGGGCTATAATCACACCCTTACAGGCTTCTGCGTGTGGTTGGAGGTCTATAACCACATGGATTCCTTGTCATGCATGAAATTTTGGGCCCAAGTCACCAAAAAGGAAATCAAGCTCAGGGTTTGGGCACTTGGAGTGGTTGTTTAGCTCCTGGGTGTCTTGTAAGCCCTGTAGGATGTCAGTTTGTGGGTGGTAGGTTCCAATTGTCAGCCCCACTTCCTTAATTGGATCTAGGAGGTTTGGTCATGTAATAGTAGTTCTCTGTCTCATGTTTACCCTGACAGGCTGGTGAAACTGGGTAAATGTGGGAGGGGTGGTTACATTTAATCTTTGTAATCATTTACTATTTGAAAACTTTTGTTTTTAATACAAATAATTTGTTTCCTCTTTATCATTAAATGTGTGGATAAATAGTTTTTGACTAAATTCCTTTCATTCTTACACTAGACAGGAGTGCCCCAAGTGTTGTAAGTTAGATAGTTGTTTATTTAAATTGTTTCATGAGTAGTCTCTTTTTCCATTACAGATAATTAGATGCTCTCTGTTAGTACCTCTTTTTTCTTAATTAATTAATTTGTTTATTTGACATGGCTTTGTTTACACAGGTTGAGCACTCAGTTATAAATTAAAAATACCAAAACATTTCCTTCTTTAGTTCATTTCAATTGATCTACTTAGTCTCAGATTTGAATGAGTTTAATAATCACGATTGGTCACATACACACACACACACCAATAATCTATCAAGGCTTGTAGTTGAATCCATTTCTTTAATTTTGAATTTTTAGAATAATTTTGAATTTTAGTATAATAGACTTGAATAGTTATTAAAGTGAATTTCAATTCCGCTCATAGAATAATTTCTATTTCAATTCAATAGATTAAAATTTCAATTCTCTGCTCATAGAATAGTTTCTAAGTGAATTTCAATTCTGCTCATAGATTAGTTTTCATTGCAATAGATTAAATTTTGTCAATAGAATAATTTTTATTCCAAGTCAATAGAATAGATTTCATTTCCAATTCTTTCTTTTTAGTTTGCTTTTAAAGTCATTTTAATTTAACAAGCCTTATGGAAAGAACATGTGTGTCTCTTTAATGAGAATTGAACTTGAGAAAGTCTAGATTTCCTTGCATTTAATTTTGTTAAATTAGAATTTAATTTCATAATCAAAGATAAAAATTCTAACATATATAGTGCACATACACTTACCAAGTACACGAACCTTGGTCTGACAATTTAATGGTGTAATTTAACTATCATTTAAATTACCCAACACTGAACACATTATTCATCAGACACATAAAATTAGTAGGTGCATTGGTAAGGCCAAATCGCAGTATCACAAATTCTTAGTGTCCATAATGTGTTCTAAATGCAGTTTTATGCATGTCCTAGTCTTTTATTCTTAAACAATGGTAACCTGTTCTGAGATCTATTTTTAAAAACATTTTTACCCCTCTAATCTGATCGAATAGGTCAACTATTGGCGGTAAAGGATATTTTTTTTAATTGTCAGTTTGTTTACTTGTATGTAATCTATACACATCTTGAAAGTTCCATCCTTTTTCCTTACAAAAAACACCTCAGCTCCCTAAGGGGAAACACTTGGTCAGATGTATCCTTTATCTAATAACTCTTGTAACTGCATTTTTAGCTCCATAAGTTCAGGCACACTCATTCTATAAGGTGATTTGGACATAGGTGTGGCCCCTAGTACTAAATCAATTGAAAGGCATGTTTCTCCTTGGCGGTAATAATAGAATCTCTTCCAGGAAAACATCCTTAAATTCTTAATTAATGCCACATTATCTATAATTTTGATCCAGGTGGATATTGGTGGCCACGCGCCAAGTCCACTTGGACCCCCACCATTGTTTCTTTCAGATTTTTAGTTTCCTTAATTGTAGCACAATTTACTATTTTTAGCAGTTTTTCGGGTCCTGAACTTCCAGAGCCATTTTGAGGCCCTGAACAACGTTTTTTGGGAAAACTGGGAGCAACGTGGGTCCACAGACTGATGTTTCTCTTCCCAAAGTTGTATTTCTTTGATAGATATTTCTAACAAGATATTGTGCGTGTCAAACGAAGATCGTATGCCAAAGTTATGACCCCGGGAAGTTGATGTACCAATTTACCCAAACAGAGCCAACAGTTTGACATTTCATCTTCTAGGGTTAGGTTTTTGGATGTTTAGGGTTTTACATTGTTTCTCAACAATAAATAGGCCTTCTAGCCTCATTGTAACACAATTTAGAGGCATGTAGCTACCACATCTCTTCTCAAAGATAAGCTAACATCACCCTAGCTAGTTTATTTCCATTTCTGTTTGTAAGCATATTTAAGTATTTTACAGTAATGAAATGAAGTATTATTTCTGCTGCATCTCTATATGTATGGTTGTATCTGTAACTTGTTGCGTTCCTATTTAAATCTGGATCAGTGGTATCTGAGGGGTCTGCTCTTTCTCTGCCTTTCTTTGCATGTCCCCAACGAGGTCGGGATATAAGGAGTTAGGACTGGAATTGGTCGAACCTTTGCAAGACCAGCCTCGCAAATCCCGACGACCTCCCATGGCAAATGAAAAGAAAGACGAGGGGGCAGGATATCCTATCAAAATCTTGCTCAAAGAGACCCTCGAGTGACAAAGGAATGCGATGATGGACAACTTTGCCCAGATCCTTTGGCGGCTACCCGGGGGCGACACATCTACTTCCAGCAGCTACTCTGGAAGTGATAAATCCTTTAAGGTACAAGTTAACTTTGACATTCCCATATTTGAGGGTCACATAGATGCAGATGTCGTAGATAAATGGTTAAATCTGCTAGAAGGGTATTTTTCTATTCATGATTGTTCTGGCCAGGAAAAGATTACTTTCGCTCTTCTCAAAGCCACCCCCCATGTCAAGGATTGGTGGGAAACCTACTGTGAGCAGAAGGATGAAAGTACGACCTCACTGTTTTCAGCCGCACCCACTTGGAATTCATTCCGGACTGCCATCAAGGAGCAGTACTACCCTGTTGGAAGCTATGAGGATCAATACATAAATTGGACGATGCTGCAGCAGGGAAGGGACCAAGACATGCCAGAGTTTACCAATATTTTCCATACCCTTCACACAAAGTAGGGTATCAAGGATTTGGAGTATCATTTGGTACTCAAATACCATGACTGCCTGCACAGGTACATCCAGGAACAAATAGAATTCTTGAACATCTCCTCGCTCAGCACGACATACCGATATACCGTCAAGATCGAGCAAAATTTTAAACAGAAGAAGTGAGACTTTGGATCTGTGAATCTGAAGCAAGGGAAAGGTGCCCCCAAACCGCAGAACAAAGGACAAAGCCAAGGTGGGGCGTCCCAAGACAACCCGCCAAAGCTGCAAGAAAAGAACAGCATCGCAAAGCCGAAAAAGGACACGGGAAAGTGGTGTGAATTCCATAAGAGCTCCACTCACAACACAAGTGAGTTTCGGGCCAAGCAGTCACTGGTGGCCGAGCTAAAGGTTTCAGAATCAGATGCATGTTCCGACTCTGAGTCAGAACCCAACAAAGGAAATGACAAAGGGAAGCAGATTATCGATACGGAGCCCAACGCCACTGTTGCCACCACAAAGATCCAGAAGGAGGAACCTGAAGATCCAGAGGAGGAGGAGCATCTCTTCCACTCCCAGATGTGGGTAAAGGGCTCCCCGTTACAGTTAATTGTCGATAGCGGGAGCCAAAAGAACTTCATTTCGACAGAGGTTGTGAATGTTGAAAATAACAACAAGAAATGATAAAATAGAAATTCTAAAAATAGCATTGCTATAAATAGCATTTCAGGATATACTCCAACTCTGTTGGAAATAGCAAAAAATAGAAATGCTAAAAATAACATTGATATAAATAGCATTTTGGGATAGATTCCAATTTTAGTTAGTCCTTGAACTAAAATTGAGAAGTAAAATTCGAATTTGATCTTAGCAGTTGTTTGTAAAATAATTAATTAATTCATCTTGAGTTAAATAGTTGTAGGAAATCAAACATGAAGTCTATGTGAAGACATGCAACAATTTCTCCATTGATTGAGGAAGTTATCCCTTAATTAAGGAGATAAGGATGAGTTGTATTTGAGTTGTAATTAGTTAGTTTAGTTAACTGAGTTAAGTCCAGTTAGATTAGTTCCAACAGTTTATGGAACTGATTGTAAGTTCAGTTAGCCAATACAAGCATGCATGCAACTAGTGTACTTTAGATAACTGAATATTATCTCATAACTAACTCATGCATGTCAGTTCAGTCAGAGACCCAGTTGAGATTAAAGGAAGGGACAATGTACTATCAGTTGAAGGAATTTTCCTATAAAGGAAACTCATCCATGCAGAAGGAATTATCTCCTTCAGGATTGCGTGGTTACTTCTGAGTTTAGTGAGCAGTGTGAGAGGTAAATTCACACAGGTGGCTGCATTGGACCCCAGGAGAAACTATGCAAGGAAATAGGATGCTTGGAGGGCAGAGGAGAAGGTTTGTGAGAAGCCTTTGACTGTCTATGAGCAGCAGAGGGATTGTACTGAGAGCAGGATAGCTTATGAGCTAATGCTTTGTGTAATCCGGACATATTTCCACTTGTATGATAATACAAAGATCGGGGTTTTTAGTTGAGGCTTTCCCCAGAGTATTCTTCTGTGTTCACATGTTATTGCTTTCTCATTCTCAGTTATATGTGTTCTATTTGATCTTGCTCAAAATCGATTAAGCTTCTGCAAGTTTGTTGTAGAAGTAGATCTTGTATTTTGCTTTAGTATATTGCATTATTAGGTGATTTACAGTGAGAAATTCTACATGGTATCGGAGCAAAGGTGATCAAGGCGAAGAACAATATACAAAGAAGGGAGAATTTCAAAGTTTCAAGTTCCTGATTATAGAAATTGAGTTCTTATCACATCTCAATTTCACCAGTGGCGTTCAGTGGTTTAAGACTCGAGTATGCCCTTGATGGTAGCTCAAATTATATAGCCTAGAAGGATCACATGGAAGTAGTATTAGAGGACAACGGTCTAAAGGACTTCATTGATCAAGAAGTCCCCAAGCCAGCAGTAGCTAATCCTACAGAATTGGCGGAATGGAAGAAATGTGTGGCTATAGAAAGGAGAATCCTCTTGGAGGGAGTTCAAGACCACATTGTCTCGAGCCTCCATGGGAAGGAGACACCGTTTTTGATGTGGAAAACATTGAAAGATCTATATCAGAAAAACAGCAATCAGAGGAAGTTGGCACTGAAAGACAAGCTTTGGAAAATCAAGTGTGAACATGGCGACACGATCTCTACATATTTGAACAAGCTCACCACCTACAGGGATGAGCTTGGAAGTGTAGGGATCATGACAACCGATGATGACATGGTGAGTCTTACACTCCTCGATCTTCCTAAGAGATGGCATAGCTACCATGACTCGGTTAATGGAAGATAAAAACTGCCAGATTGGGAACGACTTTGGTTGGATCTGATGCAGGAGGAGATAAGAAGAAGCACTAGAGATGGATCTTCATCAAAACAAGATGATGAAGAAAATCTAACCTTAGCGAGTAAGGCGAGGAAAGGGAAAGGGAAGGCGTCCCATCCCAAAACCAATTGTTCCCATGGTGGGAAGAAGTTTGACAAATCGAAAGTGCAATGCTTTCATTGTCATGAGGTGGGCTATTTTGCTACAAATTGTCCACTGAAGAAATCCAAGAAGGGATCTAAGGAAGGATCAGATGGTGAGGCACTGGCCTCACAGTTCGAGTTGGATTTCACCCTTATCGCATGCATGGTTTCATCCATGGTGGGATGTGGTTGGTTTCTTGACAAGGGAGCTTCATTCCACATGACCGACGATAAGAGTTTGTTTAGTACCTTGGAGGAGAAAGATCTCCGGATGCTCATAGAGACGGGTAATGATGAAAAGTATAGTGTCTTAGGAGTAGGCACAGTTGTTTTTCAGAGGGAGCATGGAGCTCGCATTACCTTGATAGATGTGAAGTATGTGTCAGGACTGAGGAAAACTTGGTATCGATCGCAATGCTGGAAGACAAAGGCTATGATGTTGTCTTCAGTAAGGGAAAGGTTTTCCTTAGACACATCACCACGAGACAGGTAAAGCAGATCAATTCATGAGTCAAGAACCTATATGCTCTTGTGGTTCAAGATGAATGCAAAGCCTTGAGGAGCAAGGAAACTATTGGAGACTTGGTGGTTGAGAGGGAAAGTACATTGCCTCTCAACATGTAGTGCCAGAAGAAGTCTCAGACAATTGTGGAGGAGCCACAATTGGTGAAGCAACTTCAGGAGGTTGTGGAGCAACCACAACTAGAGAAGCAGAGAGGATATCGAGTGGAGGCATCCACTCATGCAGAGACCTCTAGTAGGGGGAAATTTCAAGCCAAGTGGGCAAAGGGATCACATGCATCCATACCTCCAGGTGGGAGGTGGGGCGATGTGAAGTGATTGTCCCAAGAAGGCTGAAATAGGGGTAGGATCCTTGAAGTACCCAGCCTCTGTGATTAGACCTTGCTACGGGAGCCCCGACGAGGAGTAGCTGGACTGGCTGAGTGGGTAGAGGCAGATGTGGATGAAGCCGCAGAGGAAGCTTCAACATCAGAGTGCGTTTCTAGCCCAACAGGGAGGTTAGTTGGGAGATTAGTTACTTACTTCTCAGTAACTGAGTTGTAGTGCAACAATGGACAACACGATGCAACATGATGAGAGGAGGTGCAGTGCGGATGCAATGCTAGGAGATAGGACCAGCAACAACATGGATGCATCAGGAGGAATCGGTGTGATTGATGCAGTCAGAGATCAAAGTGACAGAGGCTAGAGCAGTTAGATACTGAAGGGTACAGAGGTGCAGAGTTTTCAGTGGACAGAGGAAATAACAGTCAGAGACTTTAATGACAAAGGCATCATTCTGATTCAGGTTGGATATTTTTTGTTTCTAGAATTGTTGGAGCAACAACACTAGGGAGAGGCGTTGCATGCAGAACATTGCAAAGGTTCAAGATCAGGTTCGAGTTGAATGCCTTTCTTGTTGAGAGGGAGAGTTGAAAATAACAACAAGAAATGATAAAATAGAAATTTTAAAAATAACATTGCTATAAATAGCATTTCAGGATATACTCCAACTTTGTTGGAAATAACAAAAATAGAAATGCTAAAAATAACATTGCTATAAATAGCATTTCGGGATAGATTCCAATTTTAGTTAGTCCCTGAACTAAAATTGAGAAGTAAAATTCGAATTTGATCTTAGCAGCTGTTTGTAAAATAATTAATTAATTCATCTTGAGTTAATTAGTTGTAGGAAATCAAACATGAAGTCTATGTGAAGACATGCAACACTTTCTCCATTGATTGAGGAAGTTATCCCTTAATTAAGAAGATAAGGATGAGTTGTATTTGAGTTGTAATTAGTTAGCTTAGTTAACTGAGTTAAGTCTAGTTAGATTAGTTCCAACAGTTTGTGGAACTGATTGTGAGTTCAGTTAGTCAATGCATGCATGCATGCAACTAGTGTACTTGATATAGCTGAATATTCTCTCATAAATAACTCATGCATGTCAGTTCAGTCAGAGACCCAGTTGAGATTAAAGGAAGGGACATTGTACTATCAGTTGGAGGAATTTTCCTATAAAGGAAACTCATCCATGCAGAAGGAATTATCTCCTTCATGATTGCGCAGTTACTTTTGAGTTTAGTGAGCAGTGTGAGAGGTAAATTCACATAGGTGGCAGCATTGGACCAAAGGAGAAACTTCTCAAGAAAATAGGAGGCTTGGAGGGCAGAGGAGAAGGTTTGTGAGAAGCCTTTGACTATGTATGAGAAGCAGAGGTATTGTACCGAGAGCAGGATGCCTTGTGAGCTAATGCTTTGTGTAACCCAAACATATTTCCACTTGTATGATAATACAAAGATCGGGGTTTTTAGCTCAGGCTTTCCCCAGAGTATTCTTCTGTGTTCATGTGTTATTGCTTTCTCATTCTCAGTTATATGTGTTCTATTTGATCTTGCTCAAAATCGATTAAGCTTCTGCAAGTTTTTTGTAGAAGTAGATCTTGTATTTTGCTTTAGTATATTGCATTATCATGTGATCTACAGTGAGAAATTCTACAGTGAAGCACCTGGGATTATTGACCATAGCACATCCACAACCGTACACCATCGGGTGGTTTCACCAAGGACAGGATCTTTGTGTGAGCCAACAATGTCACCTTCCATACAACATCAAGCCCTTCACGGATGAGGTATTATGTGATGTTGCTCCCCTTGATGTTTGTGATGTATTATTAGGACAACCATACTTGTGGAAGTGACATGCTATGTATGAATCAAGGCCCCGTGCTGTTATTGTTACTTTGGGAAATAAGTTGTACAGGAGACCGAAGGTAGCACCGCCTACTGCCATCTCTTTGGTTACTGCAAAACATTGCAGTAAGGTCATTTTGAAAACTCGGAAATTTGTTTTCTTGATGATACACCCTCAAGGAAAGAAAAAGACGGTGGCCACAACCTCCAGAAAGGGCCCCTCTACATGACAACTACAAATGGAAAAGGTCGTGGAGGAGTACAGGGACATCTTCACCTCCCCCGTAGGGGTTCCTCTGCACTGTCAGGTCAAGCACTCCATCGATCTGACCCCAGGTACGCCGCTGCTGAATGGACCAATCTATCAGCACTCCATTCTGGAGAATGATGAAATCAAGAGGTAGATTCAGGAGCTGCTGCAGAAAGGTCACATCCGTCCAAGTTCATCGCCCTGTGGGAGCCCGATCGTGTTGGTACAGAAGAAGGATGGGACTTGGAGACTCTGTATTGAATATCAGGCGCTAAACAATATCACTGTCTATAATAGGTACTCGATCCCATGGATTGATGACCTCCTGGACCAACTGAAGGGGGCAAAATATTTCAGCAAGATCAATTTGAAGTTAGGATATCACCAGGTACCAATCGAACCCCCGATGTGTGGAAGACTACCTTCAAAGCCAAGGAGGGCCTTTTTGAATGGTTGGTTATGCCTTTCTGATTGATGAATGCTTCTGCAACCTTCATGAGGCCAATGGATGACATCTTGCAGCAATTCACTAACTCATTTGTAGTGGTATACTTAGATGACATCCTGATCTTCAGCCAGAGTTGGGAAGAGCACTTCCACCACATCCGACAGGTTCTCCAAACACTACGGCAACACAAGTTATTTAGAAATTTGGAGAAATGCACTTTTGGCATGACCCAAGTTCAGTATCTGGGATACATTATTGATGAACGGGGGTGCATGTGGATCTAGCCAAGTTCCAAGTCATTCGGGATTGGCCATCTCCAACCACTCTAATAGAGCTCTGTAGCTTTCTAGGTCTTTCCAAATTTTACCATAGGTTTGTGTTGGGATTTTATCATATCACTTGGCCCTTGCGTCAAGTCACCAAGGGAGGAGCGAAAGAAAAATTCTTTTGGTCTGAATCTCAACAGAAGGCATTCACAGAGTTGAAATATCTCCTCTACTCGGCACCAGTGCTCACATTACCAGACTTGCAACAACCATTTGAGGTCGAGACAGATGCCTCAGACTATGCTATTGGGGTAGTCCTTACTCAACACGGGCATCCAGTGGCATATCACAGTGGGACACTTTTAGACACAGTCCAGAAGTATCCCACTTATGACAAAGAGATGTATTCCATTGTGTAGGCCTGCCGACAATGGAAGCATTACATTTTGGGGAAGGAAACAGTCATCCACACAGACCACTGACCCTTGTAGTTCATACAGACCCAAGGGAAATTGTAGAATGATCGCCATTAGAAGTGGTCCACATACCTGCAACAATTCCATTTGAATATCAAGTATAAGAAGGGCAGCACCAATAATGTTGCAGATTGCCTCAGTCGACCACTGATCATGGCATTAACCACCGTGCTCAACTCTTGTGGGCACGAGACTTCTGCTTGGCCACTTCTCTACAAAAGCGACCCAGAATTTAGCCACACATACCAGACACTCTTGGAGGGTCAACATGTTCCAGATTTTCACCTCCACAATGCCCTGTTATGCCACCTGGGTCACCTTTGTGTTCCTTCAAGCGAGCGTGCCAAGGTTATTTGGGAAGCACACTACAGCCGGGCTACTGGGAATTTCGGGGTCAAGAAAATGGTGGTAGTACTGCAGAAGTATTTCTATTGGCCGAATCTTCGACGGGATGTTGGGAATTACATCAAATCATGCACTACCTGTTCCATTGCCAAACCAACCATCAAGAAGCAAGGCCTCTATACCTCGTTTCCTACCCGTAGACGACCTTGGGAATCCATCTCCATGGATTACATGTCAGGCCTTCCTTCTACTAAGCATGGAAACGACTGTGTTTTTGTGGTCGTCGATAGGTTCTCGAAGATTGCCATTATGGCAGCCTACAAGAAGAATAACATAGCAAAAGCTACTACTAAACTCTTGTTTGAACGAGTGTGGGTACACTTTGGGATCCCACAGTTTATCATCTTAGATCGGGACAACGGGTTCCATAGTACATTTTGGTCCAGTCTCTGGTCGATGCTGGACACCAAACTCACTAAGTCCACAACCTTCCATCCTCAAACTGATGGCCAGACAGAGGTTGTCAACAGGATGATCGTACACATTCTGTGCATGTACAAATCAAATCATCCACGCACATGGGATGAGAGCCTCCCTTATGTTCAAAATAGCTACAACCAGAATCTCCACAGCTCTACTGGCCACAACCCTTTTCAGATGGGCTTGGGATTCCAGCCACTATGTCCCATTGATGTGGCCACGCCATTTGCAGCTACTCACGCAGATTCGGCTCATGTCCAGTCCGAAAAAGATAAGGCAAACAAATTCATTGAGCACATCCATCATATTCGCCAGTAGGTCCACGAAATTACGGAGAAATCAAATGCCAAGTACAATCAGAGACATGATCAACATCGGATGCCACACAAGTTTCAGGTGGGCGACAAAGTCTGGTTGCATTTGCAAAAGGAATGCCTTACCGGAGCCTATCGGAAAATCAGACCACTTCGATATGATCCTTACACCATTACAAAGGTTGTGGGAGATAATGCATGTGAGCTCAACATTCCCCCATTCCTTGGCCTGCACCCAGTGATCAATGTGGACCACCTTCGACCATACTTTGCACCATTACTAGACACATCTGACATTGCAGAACAACTCACATCCACAGAGTTAAATCGATATTGCATGGAACAAGCTGCAATTGACCGGATTATGGACACACAGATCAATCACACTCGCCAGCAGAATATCCAACTGTATCGAGTTGTCAAAGCAGGACAACTCCTTCACCAGGGCAAGTGGCTCACCAGGGACCAAGTTCAGCGAAAGTTTCCTCATCTCATGGAGGAACTCAACGCAATGGGGACCATTGCTTCCTAAGGGGGGAGGAATGATCCAGGTGGATACTGGTGTCCACCCTCCAAGTCCACTTGGACCCCCACCACTGTTTCTTTCATCTTTTTAGTTTCCTTAATTATAGCACAATTTACTATTTTTAGCAGTTTTTCGGGTCCTGAACTTCCGAGGCCGTTTGAGGCCCCAAACGACTTTTTTTGGGAAATTGGGAGCAACATGGATCCATGGACCAATGTTGCTCATCCCAAAGTTGTATTTCTCGGATAGATCTTTCTAACGAGATATTGTGCGCGTCAAACGAAGATCGTATGCCAAAGTTACGACCCCGGGAAGTTGATGTACCAATTTACCCAAATAGGGCCCACAGTTTGGCGTTTCATCTTCTAGGGTTAGGTTTTTGGATGTTTAGGATTTTCCATTGTTTCTCAACAATAAATAGGCCATCGAGCCTCATTGTAACACAGTTCAGAGGCATGTAGCCACCACATATGTTCTTAGAGATAAGCTACCATCACCCTATCTAGTTTGTTTCCATTTCTGTTTGTAAGCATATTTCAGTATTTTACAGTAATGAAATGAAGTATTATTTCTGCTGCATCTCTATATGTATGGTTAAATCTGTAATTTGTTGCGTTCCTATTTAAATACAGATCAAATTTTGTTTTATGTTTTCTATGTACTTTCTTCTATTTGGACAACAAATAATTTACATCCCTTTCAGGCACACCTCTACAGTTGTAACGCTAAAATTTGTCTAGTGGAGATAGGCTTGGGTATGAATTTTATCACTTTAACATTTCCTTCTTCAATGACATATGTAACGATTTTCTCTAAACAATTAATTATAGATTTATTTTTCTCCAACTAATCCATTCCTATTAGCAGATCATGGGAACCTAGATGTAATGTGTTCATATTTTACTCTTCTATACATCCATTTAAATTTAGAATACATTGTTTAACCTAGTTTGTCACTTTTCTTTTAGTGCATGTAGCTAGAACCGACCATGAACTTTTTATTTTGTTTTTAACTTGCATCTTTCCATAACTTGCGAACTAACATAACTAAGACTGGCGGCTATATTTACTAAAATAGATATAGGTTGGTCTAGAATTATACCTTTAATTTCGATCATCGTTGACTAATGCTCTGCTTGCTGGTATTCTAAATCTGCATTAATATTCAATATATTTCTGGTTGTATTATTTATTGTGGATGCCTCTTTTATGGCATGCAACGCTTGAACTGGTCTAGTATTGTATGAGTAGTTCTTGAGTAAATGACGTTCTCCACAACCCCAACATTTTAAAGGTTCCCTTTCTCTTCCACTATCTGTTCCTTTACTATTCAAATCAATTTACTTGGAACTGGTTTGAGACTATGCAGGTTGTGGCTATTTATTCTGGTTAAACCTCTTAGGCTCATGGTTTTTTCCTAAAAAAATTAGAGTGGATGATTTTCCTTTCTTGTTCCTCATTCCAAATCTACTCTTTTCCTTATTAGGCTAGGAATTTGGACCTTCTCTTTTCTATTTGAACTGCTGGTAACATATACTTTCCTTTCACACATCTTCATCCATGGTCTTTGGATTGTCAAATTCAATTCTTTCTTTGTACGAGAGAGGAAGACAATTAAGGAAACGTTGCACCTTTGCTTTTTCCTCTAAAATGTACAGGACATATCTTAACAAGTTTGTAAATTTTGCCACAAACTCATCCATACTCAGTTGTCCCAACTTCAGATCATGAAATTCTTTGGCTCAATCATTAAAATACTTCTCAATTATGTATTTTTCCTCGAACTATTTCTGAAGTCCTTCAAATGTGACTGTCCTTTCCTCCATATTGTGTATTGTTTTTTCTTCTTCCCACCATAGTGAATCTTTTCCTTGTAATTGATATATTGCTAGCATATCCTTTAAATTGTTGGAGTATTTATATACTTGAAAATACTTGGTTATATTCAGTATCAAAGATTTTATCGCCTCTTCTTTTTGTCCAACCAAAGTGGGTGGTCTAATCTTTTTGAACTATCCCTATAGTTCTGTTTTATTTTTCTTTCTTATTTTGGTGGGTTTTGGGAATGATTTATGTGATTCTTCTTCACTTTCAGGTTTGTCATACCCATTTTCAGACT
This sequence comes from Pinus tabuliformis, assembly GCA_031772625.1. Lineage (NCBI taxonomy): Eukaryota > Viridiplantae > Streptophyta > Pinopsida > Pinales > Pinaceae > Pinus > Pinus tabuliformis. Next base: position 1,609,344,069 of record CM062816.1, read on the forward strand.
TATCATACTCACTTTCAACATTTTTCCACTTTAAGGGGTCTTCTCTGCCCCCCTCTACCTCTGTATCTATAGGTTTATGTGTTGAATTTTCAATCAACTCTTTAATGAGCTTATTCTTCTCTGCACTTAACTTCAACAAATTCTCATTGTTGGCCCTAATACTGGCCAACTGATGCTTCATATCTTTCACAATTTCTAGAAATTGGGTTGTTGGAGGTGAAGTTTCATCTCTTAACTGAACCCAAATCTTCACTCCTTCACTAGGAGATATGGCAGAAGGTTCTGCCCTCAATACACTCTTTTTTGGTTACTTCTATGTATCATTACAACAATATCAAGTTAGTTTTTTCTAAAGCACAACATTTTCTGCATAATTTTTTTTCAAGTTGTGGTTTGATCCTTATGCCTCAACTTTGAACCTACAACTTTGATACCACATGCAACATGTCTCATACTATTTTTTGTTTGTTTTTTATTGCTATAAATAACAATTGAGGTATTTTTTTTCCCAAGGAAAAATCGCAACTTTATTCATAAATGAAAAAATTACATATTGTAGATGCTTAAAAAGCATATGAATAAGATAGCCGATTCTGGAAACCAAGATCAAAGACAACTCATCAAAGAGTATATAAAAATCTATTCCCTTCTACCTTTCTTTTTTTCCACTTTTATCCAACCATTATTGTTGGGAGTGGAAGATACAATAGACATTTGAGTTTCTGTTATATTTGCAGGTAATTCTTTGTCAGAATCTGAACCTTTTGATGCATGGATTATTTTGGTACCGCTAACTTCTTTTTCAGATGGGGATTTCTCTGCCTTCTGCTTTGGTATGGAAGTCATTGGGACTATTGAGGAGTTATATTTTTCATTATTTTCCTGCATATATTCTTGGGGCTTTTGAAAATTGTCATTTGTAGTCTTTTATGTGATTCCTACCTCCTCTGCTTCAACTTCTTGTGATTAAAAAAATTGCCAGCCTTTCGGTTTTGAAGCTTGTCACTTTTTCTTCTTTGGATCTTCTTTTGTTTGTGGACATGTGTTTTTAAGGTGACTAGTTTGAAATCATGTGTGACAGCGGAAGGTCGTATTCTCATAATCAAGTGGCTTTTAGATTGTTATGGAGCAGAATAATTCTGTTGGGTAGTCCTTTGCTGAGATCAACCTCTATGCAAATTCTAGCAAAGGTGAAACTACCTTTTGTGACTCAATCTACATCCACTTTTAAGAACTTTCCCAAGGAATTACCTATTTCCTGTAATATTGAGTGATGCTAAAAATGAAGGGGGAGGTTATGAAGCTGGAACTAGACTGACATTTTGGAAACCACCATAGTATTTGTGTCGAAATATGGTATCCATGGTGTCAAGAAGAGACCCACATTGCCCCATAACCATGGTCCCTCTTTTAAAATGTATTCCAAATTTGTTGTTGAGTCAAACTTGACTATGAAGAACCCTTTGGTGCAAAGATGGACTTCACAGTCTTTTGTTTAGGTAGGTATATCCATTGACGTAAATTCTCTGATTTGGGCGAGAATCCATTGAATCTACAAATTATTGCTTTTGTATAAAATTAAGATTATAGCTCATTAACTTCTACCATGTTGATTGTCAATGTCGACACTTGGTTCATTTGCGCCATAATGTAGGGACTAGGTATATTGGGACATTGATCTTCCTTGGTTTGTGGTTCTGCCTTCCTTTTAACTACATTCTTGAAAGAAGATGGGCCTTTAGAGTTGGTTCCCGGAAACCCTCTAAGTATACGTGAGTTCAAGATGATGGTGTAGGAATTTACAGGGTAAGTTCCTCAGACAGAACACCAAAGGACACCGCTCACAAACAGATCACAGATCAATACACCAGTATTTTGATGTGGTTAAAACCCTCAAAGAGGGAAACAGTCCACGGCCTGAGCCAACGCGGCCACTTCAGGCAATTTATTAATAAAAGAATGAAAATTTACATATGCTTCTCTCATAGACGGATTACCTTACAAATGACCCTCCATGCTTTTTAAATAGAGATCATGGACCAATCGGGTGTTAAGCCACGGATCAAGTGTCGATAATACCGAGGAGAGAATGAACCGTCGGATCACTACATATCGTGACTGTCGGATTGTAAGTTACAAAATGTACATAGTAAAGAAACACACTTTACCTAACTCTATACTAGACCAGGTTGTACTTAACTATTTCCTATGTGTCGGAATATCCTAACATCCCCCCTTAAGAACAACTTGGGATAGGATTGAAGGATTTACAAATATGACACAATAGGAGAAGGAAGGAGGCACTAGAGCCTATCCCCCCTTAGTGACAACTTCCTGAACTCCAACCATAAATCGAAGTTTAGTGAACTTCGCCTCTGTGAGAGCCTTTGTAAATATGTTTGCAACTAGATCATCTGTTGAACAATATTTCACTTCAAGAACATGGTCATGAATGAGCTTTCTGATGAAGTGCATGTGTAGTTCAATGTGTTTGTTGCGCTGATGTTGGACTGGATCTTTGCATAGCTGAATGGCACTTTGATTATCACACCAAAGTGTAGTCAGATGCTGCTGCTGAAAGCCAAACTCTGACAGGATCTGACGAAGCCACAAGGCTTCCTTACTAGCTTCTACAAAACCATGATACTCTGCTTCTGCTGAAGAAAGATAAATGGCACCTTGTTTCTTGCAAGCCCATGTAATAGGTCCTGAACCAAGAGTGAACACATAACCTGCAGTAGACTTCCGATCATCAGGGTCACCAGCCCAATCGGAATCAGTGAAACCAACCAATAGAGGAGATGCTTCGGCACTGTAATGAATCCCAAATTGAACTGTACCTCGAACATAATGAAGTATTCTTTTAGCTACTTTCCAATGACTTTCACGTGGGTTTTGCATAAACCGAGCAACAAGGCCAACAGCAAAGGAAAGGTTAGGACGAGTATGGGTTAGATACAAAATTTTTCCTACAAGTTGACGGTATAAGGTAGCATCAACTTTAGGAGAAGTACAAGTGACTAAAACTTTGACTCCAGACTAAAAGGGAGAAGGGGCTAGCTTACAGTCTTCCATGTGAAAATGGCGTAGAATATCACAGGCATACTTGGACTGAGAAAGGGAAATACCTTCCTTGGATTGCAAGACTTGAAGACCGAGAAAATAATGTAAGTGTCCTAAGTCTGTCATTTCAAACTTCCTTTTAAGGCTAGACTTCACATGGTTTATAAGGTTGGGATCACTACCAGTCAGGATAAGATCATCAACATAAAGAACAAGAATGATAAGAGACTTGTCCACTTTCTTGGTGTAGACAGTGTTGTCAGAATGACACCTAGAAAAGCCATTTTCTAAAAGAAAGTTATCCATTTTGGCATACCAAGCTCGAGGAGCTTGCTTAAGACCATAAAGGGATTTCTTAAGCCGACATACAAGGCTGGAGTCTGTTTGTATAAAGCCAATAGGTTGTTCCATATAGATTTCTTCATGCAAGTCCCCATGCAAGAAGGCGGATTTAACATCCATCTGATGGACTTCCCATTTGAAAGAAGCAGCAAGGGAAAGAAAAAGGCGGATAGAGTTCATTTTGGCAATAGGGTAGAAGGTTTCAGTATAGTCAATGCCTTCAACTTGTGAAAAACCCTTGGCAACAAGACGAGCTTTATGTTTATCAACTTTCCCATCTGGTCCATACTTGGTTCTGTAAACCCATTTGCATCTAACAAGTTTTCGTCCCTTTGGTAGAGGAACAAGATCCCATGTATCATTTTCCAATAATGAATGATATTCTTCATTCATAGCTGCTTCCCAATCTGGATGGCCTGAAGCTTCTACAAAGGTGTCAGGATCATAATTCACTGAAGCTTGAGCCAATAAAGAAGAGGCTCTCTCGAATTGAGAACATGTACGTCGATGATCTGTAGGATCACCGGCAAGATGACCTGCTGCATCCCGAGTAGCACGGACCCATTTTGGAAGCTGAGGAGCTGAAGGAGGATCCTGAGAAGGTGGGGGAGGATTTTCATCCTCACTTTCATCATCTGAAGAAGAAATATTTTCAAAAGTAGAAGAGATAGGGAGAGGTGGCACATTCACCGAACTAGGCTCGCAGGCCGATATATTTTCATCAAACTTTACATCTCTTCTAATGATAACATTTTTGGACTTAAGTGGAATAAGTCTATATCCTTTGACATCTTCAAAATATCCAACAAAAATACATTTTTCACTCTTTGGTTCTAAAGCTTTATGTTTCTCATCTGGAATATGGGCCCATGCTTCACTTCCAAAAACACGAAAGTGACTTACATCTGGTTTGATTGAGCTCCATGCTTCTTCTGGAGTGATATTCTTTAAAACCTTAGTAGGAGTGTGATTTATTATGTAATTTGCACAGTTAATTGCTTCTGCCCAATAATTAAGACTAAGTCCTTTAGATTGAAGCATACAATTAGCCATTTCCTTTAAGGTGCGATTCTTCCTTTTAGCTACACCATTTTGTTGTGGAGTATATGGAACAGTATGTTGCATTTGAATTCCATTCTCAGTGCAAAAGTTGATGAATGTGTTTTTAACATATTCTCTGCCATTATCAGATCTTAGCTTAAGAATTTGATGTCCAGATTGTTTTTCAACAAAGGCCTTAAAGGCCAAGAACATGTTAAATACTTCACTCTTGAGTTTTAAGAAGTATACCCAAGTGCGTCTGGAGAAATCATCAATGAAAGTTAATAAATACTTGTAGCCAGAGAATGAAGCAACTGGAAGTGGACCACATAAATCACTATGCACGAACTGTAAAGGGGTTGAGGCGTGCCAAGAGGCACGTTTTTCAAAACTGTCCCGATGATGTTTTCCGAGTACACATCCGGAGCAAACACCATCTCTGCAAGATACCATTGGAAGACCTGTCACCATATTTTCTTTACATAGATTCTGAAGAGAGCGATAGTTTAAGTGACCAAATCGCTCATGCCAAAGTTTGCTCACTTCATCAGTATGAGCAACAAATACTGAGGGAAGATTTGATGACCCAAAGTTATGAAACTTATACAACCTTGTAGAATCATCAGCAATGCCAGTAGCTAAAATCTGTTTAGGATCTCTTAGGTCCTTAATTACAACATCGTGAGGTGAAAATTCAATGATTTTACCTTCACCTGAATGCGTTATCTGATATACAGATAGAAGGTTGCAGGATAAGGTTGGAACACATAATACATCATTAAACTGACCATTGTCTAGATGAACAGTTCCAGTCCCTACAACACTAAGAGATCTATCATCACCAACATATATATTTTTGGTGTTACAATCATTTAAAGAAGAGAACATGGCTTTGTTTTTGGCCATGTGATAAGAAGCTCCAGAATCAATGAGCCACTCATGAGAATGAGAAGAAGAAGATACATTTAGTGCATAGCCAGACCGAGATGCTTGACAACCACATGTAGAAAGTGCCATTCCTGAAGATGAAGTTGAAGTTGAAGATTGCTCCAAATGGATGTTATGCTTCTTCATGGCTGCTTCCAAGGCTTCCATCTTCTTAAAGCATTTGGATTCTAAGTGGCCATCTCGATTACAAAAGTTGCAATGTCTATCAGTCTTCTTCCCTTTGTTTTTATTTGTCTTATCATTTTGTTGAAATGATTTTTCATTTTGAGGTTGAAATTGCTTAGGACCCTTGTTTGGTTTAGGACCATTCTTTTTAGGATACAACTTCTTAGGATTCTTTGGATTTGGTTGCTGCTAGGCGGCTAACGCTTTCTTAGAAGAGTTTCCAAGATGAAGAAGACCAAGGTGTAAGAGTTTTTCTTGTTCTCTTATTAAAGAATCACAAAAGGAATCAAAGGAAGGGGACTTGTAGGTTTGTCTTTGAGAAATGAAGACTTCTCTTGTAGAATAGAAGGTGGAAACAAACACAGAATAGGCCGGTCCCAACTTAGTAAGAATGGAGTAGATAAGGCTACTGTCTTCTTTCTTAACCTTAACACCTTCCAAGAGAAGTCTAAGGGTCTTGAACTTGGACAAAAAATCTTCAATGCAAGAAAAATTATTGGGGTCCAATGTAAGCAATTCATTTTCAAGTTGATGGGATTTAAGTTCATTTTTAATTCCAAAGACTTTAGTAATTTGTTGCAGTGCTTCATCAGGAGTATCAAGTTCTGCAATATGGAATCTAAGATCTGGAGAAATAGATATCCCTATCAACCCACGTGCTTGGTCTTGCCTATTTTCCCATTTAGCTGCCTTATCTTCATCTTTCGGTTTGGTCTCTTGGCATGTGGCTATTCTGTAAAGACCTTTACTTCTAAGTAAATCCACAATGTAGGACCACCATTGGAAGTAGTTAGTGCTATCAAGAATGACTTGGCATGGACTTTCCATTTTTAACAGAAACTGAAGCTGTAGATCTTGAAACTAAGTGTACCAATGGAAAGATCTCGAAAAATTAGGCCGTTTCGAAAAAAACGGTTCTGAAAACGGTTTCCGGATGAAGAAGTTATGGCTTTTTGAAAAAAAATTGACGAAGTCGCGACGAAGTGCGGGAATGTGCGGAAATGAAAAAATCCGCCCCCACAAAATGGAGACTTGAACCCAAGACCTCTACTCTCATAAATTAGCTTTGCACTAAGTGAGCTATACAAAAAGTTTGAGAGAGAGAGGGGGGGGTTGATGCTTTGGGTTGCGTGCTTGCTTTGAGAAAGCTCTTTTTCCCTATAAAACAAAAAACACAAAACCCAACACGAACATACAAAAGAAAAACGAACCTTGCGGCTCGAAGTTAGATTTAGCCGGAAACTAAATATTTTCAAAAACGAACCTTGCGACTCGAAGTTAGCTTTAGCTGGAAACTAAATATTTTCCTCAATGTTTCTGATTTTCCGAGATCACACTAAGGCGCAGCGGAAAAGAGCATACACATGAGAAAAATCCTTCCTTTCTGTTTCTAATTTGCCCAGATCGCATAGAGTCGTAGGGCAAAGAGCATACGCAGAAATGAAAGGTATAGATCCGGTAATAAAAAAAGCTAAATAAACCGAAACCGAAATAAACAGAGAGAAAATAACTGTAAACTGCAAATAAACATTGTATACCTCCAGATCTTAAAAATGACACAACTAGGGCTACTCGAAACCTTTTCGCGTGAAACGAAAGGGGTTCCTCATTGGAACAGATGCTCCCAACACAACAGAGTAGTACTCTCGGCCCGAAAGCAGTCAGAAACAGTAGATCTAGGAAACGGCAGTCGGATGCAGTTCTACCGGCTTCAGTTTGGATCACCAACGGACGCGGCCCTCAAATAGCTCTGATACCATGTAGGAATTTACAGGGTAAGTTCCTCAGACAGAACACCAAAGGACACCGCTCACAAACAGATCACAGGTCAATACACCAGTATTTTGACGTGGTTAAAACCCTCAAAGAAGGAAACAGTCCATGACCTGAGCCAACGCGGCCACTTCAGGCAATTTATTAATAAAAGAATGAAAATTTACATATGCTTCTCTCATAGACGGATTACCCTACAAATGGCCCTCCATGCTCTTTAAATAGAGATCATGGACCAATCGAGTGTTAAGTCACGGATCAAGTGTCGATAATACCAAGGAGAGAATGAACCGTCGGATCACTACATATTGTGACCGTTGGATTGTAAGTTACAAAATGTACATGGTAAAGAAACACACTTTACCTAACTCTATACTAGACCAGGTTGTACTTAACTATTTCCTATGTGTCGGAATATCCTAACAAATGGTAGAATCAATCCCGATGCCATAGTATTGTAATGTGACCCCCTCTTGCATAGATTTCCCTGCATAGATCAAAATTTGAAGTCGATTTGGAATACCTATTAGTTGATAAATCTTCTGCTACAAACCTTGTATGCATTCCCGGATCCCAATCCTCACACATATTGACTCCCCAGTCAAGGTTTTGAAAAAAAATTGGGTCGATTCTCCTTCATTCAGACCTCAGGATTGATAGCTCAGATCCACCTTTTTATGGACCGGACCTCTAACATACAACTTTGCAATTTGATCTTCATCTTCAATTCCATTATGCCTCCTTTTTAAAGAATGGTTTGTTGTTCCTTCCACTAGATTGACGAGTGGGAAAGAGACAAGGTTAGCTTGACACAGTAATACTTTGATGAGGTCAAGTCATTTATCTTCACCAACAACAAATACCTTAGATAAGATCATGTTTGTACCAACTAGATCTGCTCCATTCGATTTCCTAGAGCGTAGATCACCATAATGGGGGACACCATACAGATCTAAAATTGGATGGAGCTCCACACAACTAGTCGATTTGTAAGATGAAACCCTTACTAATCATCTCTCAATGCTTCGGTTCTCTCTCCATCTTGTGCTTATGATCCTAGATCTACCAGATCCATATATTGTTTAGTTAGATCTGGATTTGGAATGCTTCTGACTCTGTGGTTTTTCAAAGAGAAAGTGGAGACAGTCCTTGTGGAGCTTATCCCCGTTGAGAAAAAACTTCTCCTTCTCTACCTTCAGATCCGAAAAGGGATAGGCTAGATCTATAGTTGCAAAGACATCTCTGTAGAAATCTAGTAAATATGAGGAAACCTTCACCCAATTAATAGAAATACGCCGATTCTCTTTGCGGTCCTTTACTAGCTGAGTCATTTGTGCTTGCGACGAAAGCGAGAGATCTATTAAAGTGGAAAGTCTGTCTACCCTTCCGCAGATCTATCCGTGTGCCTGTGACTAGAGATCTATGAATTCTTCGGTGCTCTTCCCAGATCTGCCCTCACTCGGATCTGGATCTGTGTGACAGAGGGCGCCAAGGCCATACATGGATACATTGACGACATTCCTCGCTTCGCTGCGTTCACAGGGTTTCGCCATCTCCATCTCCGCCGAAAATCCTCTCTCAATAACAATTGAGGTATTATTCTTAAATACTTTATATATCATCACTCCATCCTCTTCATTGAGTTGTAAATAAGATCTCTATAACTTTCTTTGTCACTTTATTTGTAACAAAGCTATTATAATTAGAACTCACTTTCCAGTACTTTCATTACTTTCTCACAACATGGTATGAGTTAGATTTTGGACTATCATATCTATTATCATAATTGTTCTAACCCAAGTCTTTATACTTTAGCCCATTCAAAAGTGATTTAACTAGTTCATTCATAAGAGTGATATAATGTATAACCATTCCAAAGATAATATAATATACTCGTTAAAGAAACATAAGCTATGCATGAACTACAAGCCTTGTTTTACCTATTCACTGGATCACATACATATACAATGGGTTATGTATGAGTTATATATATATATATCATTTTCAAGGCATATTATAGCTTTACTCAAAGCAATGTAATATAAATCATTTAATTTAACAACATTGCCTCACTAGTCCTATATACATAGGTTGCATTGGCCCTTAAATATAATGGCATTAGCGCTCTGTCCCCTCAATCATAATTTAATTGAATATATATATATATATATATATATATATATATATATATATATATTATGCAACGACCCAAGGTTTATAAATATACAAGGTTCAATCCCTGTACTCCATATGGTGCATGAGAAGTGTGTGGGCCATCCATTGTACACATGCTTGGTTTGGATAGGTGATGAATGGACCACGTATGTACCAACTCATGTTCCCTTCACATGGTTTCTCTTTCCAAGCGTACATCTCAGATCAACGACTTGGTTTTATTCTAGAGATATAACGGTGGAAATCAAAAAGTTTTAAATAGAGTTAAGAAACCCTAATTCATTTTTTCATTTGGTTATTTGCTTTTGGTCTTTGCAGCCAGAGCGTCACATGGCTAAGCTATGGGTTTCAATGGATTTCTTATCACCGTGTGTCCCTTTTACAACTATTATGCTTAATAATTTTTGCGATGACACGCCTATACAACAAAGAGACGCTTTATTGACTTGCGACAGAAGGTGAGGGTTATAAAATTATGATTTTTACTGTATTCATTTACTTTCCACTATCGTCTCGTCGCTGGTGTTTGCTCTACAAACTCGTTCACTTGTTTTCTCTTGGAAAAATTCAGGAGATAACGCTGATTTAGCTTAGAATGGAGATGATTCTTTCGTTATGGTAATTCTCCATAGGCATTTTGTCCTCCTTCGACATTCTACAGGGTAATTAGCTCTAATATCGGTTAATTATACTTAATTCTCTATACATTTGGAGTTATGGGTTTTTTTCTCATTCACTCACAATTTTCACTGTGTAAATTTTTTTGGCGCGTACCTAACTTGAACCTGTGATTTTCTCGATAAGTTTTATTTTTGCCCCAACTTTGGATTTGGCGTATTTTTTTATAAAAGATTTAGGTTGCATTTTGAACTAGGGTTTATCCTTGAAACCCTAAGTGTTGTTTATTGAAGTTTGGGTGTATTCTGATCATGGTTTTTGTTGGGAATTTCTGATAATTCCAAAACAACAAATAACTGAATAGAGAATAATGCTTTGTTTTTCTTTTAACACAGAAAAACTAAAATTGTTTTTGCTGAAGACAGAGTATCAGCAACACACATAAAAGGAAACTTGTATTCATTAATAAGATTGTTGTTACAAAATTCTTCCTCTCACAGAGGGATTTCACCAAGCTTGTTTCAGATGCCTTAAGTTCTTCACTCTGTCTCTGCACTGCTATGCATTACAAAAAAAAAAAAAACTTTGTTTCTTCCTGAAAAATATATTGCTCTGTTCCTTCCTTACTTTGCACTACTATGCATTTCAAAACACTCTGTCTCTACTTGCAAATTTTCTTTACATTGCTGTGTGTAAGAAAAAATATTCCTTACATTCGCACTGCTGCTTTTTTTTCATTACATATTCTTTTTTCAAAACAGGGCATGACTTTTTACGTTTCACTTTTTTTTAAACAAACTACACCCGTGAATTTAAATAAACAGTAAAATTAAAATATCTCCACCTACATTTTACCAACCATAATAAATTACTTCACATCAATTTAATTTCCGGAACGAGGGTACTTCAACATTAATTAATTTTTTTTATTATTAACCGTGGATTTTACTCCACGTTAATCCTACGACTGTCAGCAATATCGCACGACCCTTTCTGACTGAATTTTACCCGCCGGGGAAGTTGTTTTAACAAAAACTGCTCAGACACGTGTCAGCCATTGATTGTGATCGCTGCCCCCTCAAGAAATACCACTTTTCCGTAAATGGCGGTGCGGGGAACTTTGGTGGTTTTGACCTGCAGTTGAAATTAGTATTTCAACACTCCCCTTTAATTTCAACTGCTAGGTTATCAGTCATACCCAAACATTTCCTCAAAAACTCAAAACTTTTCTGCCCCAATGGTTTGGTTAGAATATCTACAACCTGCTCCTGAGTTCTGCAGTGTTGTAAAACAATTTCTCTATTATTTACCAATTCTCTGATGTAATGAAACTTTGTGTCAATGTGTTTCGTTCTCTTATGAAACACAAAATTCTTGGATAATGCAATAGCTGAACTATTGTCACAAAAAATCACAGTTCCTTTTGCTTGCTCTTGGCATAAACTCCTTAACATCATTCTCATCCAAATTGCTTGACACGCTGCTGCTGTAGCTGCCACATATTCTACTTCTGCTGCAGACAATGCTACAATAGGCTGTTTTTTAGAAGCCCATGAAATGGCTCTTGAACCCATGTGAAAAACATAACTAGATGTTCTTTTCCGATCATCTACATTTCCAGCCCAATCACTATCAGTGTATCCAATTAAATCTGAACATTCTGAAACAGTATATAAAATGCCAAACCTTTTAGTACCTTTAACATACCTCAGAATCCTTTTTGCTGCCTGCCAATGTGCTTCTTTTGGCCTCTCCATGAATCTGGAAATTAAACTAACAGCATGCATTATATCCGGCCTAGTTGCAGTCAAATACATGAGGCTACCAACTATTGTCTTGTACAAACTAGGATCAAAATCCTTGTCGTTGTCTTCTTTGCTGAGTTTTAATCCCATCACTGTGGGAGTGATTGCTGTTTTTCTCTCCTGCATATTAAATCTTTCCAACACTTCCTTAACATGTTTTTCTGTGAGATAAAAATCTCATTTCCATTTTGTTCTACTTCTATTCCTAAGAAGTATCTTAGCAAACCCATGTCAGTCATTTCAAATTCTTCTTTCATGATTGTTTTGAAATTTTCAATAATATAATCATCATTACCTGTGAAAGTAACATCATCAACATATAACACAACAATTAGTAATTTACCATCTTTTTCTTTGATGTAGAGAGTGGGTTCTCCCTCACACTTTTCAAATCCATTTTCCAGTAGATAGGAATCTATCCTACTGTACCACGCTCTTGGTGTTTGCTTCAGCCCATAAAGAGCTTTCTTCAATCTGCACACTTTGTGCTCTTGACCTTTCTTTTCATAGCATAGAGGTTGTTCAATGTAAACCTCTTCCATTAACACTCCATTTAGGAATGCTGACTTCACATCCATTTGGTAAACTTTCCACTTGTTTTGTGTTGCTATGGATAGCACTGCTCTCACAGTTTCCATTCTAGCAACTGGTGCAAAAGTTTCCTCATAGTCTCTCCCATACTGTTGCTTATATCCTTTGACAACAAGTCTTGCCTTGTGTCTTTCTATTTTGCCTTCAGCATTACTCTTGGTCTTGTAGACCCATTTAACTCCAATGACTTCTTTTCCTTTTGGTAGTTCAACTAAATCCCATGTATTGTTTCTTTCTATGGCATTGATCTCCTCATCCATAGCTTCTATCAATTTCCTATCCTTAATTGCTTCTTCGAAATGAACAGGGTCATCAACGTGATAATATAAAGCAAACAAGGAGTTCATACCTTCATTTGCTGCCTCTTGTTCATAAATGTCACTTAAATTTCTAAACTTCTTACCTCTTTCATTTGGTGTACAAGTGCTTGAAGAAGCACTTGAATTTCCTCTTTGTGGTGTGCTTGGAGAAGCACTTTCATTTCTCCTCAGGGGTGTCTCTTGCTGCCCTTGTGTTGGTGCTGCTGTTTGGGGATGTATTTCAGCCATCTCCTCATCATCTTCATCATGTGACAAAGAGTTTTTAACATTCACTGTCTTCTCTATGCTTCCATCCCAAGCTTCCTCCTCAATGCACTAAACATCTCTACTCACAATAAGCTTCTTGGTGGATGGGTTATACAACCTATAAGCTTTGGATTCCTCACTGTATCCAATGAAAATACATTTCTCCCCTTTGCTGTCCAACTTCTTCCTTAGTTGATCTGGAATGTGTGCATAGACCACACATCCAAAAACTTTCATGTGGGTGACTCCTTGCTTTGTCCCACTCCATGCTTCTTCCGGCACTCTGTTCATGACTGCTTTTGTAGGGCATCTATTCCAAATGTACGCTGCACAGTGTACAGGTTCAGCCCAATAATCATTTGAAAAATGCTTTGCTTTTAACATACTCCTCGCCATATCCATGATTGTCCTATTCTTCCTTTCGGCAACTCCATTTTGCTGCGGAGTGTACCTAGTGGTCAACTGCTTGTGAATTCCATTTTCTCTACAAAAACGTAGAAATTCCTTGGAGATATACTCACCTCCTCTATCAGTTCTTATAACTTTGATATGCAACCCACTTTGGTTTTCTACAAGTGCTTTGAAATTGCAAAATCTTTCAAACACTTCACTTTTGTTCTTAAGGAAATAACCCAAGTTTTTCTAGTAAAATCATCAATAAATGTTAGTATATAGTGGCTACCTGCAAGTGATAGAGTTTGCATCGGTCCACATAAATCTGGGTGGACAATCTCTAAGGGTGCTTTTGCCCTTATGCTTTTCCCAGATAGAAAACTTTCTCTGTGTTGTTTCCCCAAGATACAACCTTCACAAAGGCTGTTTGGTTTCTCTATCAATGGTAATCCTCTTAACATTCCTTTTCTATTCAACAAGTTAAGACCTCCAAAGTTGAGATGTCCAAATCTCAAGTGCCACAACCAATTTTCATCTTTTGGTTCGCTTTGGAAAGCCTCTTGTGTCATTGTTGCTATTTCTTCTCCATTTTTTAAATCTGCTTTCATTCTGAGAGGGAACATCATGTTCCTTGTCATCTTCACTTCAACAATACACTGTTTGTTGGGTGTTTTATCCATGATGGTGCATATATCATCCACAAAGAAAACATTGTACCCTTTTTGAATAAGCTGACCAATACTTAAGAGGTTACATTTCATTCGAGGAACATAATAAATATCTGCTATGGTTTTATTTTCACCTTTCCTTGTTAAGACATTTACTTCTCATTTTCCCATAACAGAAACTTTATTATCAGTCCCTAGTGTGACTTGTGACTTCACACTCTGATCTAACATAGAAAACAGGGCTATGTTTCCTGTCATATGGTTGCTGCAATCGGAGTCTAGAAACCATACATCTTCACTCTTTTCTTCAGCCATATTACAGGGTGAAAACAAATTATCTTGGCTGATATTTTCTCTAGTGAAATTTGCACTAGTTTTATTATTCATATCATGCTACTTCTTTCTACATTCATTTTCATAATGCCCATATTTTTTACAATAGTGGCATTGGACATTGGATTTATCATACCTTTGTCCTTGAGCATGATTTTGTCCATTTTGTTGGCTGCTGCCTTGGCCTTGGTTCTTATTTGGATTACTGCCTCTTCCTTGAGCATTTGTTGGACTGTTTCTTCCACCTCTGTTTTAGCTTTTACCTCTTCCTCTTTTGTTTCCTCTGCCTTGACCTCTTCCTCTTCCAAAGAACATCTGGGTCTTAAAGGCATGCTTTAGAGATGAGTTTTCATTTCTACTCAATCTCTGCTCATATGTTATCAGTAACGCATGTAGTTCATCAACTGAGAAGTTTGTGAGATCCTTTGTCTCTTCTATGGTGGTGACAATCACATCAAACCTTGAGGGTAGGATCCTCAATAGTTTCTCCATAATCCTCCTTTCTTCAAGAATCTCTCCATGAGACCTTATCTGTGTGACCAGTTCAATCACATGTGTGAAGAATGAGTCAATATTATATGACTCCTTCATGTAGGGAGTCTCAAAATCTCTCCTCAGAAACTGTAGTTTTGTTGTCTTCACTTTCTCCATGCCTTGATACGCTATCTTGAGAGTTTCCCATGCTTCTTTGGATCTCTTGGCTGCTGCTATCCTTGGAAACACACTCTCATGCACTGCTTGATACAAAAAATAGAGGGCTTTAGAGTCCTTCTTCTTATTGCTCTTCAACAGATCTTTCTTTGCCTGAGTTAAGTTATTAAACTCATTTTCATCTGCTGGTTCTTCAAAACCATCCTCAACAAATTCCCATAAGTCTTGGGAAGCAAGCAAAGCTTTCATAGTTATTGCCCAATAGTCATAGTTTTTTCTATTAAATTGTGGGAGCTGAGTATTACAGATATCAATGTTAGTGCTGGCTCTAACCATTCTTGCACTCTTAACTATGCTTCAAAATACTTGACTGTGTATTTAAAATAACTGATTGTCTTCAACAGTAACACAAAAAACTAACTTGAGAAATACCTTGGATTCTTTCTTCACTGAGTCTTCACTCTGCTGGAGAAGTTGCTGCAGCAAGAAATCCTTCCTTCAGCTTCTTTGACACTTTCAAAGAGCCTGGACAAGCTCTGATACCATGTTGGGAATTTTTGATAATTCCAAAACAACAAATAACTGAACAGAGAATAATGCTCTGTTTTTCTTTTAACACAAAGAAACTAAAATTGTTTTTGCTGAAGACAGAGTTTTAGCAACACACATAAAAGGAAACTTGTATTCATTAATAAGATTGCTATTACAAAATTCTTCCTCTCACAGAGGGATTTCACCAAGCCTGCTTCAGATGCCTTAAGTTCTTCACTCTGTCTCTGCACTGCTGTGCATTACAAAAAAAAAAAACGTTGTCTCTTCCTGAAAAATAAACTGCTCTGTTCCTTCTTACTTTGCACTGTTGTGCATTTCAAAACACTCTGTCTCTGCTGGCAAATTGTCTCTTCCTGAAAAATAAACTGCTCTGTTCCTTCTTACTTGGCATTGTTGTGCATTTCAAAACACTATGTCTCTGCTTGCAAATTTTCTTTACACTGTTGTGTGTAAGAAAAAAATTCCTTACATTCGCACTGCTACGTTTTTTTTCATTACATATTCTTTTTTCAAAATAGGGCATGAATTTTTACGTTTCACTTTTTTTTTAAAACAAACTACAGCCGTGAATTAAAATAAACAGTAAAATTAAAATATCTCCACCTACATTTTACCAACCGTAATAAATTACTTCACATCAATTTAATTTCTAGAACAAGGGTACTTCAGCATTAATTAATTTTTTTTATTATTAACCGTGGATTTTACTCCACTTTAATCCTACGGCTATTAGCAATATCACACGGCCCTTTCTGACTGAATTTTACCCGCAGGGGAAGTTGTTTTAACAAAAATTTCTCAGACACGTGTCAGCCATTGATTATGATCGCTGCCCCCTCGAGAAATACCACTTTTCCGTGAATGGCGGTGCAGGGAACTTTGGCGGTTTTGACCTGCAGTTGTAATTAGTATTTCAACGCTCCCCTTTAATTTCAACTGCTGGGTTATCAGTCATACCTAGACATTTCCTCAAAAACTCAAAACTTTTCTACCCTAATGGTTTGGTCAGAATATCTGCAACCTGCTCCTGAGTTCTGCAGTGTTGTAAAACAATTTCTCTATTGTTTACCAATTCCCTGATATAATGGAACTTTGTGTCAATGTGTTTCGTTCTCTTATGAAACACAGAATTCTTGGATAATGCAATAGCTGAACTATTGTCACAAAAAATCACAATTCATTTTGTTTGCTCTTGGCATAAACTCCTTAACGTCCTCCTCATCCAAATTGTTTGACACGTTGCTATAGCTGCCACATATTCTGCTTCTGCTGTAAACAATGCTACAATAGTCTATTTTTTAGAAGCCTATGAAATGGCTCCTGAACCCATGTGAAAATTCCATGGGAATTTCTGATAATTCCAAAAATTCTGGCCTTTTTAGAGGTGAATGTCTGTCTTAATTCTTTTTAGCCACCTCCATCCTGTAGTTTTTGTACTCCGATTGTCACCTCGAGCCTAGGGTTTTTAAATATTTAACCCTAGTTTCATCATTGTTTTGTATTATCCTTTTAAATGACCATGAAAATCTCAGGACTTATAATCGGAGTTGTCTATAATGCGACTTTTTGGAGATTCCGGTGACGGAATCCGGCGGAAGAAATTGAGGTTAAATCTTGATTTGTTGTAGTTAAAATGGTTTTTTAACTGCATATTTGGATTCAGCACCCTGGAAAACCCCTGGGACGCTTTCATTGTGCAGAAACTAACTATCAAACTTGCGATTCCAATAAATTCCTGCCGAATTTCGACCGGAAAAACCCGCCGGAAAAACTTTCAAAAAGTCGCATTATAGACAACTGCCTTATAATCTCTTTGCACAATTTTTTAATTCGAACTAGGATTCTTTACACTTAAAATGTAATTACCTTTTCTTCAAGATATTACACTAACTTTGATTTCCTCCCGGAATTTACAGGGTACTAGTGTTCGATAGAACGCATGCAACCTTCCAGGTATATACTCTGTTGAAATAATAATTTGTTTTTATAATTATACCCATGCCCTTCTATTATCGGTTTTAATTCCATGTCTTGACTCTGATATAGATATCGGTTCGATGGAGCGTATTCACTTGGTTTGTGCTTTCTGCAAGTCAACCCTTGACCACCACGACTAAAATCATCTCTTTATTATTACAAGTCGGCCACATCCGCTTTATTCAGTGTCCGCTTGTGATGTTAATTTTAATGGTTCGTTGGAAGCGACTGAATGTCTTTTTTCTCTAGGCTTGGTAGTAGGGTCTTTTTCATTATTTTACTAACCCTATGAGGGTTTTAGTTTATTCAAGGTTATGAGCCTTTACGTACTATAGAATTTTACTTTTATTGCAGACTTGATGTATGGAATTCTGGAAATAATTGTATATAATTTTTTTGCTGTGATATTAACTTCCCATCCTCAATTTATGAATTTGATCTTTCTATTTCTCTTACACAATTGTGCCTTCAAATTGTTATATATATTTTTCATGGATACTTTGGTTAGAGTTTTTAGATATACATACGTGTACTCGTTGTAAGTAATTGACTTACAATTTATTTTCTAAGGCTAATTATGAAAGTCGGGTTCTTATTTTCCAATTGTGTTTTTTTGGCATAATTTAAATCTCTTCTTGTAACTTTAACAATAATAATTGTTTTTTCCTCAATTTGTA
This sequence comes from Pinus tabuliformis, assembly GCA_031772625.1. NCBI lineage: Eukaryota > Viridiplantae > Streptophyta > Pinopsida > Pinales > Pinaceae > Pinus > Pinus tabuliformis. The sequence goes on from CM062816.1 coordinate 1,609,362,407, forward strand.
TGAGCGTGGCCATACTTTTCTTAAATTACTTTACATGTCCTAAAGTTATAGTTGTGACTTTAACAATAATAAAAGGATTGTTTTTTCCTCAATTTGTATTAGCCTGACCATTCTTTTATACTTTTCTTAAATTACTTTAAGGCACACATTATTTACCTTTGTAGTTTAAAGTAATTCACAATAAGAAAGTCAACATTTGTCAAAGCATGTACACATACATTGAAATTCAATGTATTTAATAAGATTTTTCTTATAATATTTATATTCATATATTTGCCCCAACTATTCTTTAGTCTATACTTTATTAAGTATATTGCGGTATGAACTATCAGTAAGTGTTCACACTCCATGAAGACACGTTGTCTGCAAACAAGATTGTGTATATATATAATTATATATACATATTTTAACTTATTATATTTATTTGTGGAAGTTACGTTAAACTATCAACTTCGTTATAATTACTATGAGAATAAATATTTTGTCAGCATAAGAAAACTTAGAAACTAAGCATTTGTCAAAGCATGTACACATACATTGAAATTCAATGTATTTAATAAGGTTTTTCTTATAATATTTATATTCATATATTTGCCCCAACTATTCTTTAGTCTATACTTTATTAAGTATATTGCGGTATGAACTATCAGTAAGTGTTCACACTCCATGAAGACACGTTGTCTGCAAACAAGATCGTGTATATATATATAATTATATATACATAGTTTAACTTATTATACTTATTTGTGGAAGTTACGTTAAACTATCAACTTCGTTATAATTACTATGAGAATAAATATTTTGTTAGCATAAGAAAACTTAGTATATTTTCTCGCTTGATAGTCTATTATTGTGGTATGAACTATCAGTAAGTGTTCATACTCCATGAAGACACCTTGTCTGCAAACAAGATCGTGTATATATATGATTATATATACATATTTTAACTTATTATACTTATTTGTGGAAGTTACGTTAAACTATCAACTTCGTTATAATTACTCTGAGAATAATTATTTTGTTAGCATAAGAAAACTTAGTATACTTTCACGCTGCATAATCAAGAGTCCTAACTAAACTCAAATAAATTCGAATAAATTTAATATTAATGGTATATAAGTTTACTATATCTATTCCATCTTTCTTTATCATAAATTCCTTATCTGAATTTATGAACTTTATTGTCCTATAGGAATAATTACAACATTCCCATTAAATTCTGTTTTTACTAACTCATAGGAGTCTTACCTTATACTTCTAGTGTATGCAATAATAACAATGAGATTTAATCATATTCTTCTTTATATTCTTTATATTAAATACCCTAAGAATCTAGTTATTTTGATTCTCTTTTTCCAAGAATTAGATTAGGATCCCTTCTATATACAAGAATTTAACTATAGAATTTCAATATACAATCTCAGGCATATACTACAATTTAATCAAATAAATTAGGATCCCTTCTATATATAAGAATTTAACTCTAGAATTTGTATATACAATCTCGAGCATATACTACAATTTAATCAACTCTAGAATTTGTATATACAATCTCGAGCATATACTACAATTTAATCAAATAAATTAGCCTTCTAGAATTTGTATATACAATCTCAAGCATATACTACAATTTAATCAAATAAATTACCCTAAATTAAATATTCAACCTGTAATAACCATAATATTATGCATAAACAATTTTTTTCATAATAACTATTCTATTTATACAGACATTGTTCTACTCATAACAATTTACTCTTTTTGCTCATCATTCAACACAACTCATAATTATAAATAACATTGACGAATATATATATTTCAACATGTAAACAGTAAAATCACAATCATCTAAATGTAACCAACCGCTTGGGAATATTTAGGGAGAGAGCACGTTCTTCCCAACCAACGAATTGCAACTAGCAATTCCCCCTGAGCTCAAACTTTCTTGCATCTAGGAATAACAACCTCCTTTGTATTCCTTACTGGTCTTCTTATAGTTCTTCCCATCAGATTTTTCCTTAGCAATGTCATGCTTTTAGGGTATGCAACACTTAATTACCTAGGATTTTTAATTCAAAAAATAAAAAGTCTTTCTTTTTCCTTTAAAGCACGCCTTTTTTCTCTTGGTACACTTTTTCATTTTATTTTTATTTTCACCCAAATTAGCAATTTTCGCCAGCGAAGTTCTTAACATGATATTTATCTCCCATTATGCTATTCTTAAATTAACAGTTTTCTCTTGAGATTTTTTGGAGCATATTTGGGAAGGTCCACTATGTGGATTTGACCACTTAACAAATCTCTCTAAATAACAAGAATTCTATATTATTCATGTGCTCTTTCCCAATTATTCCCAAAAAAACTCATTTATTCATCAAATAAATTTAATTACGTAATCAAATAATTTCAATCCTGCCTTCCATAGCCATTAAGTTTGAACAATAATTCAATAATCTAAAAATAGTTATGTCTTCAAAAGAAAATCACAGGGGTGTCACATTCGAAAAAGGAGTCAAAAACATCCATCAACAAAATCTAACCATGCCAATCACCAACTTGTTTGGGAGAAATTTCTTGACGCTTGTTGTAAGTATAATAAAGACGCAAGGGATTATTTTTTAAGCAAATGAAGTTATTCATTGAAACTCCATTTGTCGACCAACCATAAGATAAGCAAATGAAGTTATTCATTCAAACTCCATTTGTCGACCAACAATAAGATAGGGTTGGTGATGGTGGGGTATATATTCATGAGATAAATTGAAAAAAGAAAAATAAAATAGAAAGGGAAGAAAAAAGGTCAACTAAAGTTTAGGATACAATATGAGAGGAAGACTGCTAGTCAAAAAAGTATCAGGGTACACTTTCAATGAAGATTTGGATATGAAAATCCAATGGCTAATGCATGATGAAAGAATCCTCCAGTAGTCACAACAAAAGAAAACTCTGGAGCTACATATTAAGGATTCACAGGACTCATCTAACGTTTCCAATTAGAGAGGCATAAAGCTAACAATTTCATTGGGAATTTATAGTCTATAATTAATCCTTATTCGAGGGAGGAATTTAGATGACATGGAAGTGAATGATTCTCAACCGACGGCACCATGATCTCCCACAATGAATATAACATGTCCTAGCATAAGATACTTCCTAACTCAAAGGATCAATATCGAATTAGAACCTTCCTCTATTTGGTATAGAAGAGATGGCCAAGGAATTCTAAAGGATTTTCTCCTAATAGAAATCCCATTTGCCAAGCAAAATTAGGTAAATAATGAGGAAAACAATGACATTCTTCTCCATATTAGAGATATCACGAACATACCCCTTATTGAAATTGGTATCCGCTGAAGAATATGATTCAAGGCAAAGTGATGAATTGTCGCATCCAGAGACAAACTAATTTTTCGAGTATTTATGCGAAGTGTGTCAAATAGATGGTATTCCATCAACAACTTTGAGTGTCAAAGTTGAATGTGAAAAGCAACTCAACAATTGAAAATATACAAAAGCCGACTACAGAAGTATAAATCGACACATCAAGAAAATAAATTGAATCGACACAACTAAGTACTTATGTCTGCCCACCTTCGGTCTTAGAAAATTCAACACAAGATCCTCCAAAAAAATAAAATATAGGACTTCGTTAAATTCTCGTATATGAGATCAACAAAGACCTTAGAAAGAACCGATTTGTGTGTGAAATTTTTTGGGATGTCAATGATGAAGCCAAATAAATGGCCCAATTCATCAATGCCCTTAGAAAAATAGCCCTCGCATGGTTTATGAAATTTATAGATAATCAAGCTAGAACCTAGAATGAAATCAAGACAAGTTTCCTTAAATTCCTTAAAGCTCAATATATTAAGCATCTTGCAACCTACTACTGAAAGAAATCAAACAAACATAGGATAGTTAGTTTGAGAATATGATAAAATATTTAAAGACTTGTTAATTCTAATACCATATGTGATCAACAAATCTCTTCTAGTGCAATGGTACGTTGTTGCATTGTCACAAAGAGTTAGAGGGGCCGCCCTTAAGAATGCACAAAATCACAACATGTGAAGAAACTTTAAAAAATGCCCAACACATTGAAATAGACGATGGTTGGCTGTCAACCTCCTCATCAATGGAAAAGTGATTTCAAGAAAAAAATTGAGCAGTTATAACAAGCTCTCGTTAACCTTATCCTATGATGCAATGAATTTTGGTGCACCAGTTTCCATAGCGAATGACACACTAAGGACAATTGCAAATTGATAGAAAATATTGAGCAAGACGTTCGACATGTACAAATAGATATATATAGTGACATTTTCCAAGTTGTGTTGAATAATAGTATAAGAGAAGGCCAATACAACTTAAATAATGCAAAGGCAAAGTGATGTGCAATATGCAAGGAAGCCATCCACTTGCACACATGAATGTCAACTAAACAATAAAAATAAGCCAAACTATCATACCCTTTACCAGACAGTGATTTGACTAGTCAACTATTACAACAACCCAATCATGATGAGGAAACATGTATCACTAGAGAGGCAATGGATATCAGGGTCGTGAGGATATCAAGGGAATCGAAACAATCAGGGTGGAGTCAATGAATGTTTTGGACATGGTCAAGGATAACTTTACTGTTACACTTGCTGATGGGGGGGAACATGGGACCCAACTATCCATTCAAATACATAATCGGCCATTGCTTCTGCAACATTTGTGGATTGGATGATCACTCTATCGAAGATTGCCCTAAAATCCTTGAAAATTAATGAGTAACCGAGTTATCAATATGTTCCACTCTATCCCAAAATAAGAAGTTTTAAATTCCAAAAAATTGCATGTCATCACCAAATCGGGGGTAGAACAAGGAGGAATACCCAAAACATGAGAAATGATACAACCAACAAAATCCATTGAGTCATATCCATGCCTTCATGGTCATGGCGATATTATAAGAGGTAGTCAACCTTTCAAGAGAAAATATGGAACTAAAACATTGACTAGAGATAACATCATAGAAGAATTTATAGATTTTGTAAAAAGTGAACATCGAATTTGTAGGTTTTAACCCCATACAGAAATTCCCTGCATACGAATTCTAAAAATAGAAAATAAACAATGGTGAGAGCATAACACATAAAACAAACATACACATAGATTTCCCCTGGATCCCAAAACTGGGACTATCAGATTGATTTTTCATTATGTTCCTTTCAATGTTACAATACATATATATACATGTTGAAGCATCCATAAACCTCAATCCATTAACCCTGGATTAGAACATAACCGTAGTTCCCTTGACCAGATCTACAAAATACCATGGACCAAAAATCATCGTGCTCAAAACCATGTGCAAAATCCATGCACAAAACCATAGGCAGGTCCGCCCACCTAATATAGGGTCCAATTTTTTTTTCTTGGGGTGCTGCCTCAGACATCGTAGAGGGGGGCTACCACCCCCTTCAAACCCCCCAAAAAAGGGGGCTTCCGCCCCCCTGTGAACCACCCGTTGCGCCTTTGCGCAATGAAGGGGGGACTAGTCGTGGAAAGAATATAACACAACCCAACAAAATTGGTCACCTAATCAAGCTACTTCACATACTCAAAGATTATAAGGAAGATCAAAGGCTTTCTAAAAACATACGAAAATTATCCCAGGATAAGCATTTATAAGACTATGATACTCAATTTTGTTTTGAGATAGATGGACGTATGATAGCAGAAGTCATTGCCAAATTTGGATCATAGGTTAATATTCTTGTAAGAGAAACCTGTGTAAATCTAGGAAGATTGGCCTTGCAAAGGATGAAGAATTATCTAAAACTAGTAGATCAGATATTTTTGGAGTCCATTTTTAGTCTAAATCATGTTCAAATGTTTATTATGGGCATCTCGACATTTTTCGATTTGGAAGCTATCAACCTAGTCGAAGGGATACCATCTTACCTAACTTAGGTAAGATGACCATAGGGTTGGAACACGAAAGCTACTATTTCCCTTGAAGGAGAATAGATAAAACTAAAGGGAAATCATAGAAATATGTAATCTTGTTGGACCCCAAGAAAGAAAGCCTTGGATCAAATCATTAGATGATGACACTAAAAAAAAAGCTTATATAAGATTATGCAAGAGGATAAGGACAACATGGAGCCTAATGCAATAGGAGAGATTCATGTAGGATCCCCCCTCTCCATTAGAAAAAATTCAAACATCAATTTGTACAAATGGCATATTGGTGATTATGAATCCAAAACTAAGGAATGTTGGAGAATCGAAGTAGTAATAATTAGAAAAACTCAACCATGCTTCACGGTGAAAGCAATACCAATTATGGATGAAGGAAAAGAGAGAGAATCCTCAGAACTACTTCCATCCAACCTAAAAGGAGAATTTGATACACCACCCAGAGTTAAAGAGAAAAGTTCTCCTTTGACTCACATTGATGAAGTGTCCAGGTCAATATGTGAGTAAGGAAGGGTAAAAAGTCTTGTCCAAATTTTCATTGGATAGGAAGCCGGATGGTGGGACACCCATCCCCCCTTACTTCAAACATGCTAAAATACTACAACATAATTTGTGGAACAATTTTGGGTGAAGAAAATTTCTACAGCAAACAACATTCCATAGTTTAATATAGGAAATGACCCTATAGCCCATATTCAATTATGCAAAATTGAATGGAATAATTGGTTATAGATATGAGAGAGTTTGGCCACACATATTTCCCAACGCTCTTGATGATTTTTGGAACAAATGGTATAAAGTTGAAGGAGCTCGAGGGAAAACACTCCAATGAAATGAGTTAAAGAATAATTTTATAACATATTTTGAGTTCTACCTTGTTGACGAATAACTACATGAAACATTTCATCACATTAAAGAATTTATCTTGAAGAAAGCTCATGTTCGAAAAGTAAAAAAGGGAAAAATTAAATTCAACTACTCGGCAACTTTGACATGTAATTATCTATCATACCAACCATTAATCATAAGAGAAGTTCCCTAACTATACATGGAAAATATTAAATCGCAAGGAAGAGATTTCATTGGAAAAGGAACTATCTTGAGAGCTAGAAAAACATTAGAACACTATTTAAAATATCAAAAGAGAAGGAAAATAGACCCGAGAAACTAGATTTTCCACCTGCCTATCCAAAAGTGAAGGTTGGAGACTAGAAATTTGTGAGTCAAAGTCCCCTGAATGGATGCACATTGACCTCAAAATTAAAGAAGTTGACATCTCTAACTATGATTGACCAAAAATGGCCTGACTAGGAGATTACTAGTAGAAGAAACAAACCACATAATTTATTGAACTCCTTAAGGAATAGCAAGTTATATTTACATGAGATTATAAAGACTTAAAAGGACTTATAAAAGAAATGGGAGAGATAAAAATCAACCTCACTGAAAGAGCCAAGCCAATAATGAAACGACCATACAAATTGGCCCATAAATACAAAACCATTATGCAAAAGGACATAAGAGGGATGCTAGCTACTCGGATCATCTATCCGATACATAAATCAAAATGAGTGAATCCTATGGTTTTGTAAAAAAAAAGGCATGACCCAAAGAAACTAGGAATTTGTGTTGATTTTTGTGGTTTGAATAAATTAGTAGTCACACATCCATTTCAAACACCCTTCGCAAATGAAATCATAAATGAAGTGGTAGGTCACGGATGTTATTCTTTCGCGGATGGATTTTCATGTTATAATAAAGTACCCATTATAGAGGAGGATCAAGAAAATAGAAGTTGATTCCTTTGTATATAGAGTCGTGCCATTTGGATTAATGAAGGCTCCAACTATTTTCTCTAGAATCGCAGTTGATCTAAATGTTGGGAAAACTTGTTAATGCTATGCAAGCTCCCTCATCAGTATTAAACAAAATGTGTTTAGGATCGTCTCAAATTAACCAAAATGTGAGGAATCATGTGTCAAGTATTGAGTGTCTTTTATGAGAAATTTATGAGGTTAATTAGTTGTTTAAAACACATTTCAACAAGTAAATTTCAGAGAAATAAAACATAGCAACTCATAACACAATGCTGATAAAGGAGTTCACCTCTCCTAGGCTACATCTCCTTGGACCTGCTTCAATGGCTAGGCCCTCTTTGGATTAATGGTCAATTCTCTGATTACATGCACATGAAGTGTTCCAATAGATTTGCAACCTGCTCCATTGGATTCAGAAGATCTAAAAATCCAAAAAATGACTATCCAAGCTCTGCAATTGGACTTCAGTTGGTCTAGGCTTGAATTCCTCTCCCGGTGGCCCTAAGCTTCCTTAAATTTCAACGTAGTAAAATCACGTACATAAGTGCATTTCTGCCTCTGCAACCTATTCCATTGTGTTCAGAGCATCCAAATCATCTAGGAATGACTTTTTTCTAAGCCAAAATTGGTTGAAATATGCAAAAGTCATGGTCTCTTCAGTTTTCCCTAGGAGAAATTCACCAAATATGGAGAAACTTCAGTTAACCCCGCCAAAATTGCCACAATGCCGGATTTGTCGAACTTTCCAAACTGCTGCCAAGTTAGTTCCCAATTAATTAGGGATAAGCATGGGTTAATTAACACTAATCTTGCTTAGCGCATAGCACTGGCCTCCGGTTATGGTGTATGGTCATATGCGGAGAGGGCTAGCCCGCAGGGCTGGCCCTCTCCTCCTCCAACCACTACTTTCTATCCCTTGAAATATAATTTTCGCCCACCATATGTTAAGTCCAATGGTTGTGGCATAGAGGTGGAGCATGGGGCTTGTGCAGGTGAGGTTGCGGGTTCAACTCCACCTTGAGAGGGCACGTGGCGGTCTCCAGGGTTGCCACGTGTTAGCCTCTCATTGGTCCACCTCAATGCCCTTGACCAAATAACGTGCCGACACTTGTCACCATTCGATTGAGTCACTTGCAAAAATATTCTAGGATTATTCCAAGGAATATTCTTTGGAATATTCTTTTTGTTGACTGGGTTGTATGGATGCCTATTCAGCATCCTAGTCAACCCTCTACCCAAAATTTTCCCTATTTGTGAAAGCGGACATAAGTCTCTATATTTCTCATACGAGCTCCATTTTGAGTGAAATGAGTTGCGTTGGGATCATATCGTCGAGATGGACACGATCGTTTAGGTTTTGAGCGATTTTGAACACTTTGAGTTTTAAATTTTTGCCCCTAATCCATATTCCGATCACTCCTTTCCACTGATAGGCTTTTGGACTCACAAAATTTTGAACTCACAAAAGATGGTTATGTGATGAGAAATGAATACTATTCTCCTTCCCAAGTCCTATCAATTGATTCTAATTGGAAAAATCTCCATGACAACCACTTGGGTTCATTGATATGCCTTACCTTGCAAATGGCTTGGCACTTCAACCAATGTTCTCCTTTTACTGCTGATCCAATCCAACACTTGCTGGTTTCTTGCTGATTAAAAACCCTGTTGTACCAAAGCGATCCCTCGGTGCTTGGAAAGCTTATTGATGCCCTTCCCATTAAGAACCATGTTCCTCCTTTGCAACACATGCATTCGATGCAAGCTTCTCCTTGGAAACCACTTTTCCAAGTTAAGCCCATCTAAGTGAACTACAATAATGAGTTCCAATATCAGTAATAACAAGAAAATAAATGACTATTCTTTTACCTCCATGATTCCAAATTCCACACCTGAAAGAATGCATTCGCCATCTCTTTTGCTTCTTGGTGTCAACACATCAAATGGTCTACAATGGCTGCAATTTTTTTGGCATTTTTATCCGCTTTCGCTTCTTGATTTCATCATCTTCCAGTATTAACATGTTTCTCATGTCATGATTTGAGAATGAAAGCTAATCATGAGCCTCTTGCTCAAGCGTGGACCTTCCAAAATCCTGCGACATCTTGTCACAAGAAACACCATTAAACTTTAAAAACACTCATGCAAGAATATAACTGGACGACCTCTTCCTTTTGCTTCTTCAAAGCAACAAATGTCACATCATGTGAACACCGCCATGTATTTTTACATCTTGTTTTATAAACCATCAACTAAACACAAGTCGACAAAACTTGCTTCTACAAACAACTGACCTTCAAGTCAAGCTAAAACATGTACAACAACTTGACGATTTACAACAAGAATTCCATTCTCATGAAACAATTCGTCACATCTCCCTTTCATCTTTGGAGACAAAATCAACTGTTCCAAGATGATATAACATACATGTAACAATCAATTGACCACACAAGCCAAAACTCATGCATGTCCAAATGATCGACATTCTCAAGTTGACAACATACATGTTAACAAAGCAATCAACCAACACAGGTCAATCACTAATGCATGTTCAAGCACAATGAAACTATTAAAAATTCCACTATTCACATACACAAAATCTCATGCATGTATAACAATTCTCAACTCTCTCACAAGTAAAATCACAAGTAAAAGAATCCCACTGGTATGTACGAGTACTTAATGCGCTGAAATGACCAAATTTGCTGCAATAAAGTGAGTCAACATACACCACTTTCGAACACCTTCCTGGCGTAAAGATGCAAGTTCAAGAATGTAACATGCATGCAAATTTGTAGTTGCAAATTGCCATATTTTCTGCATCTAAGTGAGTCAACATAACTCTACTTTTCCATCATCTTGCTTCATGCAATATGCAACACACTTTTAGGAGAAAAGAAATGTACCCAAATAACAAGGAAATTAATCAACAAGGCAAGATTTGCATCAATTATCAAAAGAAATGCAAGGCATTAATTGGTTAAGAAATATAGCCATCTCTTTCCAAACCATTTCAATGGCACTTCTTTCAGTTGCATTTCATCATGTGTATCATCTTGACCCACATTAATTATGGAATCCTCTTTTCCATTCTTGCCAAAACCTCTCTCCACCTTCTTCAAATGTCGTGGATGGCTTGTTTGATGCAAAGTTCAACATTTGTCTACAAGATGACCTTGCTTATGGAAATGAGTGCAAAATAATTGCATCTTCTTTACAAAATGGTTTCTATTATCCAATGGACCTTTGGCTTTCTGTCTCTTTTATTTGAAAGTTTCTTGTGTATGGCTATCCTCTTCCAACACCTCAAAACAGTATGGTTATTCAAACCACAAAAGGAACATGTAAATTTTCTCCAAATCTTATGTGAAGATTTACCATGTTTATCACAATCAAAATAAACTTGATTAAAGACAAATTTATACCTTGCACATTCACCTTTGTCACCTTCTTGAGGAGGTGAATTTGATGAGGTAGTGGCTCTCTTTGGAATACCAACAATGGTTTAAATGACCTTAGAACTTTCAACATCCTCTTGTTTTCCATTTCCACTAGTTGCATGCTTATGAGCATCTTCTTGCAAAGTGGGTATAAAACTTTTGCATTCCTAATGAATACAGACTTCACAAGCTTGAGGTAATGAACATGTAATGAAAGTCCCTCTTGGAACACCTTCATGTGCCTCCTTGGCTTTGGAGCATTATCCATGATGTTGTCCATAACCAAGACCCAAATACCTAGGCTTTTCCTCAACAACAATTGGCTCAACTATGCCTTGTGCATGTTTTCCTAACCCTTTACCTTCATAACTCATGTTCATCAATAATTTGGACCCTATTCCTCTAGTGTCTTTAAAAAGCACCAAAACATTCATTTTGAGAGGAAATTGAAAATAAACTTGAAATGCATACCTCATTTTCATGCACATACTTGGCTAGGTGTCACACAGAATGGGTCGATCTTGTGGACAAGATAGACCTTCCTAGAATCTAAAGAAGACCTAATGACAAGCAAACCAATCACAAACTATCTTTCTCTAAATATGCATTTATAAACAAACGCAAACAAGTGTTTTAGGCCTACCTTAGGTCCAACGCAAGTTTGTGGAAGCCTCGCTCCTTCGATCCAAATGAGCTCCCTTGTCACGAATCTGCAAACACAAATAAGCAAACAAATTAAATAGCACCTGAAAAGCCAATATCATAAAACATATTTAACATGAAAGTCAAGGAATTCATGAAACAAATGACATGAGACAATTTGTTGAGAAAAATGAATCTGATTGCAATAATTCAAATCAAAGAAGAACTTTACAACCTGTGCCTTGACGCTGTACAAGCTTCTCCCAGGGTCCAGCAAGAAGTCTCCTCTACTTTGACAAGTTTCACTCTCTTCCCAATGAAGCCAAAAAGGTATGTGATCTCTCCTCTTAAGCTCAACTAGGAAGTCTTAATTTCACCAACATTTACCCTCAAAAATGTTCAGCTTCTAACCTCCCTAGCAACCAGCCCAATGCCTGAATTTATAGTGCAATGGAGGGAAGTTACTAGGTCCTCCTTCAAAGGGATAAAGCCCTCCTTCAAAGGGATAGCTCCTCTCATCAAGGGATTAGCTCCTTCTCTTTTGGGATGCATGAACCACCTAAGAGCGGCCAATCCACGTCAAAATTCCTTCTAGAATCATCTAGAATTAACCCAAAGTGAGTTTTTTAGAATAAACTTGCGCCTTTTTTACTTTCACAGGGGTCCGCACCCACACCTTTAGGGACAGAGCGGGCAGGTCCGCAGTTTTTGTAAACAGGAGGTGCGGGACTGCAGGCAACAGTGAGAGAAAGTGTGGAACCAGAGCTTTGTTGATTTTCAATGTCTTTCTCTCATTTTCAAAGCTTGACTTGAAGAGCTGAGGTCTGAGACTTGCTTAGGAGGATAGTACAAGTGATGATAGACCCATACTGACTGCAAATAATCATGGTGACGATATTTTTGTGTAACAGATTTCCCCCTAAAGTGCGAAGTCTGTAGTAGATGAGGATTTCATTTATCATTTAGGAAGAGTGAAGTACTTTATCATTTCGAGGATCATCTTGTGGAGAGCCCGGTTGGAACCTGTAAAAACATTCAATGCAAGATATATATATATGAGATCATTTCATCGCTGAGGTAGGCATTCCCATACTCAGATCAAAACTGACTTAGAAAACTAACTACTTCTCTGATACAGGAATGATCTTGTAATACATCACAAGTATAGACTCATGTGGACACAGTATGGACACAACCATCTGTTTATAAATAGTCCATTATATAATGAATACAAAATTCCTCGCACCTTGGATTATGGAAACTAGATCCAGGGTCTTCATTTCTACTTCCCGAAACAGTATGATTCTATCCATGCGAATGAATGTGTTGAAGTCGAACATGGTAGAAACCACTTGATTACCATTCAACGATGTAAACTGTTAACAAGTGTGAGAGAAACCACCAGTGATGTCAATGGCTCTCAAAGTACCCAATACAATCCATGAGATGTGAATAAATGTGTTGATGTCGAACATGTCATGGAATCCTTTAATCGAAGGTCAATGATGCAACCTGTCATCAAAGGCGAGAAACCTGCCATTGAGGCATGCAGATCCCAAGGTACTGACGATTTCTAGATAATGAGCTGAAGTCGATAGAAAGTGATCCGTTGCAGGCAAGCCCACAACACGAAATCATAGATCAAGTTGAAGAAATTTAGTTGCAAGGACTAACTCAGGGATGGTCAAGATGGATGATAGATATTTTGTAGATGAATGGCTTATTGGCAGTGACCTCTTGAACACATAACGACACAATAGATGGCTTGGTGACAATTGACCCAAAGTTAATACCCAGAAATGGCTGAAGACTTTCAATGTGGTTTGATCAACTGTTAGGCAAAGGATTTCCCAACCCAGGTGAATAAAAGTGTTGTGTTCAAGAGCGGTTACAAAGTATGACAAACAGGCTCATTTTTCTCTCTTTCCCCCACCATTTCTGGCAAGTACCTCTTTATTTTTGACAAGCTTGAGGAGGATAACATTTGCTTGATTATAAGCTCATCCTTCGGATGAGTCCAACTTAGTTTAAATTCGAACCCTAAGAGGGAGTGATTCGTTCCTGTTTGTAATTGAACAGGTCCTTTACTGTGAAATTTTAACGAGTCCAGTATAGGAGAAACTCGGCGTTTTTCAATTTTAGAGAGTCTGAAAAAACTTAAGAAGACTACAGGGTTGACCTTTTTCGTAAATTTGTGTCTCCCAAGCCCGAAAAAGTATAAAATAATACTTGAGAGAACCGCTTGATCATTACGACCAAGGAGTACTTTTCGTAATTAATGCCCCTAATCCAAAAAAGTAAAGAAGCGATCAACGACACGTCATTTTATAACCAATATCGAATTTGAAATGAAAAAAATCCGGCAATTTTTTCATGTTTTTACGGTCAGAAAAGAGTTGTAAGTGGATCGTCTTTTATTTCCGTTTTAATGAGTTTAAAAGAAAAACTTGGCGATCTTTTCATGTTTTAGGAGTCAGAAAAGAGCTTAAAGGTGACTCTAAATGTTTTTTCGTCGAAAATGATAGATTTCGCCTGAATAATCCGTTATCCTGAACAAAAATGTCAACATTACTCATACCTGTTTGAAATGGATAAAAATGTTGCAAAAATACCTTTTCAAAGTGAAACATAAACAAATTTACAATTTATTTACTTAAAAAACTTATAAAAAGGGCTTTCGTCAATTCATTTTTACCGTTTGAGTTTTGGGTGAGAAAATAGTGCTTTTGTTCAGAAAACTTCCCGTGAAGATTGCGGAAAATCCAACCGTCGGAATCGAACGCCGTCTTCTCCAGGTAATCCACATCATCCCACTCTTCATTTTTAACCATTTCATTTTTTGTTTTAGGTTTTTATTTCATTTTTTGGAGGGTTTTTAGGCTTAAAACCCGCGTGCGGGGGCCCGTAGGTGCACTAGCTGCCCGCGGATCCCGACTTTTTCTCAATGGGAAAAAATTCAAGGGTCCGCACCTTCCATGTAGGCAAGGTGCGGACCCACGCACTATCTCTAATACAGAGGGTGCGGTCCCCGCAGCAAGGGTTTTTAACCCAAAAATTCTCAAATTTGACCCAAATAAATTAATTTCTAGCATTCTAATTTATCGTTGTATTGGATGCAGAGAGTGCATCATGCTATATTAGCGTGAACGAGAGCATGAGGACGTGGATCTAGCCGCGTTGAATCACCAACGTTCGATCGATGCATTGAAGACCTGCGGCTTGTACAAATTCTGGGCCATACCTGGCATGAGGGCCCAGGTGGATTTCTTACAGTGGCTGGTTGACAGATGGAGCATATAGGACCAGTGCTTCTTCATTGGTGGCCACCAGCTCGAAATCAAGCCGGTAGACATATATTTCTTGACCGGATTGCCTAAGAGAGGCGAAGACTTGACTCTATTCGGGACTAGGCCAGGTGGCCAGTCTGTCGATAGCCTCTGGCTAGAGTTCTGCAACAGCTAGGCTAGAGACAAAGGGATAGACATTAAAACCATATCACTTCCTGAACTCATGGTGATTGTGTTTACTGTCACCAAACTTTGCGAGAGTGCCGCATTACATATTGCCACTGGATCCTAGATGCGGATGGCAGTTGACTGCTTTCGAGGCACCATCTTCAAGAGGTGCGATGCTGTGTTGGCCAATGCAAAAGGCCAACTGACCAGAGCCAAGAACGGACAACTAAAGACCTTTGGTTATGGGGCTTTGGTTGTGAGTTTTGGTCTGGAGAGGATTCCCATGTTGATCCCGCAACACCTTACTGTTGGAGCTGAGCTTCCTCGAGAGCCCAAACTGATGCGATGTGTCACAGTTATGGCCTGTCATCTGGACGAGGGGACAGAAGTTGTTCGATTCAAACCTGAGTATTTCCAATGGTTGGAAAACCAGTTTTTTTATATTCAGGACTTCCCTTACGCTGGGGTAGATTTTCGTGGTGACCCAGACATGGCTCTTCCACCAGGAGAGCAATGGGATGACTCAGGTAAAATCATTTTCAACATTTTCCTATTTTGATTTTTTTATTATTTTTCTATCGTCCCAAAACTGATAGTAAAAGTTTCAAATGCAGATGTGGGTCCACAGCGACCAACCGCTCTCCGGCCTTACGAGAGGAAACAACCAGTTGCAGCCGCGCCAGCCCCGCAGGACGAATCAGCAGAGGTTTTGGCCGATTTTGAGAGTCATCTAGAGCGCTTGACAGGAGATATTCCGGAGACCACCATAGATGACATTCCTCGTCGACTTCAGCGCTATGTGATTGGGGTCCCAGGACCTTTTAGGAGGTTCCTTTGCAAGGTGGCCCGCGCAGTGGTTTCTTATCGAGATCATCACCAGTGATAGGATGATCGCCTATTGTGGGCACATATGACATTTTTGTTTTTTGTACTTATCATTTTTGCCGATCATAAGGTGTTTTTCAACCTATGATCGATGACGATGTATTTTTTGACACACTCCTATATATATATATATATATTATATATATATATATATATATATATATATATAACTATTACCAGCTTATCTTGTAAATCATGTTATGGAATGGTTTTAAATTTACATGTATGATTATTGCAAATGTCTACTTAAAATTCGAGAAGCAATTGCATCTGCTAATGTATTTAAAGATCTTGGAATATGTTGATATTCAATATAATCAAATTCACGTTCCAAGAGACGCACTCTCAAAAATAATCTCAATAACACTGGATTTCTAATGGCATACACTCTATTAAGCTGTAATACAACGAGTTCAGAATCTAACCTCACTGTCAAACTCCGAATCCCAAATGAAATAGATTCATATAATAACTCAATCACTGCACTATACTCGGCAATGTTGTTCGTTGTTTGACCGAGGCTTACCCCATGCATAGATACCAACTCGTCAGAGGGTGAATAGATAACCCAAGCTGCGGAAGAAATGTTCCATGTATTATTACAAGCACCATCAGCGAAACCAATGTATGTTTGGAGAGGCATCGACATCTGCAATATCAAGAGTAAAACCAAGATAAGCAGGAATAATGACGAAAAACACTCTCTAAGCTAAGCACACTTTTTAAACTAAAACACACCAGCTAGAAAGAAAAAACTATCCTAACTAAAAATCTCCATACCCATTCTTTAAGCATAATACCTCTTCAGGTAAAGACCATTTCTGGATTTACCTAAAGAGTCCCCGTCAATGTCTACCAATTCATAGGCCCCTTTTGCTAGCTTTCGCTTGACAACATAGGGACCATGCCACATAGGAACGAATTTTCCAGCGCCTAATTTATCCTTAGCTTGATCGTAAACTAAGACTAAATCTCCTTCCGAAAAATTTCGAGGGGTCACATTTCGATCATACTGAGCTTTCATACGTTTTGTGTGAGTCTCAATCGCCAATGCAGCATCACGTCGATTCTTATCTAATTGAGCCAAGTATAACAAACATTTTTCCTCTTCGGAAGTAGCTGGAAGTAACTCGATGTCCATTTGCAATGACGGGATTTCACATTCAATGGGTAACACAGCTTCCAGACCATAAACTAGTTGGAAAGGAGTGAACCCTGTTGATGTTTTTACTGAGGTTCGATACGCTCAAAGCGCTGAAAATAGCATGTTATGCCAATTCGACTGATGAATCCCAATGATTCGTTGGATCATGATAACTAAAACTTTGTTGATGGATTCAACCAGACCATTAGCTTGTGGATAATAAGGGGTTGAACTATCGTGACGCAAACCAAGCTGGCCTGTAAGTTCGGTCATCATAACGTTTCAAAAATGACGCCCATGATCAGTGATAATCGCTTGTGGGACACCAAACCTAGCAATTATATGATTGAACACGAAAATTGCAACTGTCTTGCCATCTGCCTCAAATGTAGGCATCGCCTCGGCCCACTTGGTAAAATAATCTACCGCAAGGATGATATACGCATGCCCCCCGGCCGAGTGAGGGTTACATGTAATCAAATCGATACCCCATTTGGCAAAAGGACCAATGGAAATTATAGGGTGGAGAGGAGTAGGAGGAGCGCGCATCTTTCGATCAAAAATTTGGCAGTTGTGGCATTTTCAGACCTAAGTAATACAATCTTTAAACAAAGATGGCCAGAAGTAGCCAGCGCGCAATATCTTTTGGGCTGTGGCATACCCAGACATATGACCGCCACACGCTCCAGAGTGACAGTCGTTTAGAACCCTTTCAGCCTCCTCGTGAGTTAAACAATGTCGAAAAATAGAGTCCGCCCCACGGCAATAAAGAGTAACTCCTTTAATCCTGAATTGTTGGGACGGGAATCGTATTTTCCGATGTTCTGACCTTGAAATTTCTAGCTGAAAGGATTGGGTCTGGAGATAAACGATGATATCCCCATACCATGGATCTAAAGTGCTGATTAGAAACAAGGATTCTTCCGCCATAGTTTCCATGTCAGCACGCAGGAAGTCACACATTAACTCTGCAAAAACTAAAGATTTCTTAGACTTAGATTTTTCAAATTCCAAGTCGAACTCCTGTAGGATAACAATCCATTTAGAGTATTTTCCCCCTAGCAATTTCTTAGTCAAAATGTAGATCATAGGGTTGCAATCAGAAATTACTGTAGTTTTACGTAGTAAAATGTAGTGACGAAAACGTTGGACAGCTTGAACAGCTGCCAATACCAATTTCTCCACAGGTGAGTATTTTAGCTCAGTTGGATTTAAAGTTTGACTAAATTAATATATCACATGTTCAGTACCGAATTCATCTTCCTGAACTAAGACCATTCCAATGGTGGAATGAGAGGCGGCGAGATACAAGAAGTAATCCTGGTTGTAGTTGGGAGGATGCAATAACGGTGCATGGGTCAACGCGTGTTTTAGTGCATCAAAAGATTTATGAGCTGTCTCATCCCAATAGAATGGATTATTCTGTTTCAACAACCGGGTAAAACCCTTTGTAACCTCGGCGTAGTTAGGAATGAATCATCGTAAAAAGTTTGCTTTCCCTTGCAAACTTTGGAGTTGGCGAAGACTCGAAGGAGGAGGCAATTTGACAATAGCTTCGATCTTTGAGGGATCGACGCTAATGCCAGCTTTCGAAACAACAAACCCCAGCAATCGACCCGTTTCTATACAGAAAACACATTTGTGTGGATTCAACCGAATCTGATAATGCCTACACCTCATAAAGATTGCTCGTAAATGGATTAGGTGATCAGCTCGATGTAATGAATGAGCAGGAAAATCATCGAGATAGGGTTGCACAATGTGCTTGATGTCATGAAACGAATAAGACATGGCCCTTTGAAAAGTTGCTCCGGCATTCTTGAGCCCACAAGGTAATTTGCAATAAGCAAATGTCCCCCATGGACAAATGAAAGCCGTTTTTGGTTGATCGGCAGGTAGAATATTGATTTGATTGTATCCAGAAAAACCATCCATGAAGGAGAATATTTCACTACCGGCACAATCATCAATGATTTGATCGATATAGGGAGTTGGGTAATTGTCCTTTGGACAGGCTCGATTAATGTCCCTATAATCGATACATATTCTTATTGTCCCTTGCTTTTTGTTAACCGGAACAATATTCGATACCCAATCCGTTAACGGGATCAGATAAATGAAACCTGCTTTGAGTAATTTTTCAACTTCTGCTTTAATAGCAGCAGCTTTTCTTGGGTGAATCTGACACAAACGTTGCCGGACGGGTTTAGCGTCTGGGTAAGTCTTGATTTCATGGACAACAATCGCGGGATCAATTCCTGGCATTTCCTCATAGGACCAGGCAAACACGTTGCAGAATTCTTGAAATAGGGCCTTATATATTTGAATTTCATTTTCTGTACATGAGGCACCTATATGAATGTTCTCAACAATTCCAGGCTTAACTGAAATTTCAATAGGAATAGTTCGAGAAATGTTTCCCAAATTTAACTCCGAATCAGGATGTTTAATTGGATTTTGAGGCTCCTTGACATATTCAGTCGTAAAAATTGATGAAAAATCATTTTCAAAACGATCATTCTCGGGTAAAAACGAAGATCTGTGATGGAGATCTTCCCATGGTAAATCATCTACACATAGGATTTCACGAATTTGCTCGTCAGAGTGAACAAGTTCAGAAAACGTGATTGAATCCGAGCTTGATGTGAAAAGTGATTCTTCATGGACCAAATTCATTAAGTCAATTTCGGTTGAAGATGGGTCGGTAAACGATTGCACGGCCTCATACGCAATTTCATATGGACTCAAAGGAACGACATCACCAAATGAGTCTATCTCAGATTCAGAAGGAACGATCCAAGGATCATCATAAACAATGGTGTCTGATGTAATCATATGAATGGTTGCAAATGAAGACGATGCGTTGATCGGAGGAAAAGGAAAATTTCCTAGTAAACCGGCATCTTTAACTAGTCCTACTCCAACATCCTTATACGGGATAGTCGTTTTACTGACATGCTGAATACTTTCAGAAGAGGCTGGGTCGGATGAAAAGTAAGCCAGCTGGTCTATTGTTACGATCTTTCCATTATGAGGAAATTTTATAACCTGAAAGACCGATGAAACGACAGTTGTCATAGCGTAAGACCAACTACGACCCAAGAGAAGGTTGTAATCTAGAGGGGCATCAACCACCTCCACATCTAGATTAACGGTTTTTCCTTCAACCCCTATAGGCAAATCCTGTAGAATGCCAAAAGGATGAAACCCACGGCCATCAAAGGCCTTTAGAATCGTCGGGGATTGATTTAGCGAAGGAGAACCAAGCGATCTCCAACACTGTATCGACATAATACATGTTGAAGCTCCCTCATCAATCACAGTCCGATGAATAGGCTTGTTTTTTACTATCACTGGAATCTGGAAAGCCATTTGATGAGGTAAGCACGGTGTACTATTTTCTAGATCGAAAATTATTAGGTTTGAGTCCTGAACATCAACAGCTCTTATAGAAGACAAAAGTAATTTATGCTGTGTTGGACATGATTGCAGCACTTCCAAAGCCGACATTGCTGAGGGTGAAACAGCTAAATCCTCAACAATGTTATAGTTCTGAGCCGCTCTCGCATGTGGATTGAAAGCTGACTTTCGAAGTATACCCTTGGCGGGCGGTTTGATTACCAAGTCTAGATTAGATTTCTCGATCTGTAGTGGATCGGAACCGGGAGCTGAGGTTGATGGTTTAGAATGAGAAGATTCTGCTTCTTTACCATGAACAGGACTTTTACTACCATAATCATGCGATCGAGTCGCAATCCTAACATGGGACATCATCAGTATGGGTTCTTCATTGGCATTCAAGGAAGAACCTATCATCTTACTGTCTTGACTTGGAAAAGGATCCTTCAAAACAGCAGGCGTTTAGGAACCTTTGACAATCTTTGCAACCTCTGCACGACGAGGGCAGTCTCTTGTAAAATGTTCTTCGTCACAAATGAGACAAGGATAACGAGGTTTGTGCTTTTCATCATTAGATTCCGATTTTTCAGGTTTCTCCTTTGAATTTTTGTCTGTTTTATTCTTCTTCTTCCCTTTCTTCTTCCCACCAGATTTTGATTTTGCTGTAGATGAATCTACAACGTGAATATCGGCGGAAATCTCCGTGGAAGAATCTCCTGTCAGGGAATCAGGCAAGGTTACGATAGGAGAAGAATTCTTGGAAGACTTCTTCTTACTCTTAGTGTTAACTGTACCAATCATACCATCGGCGGCATGAGATCCCGAAGGAGCTGCAGCGATTTGATTTTTCTTGCGAAGATCGAGGATTTTCTCGTGTAACGTACTTGACTGAGTATAAACCAAGTCAAGGTACTGTGCTTGAGAAATTACTTGCTCCTCGGTAACAACTCCAGCTTTAGCTACATCTTCAGTGATCTTTGGCAACAAAGACTTTACAAACCATTCAGCCAAGATCTGATCCGGAATAAAAACCTTCACTAAACGCCGTCAATGTCTCCATTCATGAATGTGATCTGAAATGTAAGTGGACGTCGATTGCTTTAATGAAGTTAGTAATTCCGTGCCATTGTCATATCTGACCGGCAACTGAAAATGAGTTAAAAACGAGGTAGCTAACTGACTAAAATTATAAAAAGTGCCTCGCGGTAACTCAATGTACCACTTGGCTGCAAGACCAATTAGAGTGCGCTGGAAAATCCTTAGACGGATTGAATCATCTGAAATGGAGTTAGACGCACACCAGAGGTGATAAGTCATCACATGGTTCGACGGGTCCTCTCCTGATTTGCCTTCGAACTTAGGAATATCACTAGGAAACTTATTCGGCATTGGCAGCTAAAACGGAAGATAATTAATGGGATTGTTCGTTAGGCGCGACAAGTAAGGCAAGTCCAAAGTTGCGATAAATGGTAACTGACGATTAGGGTCCTTAAAACTCTGGGTCATGATACCAACCCCAGGAGGAGGATATCCAGGATAACTAGGAATAGGAATTGCATCTAAAATTATAAAAAGTGCCTCGCGGTAACTCAATGTACCACTTGGCCGCAAGACCAATTAGAGTGCACTGGAAAAGCCTTAGACAGATTGAATAATCAGAAATGGAGTTAGACGCACACCAGAGGTGATAAGTCATCACATGGTTCGACGGGTCCTCTCTTGATTTGCCTTCAAACTTAGGAATATCACTAGGCAACTTATTCGGCATTGGCGGCCAAAACGGAAGATAATTAATGGGATCGTTCATTAGGCGTGACAAGTCAAGCAAGTCCAAAGTTGCGATAAATGGTAACTGACGATTAGGGTCCCTAAAACTCTGGGTCATGAGACCAGCCCCAGGAGGAGGATATCCAGGATAACTGGGAATAGGAATTGCATTGGGATATTGTATCCTCCTGGAAAACTAGGATTAACCGGACCGTATTGGGGTTGTTGAGGTTGTTGATATGTGTACCCATGGTACGGTTGATACTGATAGACTGGCCACTGCACAGCAGGACCGAATTGGTACTGTCCCTGGTATGGTTGATAAGTAAATTGTGGTTGACTTGTGACAACCGTACTTGAACCAGGTTGTCCAACAGGCATCTAAACTGAAGTTTGAATCGTGGATCCAGACGGAGGTAAAGATGTCTGAGGAGTAGATACAGGAACAGTAGAAACCGGAGCTGTCGATACTCTGGAAGTAGGTGGGGTAGATTGAACAGATGTTGTGGCAGTTGCAGCAGTCGTTTGAGGCGGAGTACGAGGCGTACTAGGCTCAGGCTGAGAAACTACCGAAGGTACAGAAGTTTGAATAGAATACTGGACATGTTGCTGGGGTGTACCAGAAACTAAGGGTTGTCCAGTTTGAGATGACAACTGTACATTTGGCTACAACACTTATTGAGTTTGCGATGGATCCCACACTAAATTCATTCCGGGGTACGGACCCATAACAGGTTGAGAATATTGAGGACCATAACCGGGTTGAGGGTAGGATTGATAATTCAAAGGTACATTTCCCATTCCTTGAACATATGATTGACCGGAGGGTGGTTGGAAACCTTGGTTCGAGTACTGACCTTGGGGTTGATACCCTTGAGGCATGTACTGATACTGGGTTGACCTTGAGGTATAAATTGATACTGGGGTTGACCTTGGGGTACATATTGAGTCTGGGGTTGACCTTGAGGAACATACTGCCCCATAGGTATGTACTGTCCTTGAGATTGCCCCCCAGGCGCAAATTGGGTACCTTGAGGTTTCCCCCAAGCGATAATTGCGGATTTTGAGGCTGCCCCTCAGGCGGTAACTGGCCACCTTGAGGTTGAGGATTGGGAATAGAACCTAACATCATGAGAATATCTTCTACGCTCAACGGCTTAGTACCATTGCTTCCAGTTAATAACCCTTGTTCAATGGGTTGAGGAGATGCTCTCGAAAAAGTACCAGAAAGTGACTGATACCCAGAGGGAACAGAAGGACCGTCGTACAAAAAGCATTCAGGCGATTGAGTAAACATGGACGACTGTCTTGACATATTTAACGGAGGATAATAACCTCTAGGTGTTGGGTGATAAGGAACTCGAGGTGGTGAAAAACTTAACCCTAGGTTTTCTAAGAAATTAGTCAAAGAAAGATACCAAGCACTGCTCCTAGGTGGACTGTAAAAAATTGATTCACGCTCCCTTAGCTCAATAGCAGGTTGATTTTTAGGGATAGGGATGCCTACTTCTTCTTCCGGAGTAGCAAGTTCTTCGATAGTTATAAGTCCAGAAGGAATATTTTGGGTAATTATTCTTTCTACCCTAGGTGAACTAGGACCACTAGAAGCTGGAGAAGCAAATCCCGATGTCGGAGTAGCAGCAAATTCACTTTCAGGTTCGGATATTTCAGGTTCCTCACCTATATCACTAATTGACGAAAAGCTACCAGTAACTTCAGAAACAGACAATGATTGTGGATTATAATCTGCTACTAAAGCTTGAAAATCAGGATGTACTAACAAAGAAGACTCTCCTTCTTCAGGTGACCCAACTCTATTGTCTCTAGGAGTTACGAGGACTTTCAACCCTTCAGGCTGGCTTGATGAAAACTCAGGAGGTTGGCCCCGAAGTCTACGGGACTTCCTCAGTAATTCAACCACGGTTAAAATATTTTAACTACTTCACATGCAAACAAAGTAAAATCTCAATGAAAACCACCTAAAGCCTCTAAAGAACCAAAAAAATTTGAATCACACGCCTCAAGAATCTAGGAGATCAAACACACACAAACAGTAACTTTCCGTATTGAAAACACTAGTTGGTGATGAAATCCAACATCGCAGAGTTCAATACAGAAATGGCGGTTGGAACAGTTACCCCGGCAACCTGCTTAATGAATAGACTGGCACAAGTTCCTCCACTTAACCATCTCGAGTGAAGAGAACCCCCCAGAAAATCCAAGTGAGTCTAGCCGACATCTGCTCCAGGTACAGTGGGATCTTCCCACTACTGTCACCTTAGGAAGAATCCTAAAGAATATGGCCACTAAGGTTACCAACTGAAACAAATATACCTGGGGGAACAGTGTACGATCCGATACGCACGCAAGGGCAGAGTAGCAAGCTCAATCCCCTTGAAGGCTCCTTGACATAATCCAAGGTTTACCAACAAGTGACCCTAGGCTCCTCGACAATGGTTTATCCGAGGTTTACCGTTTTTAATACGTGAATATTTGGTGTCATTCCCAATGAGGAAGGATTGATTCCCACACTGGTTCGGACACGATCTCGTGCTTCTTCTTTAAGAGGAGCTTTCCCAGAGCATAAATGCAACAATTGGATTTCTTCTCTACCACAAGATACAGCTACTTGTTTATTTTTACTCTCTTGGAGAGTTAATTACTCTCCTACTCCAAGACACTAGCCTAAGCTATGTTGGTGTATCAGAGCCCTAGAAATAAAAATGTTACTAGATTAACTTTACTTTAAGCGTTATTTTTATTGGTTTTTGTTTAAGTCAAAAGGTGTGGATATGAAACTCGTGGGATGAAGACTCGACTCAAAATCACTAAAATGCACTTAAGATGATTAAACAAACTTTTCCCTTCGATGAAATTCTAGCTAGGAAGAGTTTGAGAATGCAAATACTTTGTAAACACAAATATTTCTTAACAAACAAATTAAAAGAAGAGCTTTTGTCCTTTCCAATGCACTCAAAACGAGACAACTAGTTATTTTCACAAAAATTTCCCTTTTCTTTTCAAAGCACTCAACCACTACAAAAACAAACTTTTTCCAAAAGATATTTTTTTATTTTTTATAAAACACTCAAAACTATGAAAACGACTAACTTTGAGATCTATAAACTATAAAAACCTATTTGAAGTCAAAGCCTACAAGATGTCTTTTTAAGGATGTTTTACTTAGCTAAATGTAAACTAAGGACCAATTTATGCAGAATCACAAATCAGTCAAAAACAATCAATTTTGTTTTCTTTTTTAAAAATGAAATTCCAAACTTTTAAACACAATCTTTTCGAAGTTTTGTAAAGAGAAAACACAAAGCGGATTCCTCAACAAGGGTAGATTTCATAAATGGTCAGACTCATAAGAAGGCTGGTAGAAACCAAGGTGATCTGAGGTCTCTACAGCTTCTAAGCTCAGAGCTACTACAAGACCAAAATGAAAAACAAACCCAACAAGTAAAACTCCTAGGAATTTCACCTAAAACCCTAACACCAATGAAATCAACCTAAGGAAAGCTTCTGACAGGTTATATGCAGGTCTGGGCAGTGGATAATAACTTCTAAACAAAAACTAAGCTGACTAACAGAGGAAATCTTAGGTTTTTCAAAATTTTGACAGGGTCCGCAGGCCCACAGTTAACACAGGTGTGGTACCGCTCTATGCTAAAAGCAAAAGTGCGGATAAGTACGCACTGTGTCAAAAGACTAGGGTGCGGTCCTCTCCCAAAGTTATGAAAACCGAAAAATAACCCTGGATCTACAATTTCTACCCAATTCCACACACAACAAGCCAAAAACAGAAACAAAAAAACAGTTTCTCAGGTCAAAGTAAAAACAAGGAAAAAATCAAGTCCCCAGTGGAGTCACCATTTTTTCCACGTAATGGGTCGATCTTGCGGACAAGATAGACCTTCCTAGAATCTAAAGAAGACCTAATGACAAGCAAACCAATCACAAACTATCTTTCTCTAAATATGCATTTATAAACAAAGGCAAACAAGTGTTTTAGGCCTACCTTAGGTCCAACGCAAGTTTGTGGAAGCCTCGCTCCTTCGATCCAAATGAGCTCCCTTGTCATGAATCTGCAAACACAAACAAGCAAACAAATTAAATAGCACCTTAAAATCCAATATCATAAAACATATTTAACATGAAAGTCAAGGAATTCATGAAACAAATGACATGAGACAATTTGTTGAGAAAAATGAATCTGATTGCATTAATTCAAATCAAAGAAGAAATTTACAACATGTGCCTTGACGTTGTACAAGCTCCTCCCAGGGTCCAGCAAGAAGTCTCCTCTACTTTGACAAGTTTCACTCTCTTCCCAATGAAGCCAAAAAGGTATGTGATCTCTCCTCTCAAGCTCAACTAGGAAGTCTTAATTTCACCAGCATTTACCCTCAAAAATGTTCAGCTTCTAACCTCCCTAGCAACCAGCCCAATGCCTGAATTTATAGTGCAATGGAGGGAAGTTACTAGGTCCTCCTTCAAAGGGATAAAGCCCTCCTTCAAAGGGATAGCTCCTCTCATCAAGGGATTAGCTCCTTATCTTTTGGAATGCATGAACCACCTAAGAGCGGCCAATCCACGTCAAAATTCCTTCTAGAATCATCTAGAATTAACCCAAAGTGAGTTTTTTAGAATAAACTTGCACCTTTTCGACTTTCACGGGGGTCCACACCCACACCTTTAGGGACAGAGTGGGCAGGTCCGCAATTTTTGTAAACAGGAGGTGCGAGACCGCAGGCAACAGTGAGAGAAAGTGCGGAACCAGAGCTTTGTTGATTTTCAATGTCTTTCTCTCATTTTCAAAGCTTGACTTGAAGATTTGAGGTCTGAGACTTGCTTAGGAGGACAATACAAGTGATGATAGACCCATACTGACTGCAAATAATCATGGTGACGGTATTTTTGTGTAACACTAGGGTTTCCTTGGCATCATGGAGTTGAATCTCCATCTCATGGATCTTTTCAAGAAGCTCTTGCTTCTCCTCCTTCATGGCCATCAAGTCCTCTTAAAGTATAGTGTTCTCCTTTCTATCTTCATTCATCTATTGCACCATCTCTCTCATGATGATAAGCTCTTACAACATCTCTAAATCAAAGAGTCTTGCTAAGTAAGATGGATTAGAAACATCACTTTTTGAAGATTCCATCACACTTGTAATGCATCAAAAAACTTCACAAAGCTTCAAAACGTTTCTCAACAAAGAAGCATCTCCCTTCTTTATCTTACACACATAAAATTGCACACAGTTAAATTCTCGCACAAATACAAAACCAATAGCTAATTTTATAGCTAACCTTAGCAAACCCTCTCAGGGTTAAAATGAGCTAACAGTGCTTTGATACCAACTTGATCTGAATGTTGGGTAAACTTGTTAATGCTATGCAAGCTCCCTCATCAGTATTAAACAAAATGTGTTTAAGATTGTCTCAAATTAATCAAAACGTGAGGAATTATGTGTCAAGTATTGAGTGTCTTCTATGAGCAATTTATGAGGTTAATTAGCTGTTTAAATCACATATAAAACAATTAAATTGCAGAGAAATAAAACACATCAACTCATAACACAAAGCTGATAAAGGATTTCATCCCCCCTGGGCTACATTTCCTTGGGCCTGCTTCAATGGCTAGGTCCTCTTTGGATTAATGGTAAATTCTATGATTACGTGCACCTACAGTGCTCCAATGGCTTTGAAACCTACTCCATTGGATTCAGAAGACTCAAAAACCCCAAAAATGACTATCTAAGCTCTGCAATTGGACTTCAGTTGATCTAGGCTTGACCTCCTCTCCTCGTGGCCCTATGCTTCCTTAAACTTAAATGTAGAAATATCACGTACAAAAGCGCCTTTCTACCTCTGAAACCTATTCCATTATGTTTAGAGCATCCAAATCATCTAGGAATGACTCTTTCTGAGACAAAATTGGTCGAAATATGTAAAAGTTATGGTCTCTTCAGTTTTCCCTAGGAAAACTCCACCAAATATGGAGAAACACCAGTTAACCCCGCCAAAATTAGTGCAATGACGGATTTATGAAACCTGCCAAACTTCTACCAAGTTAATCCGTAATTAATTAGGGATAAGAATGGGTTAATTAACACTAATCCTACTTAGCGCATAGCTTTGGCCTTCGGTTATGGTGTATGGTCATATGCAGAGAGGGTTGGCCCTCTCCCCCCCCAACAGCTACTTTCTATCTCTTGAAATATAATTTGTGCCCACCATATGTTAAGTCCAATGGTTGTGGCATAGCGGTGGAGCGTGGGACTTGTGTGGGTGAGGTCACAGTTCAACTCTATTGGCCTCCCAAATAACATTTTACCCGACCTTTGAGAGGGCACGTGGTGGCCTCTGGGCTTGCCACATGTCAACCTCTCATTGGTCCACCTCAATGTCTTGACCAAATAATGTGCCGACACTTGTCACCATTCGATTGAGCCACTTATTGGAATATTTTAGGAATATTTTTTGAAATATGCTAATTTTCCCTGTTTGTGAAAGCAGACATACGTCTCTATCTTTCTC
Organism: Pinus tabuliformis; assembly: GCA_031772625.1. Lineage (NCBI taxonomy): Eukaryota > Viridiplantae > Streptophyta > Pinopsida > Pinales > Pinaceae > Pinus > Pinus tabuliformis. The sequence continues at coordinate 1,609,391,472 of CM062816.1, forward strand.
ATACGAGCTCCATTTTGAATGAAACGAGTTGCTTTGGCATTGTATTATCGAGACAGACACAGTTGTTCAGGTTCTGTATGATTTTGAGCACTTTGAGTTTTGAGAAAATTTTTGCCCCTAATCCAGATTTTTATTAGTCAAAGAATTCTAGGAGTATATATAAAAAATAATGGTTTCTTATTTTGATTATTGATTCGAATTTAAACAGGAACACAAAAAACTACAAATATAACCATATATACAAAGATGCAACATAAATAACACTTCATTTCATTAATATCAAATACTAAAATATGCTTACAAACAAAATGGAAATAAGACTAGCTCGAGCGATGGTAGCTTATCTCTGAGAAGAGATGTGGCGGATACATGTCTCTGTACTGGGTTACCATGAGGCTCAACTGCCTATTTATTATTGAAAAACATGAGAAAACCCTAAACAAACAAAACCCTAACCCCATGAGCTGTAACAACAAGAGTTTGTGGGCCCCGTTGGGGTTAGTTGGGCAACCAACTTCCCGGGGTTATAACTTGGTAATATTATCTCCGTTTGGTGCATATGATACCTTGTTGGAAAGGTCTCTCTGAGTACTACAAGTTTTTCCACCACTACGCAGCCCTGCAACGGACCTCAAAAAATGTCGTTTAGGGAGTCAAAACTGCTCCAGAATTTTAGGATTCGAAAAACTGCTAAAAATAGTAAATGCTGAAATAAACAAGGAAACAAATGAAATCCACTGGAGGTATAGGTGGAATAGGTGGGTGGCCACCAATATCCACCTATATCATTCCTCCCCCCTTAGGAATAAATGGTCCCCATCGCGTGTAGAGCCTCCATGAGGTGAGGAAATTACTGCTGAACCTGGTCCTCGGTGAGCCACTTGCCTTGGTGTAGGAGTTGGCCAATTTTGACAACCCGATATAGTTGGATCTTCTGCTGGCGAGTGTTCTTGACCTATATGTCCATAATCTGATCAGTTGTGGCCTGTTCCATGCAATCTGGTTTTAACTCTGTTGGTGTGAGTTGTTCTTTAATGTCTAATGTGTCCAGTAATGGTGGGAAGTATGGTCGAAGGTGGTCCACATTGAACACTAGGTGTAGGCCAAGGAATGGAGCAATGCTAAGCTCAAAAGAATTGTCTACCACAACCTTGGTAATGGTGTAAGGACCATATCAAAGTGGTTTGAGCTTCCGATGGGCTCTGGTAAGGCATTCTTTCTCCAAATGCAACCAAACTTTGTCGCCCACCTAAAACTTGTGTGGCACTCGATGTTGATCATGTCATTGTTTGTACTTGGCATTTGACTTCTCTAGGATGTCTTCAACCTGTTGGCAGATGTGTTGGATACGTTCAATAAATCTGGTCACTTTATCAGCCTTAAACAATACATGTGTGGATTTTATCTGTGTAGTCGTGTGAGGCATGGCATCAATCAGACACAATGGTTGAAATCCCAGACCCACATGAAAGGGATTGCAACTAGTCGATCTATGGAGAGCTCTATTATAACTATTCTGCACATATGAAAGACTCTCATCCTAGGTTTGAGGATGCTTGGAGTTGTACATGCAGAGAATGTGCACTATCATCCTATTGACGACCTCTGTCTGGCCATCAGTCTAGGGATGGAAGGCAATCGACTTGGTGAGCTTGGTGTCCAATAGTGTCCAGAGGCTTGACCAGAATGTGCTCAAGAACCTATTATCCTGATCTGGTATAATGGTTTGTGAGATCCCAAAATTACCCATACTCGTTCAAAGAAGAGTTTGACAGTGTCCTTTGTGGTGATACTCTTCTTGCATGCTGCCAATATAGCCATCTTAGAAAATCTATCCACAACCACGAATACACAGTCATTACCATACTTGGTAAAAGGGAGGTCAAACATATAGTCCATGGAGATGTATTCCCACGGTTGGCTAGGAGTAGGCAGAGGAGTGTACAAGCCTTTCTTCTTGATGGTTGGCTTGGCGATGGCGTAGGCAGTGCGGGGTCTGATATATTTCACAACATCCAGTCGGAGTTTGGGCCAATAAAAGTAATTTTGTAGTACAACCACAATTTTCTCCACACAAAAGTGTCATGCGACCCGACTGTAGTGTGCCTCCTGAATCAGCTTGGCACACCCGCTTGAAGGAATACAAAGGTGGCCTCCGTAGCATAGTAATGCGTCCTAGAGTTGGAAATTGGGAACTTGCTTTCCATCTACTAGCATCTGGTATGTGGAGGTGAACTATGGATCATTTTTGTATAATTGCGGCCGTCTAGAGGTCTCATGACCACAAGAGTTGAGAACAATATTCCGTGCTACAATTGGGGGCCGATTGAGGCAGTCTGCAACATGATTGGTGTTTCCCTTTTTGTATTTAATGTTCAAGTGGAATTGTTGTAGATATGTAGACCACTTTTGATGGTGATCATGATACAACTTCCGCTGTGTCTGTATAAACTAAAGTGGTTGGTGATTGGTGTGGATGGCCATCTCCTTCCCTAGTATGTAGTGTTTCCATTGTCGACAAGCTTGCACAATGGAATACATCTCTTTATCATAGGTGGGGTACTTCCGAATTGAATCGGAAAGTGTCTTACTATGATAGGCCAGTGGATACCCATGATGGGTGAGGATTGCATCAATAACATAGTTTGAGGCATTTGTCTCGATTTCAAATGCCTGTTGCAGGTTTGGCAGGGTGAGTGCCGGTGCAAAGTAGAGGCGGTGCTTCAACTCAATGAATGCCTTCTCTTGGGACTTAGACCAAGAAAAATTTTCTTTCGCCCCACCCTTAGTAATCTGACTCAAACGCCAAGTAATATGGGAGAATCCCAACATCAACCTACGATAAAAAATTGCAAGGCTCAAAAAGATGCAAAGCTCCGTTAGAGTGGTTGGGGCTGGCCAATCCTGAATGACTTGGATCTTAGTCAGGTCCACATGCATGCCGCTCATCTATTATGTAACCCAAGTATTGGACCTGACTCATGACAAAGGTGCATTTCTCCAAGTTGGCACACTATTTGTGCTACCGAAGTGTTTGAAGGACCTGTTGAATGTGTTGCAAGTATTCTTCCCAACTCTTGCTGAAGATGAGGATGTCGTTCAGATAAACCACCATGAATGAGTTGGTGAAGGGTTGCAATATGTCATCCATTAGCCTCATAAAAGTAACAGGGGAATTTTTCAACCCAATGGGTATAACCAACCATTCGAAAATGCCTTCCTTCGATTAAAGGTGGTCTTCCATACATCTGTGGGCCCTATTGGAACCTAGTGATAACCAAACTTCAGATTGATCTTGGTGAAATAATTGGCCCCCTTAAGTTGGTCCAGCAGGTCATCAATCCATGGGATTGGATACCTTTTCCTTACATCAATTTTGTTTAATGCTCGATAATCAACGCAGAGCCTCCAGATCCCACACTTCTTCTGTACAAGTACAATCGGACTCCCACAAGGCGAGGAACTTGGTCGGATGTGCCCTTTTTCCAACAACTCCTAAATTTTGCGTTTAATCTCTTCATTTTCCAGAATGGAGTAGGGATATATTGGCCCATTGGTTAGAGCTTCTCTAGGAGTTAGATCGATTGGATGCTTGATCTAAAAATACAAGGGTACCCTTGTGGGTGAGGAGAATATGTCCCTGTATTCTTCCACGACCGTATCCACCCACTTCTGCTGCTTGGAGGAACCTTCCTTGGGGGCATGGATGTGGCCACTACCTTCCCCTTACTTTTAGAGTGAATCAGAAAGAAAAAAAAAAATCTCAGTCTGGGAGATGACCTTACTGCATTGCTTAGCAGAGATTAAAGAGATGGTTGTAGGCGGGGCTACCTACGGTATCTTGTATAACTTAGTACCCAAATAAATAATAATAGAGTAAGGTATAGACTCATATACAACATGCCACTTCCATTAGTATGGTTGTCCTAATAATACATATCAAACTTCAAGAGGAGTGACATCAAACAGTACCTCATCCATGAAGGGCTTGATGCTGTAGGGAAGGCGACACTGTTGGCTGACCCGAAGATCTCGTCCTTGGTGAAGCCATTCGATGGTGTACCACTGTGGATGTTCTATAGTTAGTAGGTCTAGCCGCTTCACAACCTCTGCTGAAATGAGGTTCTTTTGGCTCTTTCTGTCGACAATGAACTGCAGCGGAGAACTCTTCACCCACATATGTGAGTGGAATATGAGCTCCCCCTCTTCTGGATCTATAGGCTCAATCTTCTAGATCTTGGTGGTGGCCATAGTGGGAATGGGATCTGCTTCAATGATCTGCTTCCCTTTGTCATTCCCCTTGTCGGTTTCTGACTCAGAGTCAGAACATGCGTCGGACTCAGAAGCCTTCAGCTCGGCCACTAGTGACTGCTTGACACGACACTCGCTTGTGTTGTGAGTGGAGCTCTTATTGAATTCACACCACTTTCTCGTGCCCTTATTTGTATTCGTGGTGTTTTTCTTTGCTTGTGGATTCTACAGATTATCCTGAGTTGCCCCACCTTGGCTTTGCCCTTTTCTCTATGGTTTGGGAGCACCTTTCCCTTGCTTCAGATTCGCAGATCCAAAGCCTCACTTTCTCTGCTTAAGCTTCTGCTCAATCTTGACAATGTATTAGTATGATGTGCTGAGCGAGGAGATGTCTAGGAACTCCATCTCATCCTGTATATACCTATGTAGGTAGCCACAGTACTTGAGTACCAAATGTTTCTCAAAATCCTTGATACCCAACTTCCTACGAAGGATATGAAAAACATGGGTAAAATCCAACGCGTCTTGGTTCCTTCCCTGTCGCAGTGTGGTCCACTTTATGTATTTATCCTCATAGCTCCTGACAGGTTAGTACTACTCCTTGATGGCATCCCAGAATGAATCCCAAGTGGGTGCGGACGAAAATAGTGATGGTGTACTTTCATCCTTTTGCTCACAGTAGGTTTCCCACTAGTCCTTGACTTGGGGGGCGACTTTGAGAAAAGAAAAAGTAATATTTTCCCGGTTGGAAAAATCATGAATAGAAAAATATCCTTCTAGTATATTTAACCATTTATCTACATCATCCACATCTATCTGACCCTCAAATATGGGAATGTCAAAGTTAACTTGTACCTTGAAGGATGTGGTGCTTCCAGAGTAGCTACTGGAAGTAGATGTGTCGCCCTTGGGTAGCTGCTGAAGGATATGGGAAAATTTGTCCAACATCGCGTTCCTCTATTGCTTGAGGGATTTTTCAAGAAAGATTTTTAAAGGATATCCTACCCCCTCATCTTTCTTTTCTTCCTCCATGGGAGGCCATCGGGATTTGTGAGGCTAGTCTTGCAAAGGTTCGACTAGTTCAAGCCCTAACTTCTTATATCCTGACCTTGTTGGGGACATGCAAAGAAAATCATAGAAAGAGAAGACCACTCTGATACCACTGATCCAAATTTAAACAGGAACACAAAAAATTATAGATGTAACCATAAATACAAAGATGTAGCAAACATAACACTTCATTTCATTAATATCAAATACTGAAATATGCTTACAAACAGAATGGAAATAATACTAGCTCCGGCGATGGTAGCTTATCTTTGAGAAGAGATGTGGCGAATACATGCCTCTCAACCATGTTACCATGAGGCTCAAGGGCCTATTTATTATTGAAAAGCATGAGAAAACCCTAAACAACGAAAACCCTAACCCCATGAGATGTAACACTAAGAGTTTGTGGGCCTTGTTGGGGTTAGTTGGGGAGCCAACTTCCCGGGATCATAACTTGGTCATATTATCTCCGTTTGGCACATATGATACCTTGTTGGAAACGTCTCTGTGAGTGCTATAGGTTTTGATAGGCGATGGCATGCACCAAACCTCAAAAAAATGTTTTTTAGGGGGTCAAATATGCTCTAGAAGTTCGGTACCTGAAAAACTGCTGAAAAATAGTAAATGATGACTATACGGACCTTTCAACTACGTGTTGGTGGCCACCCACCTATCCCACTTGGACCCCCACAACTGTCTCTTTTAGTTTTTCAGTTTCCTTAATTGTAGCACAATTTACTATTTTTAGCAGTTTTTTCATGTCCTGAACTTCCGGAGCCATTTTGAGGCCCTAAAAGACATTTTTTGGGAAATCTGGGAGCAACATGGGTCCATGGATTGATGTTACTCTTCCCAAAGTTATAGTTCTCGGATATATCTTTCTAACGAGCTATTGTACACATCAAACAAAGATCGGGTGCCAGAGTTATGACCCCGGGAAGTTGATGTACCAACTTACCCAAAACGGGGCCCACAATTTGGCATTTCATCTTCTAGGGTTAGGTTTTGGGAGTTAAGGGTTTTCCATTATTTCTCAACAATAAATAGACCTTCGAGCCTCATTGTAACGCAGTTCAGTGGCATGTAGCCACCACATCTCTTCTTAGAGATAAGCTACCATTGCCCTAGCTGGTTTATTTCCATTTCTGTTTGTAAGCATATTTCAGTATTTTACATTAATGAAATGAAGTATTGTTGCATCTTTGTGTATATGGTTATCTTTGTATTCTGTTGTGTTTCTGTTTAAATCCAGATCAGAGAGTTAGCCACACATGTTTCCCAATACCCTCGACGAGCTGTCGAATAAGTGGTATAAAATTGAAGAATATCAGGGGGAAATGCTCCAATGGAATGAATTAAATCAATTTTATAAAAGACTTTGATCTTGTTGAACAAAAACTAGCTGAAGCAACTCAATGTATTAAAGAATTTATTTCGAACGAAACCCCTATACAAAAATAGATAAAGGAAAAAAAATCTGATTACCCATCAACTTCGACATGTAATCATATATCATGTCAACCATGAGTAAAAAGAGTAGCTACCCGACTCAACATAGAAAATATTAAACCTCCAAGGAAGATTTTTCGTTAGAAAAAGAATCATCCGTAGAATTATTTAAAATATATAAACATTAGGAAGATATACTTGAGAAACTAGATTTTCCACTTGCATATCATGAAGTGAAGGTTTTGGAATAGAGAATCGTTGAGTCAAAGGATTCTGAATGGATGGATGTTGAGCTAAAAATAAAATAAGTTGACATCTATAACAATGGTTGAGAAAATATGGTCTGACTAGTGGATTACTGGTTGGACAAACAAACCATAGAATCTATTGATGTCCTTAAGGAATATCAAGATGTATTTGCAAGATATTATAAATATTGAAGGGACTTGTAAAATAAATGAGGGAGATGAAAATTGACCTCATACAAGGAACCAAGCTAATAAAAAAATGACCTTATCAATTGGCCCATAAGTACAAACCCATTTTGCATAAAGAAATAGAAGGGATGATAGTTTCGACATCATCTATCTAATATAAAAGTTAGAATGGGAAAGTCCTATGGTCATGGAACAAAAAAATCATGTCCGAAAATAAGAATCTATGTCAATTTTTGTGGTCTAAATAAACTAAAAGTTATGAAACCATTTCCAACACCCTTCACAGATGAACTTATAAAAGTTGCATGACAAAAATGTTATTCATACACATATGAATTCTCAGGCTATAATTAGGTACTCATCACAGAAGAGGATCAAGAAAAAACATGTGTCTCACGATTTGGTTCTTTTGCATGTAAATTCATGCCATTTGAATTGAGAAATGCTCCAACATTTTTCTCCGAAATTGTAGTAAAATCATTCCAAGAATATATCTATAAGACAATGGTTGTCTATTTTGACGAATGGACTATTTTTACTCTTTTAAGGGACCATGTGTAATGGCTCAGATTCATGTTATAAAGGTGTAGACATATTAATATGTCCCTTAATATTAAAAAGTGTTTGTTTTCCACACCAATCGGAATATTGCTAAAGCATATGGTATGTAAGGAAGGAACCAAGTCAATATGAAAAAAAAAAAAATGTTCCTCGACCTAAAGCCTCCCATCAACCAAAAGAATATCAAAATACTTTTGGGGCATACAGAGTACTATAGATAATTTATTAGATATTACTCTAATATTACTTTTTCCAATTGATGAGCTATTAAGAAAATGTGTTGAGTATATATGGAACAAAGAGTGTAACGATTCATTTGAATTATCAAAAAAAAATTGGTAGATGGAACAATTTTTAAATTTCTTGACTGATCCAAAAAAATTCACATACATGTCGATGCATTTAACATAACAGTAATAGTGGTTCTAGCACAACCTAGCATCCACACAGTCGACCATCCAAATGCATATGCTAATCAAAAATTAAGAAAGGCAAAAAGAAACTACTTGACAATAGAACAAGAATAATTAGCCATGATCTTTGCCTTGCAAAAGTTCCACCACTACCTTTTGCCCAACCCATTTACATTTTTCATCGATCATCATGCCTTAAAAAACATTTTTAAATAAACCTATAGATCATGGTAGCATATGGTGATGGTTGCTACTATTTTAAGAATTTGAATTTGAAATAATAGTATAATGAGGAGAAAAGAATGTTAGGCCATACCACCTATCCCACCTCAATACCAGAGAAGAACTGAAATATATTGATGATGATTTCCCTGATGCACATTTATTTCGAGTTGAAGCCACCCTTGTAGAACTTGCAAAAAATATTCAATTTTACATACAAGAAAAGCATCTGAAGACATTTTAGAGAAAAGGACAAAAGGCTTAGCATTTAAAGTAGCTCACTTCACGGTGATTAATGGACAATTATACAAGTTGGGAGTATATGATGTATGTCATCATTGTGCTTTAAAACATGAGAGATAAGGTGTAATCAAAGAAACCCACAAAGGGCCTGCATGCATATATTTTCAAGGTGATACGGCAACGAGAAATATCCTCGAGGAAGGATTATGGTGGCCAACATTATTTCAAGATTGTCAAACAAGAGTCCAAAAATGTGACATATGTTAGAGAACAAATCGACCATTTTGGAGAACAAAATGCCATTGCAACCAACTACCCTAACTCTCCCCTTTGAGATTTGGGCCATCGACTTTCTCAAACCCTTTCCTCAAAGGGAGAAGAGGACAGGTGCAAAATATAAAATTATTATAGTCAAACATCTAACAATGTGGGCAGAGGTTGTGCCAGTCAAGTCTTGTACTAAGGAAATAACAACCAAATTTATCTATCAAAACATTGTGATAATATTTGGATGCCACTTAACTCTTATTAGCAATCGAGGCACACTTTTTGTTAATGCTATATACTTTAAACATTGCTACAAAATTTCATGATTAAACATAGATATACGACAACATATCACCCACAAGAAAACTGTGTGGTCAAATCATTCAACAAAAATTTGCATAAAGTACTAAGAAAATTATGTGGAATCAACAGAGATGACTGTGATGAAAAAGTTCCGACCATTCTATGGGCATATAGAACTACTTATAAGTGATCGACTGGACATACTCCATTAAAATTAGTATATCGTTAGGAAGCCATAATTTTTCTTCACTTTTTGACAAACACAACAAGGGTGTAGAAATTTTGAATAATATGACACATATTCAACAGAGATTATCCTGATCATACAATTTAAGCGGAACATGTATAATACATAATCTCCTCTACGTTGATCATCAAATTACAGAAGCAGAAACATCCACAAGCACACATAGAAGCATCAATCAAACTCATAAACACAGTATGTATCCCGGGGAAAGCATCTCGCTAAAAACCCCACACTATCTGTATATTATATTGATTGAATCATGTAACAATACAAAGCATAATACTTCTCACAAGTATCTCCACCTGTTACACACAATACAGCTCAGATTTGATCTCCAAATCTCTCCCGCTGCTTGCCTGCCTCCACTGCTCAAACCTGCTCGAGAACTGATGAAAATAGCTTCCCAAACTCGATTTTACACTGCAAAATAGTCACCCACACTATGTTGGACGTGAGCAACAGCTATAATATCATGAAGATACGTGAGCAAACTCATTGGCATACTCAATCCTTTGATTGTGCAAATCATCATGCACAGCTATAGTCACAACTGATAGCAATCTGATCCTCTAACACCTGTCCCTGCTGAACTGAACATGCACTGACATGCAACTGAGTTAACTGATGTATTCTTTAGTTGCATTATGAGTTAATAACTTGTGAATTAATTAATAACTAATTCACCCAACTCATCTTTAGTCTATTGATCAGTTAGACTAAATACAACCAGTTTAACAAAGCTAAACTGAACACAACTCCATCAATTGTACCTCCAGTCCACTAAACTCAACTCACTTGAGTTCTAACTGAAGTCATGCATGCAACAACTCAACTGACTCATAAGAAAAACAAATTTCCTTCTGACAGCTGCATGTGCCACTTCCGTAGCTCAAACTGAAGTGCTCCAAGAGAATAAGATTAAGTTTATAGTCCAAATATTATTGTGAGATAATAATTTTTGACTTTGATCACTCACACTGTGATCACTCACACTGTAATCACTCACACTGTGATCACTCACACTTTCATCAAAAATAGAGGTCCATCTATTTTTCCCAACTTGATCAATCATCCATAGACATGATCCATATGTCTAAAAATAGACATAGTCTAAAAATAGACTTGCGCCAAAAATAGCCTGCGGGCCCACTTAGTGAAGGCGACTCTTTTCACTAAGCTCCATCATCTTGTTGCACTCTCAACAAGCATTTCTTGTTGCACACTTTTCAACACTCCCTCTCAACAAGAAAGGCTTCCTCTCAAACCCGATCCTGTAACTCTGGAATGTTCTCCATGCAACACATTTGGCCGGTCCACTTGCTCTGTCATTAAAGTCTCTGACTGCTATTGCCTCTGTCAACTGAAACTCTGCATCTCTGTGCTCTTCAGTATCTGACTGCTCTAGCCTCTGTCACTTTGATCTCTGACTGCATCCGTGCTGCTGCTGGTTCTATCTCCCAGCATTGCATCCGCACTACACCTCCCAACTGACCTCCCTGTTGGGATAGAAACATCCTCTGATGCTGAAGCTCTACCTGCAGCTGACAAGTGCTCCCTCTCTGACATCTGCGCTACTGCAACATCTCCATGCATCTCGCACCATTGCACACCTCTCTGTGCCACCTAGCACTGTGCAAAACACTTGTGCCTCTCGCATTGCTACAGCCTGCTAGCTATGCGCTGTCCTGGGATTCCCTGCACTATCGCTCTCTCTGCCGCTCCATCCGCATCTGTCTCTACCCAATCAGTCAGTTCCTGCTACTACACATCGGGGCTCCCGTAGCAAGGTCTCATCCAAGAGGTTGGGTACCTCAAGGATCCTGCCCCTCCTCCTTGGGACAATCAATCCACATCACCCCACCTCCTACCTGGAGGTATGGCTGCGTGCGATCCCTCAGCCCACCTGGCTCGAAGTTTCCCCCTACTGGAGATCTCTGGATGAGTAGATGTCTCTACTCCATCTCCACACAGCTTCCCCTGTTGTGGCTCCTCCACAACCTCCTGAAGTTGCTGCACCAATCGTGGCTCCTCCACAATCGTCTGAGACTTCTTCTGGCTCTGCATGTTGAGAGGTAATGTATGCTCCCTCTCAACCACCAAGTCTCCATCAATTGCCTCGCTGCTCAAAGCTTTGCATGCATCTTGAACCTCAAGAGCATACAGGTTCTTGACCCATGAACCCTCCTCATGACAACGAAAGCATCGCACCTTCGACTTGTCAACTTTCTTCCCATCACTGGAAGAACAAGATTCGAAAAGAGAAACCTTCTCCTTCCCCTTCTTCGCCTTACTCGCTAAGGCACAGTTCTCCTCATCCTGCATGGATGAAGAACTGTCTCTGGTGCTCCGTCTAATCTCCTCCTGCATCAAATCTGACCATGGTCGTTCCCAATTTGGCAGTTTCTCCCTTCCATTCACCGAGTCCTGGTAGCTATGCCAACTCTTAGGAAGGTCGAGGAGTCCTAGACTCACCATCCTCATCATCAACAGTAACCCCCACACTTCCCAGCTCATCTCGACACTGAGTGAACCTCGTGAGATACTGGGGCATACTATCTCCATTCTCGAACTGAATGTTTCTGAGTTTTATCTCTTGATTTGGAATTAAATTCGAATTCCACCAGCTCAAAACTCAACCGCTTCCGATCTAGAATTCATGAGAACACAATATTTCTCGTACAGAGATTGACTGTATGGGCATTCACCGAATATCTCACCTTCCAAGGGAAGGATGAATCCAGAGGCTACCTGGCCCGATTACAGACTCTGCCTGAAGAAATAGAATGTAAACACTTCCTGAATAGTAGATCTGATGATCAATCCTCGCTTGATATCCTGTAAAAATCTCTTCTACAAATCAAGCAGCTCCGATACCATGTAGAAATTTTGAATAATATGACACATATTCAATAGAGATTATCCTGATCATACAATTTAAGCGGAACATGTATAATACATAATCTCCTCTACGTTGATCATCAAATTACAGAAGCAGAAACATCCACAGGCACACATAGAAGCATCAATCAAACTCATAAACACAGTATGTATCCCGGGGAAAGCATCTCGCTAAAAACCCCACACTATCTGTATATTATATTGATTGAATCATGTAACAATACAAAGCATAATACTTCTCACAAGTATCTCCACCTGTTACACACAATACAGCTCAGATTTGATCTCCAAATCTCTCCCGCTGCTTGCCTGCCTCCACTGCTCAAACCTGCTCGAGAACTGATGAGAATAGCTTCCCAAACTCGATTTTACACTGCAAAATAGTCACCCACACTATGTTGGACGTGAGCAACAGCTATAATATCATGAAGATACGTGAGCAAACTCATTGGCATACTCAATCCTTTGATTGTGCAAATCATCATGCACAGCTATAGTCACAACTGATAGCAATCTGATCCTCTAACACCTGTCCCTACTGAACTGAACATGCACTGACATGCAACTGAGTTAACTGATGTATTCTTTAGTTGCATTATGAGTTAATAACTTGTGAATTAATTAATAACTAATTCACCCAACTCATCTTTAGTCTATTGATCAGTTAGACTAAATACAACCAGTTTAACAAAGCTAAACTGAACACAACTCCATCAACTGTACCTCCAGTCCACTAAACTCAACTCACTTGAGTTCTAACTGAAGTCATGCATGCAACAACTCAACTGACTCATAAGAAAAACAAATTTCCTTCTGACAGCTGCATGTGCCACTTCCGTAGCTCAAACTGAAGTGCTCCAAGAGAATAAGATTAAGTTTATAGTCCAAATACTATTGTGAGATAATAATATTTGACTTTTCTATTTTTGACTTTGATCACTCACACTGTGATCACTCACACTGTAATCACTCACACTGTGATCACTCACACTTTCATCAAAAATAGAGGTCCATCTATTTTTCCCAACTTGATCAATCATCCATAGACATGATCCATATGTCTAAAAATAGACTTGCGCCAAAAAATAGCCTGCGGGCCCACTTAGTGAAGGCGACTCTTTTCACTAAGCTCCATCATCTTGTTGCACTCTCAACAAGCATTTCTTGTTGCACACTTTTCAACAAAGGGTGTTGACTATTTGAAAGTATGACATTGATAAAACTAAGAAAAAATGTCTATATCAGTTGCATTGTTTAAAATAAGCTGAATTACATGCACTCCATCGCCAACCAGTGTAGAAACAATAATAGAAATTATGGCAGGATTGAAATATGAAGACAAAGGACTAAAATATGGGAGATATTACATTATTATACAATAGTTGAGTAAAAGGAAAGCTTATAAAATTGTAAATTATATGGCTAGGCCTCTTTATTGTTGAATATATTTTACCTTCGAGAGAAGTCTAGCTGAGGACACTTTAAGTGTAGTTATTTGAATCTGTCATCAATGGCTTCCACCTAAAAAAGTATAAAACATGACAACATCAACGTGATCATTGACAAAAAACTTGTTGAGACACCAAAGGGCATGGGTTACGCTGAAAACCACTCTATGGTGATCAAATATCTCGACTTTTGAATAATAATAAAAATTCGATTTATTTAAATTAAGATTAACATATATCTCGACTTTTGAATAATAATAATAAAAATTCGATTTATTTAAATTAAGATTAAGATTGAGTTTTTAGAAATAAAGGATTATGTTATTAAAGTAGGCATAATAACATATTATTTTTAGCAAATAAGTACCAGCCAAAACACTACTAAAAGTACGAGTGACCAATCATGGAGAAAGTCAAGGATTTAAGAAGTTTGTTGCATAAGAAATTACAACACAATTTAAAGGAATGATGAAAAGAACATCACCATGAAATTTGAAAATAGAACTAAGAAAAACAACATGAATATTATCAAAAAGACAGTGTCTTTAACTCGACTAGATGCCCTCAGCAAATTCTCAAGCTAATTGTATATCTCAAGTTGATAAAAAATTGGATTCAACCATCCCCCTAAACCTGTAAAAAAATTGAAAACCGACATAAATTTCGATGTCAGTGACCTGGCTAGTTCAATAGAGCATTTAACTGCCTAAAGTTCTAAAACGGTAGACCCACGCACTCTTCAGGAGCTAAAATTAAATATTGGCACTTCAATAAAGCTAATGGGATGAACAAAGTTTCACTCCTCGGAAAAATTTAATGCCACACACTCTCCAAAATTCTTATTAAAGCCATGAAATTTACCATTTCTGCCCATTTACGTGCCTAAGCATTCAAGCACTGAACTCATAGAGATTCCTAAGTTGACTAAACTATCAAACCCTTGCACTTTTCAATTCCAACCTGCTTGAATTCCTTAGAAGAAAAGAAGTTGAGGAAGACTATAAAATGTCACAACGAAGAGCATAGAATCAGCACGAGGAGACTCTGGTAGAACCAGGGACAAAAGTAAGATTTGACAAATTTACTGTTATAGAGATTGATATTAGCCTCAATAACATCAGACAATCCAAGGTCGAGGATACCTCCTACGACAAATACTGGGCTATGTTAAAAAATATTCCCTTGGTCGACAAGACGTGGCATAGGGGATAATTGAAGGGGTTTGAGATTGTTTAGGCACCCTCTTGATTGTAGATTTTCAAGGAATGGAGAAGGAGGCTACAAAGTTTATGGCTAGTTCATTTCATGATGGAGTGCTCTGGCTAGAAATTCCTCTCACCATCACATTAACCATAATCCATAAAATTATCATCTTACCACACAAAAGCAACAAAACCACTTGAATAATTGGCTCCAAAGCTTGGTTAAGGAATTCCTTGGAGGAATGACCATCAAAAAATCTAAAGGACTCACCATTGGAAAATTCACAAACACATAGATTTAATAAGTGGTCTTATATCACATTGTTTTGATCCTCTCTCCGACGGGTTAAGCATTGGATGTCAAATTAAACATGCTAGAAGTTATTAGTCAAATTTTTAGGACATGAACGAAGTACAATTGGGTAGACCACATAGTGGGCAATCCGAAGACAAATTGTAACGAATGTCAAACTTTGGTTAGGCAATTCGCTTCCCCTCGCTCTTGATTTCTAGCCATGTCCCGGGTCACTCTGGTTTGAGAGACCACATTTACAATGAAGATTATACATATGATGAAAAGTTTTAGCTACTTTTCCAACAACTAGTTGGGTATAAAAAATTCCTTAATCGTGGAGGACATGTTCCAAAATTGACTTATTATCTTGAAAAATTCCACTCACAAATGGAGAGTCCCATAGTATGTTTGTCGAACCTTACCAAGTAAGTTGCATATCCAATTCATTCTAGATATGATTAGAGTCTGGTATAACAACTTCGACAACATACAATCAAATGAACTTAGTTGACAAACCAACATAGTGTTCCCTTCCAAAGGAAATCCTCCAAACCCTGACTTGCACAAACCTCTCACTAAATGATGGGGAACAAGAAGAAGAAAGGGAGAAAAAATTGTACACATGTCATTCAAATTTGACTTGACGAATCCTATCTGGTTGACCACAAAGAAGCCAACAAGACAAGTGATAGACCTTGCATCCAACCAACCATGGTGATTGGGGATTATCTAGCAAAGGGTAACATTAGAAGAGCCGAAACCATAGAAAAAGTTGGACGATACATATAAATAGGTCCTGGAGGAGACAACAATAAAATGTAAGTTGACCCAGCGACAAACCAAAGTCAAATAATTTACGGGCTCATCTTCCAAGCGCAAATTTTGGAATCACTCAAGCAAGCCATAAAAAAATTCACAGAAATAGTAAAGCAAAAGATAATGGATGAATAAGAAAGAGAGAGGCAACATGCCCAATAGGAGCAGGGCATGAGTCAATTAACAAAACAAATAACGATAGTTCCAATAACTATTATTATGGGGAAGTCAAGTCAAATAAAAAACTAAGAATGAAGTAGTCACAAGTGTCAGTCAACTTAACAGTTGACTCTCCACCAATTGAACTAACTACAATAGAATAAGAAGCCAATCAACTATAGATCCCACCAAAATAAGCATTGGTGTTGGCCCCAAATATCTCGCATGAGCATATAGAGTTAGTGAACTTGGGAATTAACATTGAGATAAAGGAGGATCCTTATGACTCAGATGCACCTAACTTCCTACCTAGTAGGAACACCAAAAAATAGAACAAGGATAGTCAACAAGCATCCCACATTTGGAACACCCAACCTTGTTGACATGACTGATGAAGCAAACCCCTATGTCAGGATTGTTGAAGAGACACCATGGCCAAACCCATAAAGACAAATAAAAGAATCCAAACAATCCTATTGATGGGAAGAATTATCAACAATCAACAATGGAGAAATTACACAGTCAGAGCCCCAATCAGACTCTTATCTATATGGAATGGTAATTTTGACTAGTTCAATGGGTCGAGTTACCCTTTGAGATTTTCTCTAATATATGGAGTCTTATGATAGCAAAAAAGATGATAATAAAAAAACACTAAACGAGATATTTTGAAATAGAAAACTACAATCTAATAGAAATAAACAAAGTAAATAACTATATATAAATTATATATTGCTAATATAACCCGAGTATCATCTTATATGTGAAAATGAAAGATACCCAAATGAAAAGAAATGTAGATTACTTTTTATTTCGTTAAATTAAATCAAATTGAAAATGAAAAGATTAATTCATTTAAATAGTTAAATGAGTTAATTCATTAACAACATTCACATATAATTATTGTATCTTTTATGCTTCAAAATTAATAAAATAACATATCAGTAGTAATCTATCAAATTACTTAATCTTAAAACAACTACAGTAATAGTATCAAAATTGTCTTGCTCTGTTGAAACATGAAATCAAGAGTGGTTCAACTATTATATTAAGAAAAAAAATAAGTACAGTAGTGTATCCATTGCTTTCTTTTCAAAAAATTTGAACATCCATCACATGGCCATGTCTTGGCTTAAATAATATTACAAAGACTAGAAAGATAATCTCTTTCTCCAAAATTTTCATGATGATAAAAGAAAATTTAGCAAAAACAAAAAGTTTGTTTAGATGTGATGATACAAATATCAATCCAGTAGACAAGGACATTTCAGTTGGAGATTCGTTGGCAGCCTTCCAAAAGGCATGTATTTCCAAAAGGTCAGAGAGTTCTAAAGGAGCTTTGAGTCAGATATTGACTTTGTAGTTATAGACTCGTGCTTCTATAACTAAAAATCCATCTGTATTTGTCATTAAGTAGCCTATTCATGTTGACATGACTTTGTAGTTTGACTAGATATTCACAAACTAAGTCTAAATGGAGCACGAATACATGTGTAACTTTGCTTTGAAATTAATTTTTGCTTTCACTAGTAGTTAAGTCTCCAATAGCTTACTCCATAGTGAGCTTAGATTCATCCCAGACATTCTATAAAGATACTTTTGTTGTTGAACTTGTATCATTAGTCTTTTTCTTTTTCCAGTATTTTAACAATATCTATAAATGGCATGCATTCCATATACAATGGAGGAAGAAAAATTGCTAACACTCCACACTGAGAATCACCAGGCCTATAATTTATTAGAGTCTTGATTAAAATATGAGTAGGAACCAAAAAAAACCGTTGTTGTTAGAGACATGCTGGTTAGTTGAACTAAAACTTTATATTCTTCAATCTTCTTACCATTATTTTGGATATGAATTTTTGTGCTGGGAAAGACTTCTGGAATTTCCTTAGGAGCTTTTTGAGTAACAATAATAGTAGCTAGAACAAAATGGAAACATGATTAATTGTAGCAGTAGGAATATTGTCAAGATTAACCTCAATACTTGTATCGGGAACTACATTTGAGATAAGACTAGAAGAACTGACAATAATATTTTTTGGGAAGGTTTTGTAGTAATATTTTCAAATTGTTGGCATTGCTTTTGCATTGTAGGATCTTTGAAATATTCATCCATGAATTTATTAACAATTTCTTCCATATGTATGGATTCTTTCTTAAGAAAAACCTCTGGTGTTTTTTATGTGGAAGCTTTGGTTAACATTGCTTCCGATGTTGCTGTTGCAATATTAAGGGCAAGTAAGACCTTATTTCTTCTCGAAAAAATGAGAAATTGTTGATATTTCTTTGGAGGGAGTGCATGTGCTTTGTTGTGAACAGTCTTATATGAGTTTGTTTTGCAAAAATAAATCATCAAACATGGACTTTTCATGGGAATACTTCTTTGCACTTGATAAGGTACAATGTGTAGAGACAACACCAGCGAGATCATGGAATTTAAGAGGAATTATTGCTAGCTTCAATGCAAAGAAATTAGTAAATTCCTTTCAATCATGTTGAATATTTTGGTGAGTATAAGTTCCAACCTGAACTGGAACGTTAGGTTAGAGATTTTGAGTTCTTTTGAAGTTCAGTTGTAATTCCAGTTTCAACAGTTTGATGAGCAACCTCCTTACAGGCAAGCCAGTGTGGGATAAATAAAAGCAAAGAATATGGGGAACCATAACAACCATAAATCCTAATGTAAGATAAAATTTCTTCTGAGTATCAATTATTATAAATTTTAGTTCTTCTAACAACCTTGGGGGTTTAGTATTAAATACAACTTCATACATTGGGATTATGACATAACGACATATTAGGTAAAAATGATCAAAATAGTTTTCTTCCCAAATCTTACTATGGTACAAATGGATGGGGGTTTCAACAGGTGACCATTTCCATCCCAATGCTGGAAATGAGATTGAGAAGCAAATGGAATCCATAATATAAGCAGACATATAAAAAGGTGGAGTATAAGAGGGAGTCTTTACTTGACGAAAATAATCAATCTATTGATTCAAACTATCCGAGTGTATATTTTTCCAATTAAAAGCATAACTATCATAATCTCATTGTATAAGTGGAACCAACTCAAGAGAAAATAAGAATCATCTTTCCTACTGAAAAGTCTACAAAACATGGCACATGATAAAAGGTGATTTGACAGAGGAGGTATAATACTCTTTAGAAGATTCTACTTTAAACTTACGCTCCTTATTTGACCAATGCTTCATAATGTCAATAATTTTTATTTCAATCCTAACACATTCCTCTTGCAGTAAATGCTCCAAAAATACAGGATTGTAAGTTATCTCAGGCTCAGGAAGTTTGTACATAAGCTTAATATCCTCCTTGTAGAAAGAGTTGATAATGGTACCTTAGGAAGTGCATATAAGACACCTGTTAGTATCTCCATGTTCCAAGGCCCATCTTATCATGTTTGTGTAAGGGAGAAACAACTTTGTGCAAATATGACTTTTCAGTTACTAAGAGCGTAGTGTCTGGATTGACTTTAGCTCCTTCCTCGTCTGTGGAGATTTCAATGTCATTCTCGTTCAATTATTTCTCAAAAATATTATACAGGTGATTCCATGATGAAACTTCAACATCTTGAGTGATAACTGTGTCAGAATAAATGTGAGTATTTGAGTCTTTTTCGATTCCTTCAAGAATCGACAGTGGAGATATTTGCACAGGCTGTTTCAATTTTTCAGATCTACCCATTTTTGCAGACGTAGTCTTTAACGCGACTTTTTGAAAGCTTTTCTGGCGATTTTTTCCGGTGAAAATCCGGCAGTAATTTATTGAAATCGAAGTTTGATAACTAGTTTCTGCACAATGAAAGCGTCCCAGAGGTTTTTCAGGGTGCTGAATCCGAATATGCAGTTAAAAAACCATTTTAACTGCAACAAATCATGATTTCATCTCAATTTCTTCCGCCGGATTCCGTCACCAGAATCTCAAAAAGTCGCATTATAGACAACTCCATTTTTGCAGACTCGGAAAAGCTAGTAGAATGAAAGAATTGCTGGGGAAAATAAGACTAAGTTATGATGAATTTCGTAATTCAAGGTTTTGCATGTGAATCTATTGAAATAATGATGCCAATACTAACAACTGTGAAACTAATAACTTCTTAATTGAAAGCCATGCATGTGAAATAACTCTAATGGGAACACATTTCAAAATAAATGAATGAGAAAATGCTTTTATTGGAATTTCCATAAACAATTGAATAAGTTATTAAACCATGATTAATCATTAATCAATGTCTAGGTGGATAACAAAGACAACATGTGGCAGCTTAAGATAGGGTGTGCATCAATCCACATCATGTTGGAGCAATTTGAATTGTCACTGGGAAGAACTCTCGACGGAAATGTTAACTGAGAAATTTTTGCCATGGATTGGTTATTTAAAGAATATATATAAGGTTTAAGTAGAAATGTCGACGAGCGGTGATAGGGACAAGAAATATTAACCAAGATGGAAAATTTAGTTAAAAAATGGAGAAAATATTTGTCCAGGATTGAACAATTCAGGCGGTGCGCTAAAATTAATGCGAAGGTAAGGTCCGACGAGCGGTATCCAAGATTAAAAATAATAATGGAACCTATATCGTCAAGAAACATTAAAAGTATGTATTTTCCATTGGGAGTTAAGACTCTATAATTTTTAAAACTTTAATGAAAGTGTCGATAATCGGTGATCGAGAAAGGGAAAGGGAATATTTCCATGTTGAAACGCAAAACATTCTATCTTGCATTTGACCTTGGGTGCATAAGTAGTTAAATATTCAATAGTCCATTAGGAAAAAGAGAAAATGGGGTATGCACTCTCTATTTTAAGCAATATATTTTTATGTTTTTTTCAAACCTTTTTTAAGAACTAAGAGATATACAAGACTTGCACTTATTTAAATGAAGTGAAAAAGGAATATAAAATAGATCAAAGGGTCTTTGTTTATTATTTATAAGTACAATGGGGTGTTGTTGTTTTGGCCACAACATGTCCTGAACTTGAGCTGATTTCAATAGTACATGATACAACAAAAGCGTTAGATAACTAGGTATTTTGGATGCTTTGGGAAGTTTTTACATAAGTGAACATTAGATGGAAGTGGTCAAGGAAGATAGTTGTTAGCTTGAAGAATAAGAAGGATAAGGAAGAAGAATCATGGACTAAGTGTGTGACATTAGCCATGGAGAAACTACAATTGGCATGTCCAAGCCAACCAAAAGACCAACTGGACATTATGAAACAATTATTTCATCAACTTATTGATGAAAATTTATAGATGAGAGGGTGGGTCATGCGGCTCTAGCAGCAAAGCCAAACACAGAAGACGTAAGAATTATCTTCCATATTGGAGCAAGAGTTTGTTGCGTTCAAAACAATAAACAATAAATTGGAGGAGACCATGGACAAGTCAGCTACTCTTAACATTTTCCTCAATAATTGGTTGACGTATTTGTCAACCACATGCAATATGTGACGATACAACAAGTGCTTATTGAGGAATTGTCATATAGACAACAATTTATTTTTGAACCTCATGTAATATCATCCCTTGAAAATCAAATAATGCAGGAGAAGAAGATGGGGACAAAGTTGATTCAAGAACAACAATGGTTAAGGAAAGAAGGCTTAGATAGAAGTTTCCAATGTTTTCAACTATTTGCATCACATTAATACAAATATACAAAGGCTAGATCAATAGGGCACCTCTGACTTACTAGCCTTCAAATAAAGTTCCTTATCTAAAAAATTGGACTACTTAGCATAAATGAATGCTTTGGAAGTGTAGGCACAATATTCAGTTCGAGACTATTAAACATTTGACTAGCATCTTGAGAGGCTTTCCCAAATCATATATATAACATCAAAGATATCCTACTACCAGCACTTTCACCTCATCCACCTCCTCCAAGACTGGAGTATCAATTGTTTTCTCCCACCATGTCAAAATGTAGCTCTTCCTTGTATCCAACATAGTTGGACACTTTATAGATTGAATTTGAAGGTTCCAATCAGTTGAATGGAGAGAGAGAGAGAGAGAGAGATGATGAATAAAAACATTTCATTCGAAAATTCCACTGGCCAAATTGCACACAGTTAAATTCTCGCACAAATACAAAACCAATAGCTAATTTTATAGCTAACCTTAGCAAACCCTCTCAGGGTTAAAATGAGCTAACAGTGCTTTGATACCAACTTGATCTGAATGTTGGGTAAACTTGTTAATGCTATGCAAGCTCCCTCATCAGTATTAAACAAAATGTGTTTAAGATTGTCTCAAATTAATCAAAACGTGAGGAATTATGTGTCAAGTATTGAGTGTCTTCTATGAGCAATTTATGAGGTTAATTAGCTGTTTAAATCACATATAAAACAATTAAATTGCAGAGAAATAAAACACATCAACTCATAACACAAAGCTGATAAAGGATTTCATCCCCCCTGGGCTACATTTCCTTGGGCCTGCTTCAATGGCTAGGTCCTCTTTGGATTAATGGTAAATTCTATGATTACGTGCACCTACAGTGCTCCAATGGCTTTGAAACCTACTCCATTGGATTCAGAAGACTCAAAAACCCCAAAAATGACTATCTAAGCTCTGCAATTGGACTTCAGTTGATCTAGGCTTGACCTCCTCTCCTCGTGGCCCTATGCTTCCTTAAACTTAAATGTAGAAATATCACGTACAAAAGCGCCTTTCTACCTCTGAAACCTATTCCATTATGTTTAGAGCATCCAAATCATCTAGGAATGACTCTTTCTGAGACAAAATTGGTCGAAATATGTAAAAGTTATGGTCTCTTCAGTTTTCCCTAGGAAAACTCCACCAAATATGGAGAAACACCAGTTAACCCCGCCAAAATTAGTGCAATGACGGATTTATGAAACCTGCCAAACTTCTACCAAGTTAATCCGTAATTAATTAGGGATAAGAATGGGTTAATTAACACTAATCCTACTTAGCGCATAGCTTTGGCCTTCGGTTATGGTGTATGGTCATATGCAGAGAGGGTTGGCCCTCTCCCCCCCCAACAGCTACTTTCTATCTCTTGAAATATAATTTGTGCCCACCATATGTTAAGTCCAATGGTTGTGGCATAGCGGTGGAGCGTGGGACTTGTGTGGGTGAGGTCACAGTTCAACTCTATTGGCCTCCCAAATAACATTTTACCCGACCTTTGAGAGGGCACGTGGTGGCCTCTGGGCTTGCCACATGTCAACCTCTCATTGGTCCACCTCAATGTCTTGACCAAATAATGTGCCGACACTTGTCACCATTCGATTGAGCCACTTATTGGAATATTTTAGGAATATTTTTTGAAATATGCTAATTTTCCCTGTTTGTGAAAGCAGACATACGTCTCTATCTTTCTCATACGAGCTCCATTTTGAATGAAACGAGTTGCTTTGGCATTGTATTATCGAGACAGACACAGTTGTTCAGGTTCTGTATGATTTTGAGCACTTTGAGTTTTGAGAAAATTTTTGCCCCTAATCCAGATTTTTATTAGTCAAAGAATTCTAGGAGTATATATAAAAAATAATGGTTTCTTATTTTGATTATTGATTCGAATTTAAACAGGAACACAAAAAACTACAAATATAACCATATATACAAAGATGCAACATAAATAACACTTCATTTCATTAATATCAAATACTAAAATATGCTTACAAACAAAATGGAAATAAGACTAGCTCGAGCGATGGTAGCTTATCTCTGAGAAGAGATGTGGCGGATACATGTCTCTGTACTGGGTTACCATGAGGCTCAACTGCCTATTTATTATTGAAAAACATGAGAAAACCCTAAACAAACAAAACCCTAACCCCATGAGCTGTAACAACAAGAGTTTGTGGGCCCCGTTGGGGTTAGTTGGGCAACCAACTTCCCGGGGTTATAACTTGGTAATATTATCTCCGTTTGGTGCATATGATACCTTGTTGGAAAGGTCTCTCTGAGTACTACAAGTTTTTCCACCACTACGCAGCCCTGCAACGGACCTCAAAAAATGTCGTTTAGGGAGTCAAAACTGCTCCAGAATTTTAGGATTCGAAAAACTGCTAAAAATAGTAAATGCTGAAATAAACAAGGAAACAAATGAAATCCACTGGAGGTATAGGTGGAATAGGTGGGTGGCCACCAATATCCACCTATATCATTCCTCCCCCCTTAGGAATAAATGGTCCCCATTGCGTGTAGAGCCTCCATGAGGTGAGGAAATTACTGCTGAACCTGGTCCTCGGTGAGCCACTTGCCTTGGTGTAGGAGTTGGCCAATTTTGACAACCCGATATAGTTGGATCTTCTGCTGGCGAGTGTTCTTGACCTATATGTCCATAATCTGATCAGTTGTGGCCTGTTCCATGCAATCTGGTTTTAACTCTGTTGGTGTGAGTTGTTCTGTAATGTCTAATGTGTCCAGTAATGGTGGGAAGTATGGTCGAAGGTGGTCCACATTGAACACTAGGTGTAGGCCAAGGAATGGAGGAATGCTAAGCTCAAAAGAATTGTCTCCCACAACCTTGGTAATGGTGTAAGGACCATATCAAAGTGGTTTGAGCTTCCGATGGGCTCTGGTAAGGCATTCTTTCTGCAAATGCAACCAAACTTTGTCGCCCACCTAAAACTTGTGTGGCACTCGATGTTGATCATGTCATTGTTTGTACTTGGCATTTGACTTCTCTAGGATGTCGTGAACCTGTTGGCAGATGTGTTGGATACGTTCAATAAATCTGGTCACTTTATCAGCCTTAAACAATACATGTGTGGATTTTATCTGTGTAGTCGTGTGAGGCATGGCATCAATCAGACACAATGGTTGAAATCCCAGACCCACATGAAAGGGATTGCAACTAGTCGATCTATGGAGAGCTCTATTATAACTATGCTGCACATATGGAAGACTCTCATCCTAGGTTTGAGGATGCTTGGAGTTGTACATGCAGAGTATGTGCACTATCATCCTATTGACGACCTCTGTCTGGCCATCAGTCTAGGGATGGAAGGCAATCGACTTGGTGAGCTTGGTGTCCAATAGTGTCCAGAGGCTTGACCAGAATGTGCTCAAGAACCTATTATCCTGATCTGATATAATGGTTTGTGGGATCCCAAAATGTACCCATACTCGTTCAAAGAAGAGTTTGACAGTGTCCTTTGTGGTGATACTCTTCTTGCAGGCTGCCAATATAGCCATCTTAGAAAATCTATCCACAACCACGAATACACAGTCATTACCATGCTTGGTAAAAGGGAGGCCAAACATATAGTCCATGGAGATGGATTCCCACGGTTGGCTAGGAGTAGGCAGAGGAGTGTACAAGCCTTTCTTCTTGATGGTTGGCTTGGCGATGGCGTAGGCAGTGCAGGATCTGATATATTTCACAACATCCAGTCGGAGTTTGGGCCAATAAAAGTAATTTTGTAGTACAACCACAATTTTCTCCACACAAAAGTGTCATGCGACCCGACTGTAGTGTGCCTCCTGAATCAGCTTGGCACACCCGCTTGAAGGAATACAAAGGTGGCCTCCGTAGCATAGTAATGCGTCCTAGAGTTGGAAATTGGGAACTTGCTTTCCATCTACTAGCATCTGGTATGTGGAGGTGAACTATGGATCATTTTTGTATAATTGCGGCCGTCTAGAGGTCTCATGACCACAAGAGTTGAGAACAATATTCCGTGCTACAATTGGGGGCCGATTGAGGCAGTCTGCAACATGATTGGTGTTTCCCTTTTTGTATTTAATGTTCAAGTGGAATTGTTGTAGATATGTAGACCACTTTTGATGGTGATCATGATACAACTTCCGCTGTGTCTGTATAAACTAAAGTGGTTGGTGATTGGTGTGGATGGCCATCTCCTTCCCTAGTATGTAGTGTTTCCATTGTCGACAAGCTTGCACAATGGAATACATCTCTTTATCATAGGTGGGGTACTTCCGAATTGAATCGGAAAGTGTCTTACTATGATAGGCCAGTGGATACCCATGATGGGTGAGGATTGCATCAATAACATAGTTTGAGGCATTTGTCTCGATTTCAAATGCCTGTTGCAGGTTTGGCAGGGTGAGTGCCGGTGCAAAGTAGAGGCGGTGCTTCAACTCAATGAATGCCTTCTCTTGGGACTTAGACCAAGAAAAATTTTCTTTCGCCCCACCCTTAGTAATCTGACTCAAACGCCAAGTAATATGGGAGAATCCCAACATGAACCTACGATAAAAAATTGCAAGGCTCAAAAAGATGCAAAGCTCCGTTAGAGTGGTTGGGGCTGGCCAATCCTGAATGACTTGGATCTTAGTCAGGTCCACATGCATGCCGCTCATCTATTATGTAACCCAAGTATTGGACCTGACTCATGACAAAGGTGCATTTCTCCAAGTTGGCACACTATTTGTGCTACCGAAGTGTTTGAAGGACCTGTTGAATGTGTTGCAAGTATTCTTCCCAACTCTTGCTGAAGATGAGGATGTCGTTCAGATAAACCACCATGAATGAGTTGGTGAAGGGTTGCAATATGTCATCCATTAGCCTCATAAAAGTAACAGGGGAATTTTTCAACCCAATGGGTATAACCAACCATTCGAAAATGCCTTCCTTCGATTTAAAGGTGGTCTTCCATACATCTGTGGGCCCTATTGGAACCTAGTGATAACCAAACTTCAGATTGATCTTGGTGAAATAATTGGCCCCCTTAAGTTGGTCCAGCAGGTCATCAATCCATGGGATTGGATACCTTTTCCTTACATCAATTTTGTTTAATGCTCGATAATCAACGCAGAGCCTCCAGATCCCACACTTCTTCTGTACAAGTACAATCGGACTCCCACAAGGCGAGGAACTTGGTCGGATGTGCCCTTTTTCCAACAACTCCTAAATTTTGCGTTTAATCTCTTCATTTTCCAGAATGGAGTAGGGATATATTGGCCCATTGGTTAGAGCTTCTCTAGGAGTTAGATCGATTGGATGCTTGATCTAAAAATACAAGGGTACCCTTGTGGGTGAGGAGAATATGTCCCTGTATTCTTCCACGACCGTATCCACCCACTTCTGCTGCTTGGAGGAACCCTTCCCTGGGGGCATGGATGTGGCCACTACCTTCCCCTTACTTTTAGAGTGAATCAGAATGAAAAAAAAAAATCTCAGTCTGGGAGATGACCTTACTGCATTGCTTAGCAGAGATTAAAGAGATGGTTGTAGGCGGGGCTACCTACGGTATCTTGTATAACTTAGTACCCAAATAAATAATAATAGAGTAAGGTATAGACTCATATACAACATGCCACTTCCATTAGTATGGTTGTCCTAATAATACATATCAAACTTCAAGAGGAGTGACATCAAACAGTACCTCATCCATGAAGGGCTTGATGCTGTAGGGAAGGCGACACTGTTGGCTGACCCGAAGATCTCGTCCTTGGTGAAGCCATTCGATGGTGTACCACTGTGGATGTTCTATAGTTAGTAGGTCTAGCCGCTTCACAACCTCTGCTGAAATGAGGTTCTTTTGGCTCTTTCTGTCGACAATGAACTGCAGCGGAGAACTCTTCACCCACATATGTGAGTGGAATATGAGCTCCCCCTCTTCTGGATCTATAGGCTCAATCTTCTAGATCTTGGTGGTGGCCATAGTGGGAATGGGATCTGCTTCAATGATCTGCTTCCCTTTGTCATTCCCCTTGTCGGTTTCTGACTCAGAGTCAGAACATGCGTCGGACTCAGAAGCCTTCAGCTCGGCCACTAGTGACTGCTTGACACGACACTCGCTTGTGTTGTGAGTGGAGCTCTTATTGAATTCACACCACTTTCTCGTGCCCTTATTTGTATTCGTGGTGTTTTTCTTTGCTTGTGGATTCTACAGATTATCCTGAGTTGCCCCACCTTGGCTTTGCCCTTTTCTCTATGGTTTGGGAGCACCTTTCCCTTGCTTCAGATTCGCAGATCCAAAGCCTCACTTTCTCTGCTTAAGCTTCTGCTCAATCTTGACAATGTATTAGTATGATGTGCTGAGCGAGGAGATGTCTAGGAACTCCATCTCATCCTGTATATACCTATGTAGGTAGCCACAGTACTTGAGTACCAAATGTTTCTCAAAATCCTTGATACCCAACTTCCTACGAAGGATATGAAAAACATGGGTAAAATCCAACGCGTCTTGGTTCCTTCCCTGTCGCAGTGTGGTCCACTTTATGTATTTATCCTCATAGCTCCTGACAGGTTAGTACTACTCCTTGATGGCATCCCAGAATGAATCCCAAGTGGGTGCGGACGAAAATAGTGATGGTGTACTTTCATCCTTTTGCTCACAGTAGGTTTCCCACTAGTCCTTGACTTGGGGGGCGACTTTGAGAAAAGAAAAAGTAATATTTTCCCGGTTGGAAAAATCATGAATAGAAAAATATCCTTCTAGTATATTTAACCATTTATCTACATCATCCACATCTATCTGACCCTCAAATATGGGAATGTCAAAGTTAACTTGTACCTTGAAGGATGTGGTGCTTCCAGAGTAGCTACTGGAAGTAGATGTGTCGCCCTTGGGTAGCTGCTGAAGGATATGGGAAAATTTGTCCAACATCGCGTTCCTCTATTGCTTGAGGGATTTTTCAAGAAAGATTTTTAAAGGATATCCTACCCCCTCATCTTTCTTTTCTTCCTCCATGGGAGGCCATCGGGATTTGTGAGGCTAGTCTTGCAAAGGTTCGACTAGTTCAAGCCCTAACTTCTTATATCCTGACCTTGTTGGGGACATGCAAAGAAAATCATAGAAAGAGAAGACCACTCTGATACCACTGATCCAAATTTAAACAGGAACACAAAAAATTATAGATGTAACCATAAATACAAAGATGTAGCAAACATAACACTTCATTTCATTAATATCAAATACTGAAATATGCTTACAAACAGAATGGAAATAATACTAGCTCCGGCGATGGTAGCTTATCTTTGAGAAGAGATGTGGCGAATACATGCCTCTCAACCATGTTACCATGAGGCTCAAGGGCCTATTTATTATTGAAAAGCATGAGAAAACCCTAAACAACGAAAACCCTAACCCCATGAGATGTAACACTAAGAGTTTGTGGGCCTTGTTGGGGTTAGTTGGGGAGCCAACTTCCCGGGATCATAACTTGGTCATATTATCTCCGTTTGGCACATATGATACCTTGTTGGAAACGTCTCTGTGAGTGCTATAGGTTTTGATAGGCGATGGCATGCACCAAACCTCAAAAAAATGTTGTTTAGGGGGTCAAATATGCTCTAGAAGTTCGGTACCTGAAAAACTGCTGAAAAATAGTAAATGATGACTATACGGACCTTTCAACTACGTGTTGGTGGCCACCCACCTATCCCACTTGGACCCCCACAACTGTCTCTTTTAGTTTTTCAGTTTCCTTAATTGTAGCACAATTTACTATTTTTAGCAGTTTTTTCATGTCCTGAACTTCCGGAGCCATTTTGAGGCCCTAAAAGACATTTTTTGGGAAATCTGGGAGCAACATGGGTCCATGGATTGATGTTACTCTTCCCAAAGTTATAGTTCTCGGATATATCTTTCTAACGAGCTATTGTACACATCAAACAAAGATCGGGTGCCAGAGTTATGACCCCGGGAAGTTGATGTACCAACTTACCCAAAACGGGGCCCACAATTTGGCATTTCATCTTCTAGGGTTAGGTTTTGGGAGTTAAGGGTTTTCCATTATTTCTCAACAATAAATAGACCTTCGAGCCTCATTGTAACGCAGTTCAGTGGCATGTAGCCACCACATCTCTTCTTAGAGATAAGCTACCATTGCCCTAGCTGGTTTATTTCCATTTCTGTTTGTAAGCATATTTCAGTATTTTACATTAATGAAATGAAGTATTGTTGCATCTTTGTGTATATGGTTATCTTTGTATTCTGTTGTGTTCCTGTTTAAATCCAGATCAGAGAGTTAGCCACACATGTTTCCCAATACCCTCGACGAGCTGTCGAATAAGTGGTATAAAATTGAAGAATATCAGGGGGAAATGCTCCAATGGAATGAATTAAATCAATTTTATAAAAGACTTTGATCTTGTTGAACAAAAACTAGCTGAAGCAACTCAATGTATTAAAGAATTTATTTCGAACGAAACCCCTATACAAAAATAGATAAAGGAAAAAAAATCTGATTACCCATCAACTTCGACATGTAATCATATATCATGTCAACCATGAGTAAAAAGAGTAGCTACCCGACTCAACATAGAAAATATTAAACCTCCAAGGAAGATTTTTCGTTAGAAAAAGAATCATCCGTAGAATTATTTAAAATATATAAACATTAGGAAGATATACTTGAGAAACTAGATTTTCCACTTGCATATCATGAAGTGAAGGTTTTGGAATAGAGAATCGTTGAGTCAAAGGATTCTGAATGGATGGATGTTGAGCTAAAAATAAAATAAGTTGACATCTATAACAATGGTTGAGAAAATATGGTCTGACTAGTGGATTACTGGTTGGACAAACAAACCATAGAATCTATTGATGTCCTTAAGGAATATCAAGATGTATTTGCAAGATATTATAAATATTGAAGGGACTTGTAAAATAAATGAGGGAGATGAAAATTGACCTCATACAAGGAACCAAGCTAATAAAAAAATGACCTTATCAATTGGCCCATAAGTACAAACCCATTTTGCATAAAGAAATAGAAGGGATGATAGTTTCGACATCATCTATCTAATATAAAAGTTAGAATGGGAAAGTCCTATGGTCATGGAACAAAAAAATCATGTCCGAAAATAAGAATCTATGTCAATTTTTGTGGTCTAAATAAACTAAAAGTTATGAAACCATTTCCAACACCCTTCACAGATGAACTTATAAAAGTTGCATGACAAAAATGTTATTCATACACATATGAATTCTCAGGCTATAATTAGGTACTCATCACAGAAGAGGATCAAGAAAAAACATGTGTCTCACGATTTGGTTCTTTTGCATGTAAATTCATGCCATTTGAATTGAGAAATGCTCCAACATTTTTCTCCGAAATTGTAGTAAAATCATTCCAAGAATATATCTATAAGACAATGGTTGTCTATTTTGACGAATGGACTATTTTTACTCTTTTAAGGGACCATGTGTAATGGCTCAGATTCATGTTATAAAGGTGTAGACATATTAATATGTCCCTTAATATTAAAAAGTGTTTGTTTTCCACACCAATCGGAATATTGCTAAAGCATATGGTATGTAAGGAAGGAACCAAGTCAATATGAAAAAAAAAAAAATGTTCCTCGACCTAAAGCCTCCCATCAACCAAAAGAATATCAAAATACTTTTGGGGCATACAGAGTACTATAGATAATTTATTAGATATTACTCTAATATTACTTTTTCCAATTGATGAGCTATTAAGAAAATGTGTTGAGTATATATGGAACAAAGAGTGTAACGATTCATTTGAATTATCAAAAAAAAATTGGTAGATGGAACAATTTTTAAATTTCTTGACTGATCCAAAAAAATTCACATACATGTCGATGCATTTAACATAACAGTAATAGTGGTTCTAGCACAACCTAGCATCCACACAGTCGACCATCCAAATGCATATGCTAATCAAAAATTAAGAAAGGCAAAAAGAAACTACTTGACAATAGAACAAGAATAATTAGCCATGATCTTTGCCTTGCAAAAGTTCCACCACTACCTTTTGCCCAACCCATTTACATTTTTCATCGATCATCATGCCTTAAAAAACATTTTTAAATAAACCTATAGATCATGGTAGCATATGGTGATGGTTGCTACTATTTTAAGAATTTGAATTTGAAATAATAGTATAATGAGGAGAAAAGAATGTTAGGCCATACCACCTATCCCACCTCAATACCAGAGAAGAACTGAAATATATTGATGATGATTTCCCTGATGCACATTTATTTCGAGTTGAAGCCACCCTTGTAGAACTTGCAAAAAATATTCAATTTTACATACAAGAAAAGCATCTGAAGACATTTTAGAGAAAAGGACAAAAGGCTTAGCATTTAAAGTAGCTCACTTCACGGTGATTAATGGACAATTATACAAGTTGGGAGTATATGATGTATGTCATCATTGTGCTTTAAAACATGAGAGATAAGGTGTAATCAAAGAAACCCACAAAGGGCCTGCATGCATATATTTTCAAGGTGATACGGCAACGAGAAATATCCTCGAGGAAGGATTATGGTGGCCAACATTATTTCAAGATTGTCAAACAAGAGTCCAAAAATGTGACATATGTTAGAGAACAAATCGACCATTTTGGAGAACAAAATGCCATTGCAACCAACTACCCTAACTCTCCCCTTTGAGATTTGGGCCATCGACTTTCTCAAACCCTTTCCTCAAAGGGAGAAGAGGACAGGTGCAAAATATAAAATTATTATAGTCAAACATCTAACAATGTGGGCAGAGGTTGTGCCAGTCAAGTCTTGTACTAAGGAAATAACAACCAAATTTATCTATCAAAACATTGTGATAATATTTGGATGCCACTTAACTCTTATTAGCAATCGAGGCACACTTTTTGTTAATGCTATATACTTTAAACATTGCTACAAAATTTCATGATTAAACATAGATATACGACAACATATCACCCACAAGAAAACTGTGTGGTCAAATCATTCAACAAAAATTTGCATAAAGTACTAAGAAAATTATGTGGAATCAACAGAGATGACTGTGATGAAAAAGTTCCGACCATTCTATGGGCATATAGAACTACTTATAAGTGATCGACTGGACATACTCCATTAAAATTAGTATATCGTTAGGAAGCCATAATTTTTCTTCACTTTTTGACAAACACAACAAGGGTGTAGAAATTTTGAATAATATGACACATATTCAACAGAGATTATCCTGATCATACAATTTAAGCGGAACATGTATAATACATAATCTCCTCTACGTTGATCATCAAATTACAGAAGCAGAAACATCCACAAGCACACATAGAAGCATCAATCAAACTCATAAACACAGTATGTATCCCGGGGAAAGCATCTCGCTAAAAACCCCACACTATCTGTATATTATATTGATTGAATCATGTAACAATACAAAGCATAATACTTCTCACAAGTATCTCCACCTGTTACACACAATACAGCTCAGATTTGATCTCCAAATCTCTCCCGCTGCTTGCCTGCCTCCACTGCTCAAACCTGCTCGAGAACTGATGAAAATAGCTTCCCAAACTCGATTTTACACTGCAAAATAGTCACCCACACTATGTTGGACGTGAGCAACAGCTATAATATCATGAAGATACGTGAGCAAACTCATTGGCATACTCAATCCTTTGATTGTGCAAATCATCATGCACAGCTATAGTCACAACTGATAGCAATCTGATCCTCTAACACCTGTCCCTGCTGAACTGAACATGCACTGACATGCAACTGAGTTAACTGATGTATTCTTTAGTTGCATTATGAGTTAATAACTTGTGAATTAATTAATAACTAATTCACCCAACTCATCTTTAGTCTATTGATCAGTTAGACTAAATACAACCAGTTTAACAAAGCTAAACTGAACACAACTCCATCAATTGTACCTCCAGTCCACTAAACTCAACTCACTTGAGTTCTAACTGAAGTCATGCATGCAACAACTCAACTGACTCATAAGAAAAACAAATTTCCTTCTGACAGCTGCATGTGCCACTTCCGTAGCTCAAACTGAAGTGCTCCAAGAGAATAAGATTAAGTTTATAGTCCAAATATTATTGTGAGATAATAATTTTTGACTTTGATCACTCACACTGTGATCACTCACACTGTAATCACTCACACTGTGATCACTCACACTTTCATCAAAAATAGAGGTCCATCTATTTTTCCCAACTTGATCAATCATCCATAGACATGATCCATATGTCTAAAAATAGACATAGTCTAAAAATAGACTTGCGCCAAAAATAGCCTGCGGGCCCACTTAGTGAAGGCGACTCTTTTCACTAAGCTCCATCATCTTGTTGCACTCTCAACAAGCATTTCTTGTTGCACACTTTTCAACACTCCCTCTCAACAAGAAAGGCTTCCTCTCAAACCCGATCCTGTAACTCTGGAATGTTCTCCATGCAACACATTTGGCCGGTCCACTTGCTCTGTCATTAAAGTCTCTGACTGCTATTGCCTCTGTCAACTGAAACTCTGCATCTCTGTGCTCTTCAGTATCTGACTGCTCTAGCCTCTGTCACTTTGATCTCTGACTGCATCCGTGCTGCTGCTGGTTCTATCTCCCAGCATTGCATCCGCACTACACCTCCCAACTGACCTCCCTGTTGGGATAGAAACATCCTCTGATGCTGAAGCTCTACCTGCAGCTGACAAGTGCTCCCTCTCTGACATCTGCGCTACTGCAACATCTCCATGCATCTCGCACCATTGCACACCTCTCTGTGCCACCTAGCACTGTGCAAAACACTTGTGCCTCTCGCATTGCTACAGCCTGCTAGCTATGCGCTGTCCTGGGATTCCCTGCACTATCGCTCTCTCTGCCGCTCCATCCGCATCTGTCTCTACCCAATCAGTCAGTTCCTGCTACTACACATCGGGGCTCCCGTAGCAAGGTCTCATCCAAGAGGTTGGGTACCTCAAGGATCCTGCCCCTCCTCCTTGGGACAATCAATCCACATCACCCCACCTCCTACCTGGAGGTATGGCTGCGTGCGATCCCTCAGCCCACCTGGCTCGAAGTTTCCCCCTACTGGAGATCTCTGGATGAGTAGATGTCTCTACTCCATCTCCACACAGCTTCCCCTGTTGTGGCTCCTCCACAACCTCCTGAAGTTGCTGCACCAATCGTGGCTCCTCCACAATCGTCTGAGACTTCTTCTGGCTCTGCATGTTGAGAGGTAATGTATGCTCCCTCTCAACCACCAAGTCTCCATCAATTGCCTCGCTGCTCAAAGCTTTGCATGCATCTTGAACCTCAAGAGCATACAGGTTCTTGACCCATGAACCCTCCTCATGACAACGAAAGCATCGCACCTTCGACTTGTCAACTTTCTTCCCATCACTGGAAGAACAAGATTCGAAAAGAGAAACCTTCTCCTTCCCCTTCTTCGCCTTACTCGCTAAGGCACAGTTCTCCTCATCCTGCATGGATGAAGAACTGTCTCTGGTGCTCCGTCTAATCTCCTCCTGCATCAAATCTGACCATGGTCGTTCCCAATTTGGCAGTTTCTCCCTTCCATTCACCGAGTCCTGGTAGCTATGCCAACTCTTAGGAAGGTCGAGGAGTCCTAGACTCACCATCCTCATCATCAACAGTAACCCCCACACTTCCCAGCTCATCTCGACACTGAGTGAACCTCGTGAGATACTGGGGCATACTATCTCCATTCTCGAACTGAATGTTTCTGAGTTTTATCTCTTGATTTGGAATTAAATTCGAATTCCACCAGCTCAAAACTCAACCGCTTCCGATCTAGAATTCATGAGAACACAATATTTCTCGTACAGAGATTGACTGTATGGGCATTCACCGAATATCTCACCTTCCAAGGGAAGGATGAATCCAGAGGCTACCTGGCCCGATTACAGACTCTGCCTGAAGAAATAGAATGTAAACACTTCCTGAATAGTAGATCTGATGATCAATCCTCGCTTGATATCCTGTAAAAATCTCTTCTACAAATCAAGCAGCTCCGATACCATGTAGAAATTTTGAATAATATGACACATATTCAATAGAGATTATCCTGATCATACAATTTAAGCGGAACATGTATAATACATAATCTCCTCTACGTTGATCATCAAATTACAGAAGCAGAAACATCCACAGGCACACATAGAAGCATCAATCAAACTCATAAACACAGTATGTATCCCGGGGAAAGCATCTCGCTAAAAACCCCACACTATCTGTATATTATATTGATTGAATCATGTAACAATACAAAGCATAATACTTCTCACAAGTATCTCCACCTGTTACACACAATACAGCTCAGATTTGATCTCCAAATCTCTCCCGCTGCTTGCCTGCCTCCACTGCTCAAACCTGCTCGAGAACTGATGAGAATAGCTTCCCAAACTCGATTTTACACTGCAAAATAGTCACCCACACTATGTTGGACGTGAGCAACAGCTATAATATCATGAAGATACGTGAGCAAACTCATTGGCATACTCAATCCTTTGATTGTGCAAATCATCATGCACAGCTATAGTCACAACTGATAGCAATCTGATCCTCTAACACCTGTCCCTACTGAACTGAACATGCACTGACATGCAACTGAGTTAACTGATGTATTCTTTAGTTGCATTATGAGTTAATAACTTGTGAATTAATTAATAACTAATTCACCCAACTCATCTTTAGTCTATTGATCAGTTAGACTAAATACAACCAGTTTAACAAAGCTAAACTGAACACAACTCCATCAACTGTACCTCCAGTCCACTAAACTCAACTCACTTGAGTTCTAACTGAAGTCATGCATGCAACAACTCAACTGACTCATAAGAAAAACAAATTTCCTTCTGACAGCTGCATGTGCCACTTCCGTAGCTCAAACTGAAGTGCTCCAAGAGAATAAGATTAAGTTTATAGTCCAAATACTATTGTGAGATAATAATATTTGACTTTTCTATTTTTGACTTTGATCACTCACACTGTGATCACTCACACTGTAATCACTCACACTGTGATCACTCACACTTTCATCAAAAATAGAGGTCCATCTATTTTTCCCAACTTGATCAATCATCCATAGACATGATCCATATGTCTAAAAATAGACTTGCGCCAAAAAATAGCCTGCGGGCCCACTTAGTGAAGGCGACTCTTTTCACTAAGCTCCATCATCTTGTTGCACTCTCAACAAGCATTTCTTGTTGCACACTTTTCAACAAAGGGTGTTGACTATTTGAAAGTATGACATTGATAAAACTAAGAAAAAATGTCTATATCAGTTGCATTGTTTAAAATAAGCTGAATTACATGCACTCCATCGCCAACCAGTGTAGAAACAATAATAGAAATTATGGCAGGATTGAAATATGAAGACAAAGGACTAAAATATGGGAGATATTACATTATTATACAATAGTTGAGTAAAAGGAAAGCTTATAAAATTGTAAATTATATGGCTAGGCCTCTTTATTGTTGAATATATTTTACCTTCGAGAGAAGTCTAGCTGAGGACACTTTAAGTGTAGTTATTTGAATCTGTCATCAATGGCTTCCACCTAAAAAAGTATAAAACATGACAACATCAACGTGATCATTGACAAAAAACTTGTTGAGACACCAAAGGGCATGGGTTACGCTGAAAACCACTCTATGGTGATCAAATATCTCGACTTTTGAATAATAATAAAAATTCGATTTATTTAAATTAAGATTAACATATATCTCGACTTTTGAATAATAATAATAAAAATTCGATTTATTTAAATTAAGATTAAGATTGAGTTTTTAGAAATAAAGGATTATGTTATTAAAGTAGGCATAATAACATATTATTTTTAGCAAATAAGTACCAGCCAAAACACTACTAAAAGTACGAGTGACCAATCATGGAGAAAGTCAAGGATTTAAGAAGTTTGTTGCATAAGAAATTACAACACAATTTAAAGGAATGATGAAAAGAACATCACCATGAAATTTGAAAATAGAACTAAGAAAAACAACATGAATATTATCAAAAAGACAGTGTCTTTAACTCGACTAGATGCCCTCAGCAAATTCTCAAGCTAATTGTATATCTCAAGTTGATAAAAAATTGGATTCAACCATCCCCCTAAACCTGTAAAAAAATTGAAAACCGACATAAATTTCGATGTCAGTGACCTGGCTAGTTCAATAGAGCATTTAACTGCCTAAAGTTCTAAAACGGTAGACCCACGCACTCTTCAGGAGCTAAAATTAAATATTGGCACTTCAATAAAGCTAATGGGATGAACAAAGTTTCACTCCTCGGAAAAATTTAATGCCACACACTCTCCAAAATTCTTATTAAAGCCATGAAATTTACCATTTCTGCCCATTTACGTGCCTAAGCATTCAAGCACTGAACTCATAGAGATTCCTAAGTTGACTAAACTATCAAACCCTTGCACTTTTCAATTCCAACCTGCTTGAATTCCTTAGAAGAAAAGAAGTTGAGGAAGACTATAAAATGTCACAACGAAGAGCATAGAATCAGCACGAGGAGACTCTGGTAGAACCAGGGACAAAAGTAAGATTTGACAAATTTACTGTTATAGAGATTGATATTAGCCTCAATAACATCAGACAATCCAAGGTCGAGGATACCTCCTACGACAAATACTGGGCTATGTTAAAAAATATTCCCTTGGTCGACAAGACGTGGCATAGGGGATAATTGAAGGGGTTTGAGATTGTTTAGGCACCCTCTTGATTGTAGATTTTCAAGGAATGGAGAAGGAGGCTACAAAGTTTATGGCTAGTTCATTTCATGATGGAGTGCTCTGGCTAGAAATTCCTCTCACCATCACATTAACCATAATCCATAAAATTATCATCTTACCACACAAAAGCAACAAAACCACTTGAATAATTGGCTCCAAAGCTTGGTTAAGGAATTCCTTGGAGGAATGACCATCAAAAAATCTAAAGGACTCACCATTGGAAAATTCACAAACACATAGATTTAATAAGTGGTCTTATATCACATTGTTTTGATCCTCTCTCCGACGGGTTAAGCATTGGATGTCAAATTAAACATGCTAGAAGTTATTAGTCAAATTTTTAGGACATGAACGAAGTACAATTGGGTAGACCACATAGTGGGCAATCCGAAGACAAATTGTAACGAATGTCAAACTTTGGTTAGGCAATTCGCTTCCCCTCGCTCTTGATTTCTAGCCATGTCCCGGGTCACTCTGGTTTGAGAGACCACATTTACAATGAAGATTATACATATGATGAAAAGTTTTAGCTACTTTTCCAACAACTAGTTGGGTATAAAAAATTCCTTAATCGTGGAGGACATGTTCCAAAATTGACTTATTATCTTGAAAAATTCCACTCACAAATGGAGAGTCCCATAGTATGTTTGTCGAACCTTACCAAGTAAGTTGCATATCCAATTCATTCTAGATATGATTAGAGTCTGGTATAACAACTTCGACAACATACAATCAAATGAACTTAGTTGACAAACCAACATAGTGTTCCCTTCCAAAGGAAATCCTCCAAACCCTGACTTGCACAAACCTCTCACTAAATGATGGGGAACAAGAAGAAGAAAGGGAGAAAAAATTGTACACATGTCATTCAAATTTGACTTGACGAATCCTATCTGGTTGACCACAAAGAAGCCAACAAGACAAGTGATAGACCTTGCATCCAACCAACCATGGTGATTGGGGATTATCTAGCAAAGGGTAACATTAGAAGAGCCGAAACCATAGAAAAAGCTGGACGATACATATAAACAGGTCCTGGAGGAGACAACAATAAAATGTAAGTTGACCCAGCGACAAACCAAAGTCAAATAATTTACGGGCTCATCTTCCAAGCGCAAATTTTGGAATCACTCAAGCAAGCCATAAAAAAATTCACAGAAATAGTAAAGCAAAAGATAATGGATGAATAAGAAAGAGAGAGGCAACATGCCCAATAGGAGCAAGGCATGAGTCAATTAACAAAACAAATAACGATAGTTCCAATAACTATTATTATGGGGAAGTCAAGTCAAATAAAAAACTAAGAATGAAGTAGTCACAAGTGTCAGTCAACTTAACAGTTGACTCTCCACCAATTGAACTAACTACAATAGAATAAGAAGCCAATCAACTATAGATCCCACCAAAATAAGCATTGGTGTTGGCCCCAAATATCTCGCATGAGCATATAGAGTTAGTGAACTTGGGAATTAACATTGAGATAAAGGAGGATCCTTATGACTCAGATGCACCTAACTTCCTACCTAGTAGGAACACCAAAAAATAGAACAAGGATAGTCAACAAGCATCCCACATTTGGAACACCCAACCTTGTTGACATGACTGATGAAGCAAACCCCTATGTCAGGATTGTTGAAGAGACACCATGGCCAAACCCATAAAGACAAATAAAAGAATCCAAACAATCCTATTGATGGGAAGAATTATCAACAATCAACAATGGAGAAATTACACAGTCAGAGCCCCAATCAGACTCTTATCTATATGGAATGGTAATTTTGACTAGTTCAATGGGTCGAGTTACCCTTTGAGATTTTCTCTAATATATGGAGTCTTATGATAGCAAAAAAGATGATAATAAAAAAACACTAAACGAGATATTTTGAAATAGAAAACTACAATCTAATAGAAATAAACAAAGTAAATAACTATATATAAATTATATATTGCTAATATAACCCGAGTATCATCTTATATGTGAAAATGAAAGATACCCAAATGAAAAGAAATGTAGATTACTTTTTATTTCGTTAAATTAAATCAAATTGAAAATGAAAAGATTAATTCATTTAAATAGTTAAATGAGTTAATTCATTAACAACATTCACATATAATTATTGTATCTTTTATGCTTCAAAATTAATAAAATAACATATCAGTAGTAATCTATCAAATTACTTAATCTTAAAACAACTACAGTAATAGTATCAAAATTGTCTTGCTCTGTTGAAACATGAAATCAAGAGTGGTTCAACTATTATATTAAGAAAAAAAATAAGTACAGTAGTGTATCCATTGCTTTCTTTTCAAAAAATTTGAACATCCATCACATGGCCATGTCTTGGCTTAAATAATATTACAAAGACTAGAAAGATAATCTCTTTCTCCAAAATTTTCATGATGATAAAAGAAAATTTAGCAAAAACAAAAAGTTTGTTTAGATGTGATGATACAAATATCAATCCAGTAGACAAGGACATTTCAGTTGGAGATTCGTTGGCAGCCTTCCAAAAGGCATGTATTTCCAAAAGGTCAGAGAGTTCTAAAGGAGCTTTGAGTCAGATATTGACTTTGTAGTTATAGACTCGTGCTTCTATAACTAAAAATCCATCTGTATTTGTCATTAAGTAGCCTATTCATGTTGACATGACTTTGTAGTTTGACTAGATATTCACAAACTAAGTCTAAATGGAGCACGAATACATGTGTAACTTTGCTTTGAAATTAATTTTTGCTTTCACTAGTAGTTAAGTCTCCAATAGCTTACTCCATAGTGAGCTTAGATTCATCCCAAACATTCTATAAAGATACTTTTGTTGTTGAACTTGTATCATTAGTCTTTTTCTTTTTCCAGTATTTTAACAATATCTATAAATGGCATGCATTCCATATACAATGGAGGAAGAAAAATTGCTAACACTCCACACTGAGAATCACCAGGCCTATAATTTATTAGAGTCTTGATTAAAATATGAGTAGGAACCAAAAAAAACCGTTGTTGTTAGAGACATGCTGGTTAGTTGAACTAAAACTTTATATTCTTCAATCTTCTTACCATTATTTTGGATATGAATTTTTGTGCTGGGAAAGACTTCTGGAATTTCCTTAGGAGCTTTTTGAGTAACAATAATAGTAGCTAGAACAAAATGGAAACATGATTAATTGTAGCAGTAGGAATATTGTCAAGATTAACCTCAATACTTGTATCGGGAACTACATTTGAGATAAGACTAGAAGAACTGACAATAATATTTTTTGGGAAGGTTTTGTAGTAATATTTTCAAATTGTTGGCATTGCTTTTGCATTGTAGGATCTTTGAAATATTCATCCATGAATTTATTAACAATTTCTTCCATATGTATGGATTCTTTCTTAAGAAAAACCTCTGGTGTTTTTTATGTGGAAGCTTTGGTTAACATTGCTTCCGATGTTGCTGTTGCAATATTAAGGGCAAGTAAGACCTTATTTCTTCTCGAAAAAATGAGAAATTGTTGATATTTCTTTGGAGGGAGTGCATGTGCTTTGTTGTGAACAGTCTTATATGAGTTTGTTTTGCAAAAATAAATCATCAAACATGGACTTTTCATGGGAATACTTCTTTGCACTTGATAAGGTACAATGTGTAGAGACAACACCAGCGAGATCATGGAATTTAAGAGGAATTATTGCTAGCTTCAATGCAAAGAAATTAGTAAATTCCTTTCAATCATGTTGAATATTTTGGTGAGTATAAGTTCCAACCTGAACTGGAACGTTAGGTTAGAGATTTTGAGTTCTTTTGAAGTTCAGTTGTAATTCCAGTTTCAACAGTTTGATGAGCAACCTCCTTACAGGCAAGCCAGTGTGGGATAAATAAAAGCAAAGAATATGGGGAACCATAACAACCATAAATCCTAATGTAAGATAAAATTTCTTCTGAGTATCAATTATTATAAATTTTAGTTCTTCTAACAACCTTGGGGGTTTAGTATTAAATACAACTTCATACATTGGGATTATGACATAACGACATATTAGGTAAAAATGATCAAAATAGTTTTCTTCCCAAATCTTACTATGGTACAAATGGATGGGGGTTTCAACAGGTGACCATTTCCATCCCAATGCTGGAAATGAGATTGAGAAGCAAATGGAATCCATAATATAAGCAGACATATAAAAAGGTGGAGTATAAGAGGGAGTCTTTACTTGACGAAAATAATCAATCTATTGATTCAAACTATCCGAGTGTATATTTTTCCAATTAAAAGCATAACTATCATAATCTCATTGTATAAGTGGAACCAACTCAAGAGAAAATAAGAATCATCTTTCCTACTGAAAAGTCTACAAAACATGGCACATGATAAAAGGTGATTTGACAGAGGAGGTATAATACTCTTTAGAAGATTCTACTTTAAACTTACGCTCCTTATTTGACCAATGCTTCATAATGTCAATAATTTTTATTTCAATCCTAACACATTCCTCTTGCAGTAAATGCTCCAAAAATACAGGATTGTAAGTTATCTCAGGCTCAGGAAGTTTGTACATAAGCTTAATATCCTCCTTAAGCTTAATATCCTCCTTGTAGAAAGAGTTGATAATGGTACCTTAGGAAGTGCATATAAGACACCTGTTAGTATCTCCATGTTCCAAGGCCCATCTTATCATGTTTGTGTAAGGGAGAAACAACTTTGTGCAAATATGACTTTTCAGTTACTAAGAGCGTAGTGTCTGGATTGACTTTAGCTCCTTCCTCGTCTGTGGAGATTTCAATGTCATTCTCGTTCAATTATTTCTCAAAAATATTATACAGGTGATTCCATGATGAAACTTCAACATCTTGAGTGATAACTGTGTCAGAATAAATGTGAGTATTTGAGTCTTTTTCGATTCCTTCAAGAATCGACAGTGGAGATATTTGCACAGGCTGTTTCAATTTTTCAGATCTACCCATTTTTGCAGACGTAGTCTTTAACGCGACTTTTTGAAAGCTTTTCCGGCGATTTTTTCCGGTGAAAATCCGGCAGTAATTTATTGAAATCGAAGTTTGATAACTAGTTTCTGCACAATGAAAGCGTCCCAGAGGTTTTTCAGGGTGCTGAATCCGAATATGCAGTTAAAAAAACCATTTTAACTGCAACAAATCATGATTTCATCTCAATTTCTTCCGCCGGATTCCGTCACCAGAATCTCAAAAAGTCGCATTATAGACAACTCCATTTTTGCAGACTCAGAAAAGCTAGTAGAATGAAAGAATTGCTGGGGAAAATAAGACTAAGTTATGATGAATTTCGTAATTCAAGGTTTTGCATGTGAATCTATTGAAATAATGATGCCAATACTAACAACTGTGAAACTAATAACTTCTTAATTGAAAGCCATGCATGTGAAATAACTCTAATGGGAACACATTTCAAAATAAATGAATGAGAAAATGCTTTTATTGGAATTTCCATAAACAATTGAATAAGTTATTAAACCATGATTAATCATTAATCAATGTCTAGGTGGATAACAAAGACAACATGTGGCAGCTTAAGATAGGGTGTGCATCAATCCACATCATGTTGGAGCAATTTGAATTGTCACTGGGAAGAACTCTCGACGGAAATGTTAACTGAGAAATTTTTGCCATGGATTGGTTATTTAAAGAATATATATAAGGTTTAAGTAGAAATGTCGACGAGCGGTGATAGGGACAAGAAATATTAACCAAGATGGAAAATTTAGTTAAAAAATGGAGAAAATATTTGTCCAGGATTGAACAATTCAGGCGGTGCGCTAAAATTAATGCGAAGGTAAGGTCCGACGAGCGGTATCCAAGATTAAAAATAATAATGGAACCTATATCGTCAAGAAACATTAAAAGTATGTATTTTCCATTGGGAGTTAAGACTCTATAATTTTTAAAACTTTAATGAAAGTGTCGATAATCGGTGATCGAGAAAGGGAAAGGGAATATTTCCATGTTGAAACGCAAAACATTCTATCTTGCATTTGACCTTGGGTGCATAAGTAGTTAAATATTCAATAGTCCATTAGGAAAAAGAGAAAATGGGGTATGCACTCTCTATTTTAAGCAATATATTTTTATGTTTTTTTCAAACCTTTTTTAAGAACTAAGAGATATACAAGACTTGCACTTATTTAAATGAAGTGAAAAAGGAATATAAAATAGATCAAAGGGTCTTTGTTTATTATTTA
This sequence comes from Pinus tabuliformis, assembly GCA_031772625.1. NCBI lineage: Eukaryota > Viridiplantae > Streptophyta > Pinopsida > Pinales > Pinaceae > Pinus > Pinus tabuliformis. The sequence goes on from CM062816.1 coordinate 1,609,436,350, forward strand.
TAAGTACAATGGGGTGTTGTTGTTTTGGCCACAACATGTCCTGAACTTGAGCTGATTTCAATAGTACATGATACAACAAAAGCGTTAGATAACTAGGTATTTTGGATGCTTTGGGAAGTTTTTACATAAGTGAACATTAGATGGAAGTGGTCAAGGAAGATAGTTGTTAGCTTGAAGAATAAGAAGGATAAGGAAGAAGAATCATGGACTAAGTGTGTGACATTAGCCATGGAGAAACTACAATTGGCATGTCCAAGCCAACCAAAAGACCAACTGGACATTATGAAACAATTATTTCATCAACTTATTGATGAAAATTTATAGATGAGAGGGTGGGTCATGCGGCTCTAGCAGCAAAGCCAAACACAGAAGACGTAAGAATTATCTTCCATATTGGAGCAAGAGTTTGTTGCATTCAAAACAATAAACAATAAATTGGAGGAGACCATGGACAAGTCAGCTACTCTTAACATTTTCCTCAATAATTGGTTGACGTATTTGTCAACCACATGCAATATGTGACGATACAACAAGTGCTTATTGAGGAATTGTCATATAGACAACAATTTATTTTTGAACCTCATGTAATATCATCCCTTGAAAATCAAATAATGCAGGAGAAGAAGATGGGGACAAAGTTGATTCAAGAACAACAATGGTTAAGGAAAGAAGGCTTAGATAGAAGTTTCCAATGTTTTCAACTATTTGCATCACATTAATACAAATATACAAAGGCTAGATCAATAGGGCACCTCTGACTTACTAGCCTTCAAATAAAGTTCCTTATCTAAAAAATTGGACTACTTAGCATAAATGAATGCTTTGGAAGTGTAGGCACAATATTCAGTTCGAGACTATTAAACATTTGACTAGCATCTTGAGAGGCTTTCCCAAATCATATATATAACATCAAAGATATCCTACTACCAGCACTTTCACCTCATCCACCTCCTCCAAGACTGGAGTATCAATTGTTTTCTCCCACCATGTCAAAATGTAGCTCTTCCTTGTATCCAACATAGTTGGACACTTTATAGATTGAATTTGAAGGTTCCAATCAGTTGAATGGAGAGAGAGAGAGAGAGAGATGATGAATAAAAACATTTCATTCGAAAATTCCACTGGCCAAGGGAGATGATGCTCAAAAAAATAGAGCCATTTGACTAGCCAACACCAACACAAGCTATTATAGTTCCAGCATAATCTAAGTGAACCATCCAACACCTAATCTAGCCTTCTTCTATTTTTTCATCTTCTCATTTTAAAATCCTTTTTGTAAATGTAACAAGTCCAAATATCCCCTCCTTTAGGATGAAGAAGCCAATTAGGGTGGGGGAGATGTTGGAGGGGCTAGCTGACTACTCGAGTCAACATATTCGACCAAGTTTTGATATTTATTGTAAATATTTCAAATCCCTATTGAGTCGGTTGATCAAGTTATTTAGTTGGCATGATTGTTGTAACTATCTAAAGGTACTATAAATATGCACGTACTCAACACTATGAATGTATTGTTGATTATTGATATATATAATATAAGAGTTCTTTTGTTGGATGTCCACTAATTATGCTATCTGTTTTATCCTTTTTTCATTGTTATATTGTTACATAAGATTGCTTGGTGTACATACTATTGGTAACTAATGTAAGTTATTCCATGTATTACAATAGGTCTAAAAAATATTTATCAGTTTACCCAACCACTTGCAACTATAACACCCCTTTCTAATCCTCACATTTTGTAATATGTACTTGATCTAAATTATATTATTATAATGATTTTCATACATGTCAATTCCTTTAGAGTGGAAAAAGTGGAAGAATCAGCTCACAAGACCATTTTTATCGACGTGACATGTTAGCTTGAGGGGGCTTGGACCCAGGTTCAGAGTTAGTTGCCCTAACCAACAAAACCCTACACTACCGGCCCTTCCGGCAACAACCCGCATAGCGCAAGCTGCACTCTCACCTGAGATAGTATTGGGGGATGTTAAAACCAAGTTTCTGCATCCATAAGGATATGTGACATGGGATTAGGGCATTTCTTTAGTTTTAGGCTTGATCTGTCCTTCGTGAACCCTTATCCATGAAATCCTTCAACTTAAAGTGATTGTTAGTTAAACAGAGTTATGAACTTCACGTAAACGTTTAATCATGCATAAAATAACGTATAACAATAGATCCAGATCTTCGCGGAGCACTTAAGACAAAATACAAATAAATGGCATTCAATTGCACGTAAATATAGAAAACACACAAGTATATAAATTGGACACAAAATTGCTTCAAATATTCTTTATTACTTCAGATTTTCCATATACAAACTTTCTAGACCCTGCGCACACAACTACAAGGGCTTGTGCACTCAGCTGCAGACTTACCAAGGTCTTCGCACACACAACTGTAGGAGCCTTCCCCTTCGCCAAAAATACAAAAAGATCGTACAGAGTCACAACGTATCAAAATTCCATTCTACTTATTCCTTACCTCTTAGACTCACTAAGACACCCTTTTATATACTTTATCCCATTATAATACCATGGTCCGAAAACCATGGGCAAGTCTCAAAATAATACAAAAACTAAGGGGCCTTGACCTTCCTAAAGCCCCTTGACTCCTAGTGACCTGCGCTACTCGCGCTCCACTCCTCAAAATGCGGAAAATTTACAATATCTTATCAAAACTTGACCTAGGGGACCCCGTCCCAATAGGCCCCCAACATAAATATGTGACTCATCCTTGAGTCACTCTGTTGGTATATCCTTGACACGTGCTTTGAGGCCGTTGAATTTGGACTTCAAGGATTGAAGTTTTGTTTTACTCTGCGCGGCGGCCTATTAGTCCTATTCAACCAAATTTTATGTAGTTGTCCCTACAACTACTAAACTCATCATCCTCTGTGCCTACTGAAGAGATTTTAATTTTCTCTAGATGTTCTAAGACAATTGTCTTACTTCATCGGCCCATGGTTACATCCTTGGTGAAATGATAGAGGCCTTTCGACATAGGTCGTCAATCTGAGTCTGTATGAATTTCCCGTTTTGGAGTCTGGTGAACCTCTGCACAGGTGCTAAGGTCCACGTTGTCACCCTAATATCATCATACTGTAGTTGCTTTTCGCGGATGTCAGCTTCACATTTTTGCAGATGCAGGTCCTCTTGCAGTGAGGCCCACATTTCCAGCGTACTTTCAAAAATTTGGTTGCAGTCGTTAAATGTAGCGGCAATAATTTCCATATCAACTTTAATAGCATCCTTGCGCTTCTCTCAGGCTTCTGGAGGGGTGGTAGGTTGCAGTTTCATCTGAAGCTCGGAGATCTGCAGCTGCATCTCAAACCACACCTTTCCTACCTCAACCTTAGATTCCTTAATTGTGGCTGCCAGCTTCTGTAATTTCTTAGCCGAAGCTGCCTCTACTGGAATTTGGAGCTTTGGAAGCTCATTCCATACTTGCGTTATTACTGCTTCCAGTTGTTGACTACGTGCATCGACCTCTTCTCATTCCTTGAGTGCCTGCGCCTTTTCCTAGAAAATTTGTTGGTTGTTAGTCTTGACTTCACTAATAACCAGTAATGCCCGTTGTTCCTGAACCCTGAGCTCATCCGAGACTCCTTGATGCAGCTCATGCAATGTCTGAATGGGGAGTGCCACAAGGTTAAGGCTCAAGTTCTTCATATGTAGGAGGCGCACCCTGTCTTCTAAAGTGTCAACATGTAATGATCCCTCAGGCAACTGAACTGTCCAGAGGTTTTTGGTAAGTTCTACTTGTAAGGCTGTCACGCTTGCTTACTTTGGGTTCGCTTGACTCGCGCTTGCTTGACCCACAGTCACTTGTAGAAAAATGTTATTTTCCTGCAATTCCTAAAGGCCTTATTAGACCTTCATCAAGACGGATTGGTATTGTTCTTCTATGTATCCCTAGATGTCTTCCATCGCGGATCGAACAGCATCCCAAATTTCATTAAGATCCCCCTCCATAAGGGCCAGTGGCTCTATGTTGGTGGACTTGACTGATTTTTGTTTCTTCTACGCACCACTAGCACTCCACTTCTATCACTTCCTAATAATGAATGGAGACTCAAAGTCCTCAGTGCCTACAAAATGATCTTTTCCACCCTCTTCCTCCTCAGCAGTTTCTGTACCGACTGTGCACTTTGTCTCCAGCACAGTGGTTTCTTCCAGGTCAATCCTGACCTTCTTCGCTTCCTTCTGGGAATCCTTCTCGAAATCTTTCTTGGGATCCTTCTTCTCAACCTGTGTTTCTGTAGCGGCCTTGCTTTTTTTTTTTTCTATTGTCATTGGCTCAGTCAGGGTGAGCTAATCGCTCGACCAATTACTGATGATGACCAAAATATGTTCTTCGACTATAGATATGGCAGTGCATGCCACTCTTCCATCAAATCCATCTTGGCGCAGATATAGACATTGTGAAAATCAACCTTGAACTGCACAACATCATGATACATATCAAATAGGGCAGCTGATAACCGCGGTCATTGATTAATTACCATGCGCAACTCTGTTCCGAACAAAACCCAAAAGATTTTATTCTCCATGGCCCTTGTAGGGTCTTTGGATGCCCATAACGAGGCATATTGAGCAACTTCACAAATATCTGGGTCCACCGCATGGAACTATGATTCCTTCGGTGCTTTCCAAGTGATTAACACAATCATAAGCAATAGCCATGCATATGGAATGACTTTCCTTCCTCCTGTGCTTCACGACAATCATCCATGAATTCCTAGCACAGGTACCTTGCCCAGTTGAACTGGACCCCCTGGTTCCATTGTGAAGCCAAGGACACAATAGGGGCCGACACTTCATCTGCGTGACACTTTCGCATAATCTTCCTAGCCAAGATAGAGGCGGCTAACCGCACAGCCTCATCGTTGATAGAGATAACAGCATAGCCCAATACTTTTTGATCAATCCAAAGTCACTCTTCATTTGATATGCTAGTTTCTTCTTCTATGATCTACCTAGAAAAGAATCATCCAGATTTTCCCCTTGACAGGAAGCATGATAATTTGTTTGATCAACATCTCATCAATAGGGATGGGCTCTCCCAGCCATAGGCATCCATCATGGACCAACGCCAAACATTGACACACACAAATAGAGTTGATAATACTATGCCCGAAATGGGGAACATGCAACATGTTCAACAAACTTGCGCACTCAATTCCAGCAACCCACTTCATAGGTTCAATGTGTGTGACACATGCTTCTTCATAATAGACGGATTTGAGGTACTGGCTAGGCTCAAATTGGGGATATTTACTGCGATCATTTAAATCCCAATCTTCCATCTTCAGGGACGGTACTCGGGCCAAAAATTCACCCTCAATAGGTACATCTTCAGGTAATAGTGGAGTGAAAACCTTATATTTAATAGCATATGGATCCTTTGTGACCTTGGATGTTGACTTCCATGGTGGCATATATGGAGGAAACCTGGAAACAAGTTCTACATCTTATGCGCTAATGTCTTCAAAGCCACAAGCCAACTCCTTTGCATCTAAGCCTTTTGATTCCATGGGTTGTTTTTTCTTAACCATTTTACCCTTATATCTCTGGCCGATTGGAATTTTTCGCGGCAATTGCCGAACCGTGGTCTGCCGCGACTTTTTCTGCTTCTTAGTTGTTTTTGCTGAGGTGGCAGGTTTCCATCTAGGGGATATTAGTGATGTAGTATGGGTAGGTTGTGTATCATTCATGATATATCCAAGGCATCTCTGCAAGAATTCCCTTTCTAATTCTTCCCAATTCCACTCAGACATCCAATAATTCTCACGATTGACAATTAGGGGCAAAATCACAACATAAGCTCTCTCAAATAAAAGTGTCCGAATGTGGTACGGGGTGCCATATTTATAACCCAATTCAAATTCACACTTTCCATTCCCCCTCAGATCTTCCTCATAAATGCAAATTTGGCAGCAAATTTTCCTAGATTTTTTCCTTAAATACATTTCCCCCACTCCTTTTAATGGAAAAATCACTGTCAAATCAACTGTAGTTATTCCAGTGGTCACTTTTTGGGCAGGTTGCATGGAAATCCTCCTTTTGGTGAAGCTACCTCGTCGTAGCTTCCACCTGCACCATATTCCAAAACATCGCGCAGGCTTCCTTCTTCGATAAATTTTTTCCTCGATAGAGTATTTTATAGTCCTACGCTCTCTTTCAACTCCCAGAAGCACTAAGACTTTCCTAGTATCATGTAGTCATTGTGCAGGAGCGGTATCATCCATGTAAAACTTAAACCTACTTCCATCAATCCTTCCAGGAAATACTTCCCCATTCATCTTCGTGAGTTGAATTGCGCCACCATTCGAAATATCCTTAATTACATACGGTCCTAGCCAATGCATCTAAAACTTCCTTGGAAATTTGGTAAACTTGCTGTCATACATCAGGACCAAATCGCCATTCTTGAAAGTTCGCTGCTTAATATGACGAACATGCCATGCCTTTTCTTTAGCTTTTTGTACCTGTTGATGAAATCCAGCCAAAAAGCAGTCTTCCTCTAACGTAATTAGTTGCATTATGCGTTCTTCCATTACATTGTGATCCGCCATCTCGGTTACTGCTATAATCCTTAGGCTAGGCACTATGTATTCCATCGGCATTACTGCTTCTTTTCTGTAAACTAGTCGAAAGGGTGTTTTCCCCGTCAACTTATTACAGGTAGTCCTATATGCCCATAGAACTGCATGTATGTGCACATCCCAATTATTCATATTAACATTGCAGACCTTTGTGAGGGCATTCTCCAAGATCTTATTGAAATCTTCGACAATGCCATTCAACTAGGGATGATATGGCATACTCTTCTGATGGTACACCTGGAACTCTTCGGTTAAAGATGCAATTGTCTCGTTCAGGACATGTGAACCTCTATCACTCATCCAAATCTTTGGGCATCTAAACCTTGACAAAATAAACTTGAATATGAACTTCACAACAGTGTCTGCATTGTAATCCTTCACAAGTTGTGCCTCAACCCACCTCGTTAATTACTCTGTTGCAGTGATAATATAACGTGCTCCCGTCTTCTTCCCTAGTGGCTAGATAGGTCCAACGAAGTCAAATTCCCATTTATCAAATGCTTCTAATGTGACTTGTGAATTTAATGGAAATTCATCCCTTCACAATGGTCTCCCGGTCCTTTGACACACATCACACGCACTGCAGTATTCCTTGGAATCTTTATGTATCATCGGCCACCATAATCTTGCTTGTAGGATCTTCTACGCAGTTGCCTCACCTGCATAGTTTCCTCTAGCGACACCACCATGTGCTTCAGCTAGAATATTGTCTTTCATATTCAGGCACATATTAGCGTGGAACTTCATCTGACCCCATCTTATATAATTTCCCTACAGTCACAGAAAAGTATGCAACCCGAACAACTAATTCCTTCTTCTATTGTGTCATGTAACCTTTAGGAGCTATGCCAGTAAATAAAAACTGAATAATGTCTACAAATTTCTCATCCGCAATCCTGACAGCAAAGAGTTGCGCGTTAGGCAATCCTTCATCAATATTTGTAGGTTCTTCACCATTATCGATCGGAGAGAGGTGGTCTGGTCTAGCATTCACTCTCTCAAGCTTCACTATCACTTGAAAATCATATTATTGGAAAAGGAGCAACCACTTAGAGATTCCCCCCCCAACATGGGCTTATTGACCAGGTACTTCAAAGCAGAATGGTCTAGGTACATCTTAAAGTGCGCACCAGATAATGCCTGAACTTCTGTAGTGCATAAGCCATGGCCAATCCTTCGTGCTCTATGGTTGAGTAGTTCTTCTCGGCCTTAGATAGTTTTTGACTGGTGAAGGCAATCTGGTGATCAATATCTCGTACCCCTGGTTGAGTTAAGACGATTCCCAACGTTATACAAGACACATCCACATGCACATGAAATTCCTTCTTCCAATCCGGGAATATTAGGATTGGTGTCATAACCATTTTTTCCTTCAGAGTATCCATGCTCTTTTGATAATCATCGTCCCAACAAAATGTGGCATCCTTCTTTAACAATTTCTCCATGGGCGCAGTGTTCTGTGCGTATGCCTTAATAAACTTCCTATCATACCCAGTATGACCTAATGTCGCACGTAGCTGCTTTAAGTTCCTAGGGAGCTCAAAATTGATAATTACGATGATCTTAGCAGGGTCTACCATCAATCCCTGCTTACAGACAACATAGCCTAACAATATTACATAAGGGACACACAAAAATGCATTTCTTCAAGTTCAAGGAGATACGATACTTCCTACATGTATCCAACATCAAGCACAAACTAGAGACATGTTTCTTGACCAGCACAAACATTGTCCAATCATCAAATTAGACTTCCAAAAACTTATGAACGAATTCCTTGAATGCTGTGATAACCACCCTTGAGAAAATCGCAGGAGAATTTTTTAGTCCGAAATGCATGAATTATATTGGAACGACCCCCATTCTGTAGCGAAGGTAGTCTTGTTTCTATCCTCTAGCGCAATCTTAATTTGGTGGTATCTTGAGAATCCATCTGTAAATGAATAAGCTTCCTGTTCGCCAACATTTTCGAGAACTTCATCTATAAACGACGTATGGAATGGACCATGTATGCATTCATCGTTTAACTTCTACAGATCTACGTAGATCCTGATATCACCCTTCGTTTTCTTCTCTTAGACCACCACAATACTGACCCATCCAGATTCTTCTACATGCTCAATTATTTCGGCTGTGAGAATCTTATCGAGTTCCTCCATTACCTTTTCCATGTATTTAGGATTCAACCGATATGGGCGCTGCTTAACTGGCTTCGCATTATGTTTCAATCATCATACCCAAATCTCCTACTATCCCCTTTAAGTCAGAGAACTTAGTTGGAAATAAATCTTGATATTCATGTAAAAATTCAACAACCATATCTACTATATCTTCATCCCAATAGTTGCCAATGTTCACAAATTTTGGTTCTGCTTCTGAACCAACGTTCACCTGCTTTGTGTACACCGGTTGCAAAATATCAGGGTTCTCTGCATTAGGTCCACCAACTTCACACTATCGCTCTAATTAAGGGATATTAATATTCCGTGGATCCTCATCACCTTCCTACGCCGTGACATTGTAACATTCTAAAGCATGTTGTAGCTATGTACTCCAGTCAGGTTGTACCCATGTGAAAGGTTGTACAAGTGTTCGGAAGATTGCTGCTTTAATCTCCTGAAGCACTTCATCAATACATTTGAACCCATCTTTGAAACTAAATGCCAACAAGAAACTTTCCTTCATCTCTTCCTAATCAGCAATCCCACGTCGCATCTCTATCTCTAAATACTAGTTCTTTGGGATAACATCCAACTTATGAATAAAGATATTCACCCACTCAGGTTGAGGTATCACACCCCACGCCTTAGTCCATTGTGCCAGATGTTCGTGCAGATCATCCTTCCCTGTGTATTTTTCAGTGAGTCGGGTGTTCACGTAGCCAAATATTAATCGCATCATTCTATGATATTCCTTCCAGTCAGCAAAATTATCCTTGTGCGTACCCCACCATCTTGTAGGTGTAGCTCTCAATGCTAGATATAAGGCCTGGAACTAATGTTCCTCTGGTACATCCCTTTCAAAATGGTCAAGAAATATATTGACATCATCGAAGCCATCATAATAGGGTAACTTACGTACCTCATTAGATATATAATGTAGTGACTTTGTAATCCAATTACATCGCAGCATAGAGACCTCAAGCAATTGGTTTTGCTAGTTTTCTAACTCTTTGTCTGAGTCAGGTGTGTACTTCTCCCAGCTGATCCTTCCATCCAAAGTGGGTTTGATCCAATATTCATTTCGCACGGTTACTTATATATGTGCTCAATTTCTTCATCTTCATAATAGTCACGGTTTGATTCTGTGTATTGCGCACCTTCAGTTGGATCCAACTGGACAATTACTTGAAGCTCATTATTTTCAAAGACCATACTTCGCTTCTTTAAATTGATGATTGCATTCATGTCAAAGGCCCAATCAATCCTGAGAAATGTTGGGTATGGATTACTGTCATCGACTATCTCAAATACTTTGAAATTTGTCACTACTCTTGCACCTTCAATATCTACAGTTACTCCATGCAGGCGACCCATTGGAATTTATTTTTGTTGGTTCGCCATGCGTAGTTGAATTGGCGACCATTATAACTTAGGCTTTCCCATACATTCCCAAGTTTGCTTCGGCAGTACATTAGCATTAGAGCCCAAGTATAGGATTACCTAGTCCATCTTGAAATCATCAATCTGCGCAATCAACCACATCTCCCTACTAGTTCTCTTCTTACTTCAGTTTACCTTATTGAATGCACGTTGTTCTGGTAACAACTTATCCTTGCTTGTGCAGTTATCTATCATCTCTTGCAGCCCTTCTACTGCTTTCTAATCCCATAATAACTTCATGCAGGTATGCAGACACGATTTTAACACTGTGGGATCTTAATCCGAGGTCACAGTAGCTTCTTCAGGTTTCTCCTTTCATGAGACTATCGGCATCTTGTTCTGAGATGTAGAAGAACATGGATCCATAAAACTCTTTCTTGCCTCCATGAATGTTTTTTTTCTCTATGTAAATCAAATCCAACATTCTTCTCACCATCTTTTCGAAAACATGAATCCAATTTTGGTTGTTTTCCTTTGACCTTGTCTTCACCAGTGGCTACACCACTTCGTGTGATTATGTTGATACTGGGATCGTCTTCACGCAGCTCGGATCTCATCATCTGAATGTTCTACATCGACTATTGGTTCTTCTTATCCTACATATTCACTATTAAGACTGAGAAATATTCTATAACATGATCAAATTGATGACATTATTGATAAGAAGGGTGCTTTGGATTCTGACAGTCACACGCAAAGTGTCCTAGTTCTCAGCAGTTGCAACAAATAATCTGGCCATTACCTCTTCCATTTCCTCGTCCTCATCCTCTTCCCCATCCTTAGAATCCTTCTCGAGATGTAGGCGAACCTTAATCGTTCTGTGCATGTTTTTCAGCCTGCTTTCTATATAATGGAGTATTGTCCATCATTAGTTCATAGCTTCGACAATTCCTTTCATCATGACTGACCGATTTACAAAAGTTACAAAAAATTTGCTTTGAAGATTCTATAAATTTCTGTAATAGGGAATAATTATCTGTCAAATGTTGTCCCGATACTTGGAAGATGCTACACCAGGTACTTGTACCAGTTTTTGATCCAGCTGAAGATTCTATCTTTAGCTGGTTAGAACCTCCCATAGCTATATAATCCTGGAATACAAGGCATTGATCCTTATGATGACCTTCAGCCTTGCAATTTGTGCACCAAACTTCAGAATGTGTCTCTAACTTAACCTCCTTTCCCTTCTTTAGATCCTACAGCATCATATGCAAGCTTGCTAGTTGTGAATGGATCTGCTAAACTCGTATATTCGTATCTTGAATCGGCAAAGCTTCTAACTTCTTTGCAATTTCCAACGCTTTGGCTTGAGACCCAATCTTCTGCTAAGATAATGGCAATCTTAAGTGAGGTAATAATGAAGCTATATACCAATCCCTGTGTTGTTCATTTGAAATCTGAAGGTTAGCTTGGCTCAGTAAGCACTTCATTCGTTGATCTATATCCCATGTAGACTCATTAACCCTTTGCTTGATCTCAATGATTTCGGTCACACACTGAGCTTGCAACTTCGGCTTCCTAAATTCTGCATTCAATGCATCCTTTGTGTTAGCCAATGAAGCAGCCGAATCAATCATATTGTATCTGATGTACCAGGTAAACGCTCTGTCCTGTAGCATTGTAACTAGTTGCACTTTCTTCATTCCATTACCATTGATATATTACGCTTTCCACACATCCTTTGTGACAAACCAAAAATAATCAGGATCCTCTGATCCCTGACCCCTGAATACAAGCATTTTCATTGTATTCACCATACTGAATAGCAGAGGTGGAGGTGTGGGCGTAAGTGTATGAGGTGGAGGCAAAGATGGAGGTGGATTGGATGGATGTGGAATTCCAAAAGTACCTTGATTTATTGTCTGTGTTGCACCTCTAGGCGTACTAGGGCTACTTCTTTATTCTTCACTTTCATACTCTCCGAATAAGGGACTATATTCACTTTCAACGAATTTGTCTAGATCTACTCTGAATCTCTTTCCACTTCACGTAGATCCATTCTGACCCCTCTTAAACATTAAGGTAAAGGCATAATCCCTTTTTCACACAAAATCATTTTAATCCAAGTTTTTAGCGATTTCAGGTACTTACCTCTCGAACCTTTGAAGAATCGTCGTTTAGCTTCGCTATAAGACACATATGTATCTATTGCAAATTCAGTGATGAAACCACCCAAGATACTATCAATCCAGTAATAAACAACCCTTTCAATCTTATAATTAGATCCTTCAAGACGTTTGACTAGTTCTGGAGTCCATGCAATTGGATCGTCATGCTTCCAAGTAGGTTCGCTATCTGCTAATTTAGGCAGCCACTCTTGTAATTTGCAAGGAAACGTTGAAAATAAAACTTCATCTACTTCTGTGTAAAGATACCTCTATAACCAATTTTCTTTAGGCAAGCACGAATTCCAATTCTCTTGAGCTACAAATTCATGCAACTTCTGATCTATCCACTCCTTGATTTCCTTCTTAGTTGATATCCACTTACACCACATCACACATCCCTCAAATAGATCCTGGTCCCGAAAACTGAACCATTTGCTGGCTTGAGGGGGCTTGGACCTAGGTTCAGAGTTAGCTGCGCTAACCAACAAAACCCTACACTACCGACCCTTCTAGCAACAACCCACTTAGCACAGGTTGTAGTCTCACCTGAGGCAGTATTGGGGGAAGATAGAACCAGGTTTCTGCATCCAAAAGGCTATGTGATGTGGGGTTAGGGTGTTTCTTTATTTTCAGGCCTGATTTGTCCTTCGTGAACCCTTATCCATGAAATCCCTAAACTTAAAGTTATTTTTAGTTAAACAGAGTTATGAACTTCGCGTAAACATTTAGTCATGCATAAAATAACGTATAACAGTAGATCCAGATCGTCACAGAGCACTTAAGACAAAATATAGATAAATGGCATTCAATTGCGTGTAAATACAGAAAATCACAAGTATATAAATTAGGCATAGAATTGCTTCAAATATTCTTTATTACTTCAGATCTTTCATATACAAACTTCCCAGACCCTACACACATAGCTGCAAGGGCCTGTGCACTTACCAAGGCCTCCACGCACTTAGCAGCAGGAGCCTTCCCCTTCACCAAAAATGCATAAAGATCGTATAGACTCACAACATATAAAAATCCCATTCTACTTATTCCTTATCTCTTACACTCACTAAGACACCCTTTTATATACTTTATTCGATTACAATACCATGGTCCAAAAACCATGGCAATACAAAAACTAAGGGGCCTTGACCTTCCTAAATCCCCTTGACTCCTAGTTACCTTCGCTACTTGCGCTCCGATCCTCAAAATGCAAATAATTTACAATATCTTATCAAAACTTCACCTAGGGGACATCGTCCCAACATGAGCTAGTTTGGAAAATTAGGGTCTAAAACATTTTGGGAGCATTTTGAAGCATGAAACAAAGTTTTTTTATGGGTAAAAAATTATTTCTTTTGTGTTGCACCTTTTTTTCCTATTCTACACATAAATACCTTTCCAATGGTGCAAGAATCGTCTCAATCAGAGTCCATATGCAAATTGTATGCCTCTTGGAAGTTGACCTTTTTATTTGGAACACCATAATTCGAGAGGATTCCAAGTCAACCCCAATTATTTATGGAAAATGGGCTATCCAAGTGATCATGATGAAGGAGACTAGAAGCATCCATATCGTAACTCTAATTAAGAGTTGAAGTAGTCAAACAAAACCATTAGTTGGCTATTAGGTTGTGTTATTACTAGGCCACTAGGAGGAAAAGGGGTTCCATTCTTTTTGAGTGCATTTTGTTCCATAAATGAGAAGAGTATCGAAGAAGGATAGGGAGAGAGAACACATAGAGTATTTTGCATTTTAGTATCCCATGGGGCACATGCCTTACTTCTTTTTACTTTCACCGATTTTCTATTCACACAAAGAGAGCAGAGCGACCTCACCTTCCAACTGAGTATTCTCTTGAAACAATTTCGGAGGATATATCTTGTGTTAATATTGTTTGTGAGTTCTTATTTCAGTGTTCTCTATTTTATACACAATTATAGTTTGCATGCATACATAATAAATAGTAATCTACATGTCCAAAATTCTAAAGAAAAATAAACCCTCATTGTGTAGATTTTGGATATTTAAGTATAATTTATTAGATTTGTTATGAAAAACTATCCGTTAAAGTATCCATGGTAGTTTAAATATAATATTGGTATCATAAAAAGTTTCTTTGGGTATATTTTTGATATTTGTAAGGGATCTAGATCGACTAATCCAAAATTCATAAAGCCCGAGTTATGGTCGACAAATCTATGAATAACCCTCGTGATCCTATAGAGGAAATGCTTTTATGGTTGGAAGCACAAGTTGTAGATATAAATCATAACATTAATATCCTCATGGAAAAAATCACCAATAAGCTTGGACTATTTAAAGAAGATGTGGGTTTTAATGCAGAGGAGGGATCAGGAGATCGAGAAGCAGTCAAAGAACAAACCCAAAACTGATCAACCCAGTTTGGGTGAAATGAACCATTCATATTCTCTATTCAGAATGGAACATAAGGTAAATATCAAGCCATATTAAGGTGATATTGATGCTTTGAAGCTAAATAATTAGTTGCAGCCATTAGAATTTTATTTCAGTGTTCATCATATAGAGGACGAACAAAATATTTCATTTGCACAATTGAAATTAGAGGGTGATGCCCTGAACTAGTGGGAAAGCCACATGGAAGCCTTAATGTTGGAGGTATCTCCTCCAATGAGTAAGTGGGAGGACTTTAAAACACTCATAAATTCAAAATTTTACCCTATTGGTTATGTAGAGGACCAATGGATCTGGTGGCATTACTTCAAGTGAAAACAAGGGTAGAGTGTATAGTTGTACACCAGAGAATTTAAAAAGGTGGCCATAGTGATGGGTATCTCCCCAAAGAACCCAGATGTACTCCTCAAGTATTTGGAGGGTCAACATAGCCATCTATAGAAGGAAGCAATGTTGTTCAGGCCTAGATCGGTGGGCGAAGATTGTGTACAAGAATAATACCTCAAGAACATAGGCCTAAAGAAAGGGAAATCATGTGGATCGAAGCAAAAGGAGAAACAATATGCTTATAAGGAGTGGAAGAAGAAGTGGAAAGAATGAAAGGATAAAAATATAGTGGCCATATCACACCAATGCAAAGATCCCAACAACCATTACAACCATTGTAATATTGACATTCATATATAGAGGAGAATTGTTGGAAGTTGCATCTAGGGCTTAACCTAAAGAACAAAATAAAGATAATAAGAAGAAGAATCTCATGGTCGTTGATTTGAGCAAACAGGTTGAAATTAGCTTGTACATGGATAAAAAGATCATTTCCACATCAATGCATAAGGAGGTGAATCTGAGTAGCCTTCAGTAATAGGAAGAGAACGAAAAGACCAAGCTCTTCCATATAAAAAGGTGCGGGTTAGAAAGACCAATATTGATGCTCTGTTTGACATAGGATCATAGGCAAGTCTCATTGCAATAGAGTTGGCCAAAAAATTGGGATTGGAAGTTCATGATAATCCAAGCCCTCCCACTTCCATTAGGATGGGTAGATAAGGATATAAAATTAAAGGTAACAAAATAATGCAAAAGAATATTTTCTATTAGTGTTAATTTTATTGATGAAGTAGAACTAGATGTAGTTCACTTATTTTTTCTCAGGGCTATATTATTATTTTCTTTGATAATTGCATTTCATTATTTCCATATTAAATTCGCACCATAACATCATAACATTATTTAGATTTACATCATTATTCAAAAACATATGCAACTATGTAGAAAAAGCAATATCATCATCAATGCAACAAAACATAAAGGAACAATAAAATAAAAGCATTCACACATAGAGACACTGGGATTGATCAGAGACTAGGGAAAAGCCCACCATGGGGAAAATCCTTTCAAATTATTCTTCTTATTAGATTGTTATTAAATGATTCAACAAAAGAGAGTACAATGATCCATATCTTCATCCATACAACTATCCAACAACATCAACTAAACAATATCCATAAGATAAACCCAACTAAGATAATAACCAAAACCCTGCTTCAGATGCATGCAGTCAATTGTCATTGTTTGTGGTCAATTGTCGAACATTGTGGTCAATTGACGAAAACTTCTATCAACTGGAAAAATAAACCCTAGTTTCCAGCCGCAGGGAGGACATGTTGTGTGGGTGGTTGAACCATTCGGCTGCATGGTTGAGCCGGCCAACATGTGGCTGCAATCGATATTTCTCTCATGGCATGCATGTGGCTAAGACTCAAAACCCTAAAAACAGAGATGCTTTCTTCAGACCCCACAATTTCATCTTCTTGCGAACCCATTCCTTTGCAGACCTACCTTAGACCTATGTGAGCCAAAAACAAGAAAGAAAATAAAAGAATGATCCAAGATGATTGTCCAAATGAGATTGAGGGTCACTTTTATTTACATCCTTCTAGGGGTTTCCAATTTTAGGTCCAACCTGATCAAATATGCACATGTGGGATTTTAATTCAAAAATACAGTTTCCCTTGTCCAATTTGAGCCCTTCAATAGTCAAAATTGGTCCTCTCAAAAAGAGGAATCTCGTCCCATGGTTGGAATTTTTCACTAAGCTGCCAAATTAACACTCCCTCTCAACTAGGGAGAAATTCTAACTGCATCATGTAGTGATTGCAAGAATCATGTCATCAAATCATTTCCAATCTCAAGTATCTCGTCATCAAATGCCATCACTTCTCATTTATGCTTATCTTATTCTTATTCCTACTTATCTCTTGATTGTCCCTAGTCATATTCTTAACATTCTCAAATATAAAAGAATAATAATTTGATATCGGAGGGGAGCCTAAACTACCACCCTCTATTCATTGGGGATCCATTGCTAACACCCAGAATCACTACCAGCGGGGAGCCCAATTCTACCACCCAGAAAACACCAAAGAGATTCTCATCAGGGAGCCCTACTCAACCTGGAATCACATCAGGTGTTAGGTCCCCATAATATTAGTGTAGCCCCCTTACTGTTGTGCCCTTAGATTATTATTGTTATGTAGGCTACGATTATATTGTGACCCCTTAGACTCCTATATATACAAAGGAGGTATTTTCATTTATATCATCCAACAATTATTCATTTATGTAATGTAAAGGAGGTTTCCCCCTTGAAGAGGATACTCTTTAAGTCATTGATCTATCTTTTTGTGAGATGGTTGCATAACATTTGGTTTCAGAGCCTTGGATTCTAGGGTTTCACTTCTTCAAATAGGCCATCTTTGAATTTTTGCTATAACTTATTTTATACAAGGATTAAAAAGCTAAAATTTCGACCACATGGAGCTGAAATCTTTTTGAACTTTGTATCCAAATTTCAGATCTTGGTTCACTAGATTTTCAGAGATATGATCCAAGGAAGTTAGGGTTTTTGCAGGCTCTAGAATTCAATCTCAAACGGGTGACCTAGGGAAAATCATCATAACTTTCTCTCTGAGCATCGAATTTGAAATTTGTAAACAGTGGTTGAAATTGAACTGACATCATTTTTTTTGTATCATTTTCAGGGCCAAAGGTCAAAACAGTGACATGTGGAACTCTGTACAAGTTTGCTCTACTGAACCAGTTGATAATCAAGTCATTGTGGGAGATTGGGAATAAATATTTCTTGAAGAATCCAATATCAGTTTCACTTGTGGGGTTGCAAAGAAGACTCATAGAGATACAATAGGACGAAATTTCAGACCTTGGAGATCTGGAATTATAGAGATATAATATTTGCAATATCGAGCTCCTAAAAAATAAGAAAAAGGTGTGTATTTTTTAATTTTGCATAACTTTTGTTTCAAAAACTAGTTTGAAGTGATTCAAAGGGAATATTGAAGCATAGATATAAGTATTTGGTTCTAAAATTCTCCCAAACAAAATAATTCTACACCAATTAATCCCTCATAAAGCTCTACTATAACGCATGAGGAGGAAGAATTGCAACATGATATATCAAAATTACGGGACCAAGTGCAACAAATTTCTCTCTCACAAAGAGAAACCAAAGATGACATGGATGGCTTAAAAGGGGACATGGATGGTATAAAAGGAAACATGGAGGATTTTAAAGTAGACATGGATGCATTGAATTTCAAGCTAGAAGGGTTGACAAAGTTGTTGCAAGAAAGGCTTCCTAGTGGTGACAAGGTAATCCATGAAAATCATGATGAGGATAAAAGGAATATGAATTGTGATTTTAGAGACTCCAATGTGGGGTTTAAGAACCACCACATTCCAAAGATCGATATGAGTAAGTTTTATGGCAAGGATTTGGTAACATGGATACTACAGATGGAGCAATATTTTGATCTACAGGATGTGCAACCCTCACAAAAGGTATGTATTGCATCTTTATATTTAGTACCCAATAAGTTTTTATGGTATAGATGGATTTGTTCTCATAAATCACTTGTCACCTCGTCAATTTTTATGGAGGAAATGATATCATATTATGAATATACAAATAGCAACACCTTCTTTATCCAATTGATAAATCTCAAACAAAAGGGTTCAATGGTGGAGCACATTAAAGACTTCAAAAAAATTAATATTAGGGTAATCGATATTCCAAAGGAGCATAGGATTGATGTCTTCATAGGGAATTTAAAAGATAAAATCCAACACGAGGTTCTCCTTTGGGAACCTGATCCATTGGAGAAGGCATTCAGTGTGGCAAGAAAAGTTTAAAACAAAATTATGGCAACAAGGAAGTCTACGACTCACAACTATAAAGATGGAAGTGTTGCTTCTCCTAATATTCCACAATATACAAGGTTGACACTACAACAATTGGAGGAAAAAAAGAGAAAAAGGGATTTGTAAAGTTGTGATAGCAAATACATTAAAGGTCATAAGTGTGTTGAGAATAAATTATTCTACATAGATTGTGAAGATGAGGAAGAAAAAGAACAAGAAACATAAAAAGAGGAGGATATACACCAAGAACCAACCCCATTGGAAAGAATTACCACTCCTCAAAATCTCAAGATAGAAGGATATATCAATAAGAAAAAAGGTAATAGTGTTGATTAATTCATGTAGTACCCATAATTTTATTCATTGTAAGATAGCCAAGGAATTGAATTGTTTCTTATATCGAGCACCAGAGTGTCAAGTGATGCTTGCAAATGGACAAACTATAATTGCTCTGGAAAGTGCCATAATATCAAGTTATCCATGGGGGAATATGTATTGAATATTTCAATACTTTCCATTCCAATGGGTAGTGTTGATGTTGTGTTAGTGTTCAATGGTTGCAATCTTCAGGGACGATAGCTTTCAATTTTCAAGAACTTTTCTTGATTTTTTTTTGGGAAGGAAAGGAAGTTGAATTAAGGGGTATCGAATGGAAACCAGGAAATATAATTAGATCTAATGGTAAGAAAAAACTTCTAAAGAAAGAACAATGGGGCGTAATTGCAAAATTATGCTCACTAGAGGTTCAAACATTGAAATTGTCTATTTCTCCATATCTCCAAAAAGTCTTGGACATTCATTCCAAGGTGTTTGAAACTCCCAGAGGCCTCCCACCTATTTGTGAACATTATCATTGTATTCATTTGATTCCAGGAAGTGTTCCTCCAAATATCAGGCCTTGCATATATGCTTATAACCAAAAGAGTGAAATTGAACGTATGGTTGCATAAATGCTAGAGGTTGGTATAGTTCAACCTAGTCAAAGTTCTTTCTCTACTCCAGTAGTATTGGTGCACAAGAAGGATGGATTATGGAGTATGAGTCTGGATTATAGGGAGCTCAACAAGCTCACTATTAAAGATAAATTCCACATTCCTATCATTGATGAATTGTTGGATGAATTACATGGAGCAATTTACTTCATCAAGTTGGATCTTCGTTCAAGATGTCATCAAATTAGAATGAAGACTGAAGACATTCTAAATAAAACATTCATAAATCATGAGGGTCATTATGAATTTTTGGTCATGCCTTTTGGCCTTACTAATGCACCTTCCACATTTCAAGGTTTGATGAATTCCATTTTCAAACCCTTCCTTAGAAAATTTTTGTTAGTATTTTTTGATGATATACTAATCTACAACAAGTCTTGGAAGGATCATGTTCAACCTGTTGACAAGGTGCTCAAACTATTTAGGAGAAACAATTATATGCAAAAACCTTCAGATGTTTCTTTGGAGTATAGGAGGTGGAATATTTGAGTCATATTGTATCTCATGAGGGTGTTAAGGTAGACCCTAACAAAATTGAAGTCATTAAGGAATGGAAAATACCCACAACCATAAAGCATATTCGAGGATTTCTTGGGTTGATAGGGTATTATTGCAAGTTTGTTAAGAATTATGGGAGAACAGTGGAACCTCTAACATCATTATTAAAGAAAGATGCATTTTCTTGGACTCCAGAACTAACAAAGGCCTTTGAACATATTAAAGAGGAAATATGCAAGCACCAGTCTTAGTTATGCCAGACTTCACAAAAACTTTTATTGTGGAATGTGATGCCTTACGAAATAGAATTTCACTACAAGAAAAAATGACATTGGTGAGGCTCAAAAAATGTCGCCATAAGCTCATTGGTGATGCTCAAAATAGTCTCCGTCACCAAAAATTGAATGTCACCAAAGGTGGCGTCGCCAAAAGTATAGAAGTTGTGGTGGCATTCAAGGTTCGTCACAAATAATGATTTATAATGACGGATAGTGACTGTCACCATTTCATATGAGAAATGGTGACAGACCTTAGCCTCTGTCACCAAAACATTGAGCGTCACCAAAGGTGACGTCGCCAAAATTATAGGTGTTGTGGTGACGTTCAAAGTCTGTCACAAATAATGATTATAATGATAGATAGTGACCGTCACCATTTCATTTGAACAACAATGATTTATGGCGATGGACCTTTCATGGTCGTCGCTATTGATGCATATATATGGTGGCATTCATTTACCGTCACCATTTCATATTTTGGTGAGGGTAAAAAAATGTCACCATAAGCTCATTGGTAAGGATTGAAAAATGTCACCATAAGCTCATTGGTAAGGATTGAAAAATGTCACCATAAGCTCATTCGTGAGGATCGAAAAATGTCACCATAAGCTCATTGGTGAGGGTCGAAAAATGTCACCATAAGCTCATTGGTGATGGTCAAAAGAGCCTTTGTCACCAAAAATTGTTCATCACCATTCCATATGAATATCAGGGCACGATGGAATCGAACCACCAACCTCCTGCTTGTAAAGCAGGTGCTCTTCCATTGAGCTAGCACCCTTTAAAGAATTAGACTTTAAAAAATTAAACCTTGAAACTTTATAAATTGTAAATTATACAACTTTCAATAAATTATAAAACTTTGTAAAGTCTTGACAAATATTTTACTAAACAAACAAAATAACATCAAAGTTGAATACTCAATTAGAAGTGAAACTTTGAAGACATTTATAGCCTATAAATGACCTATAATTATCAAACTTAAAATCTACAATTACACCAAAGATTGATTTCTAACCTTGTGAATCATGTAAATTTACTGTGACAACATAAAAATTTGCCTCTAAAAAACTGATTTACACACCAAAAAGTAAAAGTGTGAGTATATATGATGAAATTATGACTAATGATCTACATGCTTGAATCCCACTAGCTATGGGTCTAGAAAACTAATTGGGAGTGTTTATCATTATTAATTAATTCAATATGTCAAAATACAATGATAAATAACAATGATCCTAAAACGTAACCACTAAACAAATGTTAAAATTTTAAGCACAACATTTGGCTAATATTCGTTACACCAACAAAATATCCTAGGGGAATTCAAACACTTCCAAATCCACACCAAACACAAGTATCCAAATATGCAATTGCATGGATACAAAAAAAAAAGCATTGTCTACCTCTTAATGATAACTATGTCCTCCCACAAGTACTTCAACTAGCAAAGGGGTGTGAAGACAATAACCTCAAAGAAAAAAGAACTACACAATACAAAAATACACTTCATCCCCCCTCTACCTTTATAGAATAGATCTAGGGGAATAACAAAAAGATCCATAGAGAATAGGATTATAGTGGGAAAAATAAATATGATAAGAAAAAAAATAACCAACAACGAAATCTACTAATTTGAACATGTGTCCACATGTACTCAAATATTAGAGGAAACAAAAGAACCCAACATGATTGATTATACACTTAATAAAATGGCATTTACTTCTTTAGTAAAAAGGAAGAAAATTCCAAACCTCTTTTCTATTGTCCTCTAAAATAAATCCTCTATGTATGGCATTGGGGTTTTGTGCTACACTCTATGCTTACTCTCCAACATTAAAACAAGAGTGGTTGCAGAGGAAGTCAGTCCTTGCCAACTTAATTTTGTAGGGAAATATACTACATTGTTGATGTTTTTTATACTTTGTCATTGGACTCATAATTAGGTAAAAGAAGAGGCTTTCAGGCAAAGGCCCCTAAAGAAACAATGTTATCATCAACAACATAAACGTAGTCTACCTCTGTATTCCCCATCAGGTGCTCAAGTTTAAGCTCAAAAATAAAAGTGTCAGAATTTTGTTAAAATCAACTTCAGATCGAACAACTCGTCATTCTAAATCCAACGGTGTGAACGACACTCAAATCCAAGCTCGTATGCAGAAGTTAGAGCAAGTCAAAGTTCAAGTTTGACTTGTCTACATTACAGGATTGGATGATGTGGCAATGTCTTCAACGAATGAGGAGGTGCCAAGAGGTAGTTTTCCATTGGCCCCCACATATCGCAAATCGCAATTGTAGGCAGAAATGTGTTTCAAATCAGCCCTAGAATAATCAGGGTTACGATGCGATAAGGCAATCACATATCGCAATTGCAATTGGCCCCCGACAGGTTCGGGTTGCGATGCAATATCGCAGATAGAAATTGCATACAAGTCCTGCATATTTATGACCGTCGACAAGACTCCGCCGATCGCGATGAGTGATGGGATCCCGAATGCGATAAGTTATACATTCTGGTTAATAATCCCGTTGGGTCCGCCGATATTAAAATCATACAATTGTCATTTTTTTCACAAGACCATCAATCGGGTTTTTACGCCGATTGCGATTTGCAATACAGCCAATAGAATATGGTCTATGGCGCAGCGAAATATTCGCATGGTTAGCGGATTTTGGAGCGAAAATGGGGGTTTATGCTGGTTTTGGAGCAATTTGTGGAACAAATAGTGGGAGAACTAGGAGAATTCATAACTTCTTCAGTTCTTATCCAAATTGATGAAAAAAAGAGTCAATTCTAGCAGTTTTGGCTATTTTGAACTCATTTAGACAGGTTTCAGAGGAATTTGAGCATTGTAAACACACTTTTGTTGTAATTTTGAGCATAATAGAGAGGCCCAAGCATTGGAAGCTGGACCAAGGATATGTAGCCCAAGAGGGGTGAACTCTTCATCAAATCTCTGTGTTGTGTGTTGTATTTTGATGTTCTTTATTGTTATTTTTTTGTTGTTTAGCATATGTTTTATGTTAAATTGTTTATAACATTTACATAAGAAACTCTCATGGGAATCCGTTAATGAAGAAAAAATAGTGAATCCTTAAGAACTTGATAAGCAAATGATAAGAATCTTAGGTTTTATTCTAAATGGGGAATTAGCATAGAATTACTAATCTACTCCATTTCAGATCAAGTTGGTATCAGAGCACTGGTTTTTGCTTACTAGATTTTCTTGTGCAAAGAAGGAGTATTGTTTGCTACTTTTGTGTCATGCTAACAAGGTTAAAACTCAATAGAGGTGGAAGGAAAGCTGGTTGGAAGCCCTTAAGTTGGGTCAAGGGGAAGAAGAGCAAGGTTTCCACAATCTCCAACACCAATTCAACCTCAAGTTGTAGTTGAGACTCCAAAGATCATGTCTCATGAAGGAGAACCTACAAACATGACAGAAGATGATAATACCTTCAGAAAGGCTTTCTTTGATATGACAGAGATGATGAAGGTCCTCTATGAAGAGAGGAATAGTAGGTTTCAAGGAGAAAGTTCCAAACCTCCTAAAGGAGAAGGCTCTTCAGGAAGAGGTAATGGAAAATGAGGTAACGAGAATGGAGAAAAACCTCCACCATCTCCACCATCTTCTTCATCCTCTTATTCAAAATAATCTTCACACTCTTCCACTAATACAACCCTTACTCATGCTCATCATCGTTCTTCAAAAGGAGCTGGAAAATCACTTCTACTTAAACTTGATGTTAAATTCGAGTTTCCCATGTATAATGGTGAAGTGAATGCAGAGAAGCTTGATAAATGGATTCATCAGTTGGAGGTGTATTGTAGAATTCAGAACCTTCAAGAGGATAATATCAAAATTCAATTGGCTTCCTTGAGAATGGAGGGTGCAACACTCATTTGGTGGGAAGCAAGGACTCAAGACGAGATCAAAAAACATGGTAAGATCTCTATTACTTGGTTTGATTTCATTGCTGCTATAAAAAGACAATTCTACCCTTTAGCTCATATGCAAAAATCTATCATGAAATGGAGAAATTTCAGACAGTTAAAGGTCAAAATGTGCAAGAGTATACTCAGGAGTTTAGAAGAAGAATTCTTATGCTAGGAGTAGACTTGCAGTCACAAGATACTTTGTTGAAATACATAGGAGGTTTACATAGCTATCTTCGACACACCATTCTTATGTTTAATCCCACAAATCTTGATGAGGTTTGTGTTCAAGATAAACACCTCGAAGCAAGAGGAAAAAATGTACAAGAAGAAGGTAAGAAGAAGCCATTTCAGAGTGGTGAAAAAGGAAAGCAATGTAAAGGAAACAAAAAGAAAAATGATTTTGTTAAGAAAGAAGGGGAGAAACCCGTGTGCAAGAATTTTTCCAAAGAGGGCCATGATGAAGCGCATTGCTGGAAGCTTCAACCTAAATTAAGACCGAAGAAAGTTAACAATAAATGGAAATAGAAGACAAATGTTGATGTACAACAAGACTTGGGTTCTGACCCAGGTGATGAAGCAAAGATTGTAGCCACAACCACTAAAGGAAAAGTCGTGACAAAAACAAGAAAAGAGGAAGTTGTGGCAAGCACCAGCGCAACAAATAACTCCAACAACAACTCAAATGAAGAAAACAGAATTGAGTTGTTCCATATCAGAGTTATTTCCAAACACACCAAGATTGATACGTTGTTTGACAATGGATCCTAGGAAAATTTAATTCCTACAGAATTGGTCAAGAATTTGAATCTGGAAATCGTGCCTCACCATAAACCGTATATGTTGGATTGGATAACTAAGGATGGAAATCTTCAGGTCACAAGGAAATGTGTTTTCAGGTTTGTTATTACTGCCAATTTTGTTGATGAAGTCGAATTGGATGTAGTGCTGCTGGATATTTCTGGAATTGTGTTGGGAAGCCCCTATCTATATGATTGTGTTGTGCTATTCAACAACCCCCCCATTTGTTTATATAATAGTCGATATTCTATTAATAAATGGGGACCCTTGATAAAGTCCTTAAAAAGGAAATTTAGCACTTAGACACTTTCTTTTAAGCTTTTTAGGAATAAAGCAAGATATCAAGTCAAAACCCTTTGAAAGCTAGCAATTCTCGCCTTTTCACATATCGTTATACCAAGTGTGTCAAAAACCTTATTAACGAGCAAAACCTGCGAAAAGTGATCAAAAGAATGATTGCACTTAACTTAGATATCATTAGGATTTTCATTTAAAACTAAGACCTAAGGCATTTCCTATTAAATAAATCTTGTATCACATATCGTCATTCACAAAGGGCACACTCTCACAAATCATGTTGAAACATGCGAAATGCGATATTGTGATAAGATGGTCAACCTTATCGCATCACATCGGAACACTTAAGAAAGGTCTGAAATCTTACGAACGACGCGATGTTGCGAAATTCAATAAAAGCCCAAACCCGATAAAGGCTAATATCATAAAATAGTGATTAAGTCCGATGCGTGATGAAAATCACTTTATAAGGTAAATAACTTTAAATAACAAAGAACACATCTCTTATCTCGCATATCGCATCTCGCAGAAACCTAAGGAACTTTGAGAAGGCACACAATCAAACATGCAATAATGCGATTTGCGATATTGCATCGCAATCGCAAAATCGGCATTCTCATAACTTAAGTTCGGCACCTTAAAATCCATCCTTCCCGTTTTACGATGCAATACATTAATGAGAAATAAAGGTAGCGACAAGGGACCATTAGTGGCTATTTAATATAGGTTAATGGCATTTATGTCAAAAGCGGCTTGACGTGATACAATATCTTTTCATCTGCGTTTGATTAAAACTCCTTTCTTGTCACCTTTTCAAGTTATATGTATCATTCATTCATTTTCATTCTCACTTGTGTTTATCCGATAAATTTTGCTTTGCTCCATTTCAGGAAAAATCCACAGGGAGCATTGTTGGAAACAATGGGAAAAAAGGGAAAGGCAGCTGCATCTGAGAAATCAGAAATGATTCCTCTTTTCTCTGATACTACATGTAGCAGATGTGGAGGAACTACAACTTGGGAGGCCATGTACAACTTGTTAGAAAAGGAGCACCCAAGGCCACTTGAAACAAAGGCACAACAGATTCCCAGGAGTCATCTGATGCCTCCTATTTCGATACGACATGCTCTTTCCTGCACTACATAGTTGTATGACCAAAGATAATCCCATATACTGACATGGTCAAATGGGTAATTGACGAGACAGACATTGCAAACCGAATATTCAGGAATCACAGGCAATAGGTCATGGGGTCTTTTTCAGCAGACAACCTGTGTACCAATTACCAGAGTCGTAGAATCTCTACAACAAACAGTTCCTTGAGCAATTTGCCAAGGAAAATGAAGACCCATCAGACATCACACAAACCTAGACAATAAAAAAAGGCAAGCTCAAATGGGGTAAAATGGGTATGTACTCTATGGCATCCATTTCTCCCCATCCTAGTTTTGTAGCAGCAATGCTATGTAGATTGTTCAGTAAACCCGATAGCACTAAGTTCTCCCCAGAATGGATCCCATTGATAGATGTGGCAGTGAATGCAACGATAATGGACTGGGCTCAAATTCTATCAAACAATTTGGCTAAGGCTATTATAAAATATAAAAGGAAGAGAAATTCTTCTCTAAGAGTGTTTCCCCCATTTTTCATGAGTGCTTTTATAATGGATGCAATCTATTTTAACTCTAAATTTCCCAATATGGGATGGAAATGGACTATATAGGACCCTCTTCCCATCCATATGTACCATAAGATTTTATGGGAATCTCAATTTCACCCCCATTTTTATAAAATTTGTCGAGGAGTTATGCTACCATACATAAAGAAGTGTACAATAGAACCGCCCCTAGGTTTTCTAAAGAGGTCAAGATAGATATCTTTCTAGTAGCTAGATGGTTTGGGGAAGAAACCTTTACCTACATCAGAGTATTCAGGAGCATTTCTTCACGGCATATTCTCCCATATTATGTCCCAGACAAATTAATGGCCAAAGAAATAGCCTACCAAATAGCAGGGGAAGGTGGATTAAGAAGAGGACTGAAAGAACAAAAGAAGGTCGTTTGGCCTACATTCCCATTACAATGTCGTACATTTGCACTACATGATTTTGGACATGCATGTAAAGAAGTAGATATTATTAAATCTCTTAAATTAGCTACACTTCCAGGAAGGCAATATGACCCAAACGACATTGTTAATAATTTTACTGCTATGGTAAAAGTAAAGTCGTTCACCCACAAAGGGGATGCCTTGGATGACCTCTTCCTACAGGAAGAAACATATTCATAAGTGTTGCATTTGGAATCGGAATGTTTGACCCCAGATGATCTTAGGGCTTTCCATGTATATAGGGAAAAAATATTACTGAAGGTCCCATTGGACCTATTGCAGATACAACCAATAAGGGAGCCAACTCCCAGTGTAAGCTTGGAGGATAGCTCCAAATAAAAGATACACAAGAGAGATCTACGCATGAGTTGGATCACTCAAAGTAGCAGTCTCAAAATGGAGGAGGAAACACAAATAAAGAGTCTGAAAAGGACACAGCTGGAACTATAGAAGAGACAACCGAGCAGACCTCAGCAAAGAAACAAGTAGAAATTGTCTCTTCTTCAACTCACTAAGGTAAAATCCCAATTATTGACTTGGAACAGGAATGGGAATAGTTCAACAAAAATCTTCACACAGATTCAAACCCTGAGTAAACATCTTAGATACAGACTCCTAAGCCAACCCAGCGTAAGTCAAATCTGGAAATGATAGAGGAAGGAGTTAAGGGCACTTAGGACATTGAAATCATTCTTGTCACTCCTACTTCATAAATTGTTTTATAGCCCTACCTGCAAAGCTGTAGTTAAGAGACAGAGAAAGAAAAGAAATTTGGATGCTCTAATTTTTACGACTTTTGAAAATGAACCAATGGACATTGTTTGGAAGGACTCGCCCATGGACCCATTTGAAAATCTCACAAAATTGTCGCAATACATAGGGGCCTATTCCACAACAACTATTGACAGAGCGACAAAGGTCCAAATGCTATGTAAGGAAAAAGAACAAAGAATTATGTTGTTATAACAATAATTATCTAAGAAAAAATCCATTCAACAAGCATAATTACAAGTAGCCCAGCTCCAGTAGGAATTTGAACAGATGAGAATACAACATTAGGCCAGCTTAGTAGAAAGAGATGCATGGATACTAGCCATGACAGATAAGTTTAAGGATAATCCTCAAATCGATGAGTTCATAAAGGAAGAACTCAGTCTTAATTCCCAACTAATGAAGTAGAAGGAAGTACTTTGCCAGAAGATCTCACAGATAAGTCCTTACACCAAAACCAATGGTAAGCTAACAAACCAAGTCATTGACATGATACTTGAGTAAGACGAAATTCATAAAAGTATTTCTGACTTTATCACATGGCAAGAATCAGAGGATGGGAGAAAGGTTGATTTGCCAAAGCTGGAGGAATCTCATAAAGACATCCTTTTCACATATTGGGATTCTCAGTTGAAGCAAGCGGAAAGGGAAAGAACGATAGCAGTGATAGTAGCAAACAGCATAATTGAAGCCATCAATGAAAATCTTAATGGTGCTAATCTGGTTAAGGAATGTATACCATGATTTCTTCCAAATTTCAAATAGTTAGAATGACAGTGGAGACAGGCAGCACGGGAAAAGGAGGAGACAATCAGACAGCTTAGCAGGCTGAATTGGGAAGTATACTGGCAGTTTTTAGTGAAACCATAAAGTCAGTGGATGACTTTGAGGTGCTTAACAACCTCAACACAAAATATGGTTCCAACACTAACAGATGTTATATTTGCGGGGCAGTTAAAATATGTGATCGGACAACCGACCTAGCTCAAGCCAATCACTGATATTTGCGATATTAGAGATCAAGTACAAAGGAGTTAGTCATTTAATTTATTTTTCTTTTAGTTTTATTTTTGCATATTCTGAGGAAGGTCGTTTAAACCTCCTCAACTATTTTTTGTAATAATCTATTTTAGGACCTATAGTTAAGTACTTAAACCCCTCTCATGCACTTAGAGGGAGGTCCAGAAATTTTATCAGAAACATTCTTCGAAACATTGCACCTCTGTGCTTTTGAGGAGGTTTTGATGGAATGAATGGAATAGGATCTATTTTCTTTCAAATATCTAGCATGCTCTACTGAAATGTACTTTTGTACTCTTAGAATGTGTTGGATTGATTAAGATTGGGTTAATATTGCTGAAGCACATGAGCAGGACTCGTCATATATGGTACTTTTATCTTATGATCTTGTTTTATTTATGTATCAGGAAATACTTCTTCTTTAAATTGTTTTATGTGTGAAAGTCAGAATTACAGTTTAGCATTATTGCACTTTTGTATGATGTTAGCTTTGAATCTATTCTGAATACATGAATGATTTTGTATGTGATATATCTTTCACAATTGTTTTGTCTAACTATATATCCAAAACGATTACTATTAAACGATTTCACTTCTTATTGCAGTTGAATGATCTTTATTATCAATTGTTGTAGGACATCGTTGTAGATCGCATATTGTATTTAATTCTCGGGTATATTATAGCTAAATAGTGTTAAATTAGGATATATGCATGTGTTTATTAGTTAGATTAGATTACACCTAGCTTAGTCATTTTCCTGTTACATCATATATCACCCCATCAACACTATCAAAATCTTTTCTGGGAAACTAGTCCCATTATCCCCAGTGGGAGCCACTACACCAAATGGAAAGGGAGTTTCTAACCAAGGTCCGGACCGACTGGTTTTCCCCCAAGTTGTTGCAACAATTTTCAAGGCTTCAACATTTTTGCACTAGAAAGAGGGCCCAACTATGAATGGAAAGTAAATTCCAATCAATAGGTCATTCTAAGAGTAAAACCCTCTCACCATCTCCTCCAACTTCTCGATCCCATTCTAAATCTCCAAATCCTAAGATAGAAGTTGTAAAGAAACCCTTAGAATCCACTACTATGATCTCAAAGAAGTAATATCATTCTTCTTCTATAGAAAACCCTGAAGTCCAGTCTTTTATCCATAAGTTGCAGGGGATTTCAATATCTCAAGAAGAATTTGAGCTATCCCAAGCTAGTGTTTCTTCTAAGTTTCCCTCCTCTCAAAGGTTAACTAGATCACAGAGCAAAAAAATTGGGATCCCCCGATTTGAATTCCCTCTACCAAATTGAAAGAGAGATAAGAAGATACAATCTGAATCCCATAGTGAGGTTCTTACATCATCACCTCAAACACCCTCATTCATTCCATCCACTTCATCACAAAATCAACCATCGGCCTCACAACTCTAGATCGCGGTTTACATAGGTATTGGAGCACAAGCCTCCTATACCCAATCACCTTCAACTACCGGAACATCTTCTTCTACAAAGATACCTATGATGGCTCAAAGACAAGGGACAAATCCAGGAGCTGTTGGGATGGCTGGATCCTTACATCCATTGCCCTCCCATCTAGAAAAGTGGTTACCAAAGTTCGATCCTGATGATGGCCTACCAGCTGAAGAACATATAAACAATTTTATGTTGTCCATAAATCTCAACGAAGCAATAGAAGAAGATGATGTTGTAAGACTATTCCCGTATACCTTACAAGGATCAGCAGGATCATGGTATTTTTCATTACCATCTGGTTCCATTAATAGTTGGGATGCTTTTCAAGAGAAATTCTTAAATAAGTTTGGAGATGGCCAATCAACAGCTACTCTTATCAATGATCTCTCCAACTTGAAAGATGAACCAAGAGAACCCATTAAGGAATTCAATTCTTGTTTTAATAAATTATTAAATAAAATCCCAATGGCATCCAAGCCCAGCGATGAAGTCCAAAATGAATGGCACATTTTTTCTCTTCCTTCAAACACGGCTATTTTTATCGATAGAGCTACCAAACCAACTTTGGCAGAAAACATGAAAGAAGCCATAGCTGTAGAAAAATGCATTTTAGCCTTAGATAAGAAGAATGCATTAGAAGAACGAAAATCCAAGAAAGTAACTTTTAGGGACGAATCCAAGAAAAAATCACCTAAAGATCCTTTTGATCTTGAAGGTCTACAAAAGGTCCTTAAGACCATGTCCAATGAAATGGTTGATATCAAGAAATAGGTAGCATAGACTTCTTCAAGGAAACCTTGTAGACCATACAAAAGAAACCCTACATTTGATCCTAAGCCTCCAAGTACCATATCAGATGTAGAATCAGATGCAGAGGAAGAAGAAATCTCAAAGACTGAAGAACAAACATATGATCAAGAAGTAGTTGAGTTACAAGGAATGTTGGATTTTATTCTCCCTAGTGAAGAATCACAAGAATCTTTACCTGTCGCAACTAGGAGTAGGAGTCCTGTTGATTTTCCACAAACAAATCCAAAGTAGAAGGCATCAACCCCAACTCCCAAAGACAAAGAAATAGGTAAGAAATCTTCGTCCAAATCCACGCAAACCACTCCTCCTCAAACAAATTCTTCACCTTTAGCTAAAACCATGTTAGTCTATGATGAAATGGAATACAACATCGTCGAGGATAGGAAAAAGACTAGGGAAATATCACATTCCATGAGCTTAGCAAGTTAAAACATCAACAGAAGTTATTGCTCAAATATCTAAAAGCAGTCCCTACTTCTCCTCTTCCCGCTGCTGTAATCTCACAAGTTGCTCAAGAAATGGGAAGGCCTCCTACTACCTCATTAGACATAATCGGTCCTACTGATATTGCTCTAATATGAGGAAGATCCAAATCCAATACTCCTCCATTTCTTTTGACTTTTGAAGTTTTCAACAAAAATATACACAATTTTTTAGCTGATTATGGAGCTTCATCCAACATTCTACCAAGAACAGTTTGTGCAAAATTAAATGTGGAGCCCCAAAAATCTGTTGTGCACATTGTGCAGTTAGACTGATGTCAAGTCGAAGTTATAGGAGAACTCAATCAAGTCACTATTAGACTATTATCAAACCTGAAAGTGTGTCAATTCATTGACATCCCTATGGCCGATATCCCCGAATTCTATGGCCTAATCCTTAGCAGAGATTGATTAGAAAAGCTTCATGGTTATTTTGCAACTAATTGGTCCCACATGTGGCTTCCCTGTAATGGTAAGCTGAATCAAATAGGGGTTGACCGAGAGAAACATCGAAAGTATATCGTCACAAAATTAGAAGGGGAAAATGAACCAGTCGCATACAATAGTAATATCATTGGAAATTACTTAGTCGAATCATTTCTAG
Source organism: Pinus tabuliformis (assembly GCA_031772625.1). Lineage (NCBI taxonomy): Eukaryota > Viridiplantae > Streptophyta > Pinopsida > Pinales > Pinaceae > Pinus > Pinus tabuliformis. The sequence goes on from CM062816.1 coordinate 1,609,469,386, forward strand.
GAAATTTTAATGCAAATACTTCACCTTTATTGGGAAATTCTATTACATCGCAAGTTCAAAATTATTCTCAACAAATGCTTCTAAGTGTATAAATTTTGTATATAAACCTGTAGTTAGCTCTTTATTTTGGAAATTATTTTTTGATGGATCTAAATCTAACGATGGAGTCGGAGCAGGATGCATATTAGTTAGCCTAGAAGGGGAAAAAACTATGTTAGCATGTAGGCTTGAATTAGAATACAGAAACAAAACTACTGAATACGAAGCATTGGTTCAACGACTGTATAAAGCCATTGGCCTTGGTATCAAACATCTTCAAGTATTTGGAGATTCGGAAATTATGATAAAACAGGTAATAAATACTATACACTCTTTTTCTAGACATTTGAAACATTATCAATCATTAGTCCAGGACCTCACTTCTCATTTTACAGCGTTTAATATTTCCCCTATCCCAAGACTCCAAAATGTAAGTGTTGATATTTTGGCTAATGTTGCATCCAAAGTCATTCCACCAGGAGATTATAGCCCCGATCGATTTTCTATTGAATTAATTTTTAGGCCTTCTATTCCTAACAATATCACCAATTGGCTAGTCTTTAATAATGATCCGGATATCATAATTTTTCTAACATCTGAAGGCTCTTATGACAACCAGATAATAGATGAAGATCAACATGACAGCTAGCTTAAGCAAGAAACAATTGTGAATTCCATACCTAAGTCTGTGGTTAAGCTGGAAGACTTATATGATCTTAAGGACAGGTTCAAAAAACCCACTAACTCAAAACTTCAAAGTTCTACTTTGAGGTTTGAACTAGTTAATCTTGGATCTGACCTTAAGCCTTAGAATATCAATCTAGGACTTGGTCTTACACCAGATGAAAAATCAACCTTCATTCATTTGTTGAAGAAATACAAGAATGTCTTTGCTTGGAACTATGAAGACCTTAAGACATATGACACTTCCATCATTCAACATACCATTCCCATGATATCTGATGAAAAACCTGTGCAGCAAAAGCTGAGAAAGATTCACCCGAATTTAGAAAATCAGATCAAATCTGAATTGAATAAGCTACTTAAAGCCAAAATAATCTTTCCTATTAGGCATTCAAGGTGGGTTTCCAACCTTGTCCCAGTCAAAAAAACGAATGGTGATATTCGAATATGTATAGACTTCCGCAATCTCAACAAAGCTTGTCAGAAGGACAACTTCCCATTACCCCCTATGGAACAGATACTGCAATTAGTTGCAGGCTCATAACTAATGTATTTTCTGGATGGATTTTCAAGTTATAATCAGATTCTAGTACATCCAGATGACCAGCTAAAGACTACATTTCGAACCAAATGGGGCACCTATGCCTATCAAAAGATGCCATTTGGCTTAATCAATGTTGGTGCCACATTTCAGAGGGCCATTAACATAGATTTCAAAGGTTTGGTGAATAAATCAGTGGTAATCTATTTATATGATATAAATGTGTACTCAAAAAGGCATAGTAATCATTTAAAGGATTTAAAACAAATCTTTGAGCATTGTCAGAGGTATGGAATTTCTCTTAATCCCAAAAAATCTTTCTTTGCTTTAAATGAAGGAAATCTCCTTGGATTTATTGTATCCAAAGGAGGAATTCACATTGATCCTAATAGGATAAGAGAAATTTCTGAAATCCCTTTACCTCATAACAAGAAATCCATGCAATCTTTCCTAGGTCAAATAAATTTTGTCAAAAGATTTGTCCCTAACTTTTCGCGAATTGTTTTACCTCTCTAATCTATGATTAAGAAAAATTCTCTTTTTAAATGGGGACATATTGAGCATGAAGCCTTTGATCTGATTAAATGAGCAATCATAAATGCTCCCTCATTAGCTACCCCAAATTTTTCTAATCATTTCATTTTATATACCTTTGCTTCCGAGAAATCATATGTAGCCATATTAACACAGGTCAGTGATGACAAAGTCAAAGCGCCAATTTCTTTCTTTAGCTCCAATTTGTAGGGCGCTGAATTAAACTACTCAGATGTTGAAAAACAAGCTTTTGTTGTTTTCAGATCAATAAAATATTTCAGACCCTTTCTCCTCAAAACTCACACCAAGGTAGTAGTCCCATTCTCAGCAGTGAGAAATTTATTAATACAAAGAGATGTAGGTGAGAAAAGGGAAAATTAGGTAACAACACTGCAAGAATATGACGTTGAAATCAGACCAGCCAAAATTGTAAAAGGTCAAGGTTTTTGTAGAATGTTAGCAGGAGCATCCAACTTACAAGCACTATAAGGTTCAGGTGATGATATACAAGTATATGAGGTAAGCCTCAATGACACTGAATCCAAATATGCTGATATCATCTTTATTTTGAAAAATGGATATGCCCTTATGCACCTAAGTTACAAAAGAAAAAGGGCTTTGAGATTAAAAGCTAGACAATATCAAATAATCAATAATGTGTGTTTGGTAAATTTATTATGTCCTAAATTGCTATATAAATTGTCAATCCGGGAGTCATAAACTGCTGAAGTGAAGTGCACTGTATGTGCAAGATAACCGATTTCTTAATTCTTTGTCGTTTGTGATTTTTGGTTTGTTTTTGGGTTTATCTTTTGTTGATTCCCTAATGTGAGATGGCAAGATTCAAGTATGGATATAAGTGTTCAAGGCAATGGTGACCTCTAAAATAATTTCCAAACTTCAAAATTCTCAAAAAGTTTTTAAAACTTGCACTGATGAAATAAATTCCTAAAAGAAAATAAAAATGTACCAAACAGTGAGCTAGTGACAATGAAGCCCAGTATCCTTGCTACTGTATAAAAAGAGAAAAAAAACTGAACTTAAAGCAATTCAAAAACTGTAACAAAGTAAACTAAATCATACTACTTCAACTCATATTCTGACCCCTCACCAGTAGTCTCGCTCTAGCTATAGGAGGTAATCATAAACAAATTGAGTAATCCGATATCTAAATTGCATAAAATGAAACTAAGATCAAACTACGCATTCATACTCCAATCCCTCACCAGTAGTCTCACTCTGGCTATAGGAGGTAACTGAAAATGACATGAGTAATCTAATCACTAACTTGCAGAAAATTAAACTAAATCATATCACATCAACTCATATTCTGACCCCTCACTAGTAGTCTCGCTCTGGCTATAGGAGGTAATCATAAACAAATTGAGTAATCTGATTTCTAAATTGCATAAAAGTAAATGAGCAAAACAAAACTGAAAGAAATAAACAGTGCTGGAATTAGAACTTAGAAAATAAATCAGCAGAAGGACAAGATGATTTCATGTCATTAGTCATTAAAAAGCTATGTGAAATTGCCCGGGCTGTCTACAAGAACCTGAAAGAAAAACATTGATTAATTAACAATCATGAGAAAGCATAAAAGAAAATATGGACAGTAGTTAACATGAATATCAAAAACAGTATAATATATACAAACAAACGATTATGGAAACAGTAACATAATGGAAGAAAGCAAGAAACTATACAGTAGTTACAGAGCCTTGGTGTACAGGGGCCCTCTGCAACCTCGGCCAATCAGCAATCAGTCACAAATTGAACTTAAGAACATTGTCTTCTCATATATTAAAATGCAGTCATAAGATAAAGATAGAGCACGGCACAGTGGGCTCGTAAAACAGTCAAAATTACATATCAAGCTAACTAACAAGCATATGATAACACGTTATTTATAACTGAGGATGCTACAACTACTTCCTAAATTCTCCGCTGCTAAACAGACACGTGAATAACCACGTACAGAGATCTAGCAATATGGTAGCCGTGACAATTAAATCCAAGGAGTGGTGGCTGTTGGATTTGGGTTCACGGAACAGTCCACAGATATTAGCACACCACCTGAGATTGAGGAATTTTCCACACAAGTCTTCATGTGGTGAAAAACAGAGTCCTGCCACCGCAAAACTCTTAGGTTGACCACCGCTTTGACTATCCTTGACCATGGCCTTTTGTGAGTGATTCGGCTAAACCAAGGGGACACGTTCCATGTACACGTCATTTGCAGCTTGCCCATGTGGCCGGATTCTCCAGTAGACACCTGTAACATAGACTTCAACAAAATGGCTGCGGAAACTGACAAGATTCCGCAGCTGACTGAGCAAAAATCTAAATCAAACAGCAGTCACAAGACATAGTTAGGAAACCATTTTATAAGCTCTTTTTAAACTAATATGCAATGATTTGACAGCTTGGTGGTTCAAGTAACTGGAAAAGAAGGCTAAAAAGGTGTATAGGGAAGATGTAAGTTTGGGACTCAACATACCCCCACTATGAAGGTGTTGCATGCCCTCATGCAACCAAAATTTTAGTCATTCCCCTTTAGTCCATATGTTCTGAAGCCTTTGCTAGTACATCCAGTCCTCTTCTCTTCTTTCTTGGTGCTACCAACATCCTAGGTTTCCTTATCAAACATCTTAATTTGAGATTGATTAATTCCCTTCTCAACTTTCTGCACTTTTTCTTTAGTTTCTTGATCTTCTTCTGCCATAGACCCAAATGTAGCATAGTATTATCATGAATGATTTTTTCCACTTTTCTCTGCTCCTTTAGTGCTTCATTTTCTTGTTTAATATGCCTGTTTAGAACCTCTAATTCAAACACTTCTTGTTTTAAGGATTGGACTTGTGCATATTGTGTCGTGTGGGGCAGAGTGGACAATGTACTCGGGCCTGCAGCTGTCTTTTCTAAAGATTCGAGGTAATCATACACCTCCTGCTGACTTGGATCTATTTCGGGTGTTTTTCTTGGACTGACTTCAAAGTCTTGTTGATGAGGAGGACTGCTTTCTAATTCTGGCCGAGAGGGACTTACATCAACATCTAGAGGACTAGTTTCAACATTTGACTGAGGATGAGGTGGACTACGGCCAGCTGGGGGTTTTTCGGGTGTTTCCCCACCCAAGTCGATGAAGTGGGGTCCTTTTACTTGTGTTTTCCTCCCCTTTCCTCTAAGCCTGCTGCTTCTTCTTAAATACTGTGGGCTAGTACTCCCTTCTTCCATGCTCTGTTTTCCTTTTTCCTTCTTCTTGGCTGTAGCAGCTTGTTTTTGAAGATGCACTAGTCTCTCAGACAATGTTTGATGGTCTTCCTCTATAGATGGCTCTGGTGATTGGTAGACTTCTTCTATGTTCCTTTTTCCTTTCAATTTCCTCTGTTTTCTGTCCTTAGTTCTTTCCTCCTTTTCTTTTTGACCAACTTCTTTAGTTTTGCTAACAGGGGAGTCTTGGATTATGGCACTCTTTTCTTTTCTCCTACTCCTTCTCGGTGTCTTTGGTGTACTGCTTTCAGGTGCCTCAGATGGCTCTTGAAAGTAATTTCTTACTAAGAACCATTCCCAGGTATCTTTGTTCTTCTTCAGTTGGTCTTCAATGAGAATCCTTACAAGTCCATGATGATATAAATGAGGTTTTATGTCCCCTATGTTCTTTTGGACTGTGGTACTCATCTTTTTCAAACTCAGCAGTAAGAAATAAGGCAGATTAAGAGTTTGACTCTCTAAGAAGTTCATCAATAACCTAGCATGGTACATGTACATTGCTCCAAAGCATCCTTCGCAAATGATAAACTTTTGGATGATTAACAGTAAGCTGGCCCATTCTTCTTTTAATGCATGAACAGGAATTCCTTTTGTAAATACAGTAACGTCCATACCTGGGTTTCGTAATATGATTCTCCATGCCTGTTCGTCCACACTTTTGTTTTTAAACCAACGCTCACCTTCCTGGGGAAAGTCAGTGGCCGCTGCTATTGATGCTTCAGTGACCGTGAACTTCAGGTCTCCAATTTCCACCATCTGGCCGTTGAAAGACCGTGCAAAGGCTTTTGTTACCTCCTTATTATGGCCTTTAAATTTTTGAATGAAGCGTAGCCATTTTGCTTTCTTCAGCAAATATTTTACTCGAGGGTAACCTTCTAAATACTTAGGTCCTTCCGGTTCTGCCCTTAGTAACCGTCCCATCCCTTCCTCTATTTTGAAATTCCATTGAAATTCAACTGCGTGTGAGGGTTTAGCAGAGGTAAGATGGCTAGGTTGCAGGGTTTATGGCAAAAACGCAGTGGCTGCAATTGGAAGATGGATAACAGGTAATGGGAGTGTTCAGGAACTGCAAGCGGAAACAGAGGATGAGCAGCCAAGGTGAGTTCACAAAATGAAGTGCAGACGTATGTGAATGAGGTGGCTTTAACAGAATGGCAGGGTAATGGAGTGAAGTCAGAATTTTGAATTGAATGACTACGTACGAGATGTTACATGTTTATGGAATGGCTGCGAAAAATGCGGTGGAGAGGAGCCGTAATGAAATAGGTCACATCTCATGATTACAAGTGGAGTATGAAAGTGCAGTCATCTACGAGTTAAACCCGAAATTTAATCATGAGACTGTTAGGGAATAAATGCATGGTTTATGGAATAATGTCGTGGAATGGTAATGGGTAATGGAGCTATCATGATAATCATTGCACATAGTGGAGCTTTAAGGTTTAATAACTATTCAAAATTGTGCCTTTGATTGCTATTTGAAAGAAATTTTTGCTCATACCTTGGAATCCTTGTCATTTGTTGTCCATTAGCCTTTAATCAACTGTTCCTTGTTGATGTCTGTAGATGCTACATGTCTTCATAGCATATGCTCAGTCACACCTGCATTTTCATGATTATTGTACTAACATTTTGAATGTAAATTTGAAAAACAAAGTGGTGGCTGCAGAAACTTCTTCTGGCTGCGGAAACTGATTCCAGCTGCGGAAACTGACACAACACCCACTTGGCTGAATGAAGATAGTTAGATAATAACTAACTGAATGGAAATGGTCATGAAAGAGACATTTATTGATGAAATGGATGAGATGGAGTGAGATGAAGTGGAGTGGAGTGAAATGAAAATGAAATGGAGATGAAGTGGGATGGCAATGAAGTGAAGTGAAAATGGAAAAAGAAGGAGAGATTTTTTTTTGGAAAATATAGAGTGTCAGGTGTCCCTGATTTTCACTCTACATTTTCTGTATAAGACTGCCAATTAGTGATTGGTTTTCAGGCTTATACAAATTTATTTATTTTAAGAACAGAAAGGAACAAAAGCTAGGCTGGTGGGGAAGAAGGATTCTTCTTCACCAGCCTTATTGCAGAATTTTCTTGAAACATTTTGACAAATTCCTCTTTCGAGAGTGGCTTATGATAAATTTTCAATCTATGGCCATTCACAATAAGAGGAGTTTGAAATTCATCAATGGTCTTGATTCTTACCGCTCCATTGCTAAAGACTTTGGTATGGCCCGAGCCAATGGGTCTGAAATTTACCTTTGAAGTCTTTAAACTTGGAATCAAATAGTAATGCCCAATATCCCTCTTGAAACTTTTTCTCTTTGATGTATCTGTCATGCCACTTAGCTCTTTGATGTTGAACTAGATTAGTTCTTAGGATTGCTTCTTGTAAGATCTCATCTAGCTCATTCAGCTGCTCCATTCTGTGCTTTTGGGCTTATGATAGATCCATCCCCAACTGAACTGCCATCTTGAAATTTTTGACTTGAAACTCAATGGGGAGCAAGACTTCTTTCCCATAAACAAGTTGATAGGGAGAATGTCCTGTTGTATTCCTCCATGTAGTTTTGTAGGCCCATAAGGCTTCAGGAAGCCTTTCTGCCCAATCTCTTCTGTGTAGATGGACAGTTTTGGTGATGATGCTCTTAATAGCTTTGTTTGTAGACTCCACTTGGCCATTTGCTTGCGGATGGTAAGGAGTAGATTTTCTGTGCTTGATTTTGTATTCTTCCATCAGCTTCTCCATCATGTTGGATGTAAATTGACTTCCCTGATATGTCACAATTTCTCTTGGGACACCAAAGAAAGTAAAAATATCCTCATAAAGAAAATTAACAACTCAATTTTCAGTAGCAGAAAGTAATGCTTTGGCTTCTACCCATTTAGTGACATAATCAGTGCATACCAATATATACTTCTTCTGTTTAGATGGTGGATTAATGGGTCCAATGAAATCTAAAGCCCATCTTTCAAAGGGTTCAATAAGTACCTGTGGTTGTAATGGCATTTCATTTGAAAGAGTCGGTTTCCCAACTCTTTGGCAGCTGTCACACCTTCTGACATATTCTTTTGTATCTTTGAAGAGGGAAGGCAAATAGTATCCTAAAGAAAGGATTTTATAGGCCGTCCTTTTGTCAGCAAAGTGTCCACCGCATGGTTCATCATGACATGCCTTAAGGATGTCAGGCATTTCATCTTCCCGAACACATCTTCTGATCACACAATCTGGCCCTGTTTTAAACAATTCGCTAGAAATCCATGAATATTTTGAACTCTCCTGAATAATTCTTCTTTTTTCACTAGGAAATAGATGTGGAGGTAGCTTCCCTGTAACCAAATAGTTAGCAATATCTGCATACCAAGGAGTCTTAGTAGTTACTGCAAATAAATATTCATCTGGAAGCTTATCCTCTACAGGAGAATCTTCGTTAGTATTTTGGATCCTAGACAAGAAATCAGCTACTGTATTTTGTTTCCCTGGTCTATCCAACACAGTAATATTGAATTCTTGTAAAAGTAAGAGCCATCTTGTAACTCTGCCATTAGTAACAGGTTTGTTCATTAGATATCTAATTGCAGAATGATCAGTATGGACAAAAGTTTCATAGCCTTTTATATAATGTCTAAACTTATTGATTGCATGAACAACAGCTAAGAACTATTTTTCAGTCACAGTATAGTTCAACTCAGTGGGAGTCAAGTTTTTACTGGTATAGTAAATGGCATAAGGAACTAAATCCTTTTGACCCAACATAGCTCCTAGAGTTGTATCTGAAGCATCTGTAGAAATATGGAAAGGAAGTTTCCAATTTGGTCCTCTCAAAATGGGTGCTTCAGATATTCTTGCTTTCAAAGTTTCAAATGCTGATTGACAATCAGGATCCCATTTGAATTCACAGTCTTTTGTAAGTAATTTGAAGAGTGGAGATGATATTTTGGTGAAGTTTTCTATAAATCTTCTATAGTACCCAGTAAATCCCAGAAAACTTCTAACATCTTTTTGACAATTTGGAATAGGCAACTTGGAGATGACTTCAACTTTTGATCTATCAACTTTAATCCCATCCCCTGAAATATGATGTCCCAAAACAATACCTTCAGTAAACATCATAAAGCATTTTTCATGACTCAATGAAAAGTTTGTTTCTTTACACGTTATAAGGACTTTTTCCAAATTCTCTAATGCCTCTTCAAATGAATCACCATAAACTGTAAAATCATACATATAAACCTCTACACAATCATGGATTAGATCAGAGAAGATTCCTAGTACTGCCCTTTGAAATGTTGCAGGTGCATTACATAATCCAAAAGGAAGCACTCGGTAAGCAAAATTTCCCCATGGACAAGTAAATGTGGTCTTATCTTGATCTTTAGGTGCTACCTAAATTTGATTATAGCCACTAAAGCCATCCAAAAATGAAAAGTACTTTTTGCCTGCTAGAGTATCTAATACCTGATCAATAAAGGGTAAAGGAAAGTGATCCTTCACAGTTGCTTTATTCAATTCCCTGTAATCAATGCATACCCTCCATTTACCATTATTTTTAGGTACTATAACCAAAGGAGAAACCCATCGGCTATCTGAAATTGGATAAATGAACTTTACATTGAGTAGTTTTTGGAGCTCTTCTTTCACTATCTCCCTAAGGTTTGGATTCATCCTTCTCTGAGGTTGTCTGATTGGTCTACTGTTTTCCTCAATGTAGATGTGATGAATGCAAGTCTTAGGGTCAATACCTTTCATATCAGTATACTCCCATGCAGATGCAGTAGAATGTTTTTGCAAGATTTTGGTTAGCTGTCCCTGTTGTGAGTTTTCCAAGTTTTTGTTGATATTCAATGTTTTACCTAGAAAGATCTCAATGGTGGAACTACCAAACTCTTCCATAGAGTAAAGAGACATTTTTCTAGATGATAAATACTCAATGTCAGAATCTAACTGAAATCGTGTGTGGTCATATTCTGAAGATGTTTCAAAATTTTCTAATGTGTTCAGAATTTGACTATCTTCACTGATTTCAGAAATGGTAAAGACAGGTTGTATAGTGTCCTCATCATCGACCCATTCATTATCTCCTACTTTTGTAATTGCTTTTGCTAGAGGATACATATTGAATTTCTTTGTCGAATTACCATCAGAAATATACATATCCCCAGATCTATAACTGATAAAAGCATCAGCTGTGGCTAGCCAAGGTCTTCCTAATATGAGTGGGTGCCCTCCTAGATTACTCTTGGGAGTTAAAATCATGAAATCTACTGGATATTCCCAAGAATCTAAGGAGACCGAAATGTCTTCTAATACACCATCTGGTTTGATAATTGATCGATCTGCAAGTTGCAGTAAAGTAGGTGTAAAAAGAAGATTAGGAAGTTTTAGTTGTTCCATAGTCTATCTACTGATAATGTTGATAGCAGCCCCTAAATCAATCAAAGTATTTGGAATTTCTACCCCATGGATATGTGTTTTGACAATTGGACTACCGGGATCTACATACTTCTGCATGGTAATTTTTCCCATCATGATATCTGCAATTTTTCCTACCAGGTGGATTCTTCTTGTATCTCTTGGTTTCCTTCCTGGTCTTTTGAGACTCAACTCCTTTATTGTTTTTGCTAGAATAGGAATTTCTCTAATGGATTGTAACAAGGGAATCTTGATACAGACATTCTTTAATTCATCTAGGAAATCATAGTCAGGCAACAAGATTTGTTTTTCCACCCCTTTGTTAGTTTGTAATCTTTCAGGAAAAGGAGGTGTGGACGAAGATGCAGTTTGCTCAACTATAGGAGTTGTGGGGGTTGACTCTTTTTCTTTTTCTTTTTGAGTGCTTGGGTTTTGAAGAGATGCTTCAGAACCTTTATTGGCTTCAAGAGAATCTTCCTCAGAAATGCTTTGCTTTTGAGCATCTATAGAAGACTTGTCTAAAACTCTACCAGATCTGAGTTGTACATCATTGAGAGGAACAATCATATAAGTAGGAAATTGTTGTCCTTCTACCATGTAAGCATTTTGAGGGTTTTTATTATTGGGGTTTGGCAATGGCTGGGAAGGTAATTGATTTGTCTTTTGTTGGAATGGAAGCAAGAGTTGGGAATTTGGATTATGTTGAGAAGGTTGTTGTTGTTGTGGAAATGGCAATGAAAGTTGTGGATTTTGATTTGGAAGTTGTGGAGCTTGTTGATTTTGAAAAGATGGAGGATAATGATAAAATTGAGCAAATCTCCCATAAGGATTTTGCATACCTTGTACCCATGATTGAAATAGATTTTGAGGTTGGGACCAAGGTTGTTGCCAAGGATTCCAATTTGGTGGGGGTTGAAAGTTCGTAGGGTTGTTAAACCCTTGATTTTGTTGCCCTTGCCAAGGTCTCCTTGAAACAAAACAGAGAGACTCAATTGAATTTGGATCTTCTTGAAAGACAGCTTTGAGCCCAGGAATTGAAGGACAATCCTTGGTCTCATGGCTTTCTGAACAAATCACACATGTTTCTACAACTTTTGCATCCAAGGGGCATTCCCTTAAAGCATGTTTCTTCCTACATTTCGGACAAAAGATGGCCAAAGCTTCAGCTTCTGCTTTCTGCTTGTTTTGTATTTTAAGGGTGTCTAGTTGCTCACTAATACTCCCTAAAATATCAGTTTTGAACTCATCAAGCATGTTGCCAATCTCAGCCCTACTTACTGATCCATTTGCAGATTTGTTTGCTCTAATGAGAGAAGGATCTCTAGGCCCTTTCCCAGTTTTATATTTTCCCCTTTAGAGATGGACACATAGCTCTGCTATATCATGAAGTGGAAGTTGAGATATATCTCCTTTTCCCATCATGTTCAAAATATCTATCCATTCATCTCTAATGGCTTTTAATAGAAGGGCTTTCAAGGTTTCCTCATCTAAGTTATTCATTCTTGCTCTTTTCAAGTTGTATTGAAATCTTTCAAGTAAATCTTCCAAGTTTTCATCTTCTTTTTGCAACATTTTGAATACCTCATCCTTGTGATTGGTGGGCATACAATAGTCCAGGTATCTATCCAAAAAAGTTTGTTTCATATCATTCCAAGTCCTAATAGATTGAGTGACTAATCCCATGAACCATTTTAAAGCAGCTCCCTTCAATGTTGAAGGAAACAATTTGAGTTTTTGAGAGTCTTCCATATAATCATAAGTTCGGCACACGACTTCAAACTCAAATAGAAATGTTTCAGGATCCTCACTTCGCAACCCATAGAAGTTTGGGAGGACAGATGGTGAGATGTTTTTCATTGTTGTTCAAGATTCCTCATCAACTATAGGAAATCCAAATGAGTTATCTCCATCCCTATTTCCCCCATTGTTACCTCTACCTCCTCCATTGTTTCCTCCTCCTCCTCTACCTCTACCTCTACCTCCTCCAAATCCGTTTACTACTTCCTCTGTCATGATAGTTTCCTCAGAGACTTCAGAATCCTCTGGTTCTTCTACTAATGGCGAACGAGGAGGAATTTCTCCCTCTTCTTCTTCAGGTGATTCTACTTCCTCAATTACAATGTGTTTTCCTGTAGAAGTAAAGAAAGGGTCTTTTCCTAACTCAGATTCGGTGGATAGTGTGGGAGAGTCTCCTAATTCAGCTACTGCCTCTTGAATTCCAGGAATCCTAAGGCTAGGAGTGTGAGTTGGAGATGATGGAGGTGTATCTTTTCTATACCTTGAAGTAGATGGAGTTGTAAAAATCGAACTCTTAGCCCTAGCTATAAACCTTCCCCTAGAATCTCTTGCTCTATGCATGTCATTTTTTATTTTTCTTCAAGTCGGGCTAATAATTCTCTTTCTGATCTTCCAGGTCACTCTAGGTGCAAGAAGAGAGCATACTCAAGAAATTACTGAACCAATAACTCTCTTTTCTGATCCTCCAGATCACACTAGGTGCAAGAGGAGAGCATACTTTGAGAAGTTATCAATTTTTACCTTCCTTGAAATTTTCTTGTTTTTTTTTTTAAGAAATTGGCTACCTAGTTTCACTTCCCCGGCAACGGCGCCAAAATGTTTGGTCAATTTAGTATGTCCTAAATTGCTATATAAATTGTCAATCTGGGAGTCGCAAACTGCTGAAGTGAAGTGCACTGTATGTGCAAGATAACTGATTTCTTAATTCTTTGTCGTTTGTGATTTTTGGTTTGTTTTTGGGTTTATATTTTGTTGATTCCCTAATGTGAGATGGCAAGAGTCAAGTATGGATATAAGTGTTCAAGGCAATGGTGACCTTTGAAATAATTTCCAAACTTCAAAATTCTCAAAAAGGTTTTAAAACTTGCAGTGATGAAATCAATTCCTAAAAGAAAATAAAAATGTACCAAACAGTGAGCTAGTGATAATGAAGCCTGGTATCTTTGCTGCTGTATAAAAAGAGAAAAAAAACTGAACTTAAAGCAATTCAAAAACTGTAACAAAGTAAACTAAATCATACTACTTCAACTCATATTATGACCCCTCACCAGTAGTCTTGCTCTGGCTATAGGAGGTAATCATAAACAAATTGAGTAATCTGATATCTTAATTGCATAAAATGAAACTAAGATCAAACTACACATTCATACTCCAATCCCTCACCAGTAGTCTCGCTCTGGCTATAGGAGGTAACTGAAAATGACATGAGTAATCTAATCACTAACTTGCAGAAAAGTAAACTAAATCATATCACATCAACTCATATTCTGACCCCTCACTAGTAGTCTCGCTCTGGCTATAGGAGGTAATCATAAACAAATTGAGTAATCTGATTTCTAAATTGCATAAAAGTAAATGATAAAAAAAAAACTGAAAGAATGACAAGATGATTTCATGTCATTAGTCATTAAAAAGCTATGTGAAATTGCCCGGGCTATCTAGAAGAACCTGAAAGAAAAACACTGATCAGTTAACAATCATGAGAAAGCATAAAATAAAATATGGACAACAGTTAACATGAATATCAAAAACAACATAATATATACAAACAAACGATTATGGAAACAGTAACATAATGGAAGAAAGCAAGAAAATATACAGTAGTTACAGAGCCTTGGTGTACAGGGGCCCTCTGCAACCTCAGCCAATCAGCAATCAGTCACAAATTGAACTTAAGAACACTGTCTTCTCATATATTAAAATTCAGTCATAAGATAAAGATAGAGCACGGCACAGTGGGCTCGTAAAACAGTCAAAATTACATATCAAGCTAACTAACAAGCGTATGATAACGCGTTATTTATAAATGAGGATGCTACAACTACTTCCTAAATTCTGCGCTACTAAATAGACACGTGAATAACCACGTCCAAAGATCTAGCAATATGGTAGTCGTGACAATTAAAATCCAAGGAGTGGTGGCTGTTGGATTTGGGTTCACGGAACAGTCCACAGGTGTTAGCACACCACCTGAGATTGAGGAATTTGCCACGCAAGTCTTCACGTGGTGAAAAACAGAGTCCTGCCACCGCAAAACTCTTAGGTTGACCACCACTTTGACTATCCTTGACCATGGCCTTTTGTGAGTGATTCGATTGAACCAAGGGGACACGTTCCATGTACACGTCATTTTCAGCTTGCCCATGTGGCCGGATTCTCCAGTAGACACCTGTAACATAGACTTCAACAAAATGGCTGTGGAAAGTTGAGCTGGCTGCGGAAACTGACAAGATTTCGCAGCTGACTGAGCAAAAATCTAAATCAAACAGCAGTCACAAGACATAGTTAGGAAACTATTTTATAAGCTCTTTTTAAACTAATATGCAATGGTTTGACAGCTTGGTGGTTCAAGTAACTGGAAAAGAAGGCTAAAAAGGTGTATAGGGAAGATGTAAGTTTGGGACTTAACAATGTGTTGTTTAGATTAAATTATGATTATGTTTTGCTTAGATGTCTTGAAAAATCTGAGTCATAAAAGGTTTTGCAGGAACTCCATGATGGACTAGCTGGTGGACATATTGGAGGGGACACAACCACACATAAAATCCTGCATGTTGGCTATTATTGGCCAACCTTATTCAAAGATTCACATGAATATGTAAGGAAATGTAAAATTTGTCAAACAACTGCTGGGAGACAAAGGAAAACCTTACCATTGTAGTTGGTCAACATTGAACAACCATTTAAACAATGGGGACAGGACATAATAGGTGAGATCGTTCCTCACTCCTCAAAGCAACATAAATATATCCTTACAACCACTGATTACTTCAAAAAATGGGTGGAAGAAATTCCACTTAAGGTAGCCAATTCTAATAACATCATTGACTTTATTGACCAATTTATTATTACTAGATTTGGTCTACCATCTGCCCTCATGTTTGACAATGCATCTTATTTTATAGACAATGCCATGATAGAATTTGTTCTTAAAAGAGGTTTTAAACTCAAATACTTTGATAAATATTATCCTTAGGGAAATGGTTTGGCCGAATCTACAAACAAAAATATCATAAGAATCATCACACAAACCATTGATCAAAGTCAGAAAAACTGACACAAATCTTTAACATTTTCTCTATGGGAAGGTTGAATAACTTAGGAGGCCTCAATAGGAACTTCTCCTTTTAATTTGGTCTATGGGAAAGAAGTTATCCTTCCTACAAATGTAGTTATTTCCTCTCTAGACCTGTTTCAATTTACTGAAGAAACCCCTTCCTCTTCTATGCAATTAAGATAATTACAAATCCTCAAACTCGAAGAAGAAAGGGAAAAGGCCAAAATCCCACATGCACATCATCAACAGTTGGTCAAATATTCATTTGATGTGAATGTTGTAAATTCAAAATCCTTTCATCTCGTAGACTTGGTATTGAAATGGGATAAAGCACATGAGGAAATAGGTAAGCATACCAAATTCCAAAGAATGTAGCTTGGCCCATTTCAGATTGTGGAACAACTAGGCCCATCAACCTTTTTATTGCAAGATTTATCAGGTAAGAGAGATTCTTTGCCTGTTAATGGGCAGATTCTAAAAAAATATTTTTCATAGAAGATAATCTCTTCTATTCCTTGTATACTATTGCTTTTATTTTTTTAGGAAAATAAAAATTGAGTAGCATTTACTTTTGGCCTTTACAATAATAATCTCTTTTATATTTTGACTTTTCGCTTGTATAAGTAGAGATTGTTGAGAAGATGATTTTTACATTTGAAACATAAGCTAAGTTCTATTACTCTGAAATTGCTTGTCCTCTACTAAAATTACTTGTCCTTTGATAAACCTCAACTTTGTAAAGAAACCTTTGTTCTACCATTAGTTAAGAAAAGTATCTATAACAAAGCAAGGACTCTCCGCAAAGAAGCATCTTTAACTCTATAATTGTCATCCAGAAACTCTTAAGGAGTCAATGATTCTCCCCATATAGTAAGATTTCACTTTTTAGAGTGTAATTCTAAAATATGCTTAAAACTTAAAGGATAAGATGTCGCATCAAGAGCCGAATTACCATGATCATAGGGAAGCAACAAGCTGACATTACCAATACTACATATCAAAATAGGGTAATGGCTTGAGATTATGTTAATCAAAAGACAAGGGGTATCATCACGAGCCATCTTGTTCAGTTAAAAGTTACAACCAGTGAATGGCATTGTCAATTTTGGCCACCAAACCAAGACAATGACCTTTAAGAAGAAAATGAAAATTTTAAGAAAAAGGAACCGTTTAGAAAAGAATGAGAAAGAAGTAAGTATATGAATCTGAATTTATCTTTAAAAATTGCGCTCTTATCTAGATGGGACATTGAATCATTGTTGATTAAAAGGTAACCATGCCAACTCTATGGACACCTGCTGGCAGTAGAGGCCCTACCTATGACAACTGAGTACATCTAAAAGCTAATTTGCAAAGAGCCCCCTGTTTTTATCTTTAAAACCAAGTAATGATTGATGTAGACAAAGAAATTTTCATAATGAAGAGGATAATCAAATGGATGATAATGAGGTAAATTTTGTTTTTATTATTTATAGAAATGTTACTTATGTTATATTTCATGTATTTTTTCTGAACTATCTTTATTTTGGAAGTTTTTAGAAATTTCAAAAAATTGTTAGAGATAACTGGTTCTTCCAGCGAATTGCCAATTGTTGTGCTATTCAACAAGCCTCGCATTTGTTGATATAATAGCCGATATTATATTATTAAATGGGGACCCTTGATAAAATACTTCAAAATTAAATTTATCACTTAGAAACTTTCTTTTAAGCTTGTTAGGAATAAAGCAAGATATCAAGTCAAAACCCTTTGAAAGCTAGCAATTCTCGCCTCTTTGCATACCGCTAGACCAAGTGTGTCAAAAGCCTTATTAACAAGCAAAACCCACGAAAACCGATCAAAAGAATCATTGCGCTTAACTTATATATCATTAGGATTATCATTTAAAATTAAGACCTAAGGCATTTCCTATTAAATAAAGCCTGTATCGCATATCATCATTCACAACGGGCACAATCTCACAAATCATGTTGAAATGCGTGAAATGTGATATTGCGATAAGATGGTCAACCTTATTGCATTGCGTCAGAACACTTAAGAAAGGTTTGAAATCTTATGAACTATGCGATGTTGCGAAATGCGATAAAAGCCCAGACTCGATATAGGCCAATATCATAAAATAGTGATTAAGTCTGTCACGTGATGAAAAGTGCTTTATAAGGTAAATAGCTTTAAATAACAAAGAACACACTGCTTATCTCGCATCTCTCATCCCACATGAACCTAAGGAACTTTGAGAAGGCACACAATCAAACATGTGACAATGTGATTTGCGATATTGCATCACAATCGCAAAATCGACATTCTCGCAACTTAAGTTTGCCACCTTAAAAGCCATTCTTCCCATTTTACAATGTGATACAATAATGAACACTAAAGGCAACAATAAGGGACCATTAGTGAATATTTAATATAGGTTAATGGAATTTATGTCAAAAAGTGGTTCGATGTGATACAACATCTTTTCATCTGCATTTGATTAAAACTCCTTTCTTGTCACCTTTTCAAGTTATCTGTATCATTCATTCATTTTCATTATCACTTGTGTTTATCTGATAACTTCCGCTTTGCTCCGTTTCAGGAAAAATCCACAGGGAGCATTGTTGGAAACAATGGGAAAGAAGGGAAAGGAAGCTGCGTATGAGAAATCAGAAATGATTCCTCTTTTCTCCGATACTATGTGTAGCAGAGACGGAGGAACTGTAGGTTTTAACCTCGTATAGAAATTACCTGCATACAAATTCTAAAACACATAAAATAAACAATGCGAGAGCATAACACATAAAACACATATACACAGATATTTTCCCCTGGATCCCAAAACCGAGACTACCAGCTTGATTTTTCATTATGTTCCTTTCAATGTTATAATACATATTTATATATTCCGAAGCATCCAATACCATGGACCAAAAACCATCGTGTCCAAAAACATGTGCGAAAAGCATGCACAAAACCATAGGTGGGTCCGCCCAACCTAACATAGGTTCCAAAACCAAAATTTTCCGGGGCGCTGCCCCGGACCCCATAAAGTGGGGTTACTTGCACCCCCAAACCCCCTGTGACCCCCCCGCTACGCAATCAACGCAACAAAGGGGGGGCTTGCCCCCCGCCCTCCCCCTCTAACCCCCATGTTAACTATGTGGGCTAGTCGTGAAAAGAATATAACACAACCCAACATTCTCCCACTTGTTGTTTTCTTTCCACAGGGGACCACAAGAGAGCTTAGTCATTTATCCAGCCCTGCAACGCCCATTGTTTCTTTACACCAAGAGAACTTCTCAGAGCTCACAAATTTTGTTAATGCATCTGCAGTATTCTTCAAAGTGTCCACTTTTACCAGCAACACCTTTTTGTCTTCTATCATATCCCTCACAAAGTGATACTTAACATCAATGTGCTTTGTCTTTGAATGCTATGCAGGGTTCTTTGCC
This sequence comes from Pinus tabuliformis, assembly GCA_031772625.1. NCBI lineage: Eukaryota > Viridiplantae > Streptophyta > Pinopsida > Pinales > Pinaceae > Pinus > Pinus tabuliformis. Next base: position 1,609,488,378 of record CM062816.1, read on the forward strand.
AAGAAAATTTCACCTTGGCTATCACAGTCTATCCTTACAACTCCCTATACTAATCCCATACTTGAACACAACCTCTGCAACCAAACTGCTTCCTTGCTTGCATGAGTGGTTGCCATGTATTCTGCCTCTATAGTTGATAGTGCCACTACATATTGTTTCTTACTAATCCAACTGACTGCACCTCCAAATAGGTTAAACACATACCCACTTGTAGATCTTCTCTAGTCCAGATCTCTAGCCCAATCTGCATCAACAAAGCCATGAATATCCAACACTCTATCCAATCCTGGTCTTTCTTGGTAGCATAAACCATAATCGCTAGTGCCACGCAAATACCTGAAAACCTGCTTCACTGTTGTCCAATGCTCCTTTCCTGGTTTTGATGTAAACCTGCTCAATACTCCCACTGCATGTGCAATGTCTGGTCTAGTACATACCATTGCATACATCAGGCTACCGACTGCACTTGCATATGGAACATGGGACATGTCCTCTTCCTCTTCTTGTGTCTTGGGACACTATTCAGTAGATAACTTTACACCTACAAGAATAGGGACCTTCACCGGTTTACTATCCTGTATATTAAATCTTTGCAATATTGTCTCGACATACTTCCTCTGGTTTAACCAGAGCTTCCTCTTTGCCCGATCTCTTTTAATTTCCATGCCCAAAATATAGTTTGCAACACCAAGATCTTTCATGTCGAATTTGGAGGACAATTGGGTCTTCAAATCCTAAATAATTTTTTTGTCATTTATAACCAACAACATATCATCCACATACAAGACCAAATAAATAACACGATCACCAATTAATTTAAAATACACACAGTGATCTGCTTTGCTTCTGGTGAAGCCAAGACCCCGTATAAATGTATCAAATTTCTGATACCACATCCTTGGTGACTGTTTTAACCCATACAGAGACTTCTTTAACTTGCATACCAGTTCTTTCTTACCCTTCACTGCAAAGCCTTCAGGTTGCTTCATGTAGATTTCCTCTTCCAGATCCCCATGAAGAAATGTTGTCTTCAGATTCATCTGTTCTACCTCAAAATTAAAAGCAGCAACAACAAATAAAAGTAATCTAATAGAAGTTACCTTGGCAACAGGAGAAAAAATATCACCAAAATCAATTCCCGGCACCTGGGAATAACCTTTTGCTACCAACCAAGCTTTGTATTTCTCCACCTTTCCTTCTGCATTTGTCTTCTTCTTGAACACCCGTTTGCTGCTAATGGGTTTCCTTCCAACCGGAAACTCCACCAGATCCCAAGCCTCAATTTTTTGCAAAAATGCCATTTCATCAACCATGGCCTCTTTCCAAAGTTTTCCATCCTCTGAATCTACTGCTTCCTTCACAGTTCTGGGATCATCATCAGTAATAGATAAAGCAAAATTTGAATAGAAAGCAGATGGACTATACCTTTCTAGCTGCCTTTTTTCTCGAACTGATCTTCTCACACCGGAAGTTTGTGGTTCTTCATCTTCTGATTCCTCCTCTACTGTAGAGTCTGATTCTTCCTCCTTTAGCTCGAACTCTATCTTCTCAGGTTCCCTTGGTTGGACTTCATGTTTAATAACATCTTTCACCTCTCTGAACACCACATCTCGGCTGTACACAACCTTCCTTGTTACTGGGTTCCAAAGCTTATAACCCTTTAAACCATCCTTATACCCAATAAAGATGCATTTTTCAGATTTACTATCCAACTTGGTTTGTTTCTCCTTTGGAACATGTACATATGCATCACATCCAAATACCCTCAGATATGAAAGAGAAGGTTTCTTACCAGTCCATACCTCTTGTGGAGTTTTATCCTCCAACGCGGATGAAGATGATCTATTGACCAGGTAACATGCTGTCTCCATCGCCTCTGCCCAGAATTCCTGTCCTAACCCAACACCACTGAGCATGCTTCTTGCCCTTTCCATTAGCGTCTTGTTCATTCTTTCTGCAACTCCATTTTGTTGAGGTGTATATGGAGTAGTCTTCTGCCGTGCTATACCACACTTCTTACAGAATTCTTCAAATTCCTTACTGCAAAACTCTCCATCATTATCTGTCCTCAACACCTTTATCTTCTTCTCTGTCTGGTTTTCCACTAGAGCCTTGAATTCTTTAAATCTGTCAAAGACTTCGGATTTCTTCTTAAGGAAATATATCCATGTATTCCTTGAGAAGTCATCTATAAATGATACATAGTACACAGACTTACCTAGTGATGGAACCTATATAGGTCCAAACACATCAATATGCACAAGCTCTAATATATGTTTCGCCCTCTTACCACCAAAGGAGAAACGCACCCGATTCTGCTTCCTATATACACAATTTTCACAGAAATCAAAATCCAAAGAGCTATTACTCATATCTTCTACTATACCTTTACCATGAAGTATTCGAAGGTCCTTCTCTCCAATATGTCCAAGCCTTTGATGCCACAGCATGGTCTTCTCTCCAGAGACCACTAGATTTTCTACTCCACTTTCAGGAACCACAGAACTATTGCACCCATCAACAACCATGCTACCTTGCAGCTTGTATAGAGTTCCAATCCGAACTCCCCACATCAATACTAGTGCTCCCCGAACCATCTTGCAGGTATCCTTCTCGAACACTGTTTTTATACCTGCATCATCCAACTTGATTACATAAATCAGATTTCTGGCCAACGTAGGAATATGCAGAACACCCGGAAGTGTTCTAACCCTTCCACCTTGCAACTTCAACTTTACTTTTCTGCGACTAACGATTCTAGCCTTCCTATCATCCCCTAAGAAGACATCACCACCATCGTATTTCTCATACTTGCAGAACCACTCTCTATGGGGAGTGAAGTGAAACGATGCACCTGAGTCAATCAACCATGCCTCATGATCTACATGTGTACTTGAAGAAGCCAAGTACACATCCCCACCTTCATCTGAGGTGGTTTTCGCCTCTGCAGAAGGAGTATCATCATATCCCTTTCCTTTATCAGGAGCTTTAGATTTACAGTCCCTTTTGTAGTGCCCTTCCTTTCCGCATTTCTATCACACCACCTTTACAGGTTTTCCTAAAGATTTAGATCTCCCTCTAGATTTAGATCTCCCACTCAATGACTTATTTTTGTTTCTGTTCTGGGACCGTCCTCGTATAGACAAGGCATCACCATTCTGGCTCTCCACATTTTTCCATCTCATCTCCTCCGTCAGCAAGGATGAGACTATTTCATCAAACTACAAGGCAGTTGCATTGCTACCTATTGCAATAACCAGACTATCCCATGAATCTGGTAGAGAACACAACAAACTGATGCACTTATCTTCATCTGAAATTTTAATATCAACAGATGCTAACTGACTTACCATAGTATTAAATACGTTTAGATGCTCTATCACCGAGTCTACATCTTTTATCCTCAGGTTATACAGCTTTTTCCGCAGGAACAGTTTATTCACCAGAGACTTAGATTGGTACAAAGTCACTAACTTGTCCCACAAAGCCTTCGTCGTAGCTTCCCCTGATACATTCAGCAATACTGAATCTGAGACACACAATCGTATTGTACTCTTTGCCTTCCGATCCAACTTCTTCCATTCTTCATCGGACACTCCTGTTGGTTTAGTACCTGGATCTACCGCGATCCACTGATCTTTATCCACCAACAGATCCTCCATATTGAGTTTCCACAACTCAAAACTCTCACCATTAAATTTCTCGATCTCTATCTTTCCACTGCTCGCCATATTCTTTCACCACCAAAATCGATCTCGCAGATCTCCCACTAAATAGGGTCTACCACAGGCCCGAGCGAAACCCCTCAGCAACAAAGGCGTCCCCTTGAAGCCAAAACAACTCTAATACCAAATGTAGGTTTTAGTACAGAAATTACCTGCATACGAATTCTAAAACACATAAAAGAAACAATGCGAGAGAATAACACATAAAACACATATACACAGAGATTTCCCCTGGATCCCAAAACCGGGACTACCAGCTTGATTTTTCATGATGTTCCTTTCAATGTTATAATACATATTTATACATGCCGAAGCATCCAATACCATGGACCAAAAACCATTACATCCAAAACCATGGATTGAAAACCACCGCGTCCAAAAACATGTGCGAAAAGCATGCACAAAACCATAGGTGGGTCCGCCCAACCTAACATAGGTCTCGAAACCAAAATTTTCTAGGGCGCTGCCCCAGACCCCATAAAGTGGGGTTACCTGCACCCCTCAAACCCCCTGTGATCCCCCTGCAACGCAATCGGCACAACAAAGGGGGGGCTCCCCCCCCCCCCCTCTAACCCCCTGGTTAACTACGTGGGCTAGTCGTGGAAAGAATATAACACAACCCAACAGGAACTATGACCCAGGAGGCCATGTACAACTTGTTAGAATAGGATCACCTAAGGCCATTGGAAACAAAGGCCATGACAAATTCCCAAGAGTCATTTGATGCATCCTATTTTGAGATGGCATGCTCTTTCCTGCACTGCATAGTTGCACGACCAAAGATAATCCATTTACTAACATGGTCAAATGGGTAATTGACGAGACAAACATTCAAGAATCACAGGTCATGGGGTCTTTTTCAACAAACAGCCTACAACTCATGTACCAGTTACCAGAGCTGCGGAATCTCTACAATAAACAGTTCCTTGAGCAATTTTCCAAGGAAAATAAAGACACAACAAACATCACACAAACTTGGACAGCAAACGAAGGCAAGCTCAAATGGAATAAAATGGGTATGTACTCTATGGCATCCATTTCTCCCCCTCCTATTTTTGCAGCAGTAATGCTATGTAGATTGTTTGGTAAACCCAATATCACTAAGTTCTCCCCGGAATGGCTCCCATTGATAGATGTCGCAATGAATTCGACAATAATGAATTGGGCTCAAATTCTATCAGACAATTTGGCTAAGGCTATTATAGAATATATAAGGAAGAGAAATTCTTCTCTAAGAGTGTTTCCCCCCTTTTTCACAAGTGCTTTTATAATGGATGCAATATGTTTTAATTCTAAATTTCCCAATATGGGATGGAAGTGGATTGTACAAGAACCTCTTCCCATCCATATGTACCATAAGATTTATGGGAATCTCAATTTCACCCCCATTTTTATAAAATATGTCAAGGAGTTATGCTACCCATCCATAAAGAAGTGTACGATAGAACCACCCCTAGGTTTTCTAAAGAGGCCGAGATAGATATTTTGCCAGTAGATAGATGGTTTGGGAAAGAAACATTTACTTACATTAGAGTATTTGAGAGCATTTCTTCACCGCATGTTCTCCCATATTGCGTCCCAGACAAATTAAAGGCCAGAGAAATAGCCTACCAAATAGCAGGGGACGGTGGATTAAGCAGAGGACTGAAAGAATAAGAAAAAGCCATTTGGCCTACATTCCCATTACACTGTGGTGCATTTGCGCTACATGATTTTGGACATGCATGCAAAAAATAAGATATTATTATATCTATGAAATTAGCTACACTTTCGGGAAGGCAATATGAGCCAAACGACACTGTTAAGAATTTTACTGCTATGGTAAAAGTAAAGTTGTTCGCCCACTAAGGGGATGCCTTCGATGGCCTCTTCCTATAGGAAGAAACATATTCACAAGTGTTGCATTTGGCATCAGAACATTTGACCCCAGATGATATTATGGCTTTCCATGTATATAGGGAAAAATTATTATTGAAGGTCCCATTGGACCTATTGCAGATACAATCAATAAGGGAGCCAACTCCAAGTGTAAGCTTGGAGGACAACTCTAGAGAAAACTCTGAAGAAGATACCCAAGAGAGATCTATGCATGAGTCAGAGCACTCAGAGAAACAATCTCAAAACGGAGGAGGAAACACAAATAAAGAGTTCAAAAAGGACACAGCTAAAACTATAGAAGAGACGATTAAGCAAACCTCAACAAAGAAATAAGCAGAAATCGTCTCTTCTTCAACTCAGTCAGGTAAAATCTCAATTATTTACTTGGAACAGGAATGGGAACAATTCAAAAAAAAGCTTCACACAGATTCAAACCCTGAGTAAACATCTGAGATACAGACTCCTAAGCCAACCCAGCATATGTCAAATCTGGAAACGACAAAGGAAGGAGTTAAAGGCACTCAGGACGTTGAAATCATTCCTGCCACTCCTACTTCATGAATTGTTTTGAGAGTTGAAGAAATACCTCCACTAGATGTATTTTATAGCCCTACCCACAAACTTGTAGTCAAGAGACAGAGACAGAAAATAAATTTGGATGCTCTAACTGTTACGACTTCCGAAAATGAACAAATGGACATCGTTTGGAAGGACTCGCCCATGGACCCATCTGAAAATCTCACAAAATTGTCGCAATACATAGGGGCCTATGCCACAACAACTATTGACAAAATGATAGAGGTCCAAATGCTGCTTAAGGAAAAAGAACAAAGAATTACGCTATTATAATAGTAATTAGCTCAGGAAAAATCCAATCAACAAGCAGAATTACAAGTAACCCAACTCCAACAGGAATTTGAACAGATGAGAATACAACATCAGGCCAGCGTATCAAAAAGAGATGCACGGATACAAGCCATGAAATATAAGTTTAAGGATAATCCGCAAATCGATGAGTTCATAAAGGAAGCACTTAGTCTTAATTCCTAACTAATGCAGCAGAAGGAAGTACTTTGCCAGAAGATCTCGCAGATAAGTCCTTACTGCGAAACCAATGATAAGCTAACAAACCAAGTCATTGACATGAGACTTGAGTATGACGAAATTCATAAAAGGATTTCCGACTTTATCACATGGAAAGAATCAGAGGATGGGAGAAAGGCTAATCTGCCGAAGCTGGAGGAATCTCATAAAGACATCCTTTTCACATATTGGGATTCTCGGTTGAAGCAAGTAGAAAGGGCAACAACGATAGCAACGACAACAACAAACAACATAATTGAAGCCATCAATGAAAATCTTCATGGTGCCAATCTAGTTAAGGAATGTATACTATGATTTATTCCAAATGTCAAACAGTTAGAACAGTAGTGGAGACAGGCAACACAGGAAAAGGAGGAGGCAAGCAGACAACTTAGTAGGCTGAATTGGGAAGCATACTGGCAATTTTTATTGAAACCATACAGTGAGTGGATGACTTTGAGGTGCTTAACAAACTCAACACAAAAGATGGTGCCAACACTAATAGATGCTATATTTGCGGGGCAATTAAAATCTGTGATTGGCCAACCGATCCATCTCAAGCCAATCGCTGATATTTGCGATCTTAGAGATCAAGTACAAAGGAGTTAGTAATTTAATTTATTTGTATGTTAGTTTTATTTTTGCATATTCTGAGGAAGGTCATTTAAACCTCCTCAGCTATTTTTAGTAATAATCTATTTTAGGACCTATAGTTTAGTATTTAAACCCCTCTCATGCATTTAGAGAGAGGTCCAAAAATTTTATTAGAAACATTCTTCGAAACATTGCACTTCTGTAATTTTGAGGAGGTTCTGATGGAATGAATGGAACATAAACTATTTTCTTTCAAATATCTAGCATGCTCTACTGAAATGAACTTTTGTACTCTTAGAATGCATTGGATTGATTGAGACCGGGTTAATATTGCTGAAGCACAAGAGCATGACTCGTCATATATGGTACTTTTATCTTATGATCTTGTTTTATTTATGTATCAGGCAATACTTCTTCTTTAAATTGTTTTATGTGTGAAAGTCAAAATTACAGTTTAACATTATTGCACTTTTGTATGATGTTAGATTTTAATCTATTATGAATACATGAACGATTTTTTATGTGATATATCTTTCACAATCATTTTGTCTAACTATTTATCCAAAGCGATTATTGTTAAAAGATTTCACTTCTTATTGCAGTCAAATGATCTTTATTATCAATTGTTGTAGGACATCATTGTAGATCGCATATTGTATTTAATTCCCAGGTATATTATAGCTAAATAGTGTTAAATTATATATGCATGTGTTTATTAGTTATATAAGATTACACTTAGCTTAGTCATTTTCCCATTACATCATATATCACCCCATCAACACTATCAAAATATTTTCTGGAAAATTGGTCCCATTATCCCCATTCAGAGACACTACACCAAACGAAAAAGGAGATGCTAACCAAGGTCTGGACTGGGTGGTTTTCCCCCATGTTGTTGCAACGATTTTCGAGGCTTCAACAAACCTGAAAGTCATTTTCCATAGATTTGAGAACAAATATCATTTGTTCAAAGCTGAAGTGGAGTATATTGTGAGAGCCCATCGTAGAAAGCTTAATATGTCATTAGCAAGAGCAGGGCAAATGAAGTGATTGGTCAATTCCAACAAGAGTCTTGTGCTCCTTATGATCAAGCAGAAGAATGACACGCAGCACGAATCCTTTGCAGGTTGTGACGTGAATATGAAAGCTGAATTAGTTGATGTGGTTAATCAATATGGAGAGATGTTTCAAGAACCAAAGGGATTTCCACCAAAAAGGGGAATTCAACATGAAATTCAACTACAACAAGACTGTCCACTCCCAAATATCGGTATGTATCGAATGTCAATTATGGAAAGTTTATAAATTAAGAAACAAGTCCAATAATGGTTAGATAAAGGTGTAATTTGTCCCTCTACTTCGCCATGTGGTTCACCAATTGTTTTGGTACCTAAGAAATATGGAACTTGGTGCATGTGTGTAGATCATCGAGCTTTGAATAAAATTAACATAAAGAATCGATACCCATTGCCTACAATATATGATTTGCTAGATTAGGTGAAGAATGCAAAATATTTCACTAAATTAGACTTGAGAAGTGGATATCATCAAGTTAGAATAGTTGAGGAGGATATTTGGAAGATTGCTTTTAAAACCAAACATGGATTGTTTGAGTGGTTGGTTATGCCTTTCAGTCTTTGCAACACTCCAGCTACATTCATGAGAGTTATGAATGATGTTTTAAGATCCTTTCTTGATGAGTTTGTAATTTTCTATTTAGATGATAATTTGATATTTAGAAAATCAAGAGAAGAGCATGTCAAGCATGTGAGGAAAGTGTTGGATGTCTTAAAAAAAGAACAGTTATTTCTGAAGATGTCTAAATGTGAATTCGGGAAAAATTCCTTAGTGTATTTGGGCCACATAGTTGGAGGAGGTGAGCTGAAGATTGACCCCTCTAAATTTTTGGTCATTGTGAATTGGCCAATACCCAAATCAGCCACAGAAGCTGTAAGGAGTTTTTTGGGATCAACGCAGTATTAGAGGAAGTTCATTGCTAATTTCTCTTCCATAGCTTCTCCACTACATGATTTGACCAGTGTGAAGGTTGTCTTCCAGTGGGGAGGCAAACAACAAAAAGCATTTGATGCTTTAAAACAAAAGATCAATTCAGCCCCAGTTTTAGCATTGCCGGATTTGAAACAACCATTTGAAATACAAACAGATGCAAGTGACTACACCATGGGTGCAGTTCTTTTACAGCATGGTAAGCCCATTTCATTTCATTCTAATATTTTTAATGGTGTTGTTATTAACTATCCTACATATGATAAAGAGATTTACGCATTGGTGCAAAGTGTGAAGAAATGGAAGCATTATTTAATGGGAAAACAAACCATTTTTCACACCAATCATCAACCTTTGCAATCTCAAAGAAAATTGCAGCAATCAAGGAACTTTCGTTGGATGGGATTCTTACAACAATTACACTTGGTAATCAAGTACAAGAAAGGTATTTATAACATAAGTATTGATATTCTTTCTAGACCAGTTGTTAATGTAGCCATTTTACTCAAGAATCATTATGTTTTACCTGAAAGTTATGTTGAACAATACACACATGATGCTGACTTTCAAGAGGTATATTCAAACTTGAGTCAAGGCCACCAATTTGAGGAATTAGACTACCATGTACATGATAATTTGTTGTATCATCAGGGAAAACTTTGTGTTCCATGGGGAGAGAGAGTAAATGTTATAAGGGAAGTGCACACTTCTCTTATTGATAGACATTTTGGTGTAAGTAAAACAATGGCAAATCTTCAGAGGTATTTTTACTGGCCTCATATGCTTGAAAGTGTGTCACATTTTATCAGAGGTTGTTCCTTGTGTGCAGTCCGTAAGCCTAGTAATAGGAAACTAGGATTGTACACACCACTTCTAGTGCCTTCACGTCCATGGGAGAGTGTTTCTATGGATTTTGTAGGAGGTCTTCCTTTATCAAGAAAAGGTCATGATTATTTGTATGTAGTTGTGGATAGGTTCAGCAAGATGTGCATATTAATTCCTTGTAAAAAACAAATTACAACTGAACAAACAACTCAACTTTTCTTTCAAAATGTATGGGTTCATTTTGGATTACCTACTTCTATTGTAAGTGGTCATGATTCCCGATTTGTTGCAAATTTTTGGTCAAATTTATGGAACTTGATGGACACCAAGTTGAAGAAAAGTACATCCTTTCTTCTGCAAAAATATGGTCAAACTGAAGTGGTTAACAGGACAATTGTTCATTTACTAAGAGGATATTGCAACAAACATCCTAAGTTGTGGGATGAAGAGTTGCATTATATTTAGCATGCTTACAACAAAAAAAAACACTCTTCTACTCTAACTTCACCTTTTGAGGCATGTCTTGGTTATTTGCCTAAATCGCCTTTGGATTTCATCTTTGAGAAAGATGTAGTTGTAGATGGACATAGCGACATAGACAGAGCAAAGAAATTCATTGAGAAAATTTAGTTGATTCACCAAATAGTTCAACAACCACTAGAAAAGAGTCAAGGCAAGTATAAGGCATGAAGGCATGATAAGCATCATGTGGATCATCAGTTTCAAGTAGGTGATGAAGTTTAGATTTACATTAGCAAGGAAAGGCTTCAAGGTGAAGGTAAAAAGCTGAAACCAATCCATTATGGTCCATTTAAAATTCTGGAAAAGATTGGTAATAATGCTTTCAAGCTTGATTTTCCTTCATATATGCAAATTTATTCCATTGTTAATGTTGAAAATTTGAGATTGTATGAGACTCCTTTGATTAGAGATCAAGGAGAAAGTGTACAGGTTCCATAAATTGAATATTTTTCTCTAGAATTTCTTGATGAGCTTCAGAAAGACACCATACTTGACAGAAGAATGAGGTCATCAAAGAGGGGAAATTTTGATTATCTTCGAGTGGGTCTCAAAGGTACAAATCCATCAAAGGCCAAATGGATTGAAGAAGGGAAGGTGAGGGAACAGTACCCTCATCTTTTCAATAAATGAATATAATATTTTTGGGTCCAAAAGGCTTCTAGTGGGGAGGAGTGATCAGGTGCTCAAGTTTAAGCTCAAAAATCTAAGTGTTAAAATTTTATTAAACTCAACTTCAGATCAAATATCTCGTCATTCTGAATCCAATGGTGCAAACGACACTCAAATTCGAGCTCGTATGCAGAAGTTAGAGCAAGTTAAAGTTCAAGTTTGACTTGTCTACATGGAAAGATTGGATGATGTGGCAAGGTCTTCAGTGAATGAGGAGGCGCCAAGTGGCAGTCTGCCATTGGACCTCGCATATCACAAATCATAGTCGTAGGTGGAAAGGTGTTTCAAATCAGCCCCAAAACAGTCAAGGTTGTGATGCGATAAGGCAATCACAATCGAACCTCGACAGGTTCAGGTTGCGATGTGATATCACAGATCGCAGTCGCACGCAAGTCCCACATATTTATGACCACCGAAAAGACTCTGCCTATTCCGATTAGCGATAGGATCCCAGATGCGATAAGTTATGCATTCTGTTTAATAATCTCGTCGGGTCTGTCGATATCACAATTGCAAATTGCTTCTTTGTTCACAAGACCATCCGTCGGGTTTTCACGCTGATTGTGATTTGCAATACAACCAATAGAATATGGCCTATGGCGTGGCCAAATATTCACCCGGTTAGCAGATTTTGGAGCGAAAATGGGGTTTCAGCCGGTTTTGGAGCAATTTGTGGAACAAATAGTGGGAGAACTAGGAGAACTCATAACTTCTTCAGTTCTTATCCAAATTGGATGCAAAAAGAGTCAATTCTAGTAGTTTTGGCTATTCTAAATTCATTAAGACAAGTTTCATAGGAATTTGAGCATTGTAAACACACTTGTGTTGTAATTTTTAGCATAATAGAGAGGCCTAAGCATTGGAAGCTAGAACAAGGAGACGTAGCCCAGGAGGTGTGAAATCCTCATCAAATCTTTGTGTTGTGTGTTGTATTTTGATGTTCTTTCATGTTATGTTGTTGTTGTTTAGCATATGTTTTATGTTAAATTGTTTATAACATTTACATAAGAAACCCTCATGGGAATCAATTAATTAAGTTAAAATAGTGAATCCTTAAGCACTTGATAAGCAAATGATAAGCATCTTGGGCTTTGTTCTGAATGGGGAATTAGCACAACATTACTAATCTACTCCATTTTAGATCAACTCCATATTCGTGTAAGTCGTTGATTCTTTAAAATAAAACTACAACGATAAATCATGCAAAAAAGGGTGCAAATCAAAATCCAATGAACCAGTGTTAAGGCAAAATGAGTTGTATTGATATTTGAAGTGTCATATTGCGCCAAGAACTCCAAGATCACATCTCCATATTGTAATACTATTGTTTTGCATTCCTGACTGACAATAGCTAAGATGTTAATAACATTGTTGATTTGTGTTATAATGCCCCACATTTGAGACAATTTATAGAAACACTTCTCAACTAGTTTTGTGAAGATTATAGCAAAACATAATCAACAACGTTAATGAAATTCAAATAATATTCATGAACATCACAATTACAGATTATTAGGAAGTTCAATGTAAAAGAAACACATCCTATAAACCATAGAATATAGGGTAGACGTTTATCAAAATAATGCATAGGAAAAACAAATGAAGTAAAGAGCCTACCTTGTATAGCAAATTACAAAAACAGATAGACATGCATGGCTTAAATAATGCAATAAAACAAAAAAGAAAACTCGAATCAAAGTAAGGCCTCCTCAAATTATGCAATGTTTAGCATACCTAGTAGGCCTACAACTAAGCTTGTTCTCCATGAATTGCTTGCATAATGAAGAGGAATGTTGTCTATAGCAGCTTCACTTGACTTGCTCTCAGTTGGCTTCAGTTCTTGTATGAGAGAAGCATCAACAGGAGGCAAGAAGCCAAGCTAGACAAAAATTGAACAAAAGAACATGTGGCCAATCTGGACAATTGGGTAGCCACGTGTAGCATAGGGCTTAGGAAATCATGGTGAAACTCATTCGGTTTGATCTACCATCATAGGTAAATGAAAGTTTCTATCATCAATCAATTAAGCCTCATTTATCTAACATACACTAGGACAAAAATTATTTATGTTGTTGGTTATTTTTTATGATTCGCACAAGAACCAAAGTTGAGTCACTAGAAACCAGAAAAACAAATTGAAATATATTCATGGTCATATGTAATACAACTTAGAATAAAAAAAATGATTATTTATTCTTGACAGGATACATGAAATCAGATCTTGGAGGTTCCATTGATGATAGGAAATCCACCTCTAGATTTGTTTTCTTTTTAGGATCTAGTCCTATGTCATGGGGGAACAAGAAGTGGAAATTTGTTTCTCAATCTTGCATTGAAGCATAATATTACACGGTAGGAGGATTTGTCTACAAAGTAGCTACATCGCATACTTGCAAGATTGGGTGTACCAAAAATACATCAGATGATCTTGTAGTGTGTCAATTAAGGTGTTTTATAACTTGTTTTCAATCCACTATTTCATGAGCACACAAAATACATTGAGGTTCAGTACCAATTCAAACACAAACATGTTCAACAATACAACATATAGCTCCAATTTTCTTCATTCAAGGTCAGTGTGAAAATACCTTCACCAAGTCACTTGCATGTGAGAATCTTGAGGCATTCCAAGTCTCTATCATGTACTTCTAAGAGTCTAAATTAATTGAGGGAGATGTTAGAATAATCACATCATAGTATATGTAAATAAACCAATGTAAATGAGGTGTTGGGCAACACCAAACTTACAAGTAGAATACATTTATTCCATTCTATTAGAAGTCTCAGAACAGGTTTGAGATCCTAATATATATGAACTAAGTTAGTTATTTTGTATAAAATATGCATATGCTCCAATGAATAAATCAAGACCGCTAAGTCTATATTTGTGCTACAAAATTTTGTATTCTACACCAATATGGAATTGCTATTGTTAGCCAATTTCAAAATAATGTACATGTCAAATAAAAAATCAACAAGAGGAAGCCATTTCTATGATTTTTGGGGCACAATTGCTACACTACATATCTTTGAATGCCCCTTGTGTAAATATATTACTATCTTTAAAGCTCTAGCATATTATAGGACTAGAAGCATACCTCCCTATTTAATGCAGAGCTTCTCTTCCATAGGTACTGAGAGAAGATGCCCTTATGGATGTGTATTTTACTATTTTTCTACCTACTTTCAGTCGCTTGCACCCCTAATTGGAATGATTAAGCTCTACACTATGTTGACATTCAAATATTTATACAGCTATATAAATCATCTAGTAGGACTATGAGATAATAGATCCAAACTCCTAGTAGGCACCTTTATGGTGCATGCAAAAAAGGACAATTCAACATTTCATCGCTAATTCATTAAGTGCCATCGCAAAGGGATTGACTTTAGATGGTAGTAAAAACATTCCATCTACCTACATCTTATATGAGATTTTTCAAGGCTACTTCCTGAGTTAAAGCAACAAATCCTTGTGATCTTAGAGTCAATGTTGCAATGCAAATATTGTTTTTGGGAATCTATCACTAAGGGTCCAAAAATAAACTAATCAGAAATGTTGAGGAATATATTGGAAATTTCTAACTTGTATATATAATTTATAAAATCATTGATGAACCTATTTTTCTTCGTAAACTAAATAAGAGTTTAAAATAAATGGGGGAATGCCAACACACCACTAAAAAACTGATTGGGGTGGAATGGTTATTTTTCCAAACATCTAAGAAAAATTATGCCAAATATAAACCACGCTACATCTAGTTATTCACTAGCAAAATAAAATTTCGAAGATAAATTAGATTTGTCTGTTTTACTAACTATTGTGAACCTCAATGAACTCAACTTCTCTGGGGCTTGAGGTGTTTTTAGTATCTAATTTTCCCTTGTCAACACTTGAGAATTTTACTTCCATATACAACTTTTATATAAGGTAATGTTCCATCTACAACTTTGATATAAGGTAATGTGGTTGTGATTTTCAGTATCTTCACTACTCTTTACCTTCATGGTGTTTCTAAATTGTGAGGTGCAGACATCCCTTTCAACTATATTATCTAATCTCAACACATTTAAGATTTGATCTGTGGAAAGGTTGAAGGTTTCCTTGAGCAAAAAGAATATGGAACCCTGTGAATGAAGCGAATCACAGAAGGAAGATAATTATGTGGCTGATATGTTGCCAGATTAGGTTCAATACCAATTCAAACGCAAACATGTTCAACAATACAACATGCAACTCCAATTTTCTCCACTCAATATCAGCGTGCATATATCTTCACGAAGTCACTTGCATGTGAAAATATTGAGGCATTCCAAGAGTCTCTCTCTTGTACTTCTATGAGTCTAAATTAATTGAGGGGGATGCTAGAATAATTACATCATAGTATATGTAAATAAACCAATGTAAATGAGGTGTTGGGAAGAACCAAACATACAAGTAGAATACATTTATTCCATTCTATAAGAAGTCTTAAAATAGGTTTGAGATCATAATCTATATAAGCTAAGTTAATAATTATGTGTAAAATATGCATATGCTCCAATGAATAAATCAAGATTGCTAAATGTATATTTGTGCTATGAAGATTTGTATCCTGCACCAATATGGAATAGGTGTTGTTAGCCAACTAAAAATGAATGTATATGTCAAAGACAAAATCAACAAGAGGAAGCTATTTCTATGACTTTTGGGGCACAGTTGCTACATTACCTATCTTTGAATGCCCCTTGTGTAAATATATTACTATCTTTAAAGCTCTAGCATATTATAGGACAAGAAGAATACTTCCCTATTTGATGCATAGCTTCTCTTCCATAGGTAGAGAGAGAATATGCCCTTATGGATGATGTACTTTACTATTTTTCTACCTACTTTCAGTCACTTTCACCCCTAATTGGAATCATTAAGCTCTACACTATGCTGACATTCAAAGGTTTACACAGCGATATAAATCATCTACTAGGACTATGAGGAAATAGATCCAAACTCCTAGTAGGCACCTTTATGGAGCATGCCAAGAAGGATAATTTGACATTTCATTGCTAATTTCTTAATTGCCAGAGCAGAGGATTGACCTTGGATGGTGGTAAAAACATTCCATCTACTACGTCTTTTATGAGATTTTTCTAGACCACTTTCTGAGTTAAAGAAATATATCCTTGTGATGTCAAAGTCAATGTTGAAAATATTGTTTTGGGGAATCTATCTCTAAGGGTCCAAAAATAAACTAATCGGACATGTTGGGGAAAGTATTGGAATTTATTAAAAATTATTGGTAGGCATAAACTTGGGCTAAAAACCTTGAAAAATATAAAAAACATTGGCAACATGAAAATCTTGGAAAAAAATGAAAATATTGAGAGAAATCCAAGATATTTGTAACACTGCTCAGAATCAATAGATTATTATATGGAACCCTTTCAAAGGTGTCAAGAAATTATATGGTTGTTGGTGAGCTAAGCAGATTCACTATTACTCCACAATTGTAGACATCTTGTTAAAATTTGGCAACTAGGGCCAAATTCCACTTTGGGAAACTCCTTTGAAGAAGATAATTATTGCATTAAACTCCTCTTCTCGAGAGGATGAAAATCAACCTAAAGATCACCAAATTTGGATAAGGAAAATGATTTATTTGTTCAAAATGAATTTTATAAGTCATAACCTTATCAGGCGGGAAAATTTAAAATTTGAAATTTTGAATTTTCTTCCAAATTTCAAGGTCGACTTCACCTTCAAAAGGACCAATCATCATGTCAAATTATATATAAAGGCATCCTCCATCCTCATTTCATGTATCCAAAAATATCTTCAATGTATATCTGAGGCACTCGTGCTCAAGGAGGACGAAGGTTAGTTTTTTTTTGGGTTCATCTTATGCAGCTAGGCTGAGGTGCTTCACTTAGGGCAACCGCAAGGGAAGGAAAGATAAGGCATGGGAAATTTCTGGATTTTAGAGTGTTTTCTTGCTTCTTACAGGTATGAGTTTGGGGCTAAGGTTGCCGCATTGCATAAGGGTTAATCGATTTACAGTCTGGGTGTGATCCCCATGGTGAATCTCTCCTAAAATTTGGCCGCAATAACTTGAGTCACCTTCAGTTAGGTTGTTGGCCTTGAACACCCTATTCTGAAGATCAAGAATCTACAGCTAGGATGCCACATTCTGGAATGCATGATCTGAAGGTTGTGTGGTTCGTATTTGCAACCTACAAAAACGTTAATGGGCAACATATAGTTGGAAGGTATGGTTGCTGGAAGCCGCAGTCAATAGAAGGGTGTTGTAGGAGACCACACTTGTGCCCTAACCTGTGATCTGAATTACAGTGATGAAGCTTATAGAGGGTGCCAGAATTACAGTTTTGATCAAGCCCTTCTTTTGTCTAAGGGTCGTAAATTGGCAAGTCGTTCTGAATTTAAATTATTTTACTATTTCTCTGTTTAACATTTGATATTTATAATAAGAAGAATTGTTCAATGGTGTTCCCATCTTGGGGTTTTTCTTTGACTTGAGCCATATCTTTGTGTTCTCCTATCTTGGCTTGTCCTCTGTATTTATGTTTATATTGAATGTTATTTTATCAGTTACTGTCATAACTTAATAATTAATGTGATTGCTAATGGATTAATGGAGTTAATTATGGGCTAATGAAGTAACTGACCTAAGAAAATAACATCTTAACTAAAAATTAACATGCAATTAGAGCTCAGGCGAGGACAAACTCAAGCTGGAGTAAAAGAGAAATAAATCACCAAGGGAAGTTCATTGACAAGTTCTTGTGATTTCTACAATGGCATATGGGAAATTTCTAATGTCTCATGTTTCTGGGCAAGGAGACTGAAGTTGAAGATTTAGGATCAATTTTTTTTTTGTTTTGGTTGGGTTCATGTTGGCCATTTATTGTCCTTTGCAGGTGACGGAAATATATTTTTGTGAATACTCCAAGTTATATCTCACTGGTCATGACCTTTAACATTTTTTTTTATCGAAAGTTAAAATTCTGAGCATGGAGTATTTCTGGGCTACGATTAGTACTACTGGGCACTCACACATGTTTAGAGTTATTATTTTATGTGCTATGGCTCGTCCCTTTTGTTAGCGCACACATAATTGAGCAAGTTCGACCTTATCTAAGGCATGTTTTAAGTTACGGGCAACATGACTCCATTTGTGGATCGAACTACCTTCTACTTATGATTTCTTCAATATCTGCAGCTTGGGATTCTAACAATCGTTCCGTACACATCCAAGACTCCATTGGACCGTTCAAACACTTTCTTGTTACAGATCTGAAGTATTTTGATGATTGAAGTTGTTTTACTCCTTCCAAAGCATATTAGAATTTTTGAACGTCTGAAGTTGTGTGAAAGGATATTGTTCCAGCATGATTCAGCCCCAAATTTAATAACCTCATTGTGTAATGCTCACAAAATGTATCTCTTTGCAAAGCAATTTGACTTTAAAAATTCTTGACACTAAACTCTATTAAAAGCCTAAGATGGTTTGTGGAGGCAGTTCAGTCTTGTATCAGGACAAAACTGTAGCAGCATTTGAGGCATGTTTTAATATAGACCTGAAGAATCGGTGACCAGTGCTGAGGCCTAAGCAAACATAGATAGCAGTACTCAATTCGATAATTTGAAGACCATTCCATGGGAAAATATGTGGTATTCCAACAATGATTTGTCACTATACTCAACAACACTTTAAAGATTGTAGCATAATTGATGAAGGTCGAAGATTGACAATCTATCCTAAATTGAAGCAATAGGCATTGGATAATCATTTTCCTATGACGTGTCATCTTAAGGAAGAAATTCTTGAACTGATACTCCAGTAGTTACTACATCCACATCAATCCTTGATATTGTATCAGTGTCACGTTTTCTCCATGGAGATTTAGTTGCCAAACAAGCAAGGGTTGCAGAGGACAGAGGTAGCAATTTGACTTTAAAAATTCTTGACACTAAACTCTATTAAAAGCCTAAGATGGTTTGTGGAGGCAGTTCAGTCTTGTATCAGGACAAAACTGTAGCAGCATTTGAGGCATGTTTTAATATAGACCTGAAGAATCGGTGACCAGTGCTGAGGCCTAAGCAAACATAGATAGCAGTACTCAATTCGATAATTTGAAGACCATTCCATGGGAAAATATGTGGTATTCCAACAATGATTTGTCACTATACTCAACAACACTTTAAAGATTGTAGCATAATTGATGAAGGTCGAAGATTGACAATCTATCCTAAATTGAAGCAATAGGCATTGGATAATCATTTTCCTATGACGTGTCATCTTAAGGAAGAAATTCTTGAACTGATACTCCAGTAGTTACTACATCCACATCAATCCTTGATATTGTATCAGTGTCACGTTTTCTCCATGGAGATTTAGTTGCCAAACAAGCAAGGGTTGCAGAGGACAGAGGTATGTTGGCTAAAATAGTAATCAAAATTTGTTTGTAGTCAGATTGACCAAGTGCAGCAGTGTAAGAATTAAGAGCATTTGGTTATCAGTGTATGCTTATAGTGCCCATTTGAAATGACTCTTTGAGAGCCTGAACTTCTCATGATGAGCCTATGGGACAGTTCTGAGAAATTCAGGCTTGGGATTCTGACAATAATTATGTACACATCCAAGACTCCATTGGCAGAACGTATGGATCAGCTAGAGGGAACTATAAAAAATAGAGTAACTGGACTATCAATACTCCCTATTTATTCTCAACTGCCTTCAAATATTCAGGCCAAAATATTTCAGAAAGAAGAAAATGGCGCTCACAAGTGTATTGTAGCCACCAATATTGCTGAGACATTGCTTACTGTCGATGAATATTATATGTGATTGCTACTAGATATGGAAATTTGAAAGTCTACAATCCAAGAATGGGTATGGATGCTCTTCAGGTTTTTCCTACAAGCAGAGTTGCAGCAGATCAACGTGATGGTAGAGTAGGTAGGACATGTCCCGGGACATGCTATCATTTGTACACTGAGACAGCATATCAGAATGAAATGCTACCGAATCTGGTGCCTGAAATCGAACATACCAACCTTGGAAATGTTGTTTTACTACTCAAGTCGTTTAACATTGAAAACCTTTTGGATTTTGATTTTATGGATCCTCCTCCACAAGACAATATTCTCAATTCAGTTTATCAGCTTTGGGTACTTGGTGCACTTGATAATGTGGGCAGACTGACTACTCTTGGAAGGAAGATGCTTGAGTTTCCTCTTGATCCTCTCCTTGTAAAAATGTTATTAATTTGGGAACAACTTGGTTGTGTCAATGAAGTCTTGACAATTTTTTCTATGCTTTCTGTTCCTTCTGTTGTTTTCCATCCTAAAGACAGGGCTGAAGAAAGTGATGTGGCAAGGGAAAAAAAATTGTGCCTGAGAGTGAGGAGTATCTATTCAACCAAAAACGCATCGGGATTGCACTTGTGCACATCCAATTAAGTTTATAAATTCATCTCATACAAGTGGGGTAGATATGTTAATGGTGGATGGATTGCCAACAGTGAAATCTGAGACCATGAAGTCTGCTATCACAAGAGGTACTATGCTCTCCGGCGCAAATCTCAGTCGTTTGGCAGGTTCTACCTTTTTATTATTGCAAATGAGGATGATAAAGTTTGCAAGCACAAAAAGTATGCTGCTATCAAATTGTGGATGCTTAGGAAGGACATATTAAATTCTAGTGGTTCCAACCATGTGAGGCAACCCAGGGTAAACATATTAAACCCCATTGGCTCTAACCTGGATCCCCAAGCTAGTAGATTTATGATCATTGTATTGGCAAGAGGACGGCCTCACAGAAAAAAACCAAAATAGAAGAAAAAGTGAGAAATAAAAATAGAAATGAAATGAAATTATATTAATGACATTCATGGCCAAAACATGTCAATGCAATGAGTAGATTCAGGGGTGAATATGTTTCACCAAGAATTCTCCAAAGTATCACCCCCATTTTAGTCAATGTATGCTTGTGATGTGGATTTCAATACTCCTCAATCTTCTGAAAACAAGATTGAGAATGTTTTGGTATTTTCTTATCATGTCATGTCTACATTTAAGAAATCAATGAATCTTCTAGCAATACAAGCGTGTAAAATTTGTTCTAAATCTGCTCTACTTCATAGGAATGCTGGAAATGGTGAACCAAAGTAAATGTTGGAAATTCTCCTCTCTCCCCTTCTCCCACCCTTGTAATACTTTCTTACTCTCTCTCCCACTCCCACTCGTTTCCTAGATAATATTTTCTCACTCTCCCCCTCACCCCACCCTCATTTCCTAGATAATATTTGATTTACACTCTCCTCCACCACCATCGCCACCCTTATTTCCAATATATGTTCACTATCTCTCCCCCACCCACACCATTAATAATATTTGCTCACTCTCTCCATCCATGAGGGTGGCGAAGAGAGATGAGGGTTGGGAAGCCAGGGGAGAGGGGGGCAGCAAATATTATAAATAATATATGCTCACTCTCTCTCTCCATCAGATTGACCAATTAGATAGGATTTTCCAGCTATGCCATTTCCTAGAGATTGAGATTGAGGAGCATTTCATCTTCCATTGTGTGGTTTAATATGAGGTCTAAAGATGCTTCCGTGATATATTTAGATAGACATAGATGCTTGGCAGTTTCTTTAAGTACCTTGACCAGAGATGTTTGACCTTATACATGCAAGGGGGCCTTTGTCTCTGCTCATCTAACCTCCATCTACATCAACATCCTTGACCAACTCCCACCCAGCAGATCGCTTCCTTTTTTATGGTGCTCCTGACTAGGGGCACTGAGTGGTAGATGGATAGAGATGACCCCTTATCAGTTAGAACTTGGGGTATTGTTTTTCGTATTTATATTATAAGTCTCAGCAAGAATCTAAGATAAAGGTTGGCAGCAATCTTGCAAACAGTGATGGCATGATTACAGTAATATGGATAAGGCAGATATATCAGTGAGAAATGACTATATTCTTGACTTAAATACATTGTCTTTGGAGCATAGCAAGGCAGTGACACATTAACATTTTAACTGTGTTGACTAAGGAATAGTTATTAGTGACCAGTATGAAAATAGGGCTTTGACAATATTATGTGGCAGAATAACCTTCAGAAAGGAAATCACCTTGTTTGGAATAATGTCCTTGACCTTGATAGCTACAATGGGATAACATGGCAACAATCTACAGAACTTGGTTATATCGTGGCTGAGAAATGCTTTGATTTGCATTGCTTGGATTTTCTCTAGTTTATCTAAAGTATATCAGAAGAGATTCAGAATAGTTCCAATAAGGACTATGAATCAATATTAAGACACATGTGGCTCAGTCATATTTGTAGTTGTTAGTTCAAAAGGCACAGAGCAGTCCTCTTCAACGAAAAATCCAAAGCACGTCTCTTAATATCTTCATTTAGTTAGAAATATTTGTGATATCAAGGTATGATGCTGCCAAGTTGAATTCATTATTGAAGGGTTAGCGCATGTCAAAAAGACTGTCTGGGCATGTTTGCTGATGGAGTTGCAGCAAGATGAGGGCAGATTGATAAAGGCTAAACTGAACTAATACTTCAGAGGGAGCTATAGAGTCTCTAGCAGAATAACTTGATGATAAATACAAGTCATGTTTATGACCTTGTAGGCACTTATGACCTTTAGCTACATTTATGACCTTGGCATATGGGCATAAGGGTCTATAGTAGAAAAAGGACAGGTTTCAGGTGGCTCATTGATTATGTTTAGAAGAAATTATGAACTAAACACGTTGATTGAATTATAAAGACACCATTACTGATGATGCCTAATTAATGACCCTCTCATTTATTAATATAAAAGGGAGTTGACTTTTAAAGTCAAAATAGAGGTTCGGCATTAGGTTCGACTATACATATTTTTCAATATATATATATATATATGACGAAATAATAGAAAATTCAAAATCGATCCATAAACACGTGAATACAAATTTTTATTAGTAAACATACATGAATGATGTAATCATTCTAACATCTAGTTAAATGTAAACATACACAATAGTAGTTTGCAAAAAGAAATGACATAATTTTCAGTCTTCAAAATTTAAATGAATGTCAAATACTAGTAATCTTTTAAAAAATCACATCGTTTTAATGTTTAAATACTAACAGAAACCTGAAACCAAAACAATACGTTCTGAAGACCATTTGTATGTGTTGGAAATTTGGTGGTTGAAAACTGATAGCAACAGATTTCTTTTTTGACTCTTTTTCGTTGGATTTGACATTTAACACTTTGGAGAAGCATTCCTAATTTGGATTTTACCATTCTCGAGGGAAAAAAATTGTGATAGTTGTGGATTTGGGCAATTTCTATTGGAATGGTGGTTGGATACCTATAACAGTAGTGATTTGTTTTGATTTCACACAAAAATACCCTGTGCAGTGTTGGAAAGGCCGTCTGTCAAGCTAATGTGGTGATGTTGCTTTCAAAATTGATAAATTTGAACGCAGTAGTTTAATGAGGTCATTTTTTGGCTCCTTTCCAGCGAGAATTTTTTGGTCAATTTTGGCATTCTGCGGCTGGGTTCTACGAGCAAGTAAATATGGCTCCGATCTTCGCAAAAATAATTGGTGGCTCATCCGCCTCTGGAGGGCAATCTTCTGCCCATATCATGAGTGAAGCCCCAGCTCCCACTATCCAAGTGGTCCAGGACTCACTCAATGAAGCTTTGAAGTTCTCCGAAAGTGCCCTAATTTGCCGGTTCAATGGTTTTTGGCCGCGGCTGATAGCACTCCACAATTGGATCTCGGAGGTATGGAAGCCTATCATTTCTGATGAAATTAATATCTACCCTTGTGCTAGAGGTTTCTTTATAGTAGATTTCGAAAATCCTGAAAGCAGACAATGTATTCTAGATTCCGGCCCTTGGTTTTGGGAAAAATTAGGGCTATTCATGAAGCCATGGAACCCATCATTCGATCCCTCTACAACAGTGATAACCTCAACACCAGTTTGGGTGAGATTGCCAAGCCTACCCTTGCATCTCTGGAATCTCTCCTCGCTAAAAGCCATCGGAAATGCAATTGGGAAATTTTACTGCAGGTGCCCAAAAACAGAGGAATATGCCAGAACCACCTATGCACGCATCTGTGTGGAAATGGATTTCAGCGCCGGATTCCCAGCTGAAATAAACCTAACAAGTAAAGACTATGTGTGGAACCAGAAGCTTGATTATGAAAGTGTCCTCTTCAGATGTCGATCATGCTTTGAGACGGGGCATCTAGCCAAAAATTGCCCAAAAGCCTCTGAGAAAAATTTTGCTAGAAAAAACCACCACAGATCTACATGGTGGGAAGGAGCACAAAAAGAACACTACACTGTCATCAAAGAAGAAGAATATTCTAGAGAAAATGAGTCACAAGAAATCAAGGAAGAAGGAAACAACTCTCAAAACAAGCAAGGAGAAAGCCCGCCCCAACAAATCAACAGTTATGAGGATTTGAATACCACGGAAAATAAATCTTCATTTAACAGCAAAGCAGATCTCCTAAACCAAACTTCTTCTCCGACTATAGATCGCGAAGCTAAGACACCAATGTCCCAAGAACCAGAAGAGATGAAGGAGATGCAAGACAAAGGAAGTTGGAAGACCGTAGAGAAAAGAAAGAAAGCTACAACACCAATCTCGCCAAGAAAGACGAGGAGCCAGACAAGTAAAAATTAAGAAAATTGTAGATCCGATAGACCAATTTGGTCTCAGTGGACGTTAACCATCATCATCATCATCAACATAGATATAAAACACAGGACAAATTGGCCCACGAGGTATGACAAAATACTATTAGCAAATGCACAGCTCTGCAGCTTGCTCAATACAAACATGCACTCAATACTCCCGACAGCTTGTGCCAAAACGTTAGAGAGCCATCGTTTATAATAAATATTTGGCGGGAAGTGTTGGAGAAAAGCGGTATGCGGCCCTTGGTTTTTTTCGTAAACAACCAAATAAAACTGTCCAAAAACCGGCGAACCCTAAATCGAACCCTAAAAAAATTTGATTAAAGTTGAATTCAAGTTCGTTCAGGTTCGAGTTCGATTAGGTTCAACTTCAGGTTCGAATTTCAGGTTCGACGAACCTGAACGAATTTCAAATTTTTTTTGAGGTTCGCCAAATTTCGAACCTGAACTTTCAAGTTCGGCGAACCGTGTGCCATAGATTGATAACTATGACAACATCTACCAGCAATAGTTTCCTAGACTATAAGAAGGTCAAAATTGTTGTTCACCATCTTTCTTATTAGACTATCTTCAAATACAATGGTGCATATATTGTTGTTCACCATCTTTCTTATTAGATTATCTTCAAATACAATGGTGCATATATATATATATATATAATTTCCATCTTTAGTGGATCCAGATATCAAGGGATTAGGAAGCAAATTTAAAACAATTCAACAGTGACTGTGGTAGAGAGAATTTGAAGTAATACTCAAAGAAACTTACAACCACAATTTTGAAAAAATGCTATATTTCTACAATTTGGATATTCATATTCATTTAGGAAACCAAATAATAAACATGCAATGGGTGAGTATTCCCTCCCAAATGGGGATGAATATTCACCCCTTAATAAACACACGATAAAAAGAGGCCTATGATGGGCTACACTTCAAGAGTGCTAGCTACTATACATGCTTACTAGTCATGCTAGATTCTTTCCCAAATACATTACTTATGAATGGCCAATCTTCTCATAACTTTTTTATTGGTACAAGGCAAAAGCAGAAACTTATGTTATTAGTTTCTTCATTCAAGATATGGCTACAAAAAGGGAGGGTTTGGCATGATTCATACACATTACATAATACAAATATTGGCACGTGGTTGGTTAGAGTTTGCAATGAATCTGGAAATTGGAAAAGACCTATTAGAGATAGAATTTCACAAGCTATGAGAGAAGGGACTTAATACATGCTCCATATTATGTTATCAAAAATATCTCATTCCCAGGGAAAAAGATATTAAAGTCTTGTTTTCAATGGTCCAATTTGGAAAAAATCTCAAAACGATACCAGAAAAAATGTCTAAGTGGAAAAATCTGCCATGGTTGTTCGTTCTCAAATTCGATTTTTTAATGGTACCCACAATGTCATCCATAATAAAAAGTGTTTTCGTAGTATTAATAAGTCTATGTTGTCTAGGGTAGCAACGAAACACATCAGAAAGCTACATTAGCTTTAATCTTACCAAACTTGAAGCAGGAAAACAACCTTGTCATCAAATATCAAATTAAAATAGGATGGAACAAGCTAGGCATCAACAAAGCATTAAGGGACCCTTTAATATGCATGACATTATACATCATAGCAATGTCAATGTAGAAACATTGCTTGCAGAAGGATGTTGAGTACTATAGGGATCATGACAACTCTCTTTATTTAAATAAATTCTAAATATCAAGGCAGTTACAGAAGCAATACTTCTGTAGAATCCGAAGATCTTGCAGGTTTCTATACATGTCAACTAGAAACTAGTAAAGAGAAGAAACAATGTGCCAATTTAGAATCCAAGAATGTTGAACTAAATCCCTTGAGGATTTCCTTCCAGGGGAGGTAAAATGTTAGACTTTTTAGCATGTTACAACCTAACCTCTATTGTAGTTTATTGGAAACAATGATTAAATTATGAATAGTGCAGATGACGTTGGAAAACTTAGTTGCATGATTGAAGACATATAAAGAACAAACAAAATATGAGTAGGGTTATCAAAGAATAGAGTTTCCATCTTAAATATGTAACATAACATTCTAGGAAGTGAGCTAAGAACGACATGTTTAGAATTACAACATTCCTATAAGCCCAATTTGATCTCTGATTCAATAATGCACACCAAGGCTCTTCTTTGACATGCAAATCACAGTAGTTGTAGTGGAGATATAACCTTGAGTTGGCCCATCTTCCTAGTATATTGGTTCGATGATAATACATTTTCTATATTTGATGGCAAGTTTAAATCAGACTAAACTGTAATATGATCTATCTTCTCCCTTGATTGATGGACAAGAAAGGATCCAATCTAGGACTACTAGCTGGAAAATCAATGGAAGAAGATTGAAAATCAATATTTTTCCACAATGCTTAGTGTTCATGCATGTAGTTTGTTTAGGGAAGATGATGTCATACTAGAGGGATGCCTTGATTTATAAGAAATTTCAATGGTTTTTTGGATTTGATCAAAGCAGGGGAAATGTGGCTCTATATTGCAAGGATAGACTTTAGATGACCATGGTAAATAAATCTCTTGTAAATGAGACTATCTAGTGAGAGAATATCATGTCCATTGGCACTCTACTAAAACCAAGCTCAAATTATTGAAGGTGTTCAAAAGTCAAGGACAAGAGAGATACTTCTTTTTGTAGCTTTGGAGAGTAATCTAATGCTGTCAATATTTTGATAGGCTCCAAACACCGGGTATGTAATTTCACCTAAAACCAACCAACCCTAATAAATTGAGTTTGATATTTCTTCTAAGGTTTGTATTCTACTCTCCAAACCTTGATAATGGTCCTAAGGGTTGTCCTCTACTCTATGATAAGAAATTAATATAACAAGCACTATGGTATAACGTGGTAAGGGTAAATGGATTTCACATGATCTATAAGTAGAGTTTGAGGATTTCATAACTTGTATTATGAGATAAGTGTAATATACCCTATAAAAACAAATATAAATGCAAATAACATCAATATATTTAATATAAAGTAATAAAATTCCACAATGCAATTGTAATGGTAACCAAAACAAGATACCTTGATTATTAGGAGCACAATATTCACTTGCCTCTTCTAGGAGGGAACCTCTAGTAGAGTAAAGCTTAGTTATAATAGTAATCCAAGGCATCTTTTACAATGTTTTTACCTCTATATATACTACTTTCTAACCTTCTAGAACATTTTAGAGGAGGAAAATCTTCTAGAAAGTCCTCTCATAATAGTTGCAGTCACACTACTACCATCATTCTCTAATAATGATGGCATTTCTTATATAACCATATATCAATCTATTTGTTAAGGGTTAGGGAGGCTAGGACCCTAACGTGTCCTCCCCGTTAGAGAACAACCTTATCCTTGAGAGTTGAGATGTGGAAATTGGTGTAGAATGTTAGCAGGCTGGAAGGTACCACCTCAAGTGGTCTTTCCTTCCATTGTATTAAAACTTATTGAATGGTGTGATGGTAGAGATGTCTCTCATAGTGCTTGAGGACTACTTCTAGCTGCAACCAAATGGAGCCTTTTGCATCCAATTCTGATAGATTAGTTCTAACAATGCAATTTCATCCAAACAATTTCTATTTGGGGCTTGTTTCACTTGATTACTGTATATGTGGCTTGAACCAACCCATAATTTATGTGTTTTGGATTGGTTAATGGTAGAGAACTGTGTCTTACTTCTCCATTGGTTATATTAGTGGAATTCCCTTAAAATATTAGTTAAACATCTCTTTATAAAAAGAGATGCATTTCCTCATTGGTACTCATGGTTGGAGTGTGGGAGAAATACCCAAGCATTTTGATATTTTGGAGATTTATATATTTAGAAAAAAAAATAGACCCCATTCTTTTAACTGCACCTAGGGATTCAGGTCAACCTAATAACCACCTCCTTTGGGTTGGGATTTAAGGGGGTGTTACAATATTTTGGTTGTTATTAATTGTTGGGCAGTGTATGCAAGCTCCAGATTGTTTGGTCAATGTAATATAGGGAAGAAGAAGTCCTCCTTGAGGTTACAAACCCTAACCAAGATAGCAAGGCACTTACTCATTAAGAATAATTGGGTTTGTGAATCTTTTAAGGTTTGTTTGAGAACAACAAAGGTGCAATTGAGGCTAATTCTAGGCATAATAAGCAGACAACAAAGGACTGAAGTTAGTTTGTTTTAAAATTGGCAACTAGGGCCAAATTCCACTTTGGACATCTGATTTGATGAATATGATTATTGCATTAAATTCCTCTTTTCGAGAGGACCAAATTCAACCTAAATATCATCAAATTTGGACAAGGAAAAATATGTTTTTGAATTTAATCCCTCACATATGCAAATTATCAAGGTCGGCTTGGGGTAAATTATTCAAATGGAACCCTTCTCCAAATCCTATAAATAGAAGTGTCCTCCAACCACATTGGACACATCCTATCACCCATTTTCTCTCTTTGAAATGGACACAGAAGGAAGGATAGCTCCAACGAAGAAGGAAGGTATCGATTGACGTCTTGGTTGGGCTGTCTAAAGGACCGAGTCCCTCAGGAAGGAGGCCGAGCGTGTTAAAGGCTTGTTTGAATTTGTTTTGAATATTTTTTGGGTGGTTTTGTGTCTACAACAAGTCAAAATTACAGCAGAAAGGAAGGTGCATTCATGAGGGACATTTGTATGTTGTTTGGGCTTATCTTTGGTTGGGCTTTCTCTACTATGGCAGGCAGCAACACTAGTTGTGTGCTTCAGGTGGGTCGTAGGCCTAGATCACCTTAGACAAGGGACTGAAGGAATGATAGGAGGCCGCATGCCTTGAAGTTATTGCAGAGGAGGTGCTGTCACTTGTTTTGGGGTTTTTATAATAGCCCATATCAACAATGAATTGGAGCAAAAGCGTTTGGAAGGAGGTTGTAGTCAAGGAAGAGGTTTGGATGCCAAGGAAAGGGTGTTGTAGCAGCCTGCCAACAACCCTTACCAGTGACCAGACTTGTACCATCATGTGAGGGTGCTTGTATGTAGGCAAATCAACTAGAAGGAAGACAATCTAGGAGCAATGAAAGACGGTTGTAGTAGCTTTCCATAAAACCCTAACCAGAACACCAAAATACATAAGCTTTTACAGTTGTATGACTCAAGCCTAAGAGGGCACAAATTGTCTTCTCTAGAATTGTGTTGCTAAGTCAGATATGTATCTAAGGATAGTGATATTGAATCTCCAAATTGGAAATTAAATCTTTCCCTTAAACTATTGTACTCTCTATGTTGAGCATTTGATATTAATAGTAAGAGGAATTGATCAAGGGTTTTCACCGTCTTGGGGTTTTTCCCTAGCTTGATCCATATCCTTGTGTTCTCTCGTCTTTCTTGTCTTATGGATCTATTGTTTATGTTCTTTCTTCAGTTACTATCAATAATGATTCATGTGATTGCTAATGGAAATGATATGGTATGGTAAATGGGCTAACATTGAATATTAAAAAAACTTACCTACGCAAAGAACATGTTAACATACAAATTAACATGGTATCGGAGCTCAGGTTAGGACAAGGCCAAGAAAGATAGAAAGAAATCACTAAGAACTTTGTTTCAGGCCCTAGCAAGGAAGGAGAATCTCTAAAGATTATGACCTCATTCTGGGCATGATTTCTAGTCATAGTATTTGTGACGAGGCTTAAATCTTATCTAAAGAAAGAAAATATTTTAAAGGGCATATATTCCCTGATCTAGAGGACTGAGTGGCTAATATAATAGCCCACACCAAGCCAAGTTATCTTTCAAACAAATCAGAGTTTTGGGTTTATCATATCACAATTTAGGGGGATCAAATTAATAGTGTTTTCTCAGAGGCCCGAATTTATGTTTGGAAATATTTTTGAAGTTGTCCTTCAATATGTACAGAAAGCAACTATTCAACAATTAATCTTGTGATTATTCTCTAATATCTTGGCCCAAGTGAAGAAAGTATAATACTTAAGGATTTATACATCTTCATCCTTGATTGAGAAGGAACCCTTGCCTCTGCAAATTGAAGGACAGACAAGAAGTCAACAAAAAAAAGAAGGTTTCCTCAGACTAAGTGTCAATTTCTGAAGTCCTAAAACTTCAACATTATTCGATCTATTTAATAAGTTTGAACAAGGGTCTTAATCCATGAAGAAGGATGTTCAGAGCTTGGACAGTCTGATCATATACTGGACATCATCCATCCTCAGTATTTGGCATTTAAGTATTGTTTTTTGAACTATGGAATCTAAGCACACTTATTGATGCTTTGTAAAAGTCCGGTACATCTTGTAACCCTTCATATTTTGGAAGGCAACTTGAAATTATATACTTCAAGCAATATATGGCACACAACATATTTGGTATGGCTAAATCATACATAAGACATGGCAATCAGGTTCATAGTTTTGTATTATCATCATCTCAAACGAGTAAGTTGATGCACATTGTATAGTTATAAGAAGCCTGTAGTATGTGTGACTTCTTATCCCTCTACAATAAAGAACACTATTCTGGTGTCTCACTTGGAAGCAGGATCATCTTAAATGAGTAAGTTTATCCACATTGTATAGTTATAAGAAGCCTGTAGTATGTGTGACTTCTTGTCCCTCTACAATAAAGAACAATATTCTGTCATCTCACTTGCAGGCAGGTTAACATTGGCATCATCACACATACATACTTACAGTCAACATTAGGAGAAGTATTGGTATGGCATACTTGCAGTCCGAGATAGTTATGATATTTTGATAAATTATTGACGACAATATCATATTGAAATTCTGATGTCAAAGCTTCACAATTAAAATTGGGAACAAGTCATGGGCATAGGTAGTTTGAACTTATCTGTCCTCGTCATTCAAATAAAGACTAGAAAATAAGAGGCATTGTTCCATTATTCTAATCGCAATGACATTCAAACCTGTATCATAAAGAAAAGGGAGTCGAGTCTCCTATACGAAAAAAATACCTACGACGATGTGTCTCCAGTTAAAACTCATCACCTTGCTCTAAAGTTTTGGACAATAGCATAAAATTATAATTTCAGAATAAGAGGATAGTCACGGTGAAAGGAAGAACACCTTGTATATGTGCATTAATCTGCAACAAATATATAATCCAATCAAAGCTTGTAGCTTGGAGGTGATTTACGTCCAACATAAATATTCTAAGCATTTTATTTAAATTCTGTCACAGGGCATCGTGGTTGTGCATATGTTGTTTTGATCATACTCAAGACACAACTAAGTTTGATATGACATCTTATGTTAGAATGCTATTCTTCAACACGTATAGCCATAAGTCCTCACAGATTGTTGATGTTGTACAAAGAGGTGTGTTGCAGGCACATATGCTACCAAAATACTGCCTTAGGGAGTCAAAGATTAGAAATTATCTTTGTAGCCATACAACTCTCTGGGACTCACCAGTGCTGGAAAGGTCATATGCATACACATAAGGTGCTTGGCAACCAATGAAGAAGTGTAAATCCTCTGGGGTAAAGGAACAAATCTGAGGGTGCTCTATGATTATCTCACCTTCCACAATTTTGTTTCCAATAAGTCTGGTTCTCTTGAAGTATTGTAATTGAGATAGAAGAAATGAAAACTATTGAAGGATAATACAATGAGTACCTCTAGAAACAATATTTCTCAGTGAAGTCTACAACTCTAATTTGAGCTTTCTCCGTATTGAAGTCTGAGGTTCTAATCAAAGATCAAAGACTGTTAAAAGGCACGGTATGAAGAAGCCTAGCACCTGATGAAACCATGTTAAGTAGCAGTCATCTTGGCACCTTTGGGTACCCTTGGAAGTCTAGTCATTAAGAGAAGAAGTGCATAGCACTT
Organism: Pinus tabuliformis; assembly: GCA_031772625.1. Classification (NCBI taxonomy): domain Eukaryota; kingdom Viridiplantae; phylum Streptophyta; class Pinopsida; order Pinales; family Pinaceae; genus Pinus; species Pinus tabuliformis. The sequence goes on from CM062816.1 coordinate 1,609,521,271, forward strand.
TGAAGCAGTTTCTTGTAACGACCCTTATGTGCAAGAAAACGAAGGTACCTTGAAGAAAGATATGGATGCCTGAATAAGAAATCATGAATTAAGTAATTTGATGATTCAAGGCTAGATGAACACCTAAAGCAAGGCTTCAGAGGGAGCGACAAAATCCCTGATGATTTTTCCTACCCAATAAATTTTGATAAATGTAAGTTTGTCAGTTGGGTATGATGACTCTGATGATCTTTGTCACCTTAGAAGGATAGGTTGCAGATATCTCAATGTTTATGTATGGACGAGATATGTCGATTAGAGTATAAATATACAGTAATTAATGATGATGATCCTTATGTTTTATCAATATAAGAAGAAGTTGACTCTTAAAGTCAAGGTGGAAGACCTTACCATGTTGCATTGTTCCCTACACTTAAAATTTTTTGGTCTGCATTCATATATCTTGTGGATCCTTGTTTATGTCTATGGATAAGCCTCATATATTGGAAAATTACTCACTGAGGTATCCCTATGACTATATTATCTATGATTTTAAGTGCACTATCGAACATTGCTAGATTGACAGTATGTGATGTATCTCTTGAGATCCACCTTTATTGCATGGATGATTTAAAGACTGAATTTTGTGGCTCTAGGAACTCCATTGAGGCTTAATGAATAAAGTAGCAAGCATGGCTTATTATGAAGACATTTGAGAAATCTCTTCAATAAGTCATTTGAGCGCATATTGGAAACCATTGCTTGGAATTAGGTACCACTTTATATGGGATATGATCAAGCTCCAACATTATAGGATGGATGTATAGGATTACCATCATCCCTCTCAAAGCCTCCTAAAAATATTCCTTCGGAGAGAGGCGGGAAGTCGTGGATAGACCTTACTATGAGGGTCTCGGTTGAACATTAAGCTCTAGGATCTCTTGGGGGGTTGGGTTACTTCTTTAGCTATAAGCAACCATAGTGTGAGTGGTTCACCTTCTCCTAAAGGTGCGTTGTGTACAGGGTGAGTGGTTCACCTTCCCCGGTGATACCCGATGATGATTGACATGTGTGTAGGGTGAGTGGTTCACCTTGCCTTCGATTGATGAGATGTCCATAGGATGAGTGGTTCACCTTCTCCTATGGCATATAAGAAAGATGACTCATTCACCTTCTCGTGCGGACACCCCAGTGAGAGATGCATATAGGCATTTGCCGATTGTCACATGTGGACATGTCGGTGGGATGTGGTTCATCCTTTCCCCACATGTAGGATGCTCATTCCCTACGATTGATTGTTGAAATATGGATGGTATGTAGTTCATCCTTTCCTCGCATGTAGGATCCTTCCAACCATTGACGATTGTCATGCACGTAGGATGTAGTTCATCCTTTCTATACTCTTAGTGGTATCCATGCACGTAGGATGTGGTTTACCCTTTCCATACAATGGTTGTGACATGTGACTGTAGGATGTGCTTTATCCTTTCCCTACACGTGATTGTGACATATGTTTGTAGGATGTGGTTTCTCCTTTCCCTACGTATGGTTTTGAGCAGGATGTGATATATTCTTTCCCAGCTAGTGTTCCAGCATCATCCTACCCATGTAATTTGGGACACATGGGAAGTACCTCTCATCTGGCCATTGAGTTGGGAAAAGTGGTTACGGACCATAGCACTATCGATGGAAACATCATGTATTGTTGCACTCCCTATGAGTAGGATGCATGATGTTCAAAAACTTGATCACTTGAGATTAAGTCCAATTAGGGTTCGGGCTAGGATTGGGAATACAGACTCATTCTTCCTCGATAAAGACACCCTAAAATGTCAAGTTCATTTGATCTAATAAATTTTCTATATTATAATCAAAACAATGTGTATCACTAAGATCTATTCAAACTCCATTTAGTCCAGCTTCTGACTAGCTAGATTTGAACTTCATGCTAAAGACTCTAGCTGATTGGCAAGATACCAGTAATACAAAAAAAGAATTTAAATAAAGGAATAACACATTTATCCTACGTCCCAAAATTCTTCAAATCTGGGATGTCTGGAACTATAAAAGACAAGAGGGTCAAACTACTAATTATATTGACATCAAATCCCAAGAGCAAATTACAAGTAGAAAGGAGAATGAAGCCCCGTGATCAAACCTATTTATCCATCTCTGAAGACTAATTAAATAGATGTACCTTCTTTTTAAGTAATGTCCTGTCACCACTCAAATTCTCACTACATTGAAAATTCTAAAGTTGACATAATCATAAGATCCTGAAGGCAACTACTAGGCAAGCCACCTGCTTTGACCTTAGAAGCCTCACCTAGAAGTTGCCTCTATGCTCTTACATTTATGGTTTATATTTCTAAACATGGTGAGAGTTTGAGCAGTAACAAAGCCCCACTCTTCACCAAAAATAGGCATGCATGCTCACTCTAACTGAACCTTAAACATATTTTTTTAAGCAAGACATGATAATTTGTGTGTAAGTAGATAACACTATATGCAACGCACACTTAATTGTAACTAGATAGATAAGATCAAGTTTGAAATAAACTACATCTATCCACCTTGACCAATGTGCTCTATTGGGCATGAGAATTCCTTTACCATAAATAATTTCCAACCAACTATAAACCTGCAAGTATGATGCCATGTAACACCTATTTGATTTCTAACTTATTTTATATTTAGATTTTGCACCAATTAATGTAAATTCTAGGTTTCTTGTGAGCAATTTTGTTCCCACAAGGAGGTTGGACTTGGTACAATTGAATATGGATTCTACAATTTTAAGGTGAAAGAAAGAAATTTATAAGTATCCAGTTGTGTTTATGGGATTCTCAATTTTGCCAAGTTGTGTTAGTGGCTAAAGAGGCAACCAAATATGGAACATTTTAGCGAGATTTTGTCCAATAGCCACAAGATGCATAACGTTATAAACACAGATTCATGCGTGCATTTTGAATCAACTAAGACTTTTACTGTTGAGGCTCCTAACCAAAATGCCCATTGGCAAGGGCACTCTTAGGTGTTTGTATTCACTCTTGATATGCTTATGATTCATATATTAATGTTATTTTTCCTTACCATAAAAAATTGTCTATTTTACTACTACAATCCCTTTTTTGTGTTATATGTATTCTATGTTGACTATATTAAACTAATGACATCTACAGTCATCAAATATTATACTCTATCCCTGATTCGTAATGAAAATAATAGAAACAAAGACATGAAGTAAAAGTTAGTTGACATGGAAAAAATGCCACATTCTCATGTATCCTGTGGAAAGATACCAAGAACTTACATTAGGAAACCCTAACCACCAGTGACACACTATCTTTATGGAAAAAATGGCATAAGAGAATATGGGTCTAGGTGGAGTTCATGCATTCAAGTTTGGGTGAAGGAAGAGGTCCAATATAGCTCAACAACCTAACCTAAAGACTTTGAAAACTCATTGGAAGAAAGGACGGTTGTCAGACAAGAGAAACTCCTCTTGGGTTTAATTATTCATGTGAATAGCAAATATTAATTTGTGAGCTACTAAGAATGCAACCTAGGGTATTTTCACCCCAAGAAATTTTTGTCTAATTTTAAAACATCTATGTCTAATTTATAGTGTGAATTTATTATTAGTTGTTTCATTTACTGCACAATGGTTGTATACTGTAACTTTTAGATGCTTGTTGAAGCAGAGTATTTTGCATAAAACAGAGGGGTAGAAGCAATTTAACTATTTTTATTGATTATTTTAAGTTGTTGCTCATTCTATTTTTTGTTTATTTTAATTTCTCCTGAAAACCTCTATTGAATCCAGCAAGGGTGAGCTTTGAAAGTAGAGCCATATTGCAACAATTCAAGAGTGATTTAGTCACTGTGTTTTTCAAAATTCTTGTTTTTCTCAAGAATTCCAAATCAAACCCAGAGATATGAAAAAAAAACCTTGAAAACAACCAAATGACCATAAATAAATGAAATGTATGCCAAGCAAACAAAATAGTTAATGAAATGTGTGTGTTTTTATCATGGAAACATGGGAATTTTGAGCATGCTCTGATTTGCAAAGCATATAGAGGTGTGGACAAAAGAAGTATCCAAACTTATATTAAAATATTTAATCGTAGATGTATAAATCTTATTAAGAGACAAGGAATTGAATACCTAAATTTCAGAATGATAACTATCGATAAATAATTATCTATCCATCTTTGCACAGTGATGTTTCTCATATTGATAAAATTGGCTAACATGCACATTTCCTTCAAATTGAAACTCTAGGAATGTGTTGACGGTGCTGGACCCACCAACATGTAAGGGGATCTACTCAGTAAAATGTCCCAATTATACCTTAGACCATTTGGTGTAGGATTCCCGGTAGTGGGTTGTACAGTAATGCCTTGACCGCGATTTCACATAGAGGCAAGTAAGATGTCTCTGTTGGTAGCAAGGGTGTAACAATTGCGGCCAGCCAAGGAAGGTGCATGAGAGGTTCAAACACACAGGTGTTGAGATGAGTGCACCCCTTGGAAACATGTGATAGCATGGAGTTAAGAAGGGAACACACGAGCAACGATGCATCACAACATGGAAGGAAAGTTGGCTAGCAATCCAAAGTGATGGTTATACCAACAACACGTTTCAAAAAGATTCATAAGTACATACACAGAAAATTCCATACATGAATGTGTAAGCAAAAATAAATAAATAAATAAATATATATATATATATATATATATATATATATATATATATATCATTTAGAGTAAACCAGAGAGCATAGAATACAATACAACATATGCATGAAACATGTTGGCTATGTTATATTAATAAGTGTAAGTTCCAGTCATACAATACATCCATGTCTAACCTCTAGTTCTGACAGTGGAACGTTACAGTCACAACCGCTTGCTCCTCCAAAGAGATATACTAGCTCTGCATAGTGGAGAAGCCAAGGCTCATTACAATATTGTCCAAGCTCTCTCCAAGATAGTCTTATCGGAACCTTGGCTGACCAAAAGCCTTTACAATGAGTTATGAGGTTCGATTTATAGCAAAGGTTGGGGTGACCCTTGACATTCCCCTTTGTGACAGTTCATCTACTCTCATGACTCTTCATCTACTTTATGACTCTTACATCCAACTATCAACACTTGAACTTCCACTTGACAATACATTACATTACAATGCACATGTGCCCATGTGAGACAAAATGGCTTGAGCAAGCCATGCAAGACATCACTAACACTCGGTTTGTTGTGGTGAGACCAACTCCTTGACATGCTTGTGATGGTGAAGGTGGTGAGCTGATGCCAAGCTTGGTCGTCCGTGATGGTGTGCATGCGCTCCATGGTGACATATTGATGAAGCGAACTCTTTCCTTCGTTGCATCTGGGTGCATTGGTGTGGCTCCTCCATCCGAATCGTCTGCTAGCATGCACATGGTCTTCTTAGGTGGGGCCAAACTGGAAGCACACTGATGCATAGTGTCTGTGTTGATCTTCTAGTGTGTGTTGGTGGTCATGCCATCAACTGTCAATTGCATGTTTAACTCCAGTGAGACTTGATTCTTGTATTTGCCTCGGTGAGTGTGTTGAATGGGTGGGATCAAATGCATGCGCACAATGACATGCATGCTGCTGAATTCCCTTGCATGTGATCAACAACACTACTTAGCATGTCTTCTTCGTGCCAACTGTTAGAGCCTAGATTTGTCTTAGGTTGAAAAGACAAGGTTCTAGGTCCACATCAAACCACGCTCAGCCTCGTAGCTAGCCCTACGAGGACAGGAGAGGGCTCTCTCCGGGTCAATCTTAGCGAAAGATACTCAATGGGCTGGAGATGACTGATTTAGCAACTAATTTTAGGCTAGGTATTAAGTGCAAAGGATTTGATTTGAGTTTTCTAGGGTTTTTTTGAAAAGATGGGAAAGGCAAATTTGGGCTCGGGGATGAGGCAAAGTTTCTGCAGAGGTCTGATTAGGGCAAGGAAGGCGATCGTTTTGATGCTTTATGGATTCTACCTTAATCACTCATTTGTTCAAATTCAGAAGAATAAGCCTGAAAATGATACACATAACACTAGATAAACTTACAATTACTCAGAGAAGCACACCATCAAAACATAAAGCCACATGGATCCCAAACATTGCTACAAAACCCTGGTCTTTCCTTAGCCAAAAATGCAGAAAATGAATGTACAATAGAGGGCCAAACTTTTCCCAAGAGTCCAACCCTGAAAATGACTTAGAAATTACATAATATAGACAAGCCAACCTATTCCCTTGCCTCTAGGGGTTGAGCTCATCCTTCTAGGAGCTGTTTCAACCAATTCTAAACAAAGCACTAAAATCTAGGCAGTCAAAACAACTTGCCTCTATAAGGTAGGAAACTGATTCATTCATTAAATTTTCACTTTTTGGTGAATGAATCCTCTAGAACAAGTAAATAAGTGCCAAAATTAAATAATTTTTGTCCAATTACATCAAGTTAAATAAAAAATTACATCACAAAGCAAAACTAGTCAAATTGGCCGAATTTCTGAGCTGGAAGGTGAAAAATTGAGCAAAAATCCCCTGTGCGCCGTGCCAATTTCTGTATGCATCGCGCCACTTTGGAGCTGATTTTGAGGCACTTTCTGAAGTCCAAATTGAGCACAAGTGTTCTTGTTGGAAAGCCCGGCCTGTTTACTTTCTAACCCAAGTGGAATTTCTGAATTTGGTGCCCATTTGCCCCTCCAAAACTTCAATCTCCCAAGACTGCTTCTTGTGTGTCAAAATAGGGGCAGAGAGGTCATTTTTAGGGTGTTTTGACCTCCTGAGGACTCAAAACTTGCCCAAACTTCTTGGCCATGCACCAGAAATCATGTTTTTTTATGAAAAATCCAAAAATATAATGTTTTTTCCATTTGGAGCTTTCTATCATAAGCGTGCACCACGTGGCGCGGCGCACAGGGAGAAAAACCCTGTTTTTTTAGTGCAAAAATTTCTCAAAATGCAAAATTTGCTCCAAATTTCTTGAAATTTGGGCTGGACCTTCTTTATCAAGAGTTATGATGAGCCAAAGAGGTTTCGGCCAATATCTGAAGTCCTTCATCCACTTTTTGCCTCCTTAATGCTCTCTTCACCTTGATTCTCGTTTTGCACACCAAGTTCTGGGACAAGTAATGATATGTCTACCACCTCTTTAAAGCCTCCTGGGTGCATGTCCCTCCGTGAGTGAGTCACTTTGGGTCTCCTCTTCATAGTCATATGAAGGATCAGATGACATAATTGCTGCTATATAAACTGCCTTGGAGAAATGAGTGCTGGTGATGAAACTGTGTATTGCTCTTTTATAACGTAGTTGGATTCTGCCACCAAGGGGAAAAATGTAACAAGGGACTGTTAGGAAGGGGAAAACAGTAAGGGATTAGGGGATATTAGGATAAATTTTATCAGGGAAAGGAGGAGGGTTTGAGGGGTTTTATGTATAGGGTTAGGAGATTTTTTGTAAGGGCTAGGGTTTTGGGGTTTGGGATTTGAATGTAGGAAAGAAAATATAGGATTGATGAGCTTAGTGGGGGGTAGGAAATGATGAAACAAGGGAGAAATGGGGAAGGAGTGACCTTGGTAGCAAAACAAAGATTTTGGAACCCACAACAATCTTCCTTTGAGGCACTTTAGAGGTAGGGTTTCAAGTTTTTGTTTCAATCATTATCATCAATAAACCACCATCACTCAGCACAAAAATGGATGAAACATTAAGATGTCGACCCTACCTGGAAAATCCATGCAAATAAATGGAAATTTGGAGAAATTTCAATGAATTTCAGGCCTTTTAGCCCAGTGCGCCGCGCCTCCCCAGTGCGCCGCGCCAGTGTAAATTTACACTGGAAAATTTTTCCCAGTGCGCCGCACCTCCCCAGTGCACCGTGCCTTTTTGCAGGATCCTTTTGGAAGCCTTCCCCGTGTCCAAATTGGGCGCAGGATAGCTTGTTGGAAAGGTCTTTGAGTATAATTTCCAAACCAACTAGAATTTTCCAATTTAGAGTTCATCTTCCCTGTCAAAAATCAAATCTCCCAAGACTGGTCAAAATGTGCCAAATGAGGCTGCCTCAAGGCAGAGTGTTGTTGCAGTCAACTTTTGAATGCCTTCATCAACTCCAAATTGAGCTCATGATAGCTCATTGGAAAGATCTTTATTTATAGTTATCATTTGACTCATCAAGAAAGTCATTTGGCCAAACAAGCTAGGAGAAAACGTGATTTTCCCAAGGTCACTTCAGAGGTGCATCAATTCTCCCGAGGCGATTGTATTTTTGACATTTCTCTAAAACAATGACACCTGTGTAAAAAGTGAAGGAGGTTTTTCTTCCTTGGCCTGTTTTGGACAAACAAATCTCTCAGTTTTCCTAAATTCATCTTTTATTTCTTAGAAGCATCATTTGAGTAAAACCTACCCCGATGTGTGGAACGGGGGATTTGTCGAAATGAAGCGAAATGAAGGGGATAGGGCGCTTCTAAATTCTTGAGGAAATTTTGGGAAGTAGGGAGGGATGTTAGGAAGTAGGGGAAAGTGGAATCTCAGAAATTGAGTGAGGGGAAGGGGTCTAAAAGGGCAAAACACAGGCCTAGCCTAGAAAATTGCCAAGTTGTAGCAAGAAACTAGGGTTTGTGCGAAAATGAGGGATTTTGGGGATCTCAGTGATGGGAAGTGTTTAATAAGGTACATTAAGGATAGGGGAATGTGTATGAACATCAGGGTACAAGTTTTGTCGTATTTGACCGTCCAAGAGAAATTACCTCCAAAACCCTAGGAGAGGGAAATGGACCTTACCCAGGCACAACTGAAGCATGAAAAAGGTGTAAAATGACTCATTGGAACTTGCCATGATGATGAAAACCCTTTGAATGATGGCAGACTCAGCTGAATGGTGACATGGACAGACATTTGGAAAATTTTGAAAGGAGTGAAAGCAAACCCTAGACCTAATGCCTAGTGACCAAATTTTGCTTGAAGACTCACTGAAATGACAAAATTTGACCTTAACACCTCAAAATGACTTTGTAAGAGCATGTTTGATCACTGGAGGAAGGCTGGAAAGACTGACACTAACGTTGGCTCCATTGGGGATGGTAGCTCCTTGGAGGTGCCAAGAACGACAGATCTTTGGGTGAGCAGACAATGCCTTCGTCCATTGGGCTATGGAGTCCATTATTTCGACAAACCAACATGACTCAATATATTGACTGGAAATTAGACTAACTTAATTATGAAACCAACATGACTGAAAAACTGACTCAATGCAAAAGGAAATGACTCATGACTGACTTAACTAAAACAAGAACTCACAAAACTTATTCAAGGGCAGCAGTCCATCAAGATTCGAGGGTTTCAAATTATGATGACAGCCACCTGCATACTAATGCAATATGTACAATCATGTATAGTGTGTCTTCCAATGTAACCAATCAAGTAGATGCCTCCTTGATTGATTCTCCTGATCAGATCTCCTGGTCAACAACAAATACTGGTAACTGGGCATCCAAAAACATAATTGACCATGATCTTCTTCATCACTGAATTCTGCAATAATCACCGTCACTGCTGACTGCAACAGATTTGCCAGAGGATCTTGACAAACATGAAGTCTTTCCTCCTGCTGAAAGAGTAAGGTGTCTTTCTCCTTTGATTTTGATCTTTCTTCACACTGTACTTCAATAAGAGCATGTTCCTGATTCTCAAAAAATTCTGAACAAATAGATGAGCAGATCTCCTCTTGGAAAAACATTTCAAAACATGAAACATATGAAGAAGACACTGAAAGGGAATCCTGAATGGTCTAATCCTCTGAAGTCTAAATATATGGTAGGTTATCTTCATATGATATGACATCCAGATTCTCATTACATTCATCAATCATGAGAAAATAAATTTCAGATGATTCTTGAAACCCAAAACTATCATTTCTATCATCTACCATAAATTCATCCAGAGAAACCTTTTCACTTACTTGACTGTAGATCTCATCTTGTTGTTTGTGGACTGACTGGATTTCCTCTATATGAAGGCTTTGTTCTGATGGCATGAGAACATTTGGATCCATAACTCTGTCTTCTTCATTCCAGATGATTTCAACAGCAGAGTTCTCCTTCATAAGATTCAGCACATGGTATTCTTGGTCATCACAAGCTGAATCTAGATCTGAAATATCTGTCTTGACACTATCACCTTCATGACCATGTGCACACTGCAAATCTGCATTAAATTGAGCTATAACATGACCGTTCAAGAGTTGACTTATCTCGTCTTCAGACAGAGGAGATAATACTGTTTGTTTTCTCTTACTCAAACAGTGATTGTCTTCATTAATTTCAAGTGAAGGAGTGTACAAATTTTCCTCATACTTCTGATCCATTTCATGTAATTCCTGTTGACTGTCACGATGAAAAATTCCTTCATCTTCCACCGTACTAAGATCTTGATCCTGCTGCAAATTTTCATGATCGTCTTGATGAGTATCACTCTCTTTATGCTGCTGAAGTGGATTTTCATACAGGGCTTCCATGATTTCTCCGTCCATGAAGTCATCATGTCCATAAAAATTCTCAAGATCTTCAATAAAACTATGAACATGGCTACAACAGTCTTGAACTAAAGCCAAGGATGGATATGATTCTTTATACCTTTCAAAGAATATTGCGTGAAAATCTTTTAAACCAAAAATAGACGCCGGTGGCAAACTTTCATACCAAGATCGGGCTTCGTCTTCCAAAGTAGCCATAAACATTTTCATCAAACAGTCTTCAGAAAAAGTGATCTTTAATTTATGCACATGAATGTGAAATTTCACCAGATGAAGAGCAACGTCATTACCTTCCACATTTCTGAACATAGGCAAATTCTTTGACCAATCTACCTTGGGAATTTTATTTGGAAAACTTGGGATGTGATCTCGGCTCATGGGAGCGTATCTTCTTGCAACCCGTTCCATCTTGAAAATCTCAAAGCTACTGATCTCTCTGTAGTGGAGTCACCATGAAGCATTGATCTCTGGATTTTTCAGAGAATGAAGTCGCCAGGTGAATGATTTCAGCCTTGCTGTGTCTGATTGTTGTCCACCATCAACAATCAGATCTAAACTTGATACATGTACTGGGGGCAATTAACAAGTTAGATGTCCCGTTTACAAGCTAGACCAGAGATTGAATGAAGTAGCGTTTATCTACTTCCGCTAATGCAAAGAAAAAGCATTTCGAAGGCTACCTGGCATAACTTCAGGCTCCGTCTGTAGCTATAAAAAAAATGACATCAACAAGTAAACCATTTTTTCCCCAGTATGGCCGCCACTATGTTAGAGCCTAGATTTGTCTCAGGCTGAAAAGACAAGGTTCTAGGTCCACATCAAACCACGCTCAGCCTCGTAGCTAGCCCTACGAGGACAGGAGAGGGCTCTCTCCAGGTCAATCTCAGGGAAAGATACTCAATGGGCTGGAGATCACTGATTTAGCAACTGATTTTAGGCTAGGTATTAAGTGTAAAGGATTTGATTTGAGTTTTGTAGGGTTTTGTTGAAAATATGGGAAAGACAAATTTGGGCTCGGGGATGAGGCACAGTTTCTGCAGAGGTCTGATTGGGGCAAGGAAGGCGATAGTTTTGATGCTTTAAAGTGAGTGAGATGGATAGGTCAGACTGGTGAGGAGCTAAGGAGAGCAAGAGAGTCTCAAGAATTCTCCTTAAACAGATAAAAACATGAAAATTTAAACAAATTCAAAGGCAGAGCATAACAATTATGGGTTCTACCTTAATCACTCATTTGTTAAAATTCAGAAGAATAAGCTTGAAAATGATACACATAACACTATATAAACTTACAATTACTCAGAGAATCACACCATCAAAACATAAAGCCACATGGATCCCAAACAGCGCTGCAAAACCCTAGTCTTTCCTTAGCCAAAAATGCAAAAAATGAATGTACAATAGAGTGCCAAACTTTTCCCAAGAGTCCAACCCTGAAAATGACTTAGAAATTACATAATATAGACAAGCCAACCTATTCCCTTGCCTCTAGGGGTTGAGCTCATCCTTCTAGGAGCTGTTTCAACCAATTCTAAACAAAGCACTAAAATCTAGGCAGTCAAAACAACTTGCCTCTATAAGGTAGGAAATTGATTCATTCATTAAATTTTCACTTTTTGTTGAATGAATCCTCTAGAACAAGTAAACAAGTGCCAAAATTACATCATTTTTGTCCAATTACATCAAGTTAAATAAAAAATTACATCACAAAGCAAAACTAGTCAAACTGGCCGAATTTCTGAGCTCGAAGGTGAAAAATTGAGCAAAAATCCTCTGTGTGCCGCGCCACTTTGGCGCTGATTTTGAGGCACTTTCTGAAGTCTAAATTGATCCCAAGTGTTCTTTTTGGAAATCCCGGCCTGTCTACTTTCCAAACCAAGTGGAATTTCTGAATTTGGTTCCCATTTGCCCCTCCAAAACTTCAATCTCCCAAGACTGCTTCCTGTGTGTCAAAATAGGGGTAGAAAGGTCATTTTTAGGGTGTTTTTGACCTCCCGAGGACTCAAAAATTGCCCAAACTTCTTGGCCATGCACCAGAAGTCATGATTTTTCATGAAAAATCTAAAAATATATTTTTTTTTTCCCTTTGGAGCTTCCTATCATAAGCGCGCGCCACGTGGCGCGACACACAAGGAGAAAAACCCTTTTTTTTAGTGCAAAATTTTCTCAAAATGCAAAATTTGCTCCAAATTTCTTGAAAATTTGGGCTGGACCTTCTTTATCAAGAGCTATGATGAGACAAGGAGGTTTCAGCCAATATCTGAAGTCCTTCACCCACTTTTTGCCTCCTTAATGCTCTCTTCACCTTGATTCTTGTTTTGCACACCAAGTTCCGGGACAAGTAATGATATGTCTGCCACCTCTTTAAAGCCTCCTAGGTGCATGTCCCTCCGTGAGTGAGTCAATTTGTGTCTCCTCTTCATAGTCATATGAAGGATCAGATGACATAATATAAACTGCCTTGGAGAAATGAGTGCTGGTGATGAAACTGTGTATTGCTCTTTTATAACGTAGTTGGATTTTGCCACCAAGGGGAAAAATGCAACAAGGGACTGTTAGGAAGGGGAAAATATTAAGGGATTAGGGGATATTAGGATAAATTTTAACAGGGAAAGGAGGAGGGTTTGAGGGGTTTTATGTATAGGGTTAGGATATTTTTTGTAAAGGCTAGGGCTTTGGGGTTTGGGATTTGAATGTAGGAAAGAAAATATAGGATTGATGAGCTTAGTGGGGGGTAGGAAATGATGAAACAAGGGAGAAATGGGGAAGGAGTGACTTTGGTAGAAAAACAAAGATTTTGGAACCCACAACAATCTTCCTTTGAGGCACTTTAGAGGTAGGGCTTCAAGTTTTTGTTTCAATCATTATCATCAATAAACCACCATCACTCAGCACAAAAATGGATGAAACATTAATATGTCGACCCTACCTGGAAAATCCACGCAAATAAATGGCAATTTTGAGAAATTTCAATGAATTTCAGGCCTTTTAGCCTAGTGCGCCATGCCTCCCCAGTGCACTGCGCCAGTGTAAATTTACACTGGAAAATTTCTCCCAGTGCGCCACGCCAGTGTAAATTTACACTGGAAAATTTCTCCCAGTGCGCCGCGCCTTTTTTCAGGAGCCTTTTGGAAGCCTTCTCGGTGTCCAAATTGGGCACAGGATAGCTCGTTGGAAACGTATTTGAGTCTAATTTCCAACCCAACTAGAATTTTCCAATTTGGAGCTCGTTTGCCATGTAAAAAATCAAATCTCAAAAAACTGGTCAAATTGTTCCAAATGAGGCTGCCTCAAGGCAGAGTGTTGTTGCAGTCAACTTTTGAATGCTTTCCTCAACTCCAAATTGAGCTCATGATAGCTCATTGAAAATATATTTGTGTCTAGTTATCATTTGACTCATCAAGCAAGTAATTTGGCCAACCAAGCTAGGAGAAAACTTGATGTTGCCAAGGTCACTTCAGAGGTGGATCAATTCTCCCAAGGCGATTGTATTTTTGACATTTCTCTAAAACCATAACACCTGTGTAAAAAGTGAAGGAGGTTTTTCTTCCGTGGACTGTTTTAGACAAAAACCTCTCTCAGTTTTCCTAGATTCATCTTTTATTTCTCAGAAGCATCATTTGAGTAAAACCTACCCCGATGTGTGGAACAGGGGATTTGTCGAAATGAAGCGAAATGAAGCGAAATGAAGGGGATAGGGAGCTTCTAAATTCTTTAGGAAATTTTGGGAAGTAGGGAGGGATGTTAGGAAGTAGGGAAAAGTGGAATCTCAAAAATTGAGTGAGGGGAAGGGGTCCAAAAGGGAAAAACACAGGCCTAGCCTAGAAAATTGCCAAGTTGTAGCAAGAAACTAGGGTTTGTGCGAAAATGAGGAATTTGGGGGATCTCAGTGATGGGAAGTGTTTAATAAGGTACATTAAGGATAGGGGAAGGTGTATGAACATCAGGATACAAGTTTTGTCGATGATTTGACCGTCCAAGAGAAATTACCTCCAAAACCCTAGGAGAGGGAAATGGACCTTATCCAGGCACAACTGAAGCATGAACAAGGTGTAAAATGACTCATTGGAACCTGACGTGATGATGAAAACCCTCTGAATGATGGTAGAATCAGCTGAATGGTGACATGGACCGACATTTGGACAACTTTGAAAGGAGTGAAAGTAAACCCTAGACCTAATGCCTAGTGACCAAATTTTGCTTGAAGACTCACTGAAATGACAAAATTTGACCTTAACACCTCAAAAATACTTTGTAAGAGCATGTTTGATCACTGGAGGAAGGCTGGAAAGACTGACACTAACCCCAAATACTAGGATGGATCTATAACTTGTATGGGCGCAATTTTATCTATGAGTGCACGTTGCGCCCGTTGTTGTACCTGTTCTTGCTACAACTCATTCTCTCGTTTATGCAACTCCTGTTCCTCCTTGAGTTGTTGCTTTAGCACATGCAACTTCTTCTCTGTTTTGTTCTTTGTCTTCGCACGATCTTCATGTCACATCGTCACCTCATAGCCCGAGTCTCCAAAGTTGTTTTCATCACAAGTGGGTCTGCTTGAGCTTGCAACTTTGTTCCACCTCTTTGTTGTCAACAACCTTCCTCTTGTGTTCGTTGCATCCGGTGTGTTGCCTTAAGCTACTATTCATGGTGCTGCTTTCTATGATGTTTCTTCCATCATATCTTGATGTCCTTGTCTACAAACAACTTGATGTCTTTGTGGATAGGCAAGTTCATAGACACTTGATCAACTGCATCCCCAAGTGTGCTCTAAAAGATGTCTTCGACCCTGCTCTCCTAGAAACCATTGTGCATGTGCTGCTGAGAGGTAGATGAACACCTGCGATACCTAGAGACATGGCAACACTCATGGCAAGAAATATGTAAGTCGATAACGAAAACAAACTTGAGAATTGAATTGCAACATACCTATGTGACTAATCATGAAGGTCACACAATTTTCAGCGGGAGGTCGAGAGACTGACTACCAAAATTGTGCAAGGCATAGTCCAAGCTATTAGGAGGTTGATTGACTACTGGAACTGCGCAATGCATGGTCCAGCTTTGCCTGCTGAGGACTGAAACTATGCAATGCGTAATTTCATTTAGTAGTGACATGCAAACAACAAACTACAATGCACAGTTTCTGGGGCCAGCAGGACACTGCCTCCAAGAGTTGCACAATGCAAGCCTGGAGGTCAGTGTCTGGCTAGACTTGTGCAATTTTTGGAGGGAAGGTAGAGCCTTCGCTTTCGGAAATGCACAGTGCTAGCCAGGCAAGGCCTGGTCTGGGCCAAGGTAGCCCAATTTGGCTGATGGGCGACTGAAAACATGAGAAGTCTAAATGAATGGTTAGAGATGAGTGCAAACGAGAGTGAATGATCATTCATTCAAATAGCAAGTGCAGGATTCGTAAAACGAGAACCCATGCATGTGTGTGAAGCGATTCATTGCAACAGCGACCGTCCGTGCAAAACAGTGCCACGCATGCGATAATAGTGAGATGTTAACAGAAACTGAAACAGTGCTAGTACAAGCTAGTATGTATCAAAACGAAAGCAAGTGCTCATTGAAATCAAGCAGACAACATTCATACGAAGCGAAACACAAAAAGTGCTAGAAACACAACGTGAGACATGAAAAGTCGGTTTACCCCAAAATGGTTGCGCTGAATGTGCTGATGAATCCTAGATGTAATGAGGGATGTCAAAGCTACAATATCGATGTGAGGAATTAGCTCTACAACATCCGGTTGATGAGTTTTGATAAGATCGAGGTTGTGACGCACATGCCACAAATATAGGAAAAGCGACACTTGGCAGGAGGTTTCTGAGATAATCCTTGCATGTAACCTCCAGCTGCTAAAAAGAGATCCCTGAAATAGGGGATTCCTTTGCATGCTACCTTGGGAGGAGCATTCCATGCATGCAAATAAGTTTTTCTCGGTCCCGGAGGGAACCGGTCAACTCAACTGCACATGCAACAGTCTGCTCAGTTAGGAGGAAAAATGCACATTTCTGGGAGGGAGTTGGGCTAGCTACCCAGAAGGATTGCACAATTTCTGGGTAGAGCAGCTGACTGCTGCCTAGAATTGTGTGATGTCTGGACTGAGCAGCCCTGCTAGGAGGAATTGCGCAATTTTCTCAGTGAACAGTGATAGGAAGATTTGCACAATTTTAGAGCCCAACAGGCTGCCAAACAAAATTACGCAATTTTTGGACGGAAGGATGGTTTCCCTCCAAAATTGCGCAATTTATTGAGGGGTCTGCTTAGCTTGTAGCTGAACCAAGTCTGGTGAAACATATTGTGAGGGGGATGCAAAATTATTTGATGGACAGGCTGTCATTCTGCAAGAAAACCACTAAAGCTTGTGTACTTGACAAGACAAGACATGCTGTTGTGAAAGGTTGGTAGGGAGGCTTCAAAATGAAGCTAAGGAAAAATTTTGGAGGGTGGTTGTAGCCGCTACAACACTTGGCGACATATTGCTAAAACTCCAACTCTCTAAATGGACCTTGTTCCTGAAAATCAAGTCTAACACCTCTAGAAGTATTGTTCAATTCTCAGTTCATCTTGGTTTCCACACTGCTTGATTGTAAGATGTAGCATCTGCCAAGCCCTTGGTTGGTCGGCACACATTCGAAGCCAACCCAACACATTTGTTTCGATTAGGGTTGAGGAGTATAAGATGCACAAGCAGTATAGTCGTTAGAGTCTTAGTTTCATCTTTGGTGTTGCTCCACTGCCAACAGGCCTGGACAGTACCTTGGCGGAGTCAATCAGGAAAACAAGCATGGCTCCGCTGCCAGCAAGCTTGGTCAGTACCCCGGTAGAGTTACTTGCATCACCTCTCTGCGTAGGAAGCCTTTATCTTCTTTTGCCTTATTCATTTTTCATTTTTTTCAAAAAAATTTCGCTTTTTCATTTTTCATCTTCATAACTGTGCATAACACTTATTCATTTCAAAGGCGGAAAAGGGATCTCAACTCATTGAGAGCAAAAGAGGTTGTTCCTTCAGAGAAGTATTCTATGTATACCTCTGACGTGCTTGTTAAGGTTTTCCCCCTCACCTTACTCTACTTGACTGAGCTGACAAGGATTAACCCAAAAACAACCGACTAGAGTAAGTGGTACTAGTTAGCGCGCAAGCATTGTGTTTTCACCAAGGTTCACTTTGAATAGTACGTATTTTCCATCGACGTATCATGGACTAAAAGTAACAAGTTCTTCATATAGAGGCAGGATGACAGATAACAAGTAGTGATAGCTGCAGAAGGCCTCTTGTAATTTACCCAACTTGTTCCAAGAGTCATGCATGGTTTCATGTGAAACTAACCTACGAACGAGAACAAGAAAACAAAAAACAAAGCAAAGAAGAAGCAGAAGTAGATGCCAAAGCAAAGTGAGTAAGAAAAGAAGTGAGCAAACAAACAATCAGAGAAAAAAACAAACAAGCATGCAAGCAAGCAAATTGAAAGAAAATAGTACCCCTACTCCTAAGCTAACGGTGCTTGGGTAATCTCATATGAAGTGATACTTCCAATGTAGCCACCAGTGCATTGGTTGACCCATGTTGGTGAAGGCACGGTTTGCAAACATCGCAGTTGCACAAACCAGCAAGCATGAAAGATATAGCAATGAAGATGGACACACTCTGAGCTTACAAGCGACCATAGATCAAAGATGAGAGAAAGTGCATGACATGCACTCTGTGGACTTGCCATGGTGTTGTGTTACATTGCGTGCATATGTTGAGTGTATGCATTCTATTGACTATGACATGCAAGCAAACATGAGAAAGGTATACCACTTACGTTGTGCATGTGTGCTTGCTGTGTAAGATTCATCCAATGCATGAGCGATGGGATCATGTAGTTCGAGTGGAGGAAGAGAAATCTGGGTGTTTGGTTGATCTTCAATGAAAAGAAGAGAGTGATGATGAGCCTTGAGTGTTTCAACAATTTCTTGACTGGAAGTGAAACCAACCTTAGGACAGCGAGGGCCTGACATAACCATCAGCTTGGGTTGAAGTGCCTCGACAGTGTGCGGGGTTTCGACTTTGTTGGCAGATATATCATCGTAGACTAGTGTCTTAGACAGATTAACAATGATTGAATCAACATCATGATTAGATGAAGAATTAGAGAGATCACGAAAATCAAGATTAGAAAATTCAAGATGTTTGTCGGTGTCCTCATGATTTGATGAATCGGGCAGAGGGGTAGATGAGAAGCAAATATGTTCATCCTCTATGTTTTTAGAAATGGTAGATGACAGATTGGACGGATTTTTGGAGGAAGATGTGTCCTCTCCACACTGTGATGACGGACTGACATTCGACGTGTCCTGTGAATGATTGGAAGTAGAAACATCAGGAAATGAGTTTTTACAGGGGAAATCAGTAGTGGTAGAATCACAAGGGATGTCAGGATAAAGTGGATGAGGCGCGGCTGGAAGGGAGTCATCCTTCACCACAGGTTCTTCTTTAGATTCCCACACACACATCATGAATGATGGTGTAGGTTGGCTGCATAACACCAACTTTGTCGACAACTTGATCCTCGTTCATAGTAGATGAGGAGTGCAGAATGGAAGAACACAAGACAGTACAATCTGGAGGATCAACAGAACGCAAGGACTGAGGTTTAGGGAATGAATCCACGTGACAACCAACATGCTTGCAAGCGAAATCTGTGGAGATATCAAGAGTAGGTGGGGTGGGAGGATGTGACAGTTCAACATATGTGTGTGCATGATCTCCCACATCACTCCACGGTGGTGGAGTTGTTTGATGAGGTGAAGGCAGACAGTCACTTGTGACAACAACTGTGCCTTCCTATGATTGTGCAACTCCATCACCGAAGTGTGCTAAGTGGGGTTTGGATATGTGAAGAAGATACTCAAATCTTCCATAAATAAATTCCTAATCAATTTCATTTTGGGGAAACCGATATGAAAGATTACAAAAGCGTGTGTAAAACTGATCAATGGATTCATCAGGTGCTTTTCGTAATTTCAAAATTTCTTGATCGAGTGCTTTATGGTTAAAGTGATTGAAAGCATGGTCTATCTTTGTGACCAAATGAGCAAGAGAATGAATAGATTTTTCAGGCAGCGTGGCACACCAGTGCATGTGGTGCCCTCAAAGTGTGTAGACGAACAACGCACAGGTCATGTATTCTTCAAAGATTCCATGTCTTTTGCATGAGCCTACAACGTCGACCACGTGCCTAACCAAGGCTACGTGGCCTCCACCATCATATGTTTTATGTGACAAGTTATCCAAGAGATTTTCTGAGATTATGAAGTCATTTCCATAAGACATACACTTCGGAAGAGAAACTTTGTAGTTAGTCATGATAGATATGTAGAGATTCAAAACAGATGAGAGGACTCATTTTTTCATCTGGACCTCCTTCTAGTGCCAAAATGTTGACGGTGCTGGACCAGCCAACATGTAAGGGGATCTCCCCAGTAAGAAATCCCAATTAGACCTCAGACCGTTTGGTGTAATAGTCCCAGCAGTGGGTCGTACGGTAATGCCTTGACTGCGATTTCGCACAGAGGCAAGTAAGATATCTCTGTTGGTAGCAAGGGTGTGACTGTTGCGGCAAGCCAAGGAAGGTGCATGAGAGGTTCAAACACATGGGGTTTGAGATGAGTGCACCCCTTGGAAACCTATGATAGCACGGAGTTGAGAAGGGAACACACGAGCATAGATCGATCACATCATGGAAGGAAAGTTAGCTAGCAATCCAAAGTGATGGCTAAACCAACAACACATTTCAGAAAGATTCATACGTACATACACAAAAAATTCCATACATGCATGCATAAGAAAACAAATACATATATCATTTAGAGTAAACCAGATAGATAGAATACAATACAACATATGCATGAAATGTGTTGGCTATGTTATATTACTAAATGTAAGTTCCAGTCATACAATGCATCCATGGCTAACTGCTAGTTTCGACAGTGGAACGTTATAGCCACAAACCCCTGCTCCTCTAAAGAGATATACTAGCTCTGCATAGTGGAGAAGCCAAGGCTCGTTACAATATTGTCCAAGCTCTCTGCAAGATAGTCTTATTGGAAGCTTGGTTGACCAAAAGCCTTTACAATGAGTTATGAGATTTTATTTATAGCAAAGGGTGGGGTGACCCTTGACATTCCCCTTTATGATAGTTCATCTACCCTCATGAATCTTTATTTACTCTATGACTATTACATCCAACTATCGACACTTGAACTTCCACTTGACAATATGTTACATTAAAATGCACATGTGCCCATGTGAGACAAAATGGCTTGAGCAAGCCATGAAAGACATCGCTGACACTCAGTTCGTTTTGGTGAGACCAACTCTTTCACATGCTTGTGATGGTGAAGGTGGTGAGCTGATGCCAAGCTTGGTCATCCGTGATAGTGTGCATACGCTCCATGGTGACATCTTGCTGAAGCAAACTCTTGGCTCTGTTGCATCCAGGTTTGGTGTGGCTCCTCCATCCAAATCGTCTGCTAGGATGCGTAGGGTCTTCTTGGGTGCGGCCAAACCGAAAACACATTGATGCATAGTGTCCGTGTTGATCTTCCAGTGTGTACTGGGGGTCATGCACATCAGCTGTAAACTTCATGTTCAACTCCAGTCGGACTTGCTTCTTGTCTTTGGCTCGGTGAGTGTGCTGAACGGGTGGGATCGCATGCGCGTGCATAATGACATGCATGCTGCTGAATTCCCTTGCATGCGATCAACAACATTGCTCACCATGTCTACTCCGTGCCAGCTGTTGAGATAGATCTATAACTTGTACGGGCGCAGTTTCATCTATGAGTGCATGTTGCTCCCGTCGTTGTACCTATTCCTACTACAACTCATTTTCTCATCTATGCATCTCTTGTTCTTCCTTGAGTTGTTGCTTCATAACATGAAACTCCTTCTCTGTTCCATTCTCTATATTTGCACGATCTTCATGCCATGTCGTCACCTCATAGCCTGAGTCTCCAAAGTTTCTTTCATCACAAGTGGATATGCTTGAGCTTGCAACTTTGTTCCGCCTTTGTGTTGTCAACAACCTTCCTCTTGCGTTCGTTACATCCGGTGTGCTTCCTTTAGCTGTTGTTCATGGTGTTGCTTGCTATGATGTTGTTGCCGTAATATCTTGATGTCATTGTTTATGAACAACTTGATGTCTTCGTGGTTAGGCAAGTTCATAGACACTTGATCGACTGCATCCCCAAGTGTACTCTAAATGGTGTCTTCAACTCTGCTCTCCTGGAAACCATTGTACCTGTGCTACTGAGAGGCAGATGAACACCTATGATATCTAGATACATGGCAAGCATTATGTTCATCAAAAACCAAAATGAACTTGAGAACTGACTTGAAACATACCTGTGCCACTGATCATGAAGGTCGCGTAATTTTCGCTGGGAGGTCGGGAGATTGACTGCCAAAACTGCACAAGGCTCAATCTAGCCTGTCAAGAGGCTGACTGACTGCTGGAACTGCGTAATGCACAGTCCAACCTGACCTGCTGAGGACTAAAACTGCACAACCCGCAATTTGAGTCAGCAGTGATATGCAACCAGCAAACTGCATTCCGCAATTTCTGGGGCCAGCGGGACACTGCCTCCAAGAATTGCGCAATGTAATCCTAGAGGTTAGTGTCTAGCTAGACTTGCACAATTTCTTGAGGGAAGGTAGAGCCTTCACTTTTGGAAATGCGTAGTGCTATCAGGCAAGTCACGGTCCGGGCCAAGGCAGCCCAATCCGGCTGATGGGCGACTGAAAACATGGGAAGTCTGAATGCATGGTGAGATGAGTGCAAACGAGAGTGAATGATCATTAATGAAAATAGCAAGTGTAGGATTCGAAAAATGGGAAAGCATGCATGTGTGTGAAGCGAGTCGCCGCAATGGCGATCGTCCATGCAAAACAATGTCATGCATGTGACAGTAGTGAGGTGTTAATGAGAACTGAAACGATGCTAGTACAATCTAGTATGTATCAAAATGACAACAAACACTCATTGAAAACAAGAAGACAACATTCATATGAAGCAAAACACAAAATGCACCACAAACGCAGTGCGAGACATGAAAAGCGGGCTTACCCAAAACAATTGAGTTGAATGTGCCGATGACTCCTAGATGCAATGTGGGATGTTGGATCTGCAAGATCAATGTGAGGAATTATCTTTGCAGTGTCCAGTTGATGAGTTTTGATAAGATCGAGGTTGTGACACACATGCAACAAATCTAGGAAAAGCGACTCTTGGTGGGAGGTTTCTGAGATGATCCTTGCATGTAAACTCCAACTGCTAATAATAGATCCCTGAAACAAGGGATGCCTTTGCATGCTACCGTGGGAGGAGCAGCCCAGGCATGCAAATCAATTTTTCTCAATCCCAAAGGGATCCGGTCAACTCAACTGCACATGCAATGGTCTGCTCGGGTGGGAGGAAAAAATGCAGATTTCTGGGAGGGAGTTAGGCTGGATTTCCAGAGGGATTACGCAATTTCTGGGCAGAGCAGATAATTGCTACCCAGATTGCACGATTTCTGGGCTGAGCATCCCTACTGGGAGGAATTGCGCAATTTTCTCAGTGAACAATGATAGGTAGATTTGTGCAATTATGGAGCCCAATAGGTTGCCAGACATAATTGCGCAATTTCTGGAGAGAAGGTTGGTTGCCCTCTAG
This sequence comes from Pinus tabuliformis, assembly GCA_031772625.1. Classification (NCBI taxonomy): domain Eukaryota; kingdom Viridiplantae; phylum Streptophyta; class Pinopsida; order Pinales; family Pinaceae; genus Pinus; species Pinus tabuliformis. The sequence goes on from CM062816.1 coordinate 1,609,544,526, forward strand.
AATTGTGCAATTTCTTAAGGGAGCTACTCAGCCCACAACTATACCAAGTCCGGTGAAATAGCCTTTGAGGGGGATGCAACAAACTTTGATGGACAGGCTATCATTCTGCAAGAAAATCACTGAAGCTTGTGTACTTGACAAGACAAGACATGCTGCTGTGAAAGGTTGGTAGGGAGGCTCCAAAATGAAGCTAAGGAAAAATTTTGGATGGTGGTTGTAGCCGCTACAATAGAATGCATATGATTCATCAAACAATTGATCATGCAAGGAAGGAAGTACTGAATTTATGAAATGAGTGGTCATAGAGTAGTTTGTAAAGGAAAAATATCCAATGTAATATCGATTCCAAGAAACCATCAGAATGATTTCCATTAATCTCAACAAACTATTTTGAAAAAACAGATAAACAAGGGCACAAAGGGATGTCTCTCCCCAAAATTGGTCAATTGCAAAGGAGGGTCATCAATGATAAAAAAACACTAAGATCAGTAGGTGACTACTTCGTTTAGTTTAGGGCATATTGCATTGATTTGGTTATCCCTGAATAGTAAAGATAAAAATCTTGATTTAATACGACATTAGTTAAGATTCATTTTCGAATAGTAGCAAAGAGAAATCATTGCAATTTCATATACCCTAAAAACCCAAATTACATTTTCACTGTGGAGGATTTAGAGAAAGTGTGTACATACTTGGTCTAACTTTAAGGTAACAAGAGTGATGTCTAAGGATGGGCTAAAAGTAAAATCAATGGAGGAATCAGATCCATGGAAGAAGAAAGAATCCCCCATAGAATAAATTGCAAACCCTCTTCACACAATCGTCCAATTGGGTTCCTCTGAGGGTTTCATCAATATTCGGTCACTATATCATGACCATGTAATGACTATGTTTTCCAAGTGATTCATCATACATGTAATTTATTTTTCTTGCCATTTGATGTCAAGGTCGAGTTGAACTTGTGCTAGTTGGGTTAAGCTTGTGCAGACAAAGATATTAATATAATGAAGCTCATTCAATGAACTTGCACAACTGATATCAAAACCCAAACATGAAAGTACGTTGATAAAGCTGAAAATGGAGTGGGTTAATATTGGGCAATCGAAGAGCATAATATAATGAAGCTTTCTCAATGAACTTGCACAACTGATATCATTGAGATCAAAACCCGACATGAAAGCATGCTGATAAAACTGAAAATGGAGTGGTTTACATAGTAAGTTTTATGGATAAAATTATTGATTTCCTACTAGTGGGAATCATAGGGCGGGACATGATGGTGAAAATGAATGAATATTCTATGGAATTACGTGGGATGACATTTGACTAAGAGAAATAAGGGATAATAAGATACGATGTGTAGTACTTACTCAAATCACCTTGTCCATATTCAAACCATCAATATCAAACATTTATGTGAATAAAATTATGAAACATTATGGAGAAACTCACTTTAGAACTTATAGCCAAAGAATTTAAGAGTTATAATAGAGTTCTTAAGAGATCATAATAAAAATAATACATATTAGAGATATCATATACACATGGATCATAGATATCAAGTTAAATGTGGTCGCTAAAGCAACATCTTCCGACACCTAGTGTCCTCGATGGCCAAGGCAAGGTGTAATGAAATCAATTACACATCCATCCATATACCTCAGTTTGAAAATGATTAATGTCACAAGAATCATAGGGGTTGAGATGTCAATCAAAATTTAAAACTATCCTCTAAAAACTCATATAGAAAGTGGGGTAATAGGTCCTATGACATCCAACCTGCAATTTCCAATGGGAAATCCTCAAAAGTATCTTTGAAGAAAGAATGTCCCATTGAGGGGTTCAAGAAGAGGTATGAGGCCGCACCAATTTGATATTTGAAGAAGTTTGAATATTGGTTTGTCAATTTTGGCCCTAAGTAGGCAAGGCAATATGGAAGGAGGTGACCCCCTTAGAAGAGTTCAAAAGGGAAGGCCACATAAGGTCTTATATAAACATCTAAATCCAAGGACCTCCCTCATAAAAAGAGTTAGACATGTATTGAAAGAAAGTAGACAACGACCCATCTAAATCTTGATAATAAAAAAATAGAACATCCCTTGAATCCCATAATAAATGGTCATCTACAAATGAGGTGATCCTCTAACTCAATCTCGTGTATATGGAAAAGCTAGAAGATGTTATTGAGAAGAGGAATGTCATGATGTTTAGTTTCAACTAGATGCTAATGTAAACCCACTTTAAACCCGCCAAGGGGGATATGAAGGGAAACATCTAGTGTTCTTGTCTATATGAGTTAAACAATAAGTCCCCCTCTCATTTGCATGAACTGTTCCTAGTACAAACCCATCTTAAAGTCAAGGCCATGAAAAGATAAAGTCCAAGTACACTGAATTTATTGTCTATAAATAACCTCTTTAACAATTTGACAAACATATAATGATGTAATTTACATTGGAGATGTATGTCACTTGAATTGTGTTACAACTTTAATCGCTCCCCCAAAAAATTGTGCCAATCTCCCTTGTGATGATGCATCAACCCTAATGGAGAATAATCTCAGGATGTAAAAGGAATTTAAACACGGTGTAACTTTAATAGTTCCATACTCACCCCTGTATCACCACTCATGGAAAATGTGAGGCTATTTCAGGCATTGATGTGGATAGTATCATTTTATTTTCTCTTATGTGTAGTATTCTACATTGACACAATTGAGATTTTTAGCAATCAAAATATGTGTATCAAGGGATAACTCCTTGTGCATTAGGGCTGAAGAGGTCGAGTCATTATGAGTGATCTATTCATTGCAAACTCCTTATGTGGGAGAGCACTACAAGCTCCATGTCAACATTAAGTGCGGATATTGTCAGAAATTCTAATTGAGGTTTTGCAGATTATCCAATCGTTCTGCATTCAGTATACATGGTAATAAGGGCATTACCCACAAACACACACCCTTGAGACCAATACCTAGTTGTCTAAGTTTAAAATGGTCCCAATATTCTTAGTTAGAGGTGAAGGGCCTAAGAGGTTAGTTTTTTGGTTTGAGGCATTGTTTTTGGCCTTGGATACTAAGTGGTTAAGGGCTTTAGGAGTTAAGAGTTAAGAGCCAATGAATTGGGGACCAGGGGATTTAGGGTCGAAGGGATTAAGAGTTAGGGGATTTAGGTGTTAGGGGTTAAGGGGTTAGGTTTTAAGGTGTTTAGGGGTTAGGGGTTAAGGTTTAAGGGTCATGGGTTAAGATAATAATGGGTTAGTGCTTAGGGGTTCATGGATTCTAGGTTAGCAGTTAATGGCTTAAGGTTTAATGGGCCAAGGGGTTGATTGGTTATGATTTATGAGTGTATGGGTTAAGGGATTATGGATTGGGGGTTTAGGGGATAGGGATTTTAGTGGTTATGGGTTCATGTATTATGGGTTGTGATAATGGGGCCCCTAATCCCCTTATCACCACTATCGGGGGTTCCCCTTTCAATTTCTCTTGCTTCCTTCCCTCTAGGACCCTTAGCCCCTATGACATTAGGTCCTAAGTCCCCTTCTCATTCACTAATGTTAGTATTATAGATCTTATTAAACCATGCTTGGACATCCCACTTCTTCCCATCCATGACACTCTTGTGTCCCCTAGTCCCGTTCAATACACCACAAAATAATCCTCTTGCCTTTTTGGTCATATCATTCAACTCATCCTAACATTATGAAACCAAAAATTGGCCCCAATTCCCCTACAACTACACCCTTGGGCCACCATGACTAAGGGATTAAATGCAGTAGGGCTAATGAGTTGTGATAAGGGGGCCCATAATCCCCTTATCACAACTATTGGGGGTTCCCCTATCAATTACAGTTGCATCATAAAGAAGATAAATTAAGAGAAAAGGACAAGTGCTAAGTATGCTAAGATGTGTTAGGTGCCAAGGTGTGGTGCCAACACATGGTACGGAGTCTTAGGGCCAAGTGTCAGGGAAGAACAAGGGACAAATAGCTTCAAATGCATGGAAATGAATGAATATGAGTGCGTAATATGGAGTGTTAGTGATGTCCATGTGTGCTAAGGAGGGAGTGACAAGGTATCCTAGGGAGTGCCAAGGCATGCTAGAGTGTTAGGGAAACATGCCAAGATGTGTCAATGCTTGATAAGGAGGGTAGTGAATGCTATGAAAACACAAGGTAGCACTAGGTCAAAATGCATGGAAATGAATGAATAAGAGTGTGTGAGAGGAGTGTCAGCGAGTTCCAGGTGTTCTAAGGAGGGAGTGGCATGGTATGCTAGTCAATGCTAATGCATGCTAGAGTGCCAAAGAAACATGCGTCCAAGATGTGTCAGGTGCTAGGGTGTGCTAATGTGTGCTAGGAAGTGTTAGGGAGTGTCAGGGGAGCACAAGGGAGCATTAGGTCAAATTAATGCATGGAAATGAATGAATGAGAGTTTATGACAGGAACTTTCAATGAGTTCCAGATGTGCTAAGGTAGGAGTGAAAAGGTATGTTAGGCAATGCTAAGGCATGCTAGAGGCCAAGGCAATAGGCCAATTTGTGCCAAGTGCTAGGGCGTGCTAATGTATTACAGGGAGTGTTAGGGAGTTCCAGGGAAACACAATGGAGCACTAGTTTCAAATGCATGGAAATGAATGAATAAGAGTGTGTGAAAGGGAGTGTAACTGAGTTCTAGGTGTGCTAAGGAGGGAGTGACAAGGTATGCGGGGTAGTGCCAAGGAATGATAGAGTGCCATGGTGGCATGCCAAGATGTGTCAGGGGTCAAGGTGTGCCATTGTGTGATAGGGAGTGTTAGGGAGTTCCATGGAAACACGAGGGAGAACTAGTTCAAAATTCATGGAAATAAATAGATAAGAATGTGTGATAAGGAGTGTCAGTAAGTTTCAAGTGTGGTGAGGGAGTGACAAGGTTATATGCTAGGTAGTGCCAAGGCATGCTAGAGTACCAAGCCATGTCAAGGAGTGGTAGGGCGTGTTAGGGAGTGCCAAATAATGCCAAGGAACGCAGGGGGTGTTCACACATGCCACATGGTGCCAAGGGATTGTTAGATGTGCAAGGTGTTATTCTATGTCAAGATGTAAAATATGTTGCTTAGTTGTTTTATGGCCACTCTTGGACATGAGCCTTGACTTCCTAACTAGTAAATTATTAAGTGGGATAAGTTGAAATTGAACATGAGTAGCCTAAGATGAGTTATAGTCAGTTATTAGGTGAATAAGGCATAGTCTAGTTGTAGTAATCATAATTTGGTCAATATGTTGTCGTTGAGGGAGGACTTGGTTGGGTTCCCAAGTCCCAAAAAAAGTAAGGGTAGTTGTGAGGGTATGATAGCTAAGGAGTGCCAGGGCAGGCCAAGAAATGAAAAGGCATGCTAATGCATGCCAGACAGTGTCAATGCATACTGAGAAGTGTTAGGGAGTGCCAGGGATATTGATAAATCTAGGGCACAATAACTAGGTGATTTCTCTTCTTATGATAACTACTTGTGAATTCTTTTTACTTCTTAAGATGAGGATATTCTCTTTACTTAGATTATTATAATGTTCTTCTTCATCACACAACTACCAATGCATAAACAATGACGAGACCAGAGACAAAGAGAATAGGTGATTAGCCAGGGCCAAAACCTCTCCAACATCAGAGGAAAACCCAAACGAATTCTTCTTCTTAAAGATACTTCAATTGACGAATACCAAGACCATGACCTAGACCCTTTACTCAATGACCTCTCCAAGAAGAAGTCACAAGCCTCCTTGATTCAACTTCCTTCTTTTTCCTTGAGTCAGCGATGATCAAGCTTCTTCCTTCTATAACTCGACTATCCTTCAAATTTCAGTTCCCTGGATCAGATCTATAGTTCTTGGCCCTCCTGAAGAAACCCTAGCATGTGTGGTTGACCAACCTTTTAAACCTTGATCTTCTTCACTCGAATGGTATGACCTATTAATATAATTCGACTTGTAACCTCGCTTATCTTCTTCCTTGATTTGACTTCTTAGACAACGACAAGACCTTTGACTTTTTCTACAGTATATAGTTCTTCTTTCCTTTGCACGTGTGGAGGAATTAACCCTAAATCAGACCCATAAACAGACCCATAAACAACACCAAAATCTTCACTCTTCATTTCCTTCTCTTCTCTACTTATCTTCACCCTTCTTATCACAGACTTACTTAACTGGATTTGCTTGTCCACAAATGGAGGCCGATTTTCCCTATATATAGTGTTTCATCCATCAAAAAAGTCGACTTGTGATATAGGTAAGCCAACTTGACATTCTAGAAGCATCGTTAAGCTGACATGAAGAAGAGTTTGTGACAACGTCTTAGAGGGCTAATAAATTTTCTTTTACAATGGATTACATGCCCAAAACGGGTCTTCAATATTTAACATTGGCTCTATGAATTTTATGACTTGATGACCAAACCTAATAGCTCACAATGGGAGTTTTAACTAAAAATAGAATTCCTTGATCATGAAACCCATGGTTCAAGCATTCAAAAATAATTTTATTTTCTTCTTTACATCAATTACATATCACAATTACACAGGTAATTATGAATACCAAACCTAGTTACACTTTTCAACGAGGGCATTACGAAGGGGAGCTTGGTCAAAATGCATGGAAATGTATGAATAAGAGTGTGTGCCAAGGAGTGTCAGTAAATTCTAGGTGTCCCAAGGATGAAGTGTGCGAGGAGAAGTTCATAATAGGACTTGTAGGAGGAAAGCCTATGGTTGTGATAAGGGGATATAAAAAGCAGTTTCAAACAAAGGGAGACTTTGGGTTGGGCACAACACTATTTTTCCAATGCCTTGGTTGGGTTCCCAAGCCGCAAAAAAAGTAAGGTTATCTATGAGGGCATGAAAACTACGAAGTGTCAAGGTGTGCTAGGGAATGTTAGGAATTACTAACACATGCTAGACAATTCCAAGGCATGTTAGGCATGCCAAGACATGCCAAGTGCTAAGGCCCGCCAAGATTTTCCAAGTGTTAGGGTGTGGGGTGAACACATGCTAGGGAATGTTAGGGCCAGGTGTCAAGGAAACACAAGGGAGAACTAGTTTCAAATTGATCGAAATGAACTGCTAATGAGTTCCAGGTGTGCCAAGGAGGGAGTGACAAGATATTCTAGATAGTTCCAAGGCATTCTAGAGTGTTAGGGAAGCATACCAAGGTGTTTCAATGTGTGTTGAGTGTTGGGGAGTGTCGAGGAAACACATGGGAGCACTAGGTCAAAATGCATGGAAATGAATGAACAAGAGTGTGTGATAGGGAGTGTCAGCAAGTTCCAGGTGTGTTAAGGAGGGAGTGACATGGTATGCTAGGTAGCACTAGGTTACTGAACTTGACTCATCAAAATTTTCCCTCTATCTACCCCCTTTTTACTTCAAGGTCTGTAACACTTAGGGTCTTCAATCAGTTGTTCACAACTCCATTTGTGAACAATTCTTTAGTCTACCCATTCTTGCCATACTATTGCTCCAACATGACAAGTCTAGGGCTATGGAGATCACCCTTCTTCTCACTAACTCAATCCTCTACAATACAATGAATTGGGGCTAGTTGGCTAGCCCACTTGACTGCTACTTTAGCCCTTAAAATATTGCACATCCTTAGGCCCAATACACCTACCCTTCTACCAGTCTTGTTGTCCTTCACAAGTATAGGACTTAGGGCTCTTCTTTGATAGTCACCTAACAAACCTCCAATTGTACTAGAACTGCCATCAATTTTCCCAACCATAGTCAATTATTTTACTGATCTAGGGCCCACAACATTTCCCTCATCTATGACTCTTTAAATCTGTCATCTCATAGTGATTCGAGTCCTCTCAAGATCACTATTATTGTGTACCAAATTCTTGAGTATCCAATCTATGAAAAAATATGAACTACTCCTCTTATCATCCTTCTAACAATTTGTAGATAACTAAACTAGGGTCACAAATCATCCACTAACATTCAATTAACTATTTTTTTATAGGATGCTTCAGATCTTTGTCCAAAACTCTATGGAAATTCCACCAAAATCAACTCCTCTTCATGTCAATCCATTCCTCATATGGCACATTTCTTTTGTTACATCTTCTACTCAGATTCCACCCTCCTTTAGATTTTCTATCTCCACACATACTTCTGCAAACCATGTTCCAGATGTTGGAAATACTGAGAGGGGGGCTGAATAAAAATTTCTTTTCAATTTTTATTTTTACTAGTTAGAGCACGTATATTTAGAACACAAAATGAACAATGATAGAATGAATACTTTTATTAATTTATTCTTTACAATAAATCAAGTACAATAATATGTGTAGGGCTCCAACCTTAGATGAATACACTGATCTTCAATCCACCAGGCTCCAACTTGTAATTTCCAAACCACGACTTGGAATTCCAAGGCTCCAACCTTGTCAATTTTGAGGCACCAACCTCAAGGGCTCCAACCCTATATCTGGTTCAGGATCTGACCTGGTTTCTTGAGGAATTTGATCCTCTAGGGCTCCAACCCTATCCTTCAATGCACCAACCTTGTCTTTTCGAGGCTCCAAACTCTTGGGCTTCAACCCTCGGCTTCACTTGTTCAAGATTTATTTGGTTATACTTCAAGGCTCCCAATGTCTTCTTCAATGAGCCCTTTCAATATTTGCTTAGTTTTCACTTTAGTCTCCACATCACATCATCAATGACAACCTTGATCTCTTAGAAGGTGTCACCATTGCTCTTCATCACACCCAAGTGTTGGGAATGGGATCCCCCAAGGACAGTTTTGGGGCTAAAAGCCCATGTTTTGGTTAAATTTTGTAATAGACTTGTAAAGACTTCACATTTTGTGGTCACAGAGCGCGAAGGTGTCATAAATCATAAAGGGTTGTTCACCCTTAGTGTTGTAAAGTAAAGTCGGCTGTAAGAGATCTACCCATGGTCCGTAGACCATGGGATTATATAAAAAGAGCTAAGCTCTAAGTAGTTAGAATCATCAATCATGTAAGAGAGTCGTAGCTTTGAAGTAAGAAGTCTAAGTCTTGGGTCGTAGTGTAGGTAGAGGCTCTGCAGCTAAGTGCGTAGAGGCCTAGGGTAGAAGTCCGCAGTTGAGTGCGCAGACCCCTGCAGCTGTGTGTGCAGGGTGGATAGAGTTTGTAAATGCTTGGAAGATATCAATAAAGAGAAATATTCTACAAATTCTATGTCTTTGTTTTGTTGATGCATCTTGATATGTTATGTATGAATTTCCTTTATTATGCTTATAAGATGCGCGAATGAATGTAATTCCATTGCAAAACTAAATGCAATTAAGGATATTTGTTTACGCGGTGTTAACTATAATTGTTTGATAAAGATAAGAAAGTCACTTAGATTAATTGGGGAACCTGCATGGTACGCTGCTATAACAGTGCGAAAGAACCTAAGCAGGAGGTTAGGGTTGCGCGAAGGTCGATCTTACCCTTTCGCAAAGGTATTGAAGGATGGAATAGAGGGCTCATCTTGCAAAGCCCTAGAGCGAAGAAACCTACGTGAAGGCAGGAATAAGAGGAATAAATCGACATCACGACCATCTCAGGGTGCAGAAAATTGGTTCCAACATCCCCCCATACTACTTCGGGTGAGACTTCGCTCCGCGCTCCACGGGCTGAGGCCTAAAGGGCCAGTAGTGTAGGGATTTGTTTGGCTAACTAACACTGAAACTGGGTTAGTCTCCCTCAAGCCAACAAATGGTTTCGTTGCCAGGACCGGAATCTGCATAAGAGATGTGTCATTTCGTATCACTGGAATCCAAGTAAGTAGGAGATCAGAGACTGGTTGGATAGGAAGATCCACAAGTTCGCGGCATAGGAGAACAGAAACTTGCGACTGACAAAGGAATAGTGGTTGGAAAGATCCCTGTATATAGAGATCCACGAGATATTTTTCTGCTCCTTTCTGGTTGATCTATAAGAGTGGATCGTGAAGCTAGTAGATAGCTAAGGAAGGTGGAAACTTGACGATCCTATTGTTTGGACCCTGGAGCTAGTACAAAAATTGGAAGCATCGGAGGACAAGATCGCCCGCACTGTCGATCATAGGCTTGATCGCGTCATAGGAGGATTTGTGACTAAATTCGTGGGCGACACCTCAGTCAGCTACAACGAGGTGGAGCAGTGCTTTTTCAAAGGACTGCGAGGTAAGTACGTGAAATATTTGAATACCTGGATTAAAATGCTATTGTGAAAAAAATAGGTTATGCAGCTACCTTGATGTTTAGAACTGCGCGAAGTGAAAAAAATTACAGGAACAAAGGAAAAAAGGGTCTTGAATATAGGCCATTGATTTCACCTCCGCAAGGAGATGAGGAAGGGATAGCGCAGGTTTCTCCGCGAAGTGCTATTCAGTTAATAAGACAAGGATTCTCGCGAATATCACCTCCACCCACACCACCTCCAACTTCACCACCATCACCTGTGACTTCACCCGTACCACCTTCACCTCCACCACAGTTCAGTATGGCAAATTTAGTGAAGTTTCCTTTGTTCAAAGGCTTGGGAAATGAGGACCCAGACTAATACTGGTTCGTTGTGAAAGTTGTATGGGAAGCTCAGGGCGTTACAGTTGATCATATAGAGAAGGTGACATTGGTTAGTGTTCTACAAGATTGCGTGCTAACTTGGTATATCAAGTACTCTAATGATAACCTGAATGCTGGAGTGGTAGACATCCAGACAGCACTGAATAAAGAATTCAGTAGGCCTAAATCTGAGGCACAATCAATTTTGGGATTCAAATAAATCTCAATGCAACTAGGCAAGATGCCTTAGGAACTAAATCAGAGGTTGAAGTGTAAAATCTGTGAAGCCAACATGAATTTGACAGATGGATAGCATCGCAAGTGGTTTATGGCTTCGCTACTCCCACACATAAGGGTTGCGTTGTCACAACAGAAGATAATGACTCAGGCAGAGGCCTTAGAGATTGTATGAGACTACATGAAACTCCGATGCAAGATCCAAATGTGGGGGTTCAGGAGATCCATGTGCAGTTGAAGAATTTGTGCCTTGAGATGCAAAGTCTGATGCAGGACAGGATGGTTCGACCAGAGGTGCGCGAGGAGGTATGGTACTTGAAATGCAAGAGCTAGGGGCATGACAAGGACCATTGCCCAGTCTTTGCAAACTATATTGCACGAGGAGGACCGATGCCTTTGAGGCTAGAAGCTCAAGTAGGACCTAGCGTGGGGCCTATATTGTGGTGCACTATATGTCAAGTAGCAGGAAAACATGCCACGGATAACTGTCATTTGCTGCAAAATTTTGTACAGACACCGCAACAGTTGTTCTGCAACTTTTGTAGGTCGATAGGGCATGATGAGTGTAATTGCAGGAGTTATGAATTGATGATGGATAGAACTCCTGCCTATAGGGTTCAGGCAGAAATGTGACCCCCTGACCAGAGCACAGGGATGGTGCGGACAAGGTCAAGGCGGAGGAGGACCTGGCAGAGGTCGAGGACAGTTGATCTACTATAATTGCGGAGGACCAGGACACTATGCCCTAAATTGCACTAACCCAACACGTTCGTTGTGCAAGTATTGCACGTTGTTAGATCATGAAATGGAATACTGTCCTACGCTGATAGCGAGGATACGTGACAAAGGGGCGCTACCACCTCTGCCGACTTAGAACCTACAGATGATGAAGTCTGAGCCATGTGAAGAGGATCCAAATGTAAATATAATGCTTAGAAGTGGAATTGCGATAGGAGATGACAAGGGGAAATAGCCAGAAGACAGTACATGGGTTCGCAAAGCTCCGACGAAGGAGGCTGAGTTTGATTTGGAGCGCGCATGTGAAACCTTCATGGAAGCTAAGAAGAGCTTCACTAATGCCTCCACCTTAGGAAGAAAGGATAATCTTGATCAGGAGATGGACCCTTCTATGCTCACAACCTTCCTGGAGACCTGCATGAAGTTACTGCGCAATAGTAAGGCTGTGAAGGGGTTGCAAGAACTCATCAATAGATGCGTTGGAATTGCTCCGGGTGAGCCACACGTAGTACGAAAGATTGGTAAGCATAAGAGAAGAACGGGACAGGAGATGATACTAATTGCACAGAAAGGAGAGTATGAAATGGATCAGGTTATTTTGGACCTCGGGTCAGATGCGAACGTCTTATCGAAGCAGAATTGGGAACAGATGGGGAGACCTGCGCTGCAATGGTCTTTGATTTAGCTAAGGATGGCCAATTAGCAGAAGATCATCCCCATGGGGTGGCTATAGGGGGTGACTGTGGATATTTAAGGTGTGAGCGCACTGGCTGATTTTGAAGTAATAGAAATAGTGGATGACAGCAACCCCTATCCCGCACTCTTGGGAATTGACTGGGCTACTGATATGAATAGGGTAATCAACCTAAAGAAGTGAAAGATGATATTTGATAATAGATCGCTACGCATAATAGTACCCCTAGATCCTGCTAAAGGATCACGATATACTGAACCAATCCGCGATTATGAGAATAATGACGATTTGGACTGCATCTATAAGATAACAACGCGAGACCAAGATTGAGTGAATCCCAATGTGGATGGATGAATTACATGGGGTCGTGAGAGTTCCTGCACTTCAGACACCGATGAAGAGTTAGAATGCTGACAGAATCGGTTACATGAAGTAACTACGCTGAACTGCAACATGATGACCTAATCGCTATGTTGTGTGTCCTCAAAGGTAAGAAATTTACCTACTTATGATGGCTTGAATGAGGTAGATATATTTTTGGATGCATTTGAAAGGGAGGTACCATAAGAGTAGTGCTTTTGGGCGTTGGACTTGGCACTGCATGCTACGCCCACAAGATGGTGGGTACGCATAAGGGAAGCTTTGATGATTAGCGCGAATGTAGGAGGATGATGAGAACATGATTTGGGAAGCCTAAGATGCGAATAACAGATAAGTATGATGGGCAGGATGATTCACGTGTGCATTTGGCCAAATGTGCCTAGGCTTATAGAGAAAATCCGCAACCTGAATGGGTGCACTTGTTTTGTCATACCCTGGATGTTGTCCCGATGAATTGGTACGTAGAAACAGAGCTCCGCCATGGTATAGGTGAATGGGATATTCTGCATGAGGGCTTTGTAATGACATTCAATTTCGAAGACAGGTTTGATTGTATCGATGAGGCACTACAAAAAGTGAAAGTAGAAATCTTTAGGATACCACGGGATCCTTTGGACCTGATTCAGCGTGAGTGGGCTACTCAGCTAATTCACGGGCTGGAATGCTATAATGCGACCGCTGAAGAAGAAGATGAGGATCCGCAGAAGATTAACATTTCGGAAACAGAAGATCACCATGAGGTTAAAGGACCGTAGATTGAGAACTCTAATATAATTGTGCCATTGAAAACGTTGGTACGGAGGCAGAACCCAAATTCGTGAATATTGGAGACTACTGGGACGATGCGACGGTGGATAAGGTCTTTGAATTTCTCTGTGAATAACAGGATTTATTCCCTACCAATTTTACAGATCTAAAGGGGATAATCGGGGACCTAGGTGTTAGGAAGATCACATTAAAGCCTAACGTGAAGCCGGTTAAGAAAAGAACTTACCGTCTCAATCCGAAATATAAGGAGAAGGTCCACTTAGAGCTATACAAGATGCTCGCAGCATGCATCATTGAGCCTGTGGAAGAATCTAACTGAGTAATCCCAATGGTGGTACAGGAAAAGAAGTAGAAGGATGAAATAAGGATATGCATGGATCTTAGAAAGCTGAATGATGCTTGTGTACATGATCCTTTCCCGACTCCGTTCACTGATGAAGTGTTGGACAATGTAGGTGGCCAAGAAGCATATTCCTTCACTGATGGGTTCTCGGGATACCACCAGATCAAAATTGCGCTGGAGGATAGAAGAAAGACAAACTTCACGACTGAGTGGCGTTGTTATTAGTACACTTTAATGCCATTTGAATTGAAGAATGCACCTGTGATCTTCTCGCGCGTAGTCATTGCTGCGTTCAAGGAATTTATTCATAAGTTCCTGGAGGTATATTTTGATGATTGGACTGTGTTTGGGCTAGTAAAACGCCATGTAGAAAGCTTTCTCCTGATGATGGATACCTGTCGAAGATACTAGATTGCGCTTAATCTAAAGAAGTGTCTGTTTTGTGTTCCTTTTGGGACCCTATTGGGGCATGTGGTTTGCAGATAGGTATTGATGGTAGATCTCTCAAAGATAGTGGTGATACTGAACTTGGAAGCGCCGAAGAGTGTGAAGCAGCTGTGTGCTACCCTGGGACATACGGGATATTACAGAAAGTTTATCAAAGGCTATTCCTAGATCACTGCGCCTATGGAAAAATTGTTGAAGAAGGATGTCACATTCTACTGGAATGAGGAATGTAAGAAGAGCTTGGATATATTGAAAGAAAAGATGGTCACCGCGCTGATTGTAGTCTTCTTGATTGGAAGAAGGAGTTTCATGTACATGTTGACGCGTCATGTATCACACTGGGAGCAGTACTGACATAAGCTAGTGGAGAAGGCTTGGACCATCCTATCGCGTTCGCAAGACAAAGATTATCAAAAGCGGAGAAGAACTATTCCACCACCGAGCACGAAGGGTTAGCTATGGTGTATGCACTCCAGAAGTTTAGCCACTACTTGCTGGGAGGCCATTTAAAGATGTGTACGGATCACTTCGCTCTGAATTACTTGGTCAATAAGCCTGTGTTGGGGGGGAGAATCTTCATGTGGCTCTTATTGTTCCAGGAATATGATTTTGAAGTTATTGTAAAGCCTGGCCGATTGAACGCGAGACCAGACCATCTGTCACGCATCGGAACGGGGGAGGAACCCACTAATTTGGAAGAAGGATTGCCTGACTTGCAGCTATTTGCAGTGCGCATGACGGATGGTCATTTTGAGGATATACTACATTTCCTAATGACAAGTACTACACCAGAAGGATACATTGTCCAGTAGAAGAAGAAATTAGTGGTGCGCGTGGCAGATTTCTTTGTCGTTGCTGGGCATCTGTACAAAATGGGGTCTAATGAGATATTGTGACGGTATGTACCTGAGTTTGAAAGAAGCAGCATCCTCACAGACACTCATGGGGGCGTCACAAGAGGAAATTATGTAGGAAGAGAAACCGCGCAAAAGATTCTACACACAGGGTTGTGGTGGCCAACCCTCCATCAAGACTCAAAAGCGTATTGCAAGGTGTGTGATGTGTGTCAAAGGACTGGCAGGCCATCTCGGAGGGATGAGATGCCTTTGAATCCACTGATGAAGTTGCAACCCTTTGAGAAATGGGAGATAGATTTTGTGGGACCCATTCAACCCTAAGGAAAGACAAGGGTAAGGTACATTATCGCCGCGACGGAGTATTTGACTCGTTGGGCGGAGGCACAACTTGTGAAGGATTGCACAGGCGCAACCGCTACAAAGTTCCTCTTTGAGCATGTATTGACATGATTTGGATGTTCAAAGATCTTGATGAGCGATCGCGGTACACACTTCCTGAATGAGACGATCAGCGCGTTGATGGAGGAATTTTAGGTATATCACCAGAAGAGCAAGCCTTATCACTCGCAAGCTAACGGGATGGTGGAAGCTTTCAATAAGGTACTCGAAAAAACGCTGACCAAGGTTTACAATACTCAGTAAAGTGATTGGGACCTACGCATACATGCAGTACTATGGGCTTATCGAATGACATGCAAGAAGTTGACTAGACAAACCCCCTTTAGGCTTGTCTATGGTGTTGAAGCTGTGATGCCTATGGAATATATTGCACTTAGTCTGCACATAGCGGAGCTCACAGGTATGACAGATCACGGAGCCCTAGAGGAAAGGCTCGCACAACTGGATGAACTTGAGGAAGAGAGATTTCTAGTTGGATTTCACCAACAGGTCCAAAAGTAGCGCGAAAAGGCATGGCATGATTGACATATTAAGCTGCGCACATTTAAGGTAAATGACTTGGTTTTTCTATATGACAGTAAGTTTGATAAATTTCCAGGAAAATTCAAAATGCACTATTTAGGGCCCTATGTCATTAAGGAAATTACCAATAGAGGAGTGGTACAACTGGTCAATTTGAATGGAGAACCCTTCCCAGGAAAGGTGAATGTCAGTCGCATGAAGCCATACACCGGCAGTCCGGCCATGTGACTAAATGAAGGTAGCATAGTATTAGCGCTCCAGGCAGCCTAAAGGAGGCGCAGGACTATAAACTACATTGCCCAGGTTGGGGAGTTGCATGATTGGAGGATGGTGCGAGGCATGGAAGTGTCAGACGGTCTGCGGCAGTGTGGAGGGAGCTGCGCTACCCAGGGAAAAATCACACAGGTCAACCGGAAAGTGAAAGTTAAAGTCACTGTTCATGATTTGACGATAGAAGTGAGGCTAAATGGAGTAGGCGGTCGGCATTTAAGACGAAGTTTATGGCCCAGATCCTTGAAAATATGTTGTCCAGCAAGAAACACTTGGCATTTTGAGAATTGAGTTGTTAAGCTCTCAGGCACACATGAATTGCGAGCACTACGAGCTTGTAATAGCTACTAAAATATTTGAGACTTTGTCGTCGGAAACATAGGAGTTCTTTCATAAAATCATGTCGGCACCCGCAAAAGTTAGAGATACCGAAGAATCAGTGCCGGAAGTTGAGATGGAGGCAGAATTAGCCACTACAGAGGTTGTTGAGGTGCTTGCTGAAGTCCCTAAATCACTGAAAATGCTGAGACCGAAGCCAACCCCAACCAAGGAAACCATGAAGGACAAGAAGGGAAAGCAACCTGCCATACCGGTGTGCACATCGCCAAGGATAAACCCACCAAAACCCACTGCACAAGAGAAAGGCAAGGCCATAAACTTAGAACCAGAGGACGAGGACATTAAAGATAGCCTAAAGGACGATGAGGATGTGGGAGCTAAAGTGCAGGAGGTTGAAGCCCAGGGTGTGGACCCTATTACTCGGTTGCCAGAGTATGTCCCTCCATGCAAGCCTAAGACCAAGGTGCCAAAGGACATCGATGAAAGCAAGACTCCCCTGCAAACCCCTCTGCTACGAGACGAAATTGTTTTCGACGATCTGTGCTTGGCACGAGTGCCGCTGCTGAAACTTCAAGACTAAGACTTGGCGGAACACGAGAAGTTCCCACACCTAGTGACTGAGTAGCTGATGCGCCACATCATTGATACGAAAACGGGAATGGCTACAATGGAACCACGAAGGTGGCTCAAGGGAGTAGAAAAGGTGGGGTTGCTCATCCTACTCTGGGTGCTGTACTACAACCGCACCCTAGTGATAGTTTTGGTCATCAAGCAGTTGCTATGCTTGGTGCATGATGGGTGTTAGTGGCTAAAGGAGCCATTACCCATCATATATAGGTTGATTCACCGAATAAAGCGACTGTCGTACATAGGAGAGAATCCAGCCATGGTCTTTAGCAGAAAGGGTGGCGAGCAGGCTCTTGCAGAATCAATGAAGGAAAAATTTTAACTAGTGAAGAAGTCATGCGGGTACGCCATATCCAGCATCTGCGACCCCCCTGTGAATGTAGCCACGCAGATCCTCGCAGGGAAAGTAATGAGGAAGTGTCACGTCAATGAGGTGTCGGCGCCTATCTTCACGCTCACAACACATTACGATTAAGGAGTCCAGTTCAACTGGTCAGACTACCTTCACAGAGAGTTCCTGGTGAACTGCGTGAGGCACAAGAGCTCAGCAAGATGTTCCACTACGCGTGGCTCTTGTTGTCAATTATGCTAGTAGCATGGGAGCTACCAGAGGAAAGCCAGTTCCCTTCGATCGCACCAGACCTCCCTGAAGCAATGAAGTACGCTTTGTTGTGGGCGACCGAGGATGCGCAGCGAGTCAGGGATAGCAACATATTTTAGATCTTGATGGAGATGAACATCAGGATTGCCATCAATTGCAAACATCGATTGTCGCCTATGGTGTATGCCAACCTGCAGGGCTATGCCGAATTCAAAGCTGACTTCCATCAAGTATCCATCAGGGTGCGGAAAGACCCTGCGCAAAAATGGTACGACTTACCGTATCTGGCCATGGATGACGCCATTGATGTGGTGCTTGATCAATGGCCAGTGGAGTGGCATACTACCACAAACTTGGCGGTGGGTGGAAGCAAGTCCACTATGCAGAAGAAGAAGTGGGAGGCCAATCTTAACATGGAATAGCTGGCCGATAAGAGGAAAAAGGAGGCCACTGATAAGGCCCAGGCGGAGTGCCAGGCCACACATTAGACAGGAAAGCTGACAGGTGGGACAGAGTGGGGCTTTGACAAAGGTGAGAGGTCGCCTTCACCTAAGACAGAAGAGGAGATAGAACAACACGACGCGGACCCTCAGGAGATGTCTGCCCGCATCAAGCGTCCAAGAGAGCTAGAGAAGGGAGGGTCCACGAAGAAATCAAAGGTGAACAAGACTTAGTTGGATCCCATCACATTAACAGAGGGTGATTTACGTGATATCTGTGACATAGTTAGGGATGTCACCGCGAAAGCCCTACAAAAATTCGAACAATAGCAGCAGATCATCCTGGGGCTATCCAGACGGGATTGCAGGAATTCCAGACCCCACGTGTCACAAGTTGGCACGGCTTCTACCAGCTTGGCTATCGACACTTCAGAGGCTTCCGATATGCTGTGCATGAAGGATTCCAATGTGATAGTGCTGTCGAATGGATCATTGACCATAGAGAATGAGGCTGACAGGCCCACTATCAGCACCCTAAAAGGAGTAGGGTTGAACCTGGCAGCGCTCCTGCGCGAAGCACTCCACCTCTTGCAGGATGGAGTAATTGTAGAACTGAGGACCCGAGAGCACTGCGCCCTCCAGGTGATCAACGAACAGTGGATCAACAATGAGTAGATGGCCCTACAGAGAAATGCTTCCATTGCTGCTGAGATCGAGGCAGAAAATTAGATCAAGTGAATTATGCAAGTCATTGAGGAGGCATGCCGAATGGTCCTAGAGTTGGAAATTTCTAAAGAGGAGCCAGTGGAGGTACGCATCCACAAGTTGGCCACAGGGGTGCATGACACTCGGACTGAGATGGCGCATGTGTAGTTGGAGTTGAACCTGCAAATTACAGAGCTACAGTTGAGGGCCCAGCCTTCAACTCCACCAGAAGTGAAGGAACAGTGGGCGACTGTTGTCACAGAAGCAATAGCGGCGGTGGATAGTGCAGTAGTAGACTGCACGGAGTTGTTTGAACAGTCATTTGAGGTCCTGACAAGCTTGCAGGAGGACCCCACTATATAGAGGCTAGAAACGAAAGCGCGTGAGCTACAGTAGTGCTATGATGAGGTTAAGGGCACAAAGCGAACCGTCGCGCTGACACAGAGACTAGCCAAGTTGCAGGAGGCCAAGCAGCTGAAAGAACAAGTGGACACGCACTGCACAAGGAAGTAGTGTTGAAGGCGAGACTAAAGCCCTGGCTAGAGGAAGCTTACACAGTCACTGGGAAATATTGAAAGGCAAGCTCGCGACTCTACAGGAAACGCAACAAGAGCTTCAGGATGACAGTGCAGGAGCAATGACCGAGTAGATAGTGGAAGATGCGAAGTAGGCGGCAGCTCAGTGCACGACCGAAGTTGCGGTCATACAGGTCGAGCTGGAAGGGCTTCACGCAAAGATCTCCGCACCTATCGAGTGACTCAAGGGCGATTCAAAATCTTTGTGTTGGGGGCTTGTTGGGAACGAGATCCCCCAAGGATAGTTTTGGGGCTAAAAGCCCATGTTTTGGTTAAGTTTTGTAATAAACTTGTAAAGACTCCACATTTTGTGGTCGCGGAGCATGAAGGTGTCATAAGTCATAAAGGGTTGTCTGCCCTTAGTGTTGTAAAGTAAAGTCGGTTGTAAGAGATATACCGATGGTCCGAGGACCATGGGATTGTATAAAAAGAGCTAAGCTCTAAGTAGTTAGAATCATCAATCATGTAAGAGAGTCGTAGCTCTGAAGTAAGAAGTCTAAGTCTTGGGTCGTAGCGTAGGTAGAGGCTCTGCCGTTGAGTGCGTAGTGGCCTAGGGTAGAGGTTCGTAGTTGAGTGCGCGGACCCCTGCAGTTGTGTGCGCAAGGTGGATAGAGCTTATAAATGCTTGGAAGATATTAATAAAGAGAAATATTCTTCAAATTCTGTGCCTTTGTTTTGTTGATGCATCTTGATATGTTATATATGATTTTCCTTTATTATGCTTATATGATGTGTGAATGAATGTAATTACATTGGAAAACTTAACGCAATTAAGGATATCTGTTTATGCGGTGTTAACTATAATTGTTTGACAAAGATAAGCAAGTCACTTAGATTAATTGGGGAATCTACACAGTACGCTACCATAGCAATGTGAAATAACTTGAGCAACAAGTTAGGGCTGTGCGAAGGTCGATCTTACCCTTTCGCGAAGGTATTGGAGGACAGAATAGAGGGCTTGTCTTGCAAAGACATAGAGCGAAGCGACCTGTGCGAAGGCAGGAATAAGAGGAATAAACCGACATCACGACCATCTCAGGGTGCGGAAACTTGGTTCCATCATCCCCCCATATTGCTTCGGGTGAGACTTCGGTCTGCACTCTGCGGGCTGACGCCGAAAGGGCCAGTAGTGTAGGTATTTGTTTGGCTAACTAACACTGAACCTAGGTCAGCGCCCCTCAAGCCAACACCAAGAAATTTCTCCAAGTCACCTCATGATGGTTTATGCATCATGGTCTTCAAGGGTGTCTACAAGACTTCTTCAAAGTTCCTTCAATACTCTGCACCAAACCTATTCCAGAAACTTCTCCAAGGATTTCCATGATCTTCAAGGCTCCAAAATAGTATGTTAAGATTCTTCTCCCACACATAAGATCTGTCCACTTCAAGTCTAGTATGCTACTTCAAGATGCTCACAAATTTCTCAAAAATATATTTTGGCAAATGCTTCTTCAAATGATTTACTGTCCACCAAATGCTTCAGTTGTCCAATCTATCAATTGCTTCACTGTAACAGGTTTGAGATGAAGGTCTGAGTTTCACAAATTGTTGTCCTCACACTGAGTTGTAATGGTGACTATTCTGAGGTCTTATTTTCTCCATAGGTCTGAAGCTAATAAAGAGATTGTTTTGGTGTCAGAATATTATCCTCCACTTTAAGATATTTGCGTTTAACCACTGAAGTTCGATGTCTGAGTATAAACATTACAGGCCATAGAGACTTAGCTCTACGAGGTGTGCTTGTAGTTTCCTAAAAAATATCTCATATAGCTCCTCAAGAAAGCTTGAAATTCATTTGTCACAGGCCTTTTACTCTAGAATAGCTAAAAGGTAGACCCCTTCCATTGTTCTACAATCATAGGTGGTTGCCACATTTCGTTATGATTGTCTTCTACAAAAGAAACAACACAGATTTGAGTTCTTCATATAGGAGCAATGCCATAGAAAACAATATTTCTTGAAATTCGATCTCCTTCATAGATTTTTGACAAAGTGTTGACCTCATATTTCCTTTGATTGCCTAAAGAATGAGATTTCACACTTCATATTAGTGAGCTCCTTGTTTCAGGAAGAAAATCCAAATTTTTTTTCCTTGTTCTGCGATTCTTATCTTCTGCATTTTTCAAATTTTCTCATCAAGGTAACGAGTTTGAGTTTGGCATTTATAATAGTTTCAATCTATGACAGAAAACATGTCGTTTAGGCAATGAGGGAGTCAACCTTTGTTGGTGAAGCTGACCATGCACATTTTAATGGCAACCTTGCGCATGACACAAATTCTTTTCGAGTAGTATACGTGTGAGTTTAGGGTTGAATATCCTTAGCCGCATTTGATAAAACCTCAGCTCTTGGAGCATCTAATCCTACCATTTGTCTCGTTTTAAGGAGAGCCCTTGTTTCTCGATTTGATAGCCTTTGAGACCATTTTAAAAATTATGCATGTCATGGAGTAGTTTTATATAATGTATAAATTTGTTATAATGTAAATTTTAATTTAATTATTTTAAGACTTAAATTATTTTAAATTTATTATACAATTTAGGGTTAGGGTTTATCTCTTTAAATTGTTAGGATTAGGGTATCATTAGGAGAGAGATTTTAGGGTTAGGGTTTCATAGTCTAGGATTAGGGTTAATTTGGGAAAGGGTTTGCTCATGTATTTAAGATCTAGCGTTTTCACAACATCTATGGTTAGGTTTTTCTTCTAGGGTAGGTTTCATCAACAAGTAATGCTCATTTAAGCTATGGATTCCATTCATGTATCTTAAGGGCATCATAAGTATTAGGACTTGCATCAATGTGTTAGGGATACATCATAAAAGGTTTTAAGGCATGTATCACAAAAATATTTGCTATCTCCAACAATGCCCTATTGACACCAATGGCAACCTTGAACAACACTAGATCTGTGGTCTATATTGCAAAGATAAACCTCGCTCTAAGGGTCATGACCCCTCTTCTTATACACAGATTTTTCACAGTCTTAAGGGCATACCTTATGGAATCAACATGCTAGGAAATAACCCTAACTAGATCATTATACTTATATTCTAATTACTTTAGAATAGAGCCTATCCACCCATAGAAAAAACAACAACCCTTGCCTCCATAAGAGACTCGACCTAGCTCATATAGATCCATAGATTCTTGGCATTTCTTTTACTGAATCTTTACCTGAAATTCAGATATCTACAACCCTAAAACTACAGTTACCTCAATCAATATTACACATGCGTCTACTTCTGTTCTAGCCCTCAATTCCAGTGTAGGCCCTCCTCCATTTTTGTTGGTCTTTATCACAGACCTTGCAACCTACTAACCACCATAAGATAGGGTCTCAACCCTCTCTGCTATTTCAGAATTTGATGCGGCCTTCACACAAAAACACCACTGAAATCACATGGCAAATTCTCATGAGCCACCTCTCTTAAGCTCGATCTACTAGAAGAGAACCAACAATATGCCATCCTACTTCCTAGCTCGAACCCATTAAGGTATGTGGCATTCTTATGAACCCTCACATGATGATCTTGCTCTTGGTGGATGATCATGGCCTCCCTTTAGAAACCCTTACTCAGCCCTTTAACTCGGCCTACTTTAGGACTAGATCTCTCCTGGACTCCTTGATCAAATGATCTCCTTCTCACTTGATGTTATAGCCTTCATGCTAATGCCTCCTTAAATATATTTTCCTACCTAGGCCTCTTAGGAACCCTCTAGAACTTACGAGTTTTATCCATTTTGACCTTAGGAAATATTAATTTTCCTTTTTAATTTTATTTTAGATCTTAAAACCCATCTTGGGTCCAAAACCCCTTTACTCGGGTTCTTTTCCGATAAATACTTTTGTGGCATAACTCACAAACCCAACTCACTAGCCTTATAGAGTACTTCCATAGCTATAGAATTCAATAGCATAGTCTAGTTGTAGTAATCGTAACTTGTTCAAGCTCTTGTAGTCAAGTGAGGACTTGGTTGGGTTCCCAAGTTGAAAATTAAGTAAGGGTAGTTGTGAGGGAATGATATCTAGGGAGCGTCAGGGCTGAAAAGGCATGCTAACACATATCAGACAATATCAATACATGTTGTGGAGTGTTAGGGAGTGTCGAGGCAACACAAGGGAGAACTAAGTCAAAATGCATGGAAATGAAAAAATAAGTGTGTGTGCCAGGGAGTGTTAGTGAATTCAAGTGTGTCAAGGATGAAGTGTGTCAGGAGAAGTTCATAATAGGATTTTCAAGAGGCAAGCCTATGGTTGCGATAAGGGGCTGGACATAGTAGTTTTCGACAAAGGGAGACTTTGTGCTAGGCACAACACTCTTTTTCCTTTAGCTATTATTTTTATATGATATGTGGCACATTTTGGCCAAATTCTCATGTTTTAAACTATTTAAGACAATTGCATATTGTACATTATTGTTTATAAGTTTTGGGGCACTCGACTTGTGTCGTATTATATCATGTGTTTCTTGTGCATCTTGTGGTTATTGTAAACTCTTAGTTAATGCTCTATTGTTTATATGAACTAGATATACATGTGAAATATTGTTTTTTTTTTACAAGAACGGGTATGGGATTATATTAGAATTTGGCCAAAATGCCTTTCACCAGTTACATTTGATTGGGCATAGCCCTTAAACTTTCTTCCACTAACTGATCAAAGGTCCAAAAACTTGGGAAACCGCAAGATTTACTCGAGACTATCGAGTCTATCTCCATTATTTTCCCTATCTTAAATAGACAAACAAACTGATTCAGTAAAATGCAGAAAAACACGACAATCTTTATGGAATGGAGTCCCAGTTCTCAATTCCGTTTGCCAAGAGACGGCCAGCGGGAAGTGGAACTACCCTGTTGGCTTCCAAATCAGCAACTTTATTATTGTCCCTCAAAACATGGAGGAAGGTTGTATTCCGGAAAGATTTCACCAAGGTTCTGATTCTTGAAATCACTCTTGCCAGTCTAATGTCTACAGGAGAGGAATCCTCCACTAAGACTTTGATAATGGATTGAGAATCTCCTATAATACTGACATCTGAGAGACCAATAGCCTTTGCTTGCTTAAGACCTTGCAGAAGTTCCAAGGCTTCGACTTTCATGCTAGTAGACTGCCCTAATCCCCAAGCGAACTTTGTCACAGTTATGCCCTCTTTATTTTTTATAATTCCTCCTGCCCCAGCCAATCTAGGATTTCCTTTCGCTGCTCCATCAAAGAAAAAAGAGAATCTAGATTGCCTGAGGATCAAATCCGATAGATCATTCTCCTTCCCTCTGAATTGCCACTCTTTTATGACCTTGTGATGCCTTGTTTCGCCAGAGAAATGGAGGTCCATCGAGGCACCCCATTCTAAGTCTTGCTGGCTCAGATTCAAATCCAGCAAATGTTCCCCCAGACTTTCTTTCCAAAGGCATTTTGTTTTGGTGATGATGAACTGTGAATTTAGACTTTCATCTCTGAAAACTCTTCTATTACGCTCAAGCCAGATTTGCTAGCAAGCAAATTTCGGCAAGGAGAGCCATGCAGCTATGAAACTTTAATTTTTTGGGAGCGTTTCTGGGTAGTAATTCCGCCAGTTTGCAAAAAGATCTGATATAGACATAGGTAAAATGAATTCAGATTTCCAGTAGCTCAAAAGGCCATGCCAGATTTCTCTTGAAAATTTGCAGTCCAGGATGATATGTTGGGCATTCTCCTCACTGTCACAGCATAAGTGGCATCGAGAGGGACCATGAAATCCTTTCTTCTTCAATCTATCTGCTGTTAAAATCCCTTTGTGGCATAACAACCAACAAAATGAATCGACCTTAGGCATGGATTTGAAATTCCAGATCCCGTTCCAAACAACAGGATTAGGAGGGACGTTAGGACGATCATGAAGGAATTTATATCCCTGCGCAACCGTGTAAAGTCCTGGGGCGGCTTCCAAACCACAGGAATCCTTCTTACCTACGCGTAGAGGTGCCATACCGTTTAACAAAGAAAGGAGAATATCATGTGCTTGGGACAGATCAGGAGGGACGGGAGGGAGTCTCCAACGCAGCCAATTTCTGCCTTCCCATTGTGAAATGTCCCAAAGAGTAATGCATCCTACGTTGTCCAACCACAAACGCAGCTCATGTAGAGAGCAATGGGATGATAAAGGAGGGTGCATCATAATGTTGTCGTCCCATATCTTAATTTCTTTACCATTTCCTGGAATCCAATACGCTCTGTCTCTGATTAAAGGGGCTGCTTTGTGACAGAGTTTGATCAGCTGCGAGCCTGTGGTCGGTAGTAGGGCATCCAAACATCTCTTCCTCTTTCGCATGAAATATTTTCTCCATAGAGCTCTTTGCGCCCAACCTGGATGTGGTCCAATGATTCTCTAGAAGATCTTGGCTCCCATGGCTATGTTTTGGAGGCTGAGATCTTTGAATTTAAGGCCTCCTTCACTCTGGGGCTTGCAGATTTTCTCCCAACTTACCAAAGGGATTTTCCTGTCATTGTGATTTCCCCCTTTCTAGAAGAACTTGCGAATGAAGGCTTCCATATTTTTTATGATGCCTGAAGGGACTATAATTACAGAGAATTGAAAAATGGGGAGGCTACTGAGAACGGATTTGATGAGGACAATTTCTCCAGCAAAGTTTAACCATGAGAATCCCCAAGCTTGGACTTTGGCCTTAAATTTGTCCAACAGAGGAATCCAATCTCTGCTGTATGCCAATTTGTGGAAGATGGGGAGGCCCAAATAAGTAAAGGAGGACTAGTTGAGGGAGGCAGTAAAGCCCAGAATTCTTGAAATGGCAGAAAGGGTGGAAGTC
The DNA here is from genome assembly GCA_031772625.1 of Pinus tabuliformis. Taxonomy (NCBI): domain Eukaryota; kingdom Viridiplantae; phylum Streptophyta; class Pinopsida; order Pinales; family Pinaceae; genus Pinus; species Pinus tabuliformis. Next base: position 1,609,570,817 of record CM062816.1, read on the forward strand.
AAGATATTCCAGCAAAAAGATTTGCACTTACCATTGTTTAAACTGCTGCCTGTAGCTTCACTATAGTCGTCCAAGACCTCCTTGAAGCTTAAAGAAGATCTGGCAGAGGCAACCCCTAACAAGAGGGTATCATCCGCAAACAGGGGTGTGGTTAACATTTTTAACCCCTATGGCTATATTGAGCCCCAAGATCTCTTGGTCAACCAGTTTCTGATCCAGGTAGAAACTCAGGATAGAAACATGAAGGACGAAGAGGAGCGGAGAGAGGGGGCAACCCTGCCTAAGCCCTCTTGAAGCTTTAGAAAAACCAGCTGCTCTCCCATTCACTAGGGGGGCGATCCAAGGATTAGTAATACAAGCACAGATCCATTTTAAAAAGCCCATTCCAAAGCCAAAATTTTTCAATACTTCCCAAAGAAAGCTAAGTCTGACCCAATCAAAAGCATTAGCCAAATCTAATTTAATTACCATACCTTTCTCTTTGCGAAGCTGGCTCAAGTGAATCACCTCTTGCATGAGGATGAAGTTGTCAGCAAGTTGTCTCCCTTGAACAAATCCACCTTAGTTCTCAGGGATGATGGCTGGAAGAATACCTTTTAGTCTGTTGGAAATAACATTTGTGATTAATTTGTATCCAATATTACAAAGAGAGATGGGGCGGAACCGATTAAATTCTTTAGCACCCTTTTCCTTGGGAATGAGGGCAAGAAAAGCTGAATTGGTGCTGCCCCCAATTTTCTGGAAATTTTTAGATTTCAAAATCATTTTGTAGAGGTCTTTCTCCACAATCTGCCAGCAGGTTTGAAGAAATCTTGTAGTGAAGCCATCTGGGCCTGGGGCTTTGTCAGGCTCCATGTCGTTGAGAGCATCTTTTATTTCTTGTATAGAGATCTTTGCTTCAAGTTGTTGATTCATTGAAGGTGAGATCCTAAGGGGAACCGCCTCCAAAAATTTAGAGTTTGGGTTTGTCACGCCCTCTTCTCTATACAGGTTTTGAAAGTGATTGAAAGCTGCTCTCTTTATGCTATCAAAGTCTTTGTGTGTCGAGTTGCCATCTTTGATTTCTACGATAGAATTGAAGCTCTTTCTGGCTTGAGCTTGTTTGTGGAAGAAGGCAAAATTTATGTCTCCTGCTTTAAGCCATAAACTCCTAGACTTCTATCTCCAATGCTCTTCCTACAAAAGGCAAGATTTATGGAAGATTTGCTGGAGCTCAGCTTCCTTATCTAATACTTCTTTAGTGATTTCTACATCTTCACTTTGGGCATGGTGCTAGGCGAGATTGTCTTGGGCCTGCTTTCTCCCTTTTGCAGGGGAGGGAAGAGATTTGGCCCAAGTTTTAAGAACCGCTTTCAGTATTCTAAGTTTGTCTTCCCAAATGAAGAAAGAAGAACCTTTCACTGGCATATTTCAGCAGTCGTGAACCAAATTCAGAAATTCTGGTTCCTTGACCCAAAGAGGGTTGAATCTGAAGGGGATGGGGCCAAGATCTTTGTGGCCCAACATCTCAAGCAAAATGGGCTTATGATCTGAAACACTGCATGGGAGGATATGAAATTTGAATTCTAAGCCCAGCAAAAGGAAGGAACTCTGCACCAAACATCTATCAAGTCTAGTAGCAATGTGACCAGGACCTATTCTTTTGTTAGACCAAGTGTACTTACCATTTTCTGGGGGGATGTCAAGCAGATCCTAGTCCCGAATGAGGTCTTCCGCCCATTCCCTTGCAGGGTCCCTTATGATTGTGCCTCCTCGCTTTTCCTCCATGCGCAAGGTAAGGTTTAGATCCCCTGCAACAATGATGTTTTCCAATTTTTCTAACTCCGACAAATGTCTGATGGAGTCCCATCACTCCCTTTTCTCCCCTATATTTGTTGGAACATAGACATTGAAAAGATTGACTACCTCCCTCGAGTCCAAAGGCCGGAGCTTCAAAAACAGCCAGTGGATGTTGTGCAACTCGGTGACCAGCCTATACTTGAGAGGGTTCCAGAGGGAGCCCAGACCCCCAGAGACTCGTCGTGCTGAAACTGCATGTCCGCTGCTTCCTTTCCAAAATTTTTTACAGATTTGGAGAAACTCCTTGTCCTACATTTTGGTCTCCTGAATCAGAAGCATGTCTGGGGCTTCTCTTCTTATAAGGCTTCTCGTTGCTTCTTCTTTCACTTTGCTCCCCATTCCTTTGCAGTTCCAGGAGACAATCTTCATCATTTATTTTTATGATGATGGGCTCCCTTGGAGCCCTGCGCTTGGTTTTTGATCATCTTCGGATTTTTGCCAAGGAGTTTCTCCAGAGTGGGTTGACTACCCTGAAGCTTGTCTTTGTAAGTTTCCTGATCTCTCTTTTCTCTAGCAGATTTGCGGCCCCTAGCAGATCTTCTAACTGATGTTTGCGTATCTCCTATTTCTCCATCCTCCTCAGACTCCTCCAAGTCACGTTCCTCCTTGGAGGCTTCTATTTTCTTATCCTTGTTTCTTGCCGTGGCGCTTTCTTCAGGTCTTGATTCTGTTGAAGTCATTTTTTCTAATGGTTTATCTTGCCTATCTTTTTCCTGAGGAGTCTCTTCAGCAGAGCTTAAGACCTCATACCTATTTTCTTGGCTTTTTGGCGGGGGAGCATTCTGGGTGGAGGCAGGCTGGGGGCCATGAACCCCAGATTTATTGTGAGATGTCTTTGGCCTCTTGACCTGGTTCCAGCCCTCTTCCTTTCCTTTCTGTGCTTCCCCTTTGTTCGGGCACCCTCTTGCAAAATGGCCATAGATGTGACATTTACGACATTTGAAAGGGAGTTTCTCATAGTCCAGCACTTGCACATGCGTCCAATTGCCAACCTTTAATTTGATGGCCTCCGGAAGCCCCACCTCTAAGTCTACCTCGACACAGATTCAGGCGGAATCGTATTGATCGTTGTTGTTTGCTCTATCAATGAATTTTCCCAAAGTATTTCCAATGTGCTCGAGGGACTCCCAGTTCCAACAATGCACTGGAAGATTAGGGAGCTGAACCCAGACAGGGACTTTCATTGGGACATCCACGGCCAGTTCGAAGTCAGGGGTCCATTTGTTGACGTAGAGGCCCTGAGGTCCCATGAAATAGGGCCCATTCCTGAAGATCAGGTCTTTGTCCTCCTTTGTGTTGAACTTGAACAAGAAGAAGCCTCTACCCAAAAAATAAGAGATGACTTTGTTTTTTATCAGCGGAACCCAGTTCTTAACAACCCAGTTTTACATCAATTTTGGCGAGGGCCAAAGGCCCGTGAATTGACCCACCAGGGCACGATCTGCTAGGGACAAAGCAACCTGGATCGAGCCCTCAGGAGGGAGGTTTACCTCCGGAACATCGTCGAGCCTTTTGATGAACTTAGCGACTTCAGACTTCTTCTTTTTGGGTAGTGAAGCAAGTAGAGAGGAGAATGTTGCTTCAGCTTCCAGGGATGGAGCTTGCGAGGGACTGATGGGCGAGCCTTGGGCCTCCATGGCAAAGAAGATAAAATCAGCAAAACCGATCTGCACCAAGCAAATATAAGCAAGGAATCTCAAGACCAGGATGAAGAAGAAGAGGATCCAATCAGACCCTGCAGGAAGAATCTCCGAGGGCGCAGATCCAAGCAGTTTTGAAAAGAGATCAAGTGGCTCAGCGAGATCTTGAAGAAGAACAGGAGAAAAAAGAAGGATCCTAGCAGATTCGAGAGACCCAGAGGTCACGAGGGTTAGAGACGAAAACAGTCGAGAGGGCAGAGCCCAGACTCAGGCTGCGCAGAGCAGGTCGTAACAGGAGGCAGCAGCGCTCGGCGCTCCAAAAAGTCCAATCTGTGAAATATTTTTGATGTAAGCTATGTTGCTTATTTGTTTTATGGCCATGGCTAGATGTGATCCTTGTCTTGGTAATTTCTTAAGTGGGACGATTTGATCTTGGACATGAGTGGCCTAAGATGAGTTATAGGTAGTTTTTAGGTGAAAAAGGCAAAATATACTTGTAATAGGTGCAATTGATCAAGTTATTCTGGTTGAAGCAGGCCAATGTCACATGAATTGCAGTAGCTAAGGACTTCATTGGGTTCCCAAGTCGTGAAAAAATGTAAGGCTAGTTGTGCGGGTGTAAGTGTCAAGGCGTGCTAATGAATGCTAACATGTGCCAGATAGTGCAAAGGCATGTCAAATATGCTAAGATATTCCAAGTGCTAAGGCATGCCAAGATGTGCAAGGGTGTTACAATACATGTCAGGGACTATTAAGGAAACAAAAGGGAGAAACAAGTTAAACTACAAGGAAATGAACAAATAAGAGGGTTAATAAGTCATCAATATACCTTTTCCAAGAGGGTCATGCTAGGCACACCAACACTAAGTACCAATAGGTTTCAAGTGCCAAGTGTTAGTTCATTCTAATTGCTAAATACTCCTCTATTAATTCTTATCTACTTTCCAATAGTTGTATCAAATAAATTTAATATTAAACCATGCGAAAGCATACCAAGGAATCTCAACGAATGCTAGACATGATAAGACCTGCCAAGCACCAAAATGTGCCAAGTGCGAATGTGTGTTAGGGAGTGATACACGTGTTATGAAGTGTCAGGGCATGTAGAAGAGTGCTAAGGTGTGTTAGAGAGTGCTAATGCATGCTGAGGAGTGTTAGGGAGTACTATGGAAACACAAGGGAGCACTAGGTAAAAATGCATGGAAGTGAATGAATATGAGGGTGTGTTAAAGAGTGTCAATGAGTGTTAGCTGGCATGCCAAGGAGGGAGTGACAAGGTATGATAAGCACTGGTAAGGCATGCTAGGGAATATCAGGGCATGTTGAGAAGTGCCAGAGTGTGCTAGGGAGTTCTAGTGTGTGTTGACACGTGCCAAAGAGTGCCAAGACATGACAGATGCTAAGGCATGCCAGGATGTGCGGGGTGTTAGGGTATGCCAATATGTGTCAAGAAGTGTCAAGGGAACATAAGGAAGAACCAAGCTAAAATGCAAGGAAATGAACACATAAGAGGGTTAATAAGTTAGGACTTTATATTTTTCAAAAGGGGCATGCTAGGAACATCAATAATAGGTTCCAATACATGCCAAGTTCTAATGTGTTCCAAGTGCTAATGTATTTTAATGCATGACAAAGTGCTCCAGGGCATGCTAGGGACTACAGGGCATGCCAACACATGGTAGGAGAGTGCTATGTTATGCTAGGGCCTACCAACATGTGCTTGGGTGTCCTAGTCATGGCAAGATGTTCTAGGTACAAATATGTTCCAAGACATGTGAGGTGCCAAGGAATGTTAGTGTGTGCCAAAACATGTTAAGATGTGGCAAGAGTGTTGAGAAGTGGTAGGTCTCTCTTATTAATAGTATTGACAGAGCTTGATTATGTATTAAATAATATAGTTACTACACACACTAGTGGAAATTTATCTAAAGGGAATTTGTTAGATAATAAACCTAATAGAGATGAATCATGCATTGACTCATAAGAAAATTATATTCTCATTACTTGAGGGAAATGATACACACTAATTACTTCTTAACAAATTGACTAACTCTAACCACTATGGCCTTGGACACATAATGAAAAATAATCCACAACAATGGTCTTAAATCATTATCTTTTGAAAAAAATATAGTAGCATGCACATCACGTCATCAAAAACTCATTGGAATGATCAATGATGACAAACATTTTTTGACCGTCACCAAAAGTAACCAAAAAGAGCATTGGTGAGGGTCAATAAAATATCGTCACTAGAAGTGTCACCAAAGAGAGAATTAGTGATGGGCCTTTAACAACCCTCACCAAAAGTGTCACTAAAAATGGCTTTGGTGACAAACCTTAAAGGACCATCACTATATGCACTTACAACAACATTTTTTTAAGGACCATCACCATATGTGACATTGGTGACGGACCTTAAAGGTCTGTCATAGGCATGACCCTCAACATTGACCTTTTTTGTTGTAGTTTTTGCGTTGTTTTAATGCAAGAAAGAAGACCCATTTCTTTTGAAATTCGTTCAATCAAAGGAAAGTAATAACACAAAACTATAATTTTATGAGAAGGAAATGTTGGCAATACTACATGCACTAAAGCAATGAATACCTTACCTAATGGGAAGACACTTCAAAGTAAAAACATATCATGATAGTCTTAAATACTTTTTGGAACAAATATTATCTTGAGAAGAGAAAAAAAATGGGTGACAAATGTTTTGGGTTATGAACTTTAAATCATCTACAAAAAAGGGAAGAAAAATGTTGTTGCAGATGCGCTCTCAAGAAAGGATGGGGATGTGGAAGCATTGCTTTGTGTCATTTCTATTATCAAACCTGAGTGGATAGCTGAAGCAAGAGATGAATGGAAGAATCATGAAGAGGTGTGGTCACTTATTCAAAATTTGTAGCAATATCCCAGTATATTTGATACATTAGCTGGAAAAAGGATTCATTATGGTACAAAGATTGCTTATACCTTTGCAAGAATTCCCAACTCAAACACAATATTATTTTGGAATTGCACACCTCTCCCTTAGGAGGGCACTCAATATTTTTAAAAACTTACCATAGGGTCAAGAAGGAATTTTTTTGGGATTTCCCTAAATATGATATTCAAAAGTTTGTAGCAAAATGTTTAGTTTTCCAAAAAAATAAAGTTGAGACAATTAAGACCCCGACTCTGTTACAACCTTTAGCCATTCCAAGTCAGTGTTGGGAGGATTTTATCACAGGTTTACCCAAGTCTGAAGGAAAGAGTGTCATCATGGTGGTAGTTGATAGACTTACCAAGTATGCACACTTTTGTGCATTATCTCATCCTTTTAAAGTCAATACAGTTGCTATTGCATTTATGGAAACAATTCGAAAGATTAATGGAAATCCAAAGATTATAGTAAGTGACAGATATCCCATTTTCACTAGAAATTTTTCGACGAAATTATTTTCTTTTCTTGGTACTCAATTAGCTCATAGCTCATTTTATCATCCTCAATCTGATGGGAAAACTGAGATAGTGAATAAATGTTAGGAAGGATATCTTCGTTTCTTTGTATCTAATAAACAAATACAATGGGTCAAGTGGTTACCTCTAGTTGAATGGTGTTATAACACTTCCTTCCATACTGCATAAAAAATGACCCCATTTATGGAAATTTATGAATATCATCCACTATTCATCACATCATCATTAAGAGAAAATTCTAAGGTTCAAGCCATAGAAGATCACATTGAGCATCAAAAATAAGCTCTCCAACTCTTAAAGGATATCCTCACTATGGTGAAGAATCAAATGAAACAACAAGCATATCAACATCGCAGTGAAAGAATTTTTGATGTAGGTGACTGGGTATTTTTATGGCTACAACCATACGAACAAATGTCTCTCAAGCAAGCTAAGAAGGATAATAAAGTATCACCCAAGCACTACAATCCTTAAAAGGCGTTGCAAAAGATTGGTATTGTGGCATACAAATTGGAGTTTCCTACATCTTCCCGAGTACACCCAGTTTTCCATGTTTCATGCTTAAAGAAGGTTATCGGTGGCAAGCTTACAGTTCAAACAGTATTTCCATAACTTTACGAAGAAGGAAAAGTCATATTTGAGCCTAAAGCAGTCACAGAAATAAGAACATGATAGCTACCGAATTGATCAATTTCATAGTATCTCATTAAGTGGAATAATTTACCCGCTGAATATTCCACATGGGAGGATGAGAATTTTATACAAAAGCATCTAGAACTACTCAAGCATTGAGGAAAACACTTTTTTGAAGGAGAGGGGCATGTTAGGTCCCTATAATACTAGTGTATCCCCCTTACTTTTATTGTTAGTGTATCCCCCTTATTGTTATTATTCTGCCCATGTAGCCCTCATATTGTTATTGTTGTGCCCCATAGATGCCCATTATTGCTATTTTTGTTCCCTAAAATTATTATTGTTATGTAGGCTTTGATTGTATTTTGACCCCTTAAACTCCTATATACAAAGGGTGTCTTGTAATTTGTATCATCCAATAATTGTTCATTTATGTAATGTAAAGGAGTTTTCCCCCTCGAAGAGTATACTTTTTAAGTCATTGATATATCTTTTTTTGAGTTGGTTTCATAACATCGGGTATCTTAGTATCAACTCAAAACCATATTAGGGAGTACATCTCAACCTGGAACCACATTGGGGTTCACATGTCAACCTAGAATCTCATGAGGGAGAAAAACATATTCAACCCCAAGTCGAGCAATAGGTGATATAGGGGAGAACATCTCAACCCATCCTATTTTCCACTGATCTTCCTAACAATGAAACTAAACAGTCATGTGGTAGAACATCTACATCATAATCATCTTGGGTTGTACACCCCTAAGTACTCTCTCAACCCGTTGGCTAGATGGGGAGTGGTATTCCCATCAAACCTAGCTTGTTGTACGATGCCGACTAGGTATACTTTGCATAGACCAAGAAAGGGGACCTAACATCTCCGACCCTATGGCTGACAGATAGGGTAGAAACATTTATGACCCTGTTTTCCATAGATCCCTCAACCCCAAGATCCCTTCATCTCAATTCCTCACCCTGTGAGCTCAGATAGGGGGGAGAATCGGTTCAGTGTTTTTGGTCAGTCCTGCTCTCTGTAGATCATATCATCATGCTCATGTCTGGTATCATCTTAATCATTATGATGCAATAGTTGCAATCTCCTATTTATACAGGACATCAAATTAAATATTATGTTAGAACAAAAATATATATCACAAAAGGATACCTTATTCATCCTCCCTCTCATGGAGGTAGAAACCACAAGCCTAAGCTTGTCTCGTATAGAAGCATCGATTGAAAATATATCGGTCCCAACTATATTTATGTATGTACACATACATACACATAATTACATACACACATACATACACACATACATACATACATACAACTGTTTTCCTACGTTGTCATTGATGTCAATATGGCAATATTCTGGATACTAAAGGATGACATGAAGCCAAGGGGAAGCAGATTAGATTCATGAAGAGACAGGAGCAAGGCCATCAGGATAGCCAAGCCATAAGCAAAGCAGACTTACCTAAGGAGGCAGATCAAAGCATATCATAGGATATCAGAGCAACAGAGGCGTTCATATATGCAAGGAGGTCTTTGAAAGACACTGCCAAGCCAGAGGAGTAGATGGAGATGAGAGGAGCAGACAGAGCCACCAGAGGAGCAGATGGAAATGAGAGGAGCCACATTGGAGCAAGAGGAGCTACAGGAGGAGCCATATATATATATATATATATATATATATATATATATGCCATATATATGCCAAAGAAGAGGAGCATACATCGCAAACAGAGGACACAGACAGCCATCGGAGCAATAGAGGTGTAGACAGAGCATCAGAGGAAGCAAATTACACAATCGGGAGCTATCGGAGGCAAAACCCATCTATGTATGCATTAACAGCTGTCAGAGCAACAATCCAAAGGAAGATCGATCAAAGGAGCATAGAGGAAGTGTGGAGGACACAACAATAGAGCAAACAGAGCCATGGGACGTAGCAAACACAGTTGTCGGAGCCACATATGAAGCTGACACAGCTATCGGGAGCTATCGGGAGCCATATATCCACAGATAACACTATCGGGAGCTATCGGAGGAGTAGAGCTATCACATATGCCAAGAGTAAGGCGCATAAGTGGAGGAGCATATAAACAAAGTTAAAACAACGGAGCAATATATATATAAACAACGGAGCGGGATTATGTATCGGGAGTGGTAAAGGCCCTGCCACATTAAAACCTCCGATTATAATATGCAATTTCGGACTCGATGATCCTATTGTATCGCGCCTATCGTAATGTCGCGTTCGTCGGTATATCGCAAGTCGTAAAGCCTTACCACATGAAAGCACCGATTCCCATAGAACTGTGGACCCGACAGACTTATTATAAATAGTTTAATATAATATCGCATCCGGTATCAGCCATCGGCCATCGGCAATGCTTTAGGCTCGACTTATAGAAGAACCTCCAAAAGTGGCGATTGCGATAATGTATATGGACCTGATGGTCCTATTATATAGCACCCTATTATTATATCGCGTCCGCAGGAGGATCGGCCCATCGGCCATCGGTGATGTCATGGGGTCGATATATAAAAGACCCCCGGAAGCCTCATCTCGCCGATTGCGATTGTAAGACCGGACTTGATGCAACATTGAAAGGTGGCTTAATGTCTTATCGCATCCATCATCCATCGGCCATTGGCGACTGCCGATTGCGATTACAAGGTGGACCCGATACATTATAGACTCAGGTGAATTAAAATTGAAGTCTGCCCTTAGCGCTTCGCTCGTGTTTCTTCTCTGATTCCCTATGTATTTGATATTTGCTGTGCACTGGGTTTTGAGGCAAAAATACATTAAGGAACGGTCCCAATAGTTCAAGAGGCTGAATCATGGCGATTATGATTACGATAGAATGTGGTTGTCCGTTAAATGAAGCGGTCCCTGCGTATGCCTACTATCATGAGAAAATAGGAGCGTTGTTACAGTTTTCTGAATATGTGTCCTCTGCGTATGACTCGATCCTCGTCATTGAATCAACGTGCCCTGTGAGCACGAATAGACAGAGGAAACTGAACGCTGGGAAGCTAAAGAAGCAAGCGAGCATAGAGGAAATGCCAGCGAGCGTTGAGGAAGTCTAAGAGGCAGTGTAAGATGAAACGAATGGACGAAGGCATGGGAATGTATAAAACAGTAAAAACAGAGGACTGTGGAGGCTGTTGGTGTTGCGAAGAACCAGAGTGTGAGGTAGCAGAAGTAGCAGAGATGGTTAAGCGTTGTATGAAGTTGTTGGTGAATGCTGGTGAAGGTTGCTGCAACTGTTGAACAATGTTGAAAAGTTGGAGAAAATAGTAGAACAGAAAGAGGGTCCATCAGATCAAAAAGAGGGCCGAAGGACCAACAGGATAGGAGGAATTCGAAGGGTAGAAGTTGCCAACAGAGAAGCAGTCTTGCTGAAACATTCACAGTGACATTGGAACATATGCTTGAACTGAAAGTAGTTTCTTATGCAGAGTTTTAGTGCAGTTGTAGTGGACTCACTAAAGCAATGTGGAGATATGATCAGAGGTCAGCTATTGGAGACTCTGTGTGAATGGTAGGAAGAGTTGTAAAGACTCCTTCAAGAGAAGACTGGTTGTCATTGATGCTGTAGCTTGGAGATTACAGAGAAACTATAACCAGACAGAACTTAGTAGAGAAGAGTTTTGAGAGTAGAACATTATTATCAAAAGTGCCTTGACAGGATTGGAGTCCTTGGGGTTGGTGCCTCAAAAGCAAGAAGGATATGAGTCCTTGGGGCTGGTGCCTCAAAAGCAAGAAGGATAGGAGTCCTTAGGGCTAGCGCCTCAGAAGTAAGTAGGATTGGAGTCCTTGGGGTTGATGCCTCAGAAGTAGGAAGGATTGAAGTCCTTGGGAGTTTGTGCTCCTAAGTCCAAGATTGGTATCTTGGCGAAATAGAGTTGGTGCTCTGGAGGTTGGAGCCTCACCAAAGTCCAAGTTGGAGCTTGGCAACTGATTGTAACCATCTATATATTGTATCTATTTTATTGCATAGTTTATATTAATAAAAACATTTATTCTTGTTGTTCATCTTGTGTTCTGAATATATATGTTTTAACTGGTAAAACAATAGTGGGAAAAAGAAATACTGATTCACCCCCCCCTCAATATTTCCAACAATTGGTATCACAGCAGTTACCTTCATTCAAAGCTTAACATCTTGAAGGTTGACCCTTAGAACACAAATGGCGAAGTCAAGGAAGAAAGTCTCCAATCCTCCTAAGGATGTGTCTCCCTCTACTACTAAAATAGAAGACAATCAATTTGAGGAGGCTCCAAGGCTCAATGGGAACTTTAATATATGGGAAGCAAGAATGAGGAATTTCTTACAGACTCAAGGCATTGAAATCTGGAAATCAGTGATTGATGATAGCAGGATGGATAGAGAATCCAAGGAGTACAATGCAAAAGCAGTAAAGGCAATCTTGAATGGGCTCCCTAATTCTGTAAAGAACAATCTAGGAAAAGATTCATCAACAAAGGGCATATGGGACAAAATTCATGATCTTCACTCAAAAGGAGCACTAACCATGACCATCAATCAAGAAGGAGAACCTGAACCCATCATAGAAGTTGAAAATGAGAATGATGACATCAAGGCTAAAGCAGACCTAGAAGATGAAGAGAATGAAGAATACTTTGTAGAAGAACTCCTCGCTCAACTTATGATTGCCATGGAAGAGATTAACAATTTGAAAAAGGAAAATGAGGCACTTAAGAAGATAGCTCCAGCTAGTGACCAAGATCAAACAAGAAAGAAAGTTGACCTCATCAAGCTTCAAGTATAAGAAAGTGATGAAGAGTTTGCCAAGCTTAAGAAGGAATTTGATCAAAATAAAAGAAAGCATCATGAAGAAGTCATATCCATGACAAATCAATTGAATAAAGAAAAGAAGCAGGAAGATACCTTGTCAAGTCAACTTGAACAAAGGTACAAGAGCTTGAACAAACTTGAAGAAGAGATTGGTCAGTACAAAATAGAGGTCTCCTCTCTCAAATCTCAACTACAAGAAGCAAGGAAACAAGCACAAGGAGCTGAGAAGGAAATGGAGAGAAGTCAAGCAAAGAATGAAGAAATCTTCAAAATGAAGTCAGATATCATCTCCCTTAAAATAGTAGCAGCTGAAGCTACTCGTAGCAAGGAAGAAACTGAGGAACAATTTGCAAAGAAGAATAGTGAGTGTGAAAGATTGGAAGAAGAGATTGTCTTCCTCAGAACAAAGGTTGAAGGGATGAAAAAAATCTTGAAGAGCTCTCAAGCCTTGGATGACATGCTCAGCTATCACAGATGTCCATCTGATAAATCAGGTCTCGGGTATACAGTTGAACCCTCAAACAAGAATGAAAATGCTTTAAACAAAAGAGAAGTGAAGAAGCCAAAAAGAAATGGTGATGCTCCCAGTTCTAGCAAATGCAAGGAGAAAAATCAAGGCTACAATAGAAGAAAACCAGCTCCAAGAAGAAATGTAGATGATGACAAAGATGCGAGAGGCAATGGTTATCATCAAAGGATCTCAAGGCAGAAAGGCTTCAAAAGTACATCAAGGAAACCTCCATCTCCCGGGTACCAAAGTTTATTTTTTGGTTATTGTTATTCTTGTTCAAACTTTGGTCACATGGCAAAAGACTATAAAGCATATCATAAAGATAGATGTTGTGGTCCGCAACCATCTCATAGAGATAGATGTTATAGTCTCCGACAACCTCCAAGAAACAATTTTTCAGGAAGAAATCATGAATTCTTATTCATGAACAATGTAGAATGCTTCAAGTGTCATAACATTGGTCATATGGCACGTGATTGTAACTTAACATGGGCTCTTACACAAGCTAGAACCATGCAAAAGAAAAAAGTTACACAAGTATGGAGAAGGAAGGAAATACAATCCAAAAGTCCCTTGAGTTCTTCAGCCAACAACATATGTCATTGGCCTGAATTTTAACAATCTAAGCATTAGATGGGAAGACTCTGCCCAAAAGAGATGATGCATACAGTTAGGGGGAGCCTATCATGTCTCAGGAGCACTCCATTGAAGCATATGATCCTGTAACCATTCTTTGGACTGTTGTTAAATTTTGGACACTAATAGAGGCAATCTTCAAACAAACAGATACATCTGGAATGGAGTTTGAAGTAAGAGCAACTAGTAGCATATAAAAAAACTAAAGCATTGCAAGAAGATGCAGATCAACAGAATAAATTTTAAGGATAGTCACAGATTGGATATCTGAATCTGCAGAGATATGTACAAGAACACAAGGAAAAGATGGCTCATAGGAAGGAGAATGTTGTGCAGTCAAGCATAACTTAAGCTAATACAGATCACTTAAGAAATATAGCAACAGTAAGGCACAACCCCTCACATTTTTGTCCAAATGCAATGATGATTGAATACTAGATGGCAGTAACTTAAGGGGAAGCACAAAGACACAAAGGAACTCAAATCTGAAGAAAGATAGCAAGAAAGACAATCTCAGGGGCATTTTCTCTTGATTCGGACTATGAAGGCCTCTCAATGTTACCTGTGGAGACAACAATATGGATTGAAGCATAAAAGCTTGGACTTGGACACTTGGTGTATGGCCGTTTGCAATATGAATGAAAGCATTAAAGTAGAGCATCTTTAAGCATTATTGAAGCCATGATAAAGCAGTTCTGAGACATGAAGAGGGAATAATGTGTTAATTGATGATAAAGAAAAAGAAGAAGAGCACTATGACAGGGGGAGTCACAGACCCATGAAGATCTACCATTCATTAAGAAAAGAAGCAGCTTGATAGGGGGAGTCCCAGAGCACTCCTTTGCCATTGATGTCAAAGGGGGAGAGAAGAAGAATATTTCCATCAATAACAAAGGGGGAGATGGTTGTCCTAGGTTGTCATTGATTTCAATATGGTAATATTCTGGATACTAAAGGATGACATGAAGCCAAGGGGAAGTAGAGCAGATTCATGAAGAGACAGGAGCAAGGCCATTAGGATAGCCAAGCCATAAGAAAAGTGGAGTTACCTAAGGAGGCAAATCAAAGCATATCACAGGATATCATAGCAAAAGAGGCATTCATATATGCAAGGAGGTCTTTGAAAGACACTGCCAAGCCAGAGGAGCAGATGGAGACGAGAGGAGCAGATAGAGCCACTAGAGGAGAAGATGGAAACGAGAGGAGCCACATTGGAGCAAGAGGAGCTAGCCATATATATATATTCCATATATATGCCAAAGAAGAGGAGAATACATGGCAAACAAAGGACGCAGACAGCCATCAGAGCAACAGAGGAGTAGACAGAGCATCAAAGGAAGCAGATTACACAATCGGGAGCTATCAGAGGCAAAACCCATCTATATATGCATTAAAAGCTATCAGAGCAACAATCCAAAGGAAGACCGATCAAAGGAGCATAGAGGAAGAGTGGAGAACACATCGATAGAGAAAACAGAGCCATGGGACGCAACAAACATAGCTGTTGGAGCCACAGAGGAAGCAGACACATCTATTGGGAGCTATCAGGAGCCATATATCCACAGATAACACTATCAGGAGCTATCGGAGGAGTAGAGCTATCACATATGCCAAGAGTAAGGCACATAAGTGGAGGAGCATATAAAAAAAGTTAAAATAGCGGAGCAATATATATATATAAACAACGGAGCGGGATTATGTATCGGGAGTGGTAAAGGCCCTGCCACATTAAAACCTCTGATTACGATATACAATTGCGGACCCGATGATCCTATTATATCGCGCCTATTGTAATGTCGCGTCCGTCGCTATATCACAAGCCGTAAAGCCTTGCCACATGAAAGCGCCGATTGCGATAGAACTGAGGACCCGACGAACTTATTATAAATAGTTTAATATAATATCGTAGCCGGTATCAGCCATTGGTCATCAGCAATTCTTTAGGCTCGACTTATAGAAGAACCTCCAAAAGTGGCGATTGCGATAATGTATACGGACCCGATGGTCCTATTATATAGCACCCTATTATTATATCCGTTCCGCAGGAGGATCGGCCCATCGGCCATCGACGATGTCATGGGGTTGATATATAAAAGACCCCTGGAAGTCTCATCTCGCCGATTGAGATAGTAAGACTGGACTTGATGCAACATTGAAAGGTGACTTAATGTCTTATCGCGTCCATCAGCCATTGGCCATTGGTGACTGCCGATTGCGATTACAAGGCAAACCCGACACATTATAGACTCAGTTGAATTAAAATTGAAGTCTGCCCTTAGCGCTTCGCTCGTGTTTCTTCTCTGATTCCTTGTGTATTTGATATTTTCCGTGCGCTGGGTTTTGAGGCAAAAATACATTAAGGAATGGTCCAGATAGTTCAGGAGGCTGAATCATGGCGATTATGATTTCGATAGAATGTGGCTATCCGTTAAATGAAGCGATCCCTGTGTATGCCTACTATCATGAGAAAACAGGAGCGTTGTTACAGTTTTCCGAATATGTGTCCTCTGCGTATGACTTAGTCTTTGCCATTGAATCAACGTGTCCTGTGAGCACGAATAGACAGAGGAAACCAAATGTAGGAAG
Organism: Pinus tabuliformis; assembly: GCA_031772625.1. Taxonomy (NCBI): domain Eukaryota; kingdom Viridiplantae; phylum Streptophyta; class Pinopsida; order Pinales; family Pinaceae; genus Pinus; species Pinus tabuliformis. Next base: position 1,609,586,956 of record CM062816.1, read on the forward strand.
CTGAAGAAGCAAGCGAGCACAGAGGAAATGACAGCGAGCGTTGAGGAAGTCTAAGAGGCAGTGTAAGCAGAAATGAATGGACGAAGGCATGGGAATGTATAAAACAGTAAACACAGAGGACTATGGAGGCTGTTGGTGTTGCGAAGAACCAGAGTGTGAGGTAGTAGAAGTAGCAGAGATGGTTAAGCATTGTATGAAGTTGTTGGTGAACGCTGGTGAAGGCTGCTGTAGCTGTTGAACACTGTTGAAAAGTTGGAGAAAACAGCAGAACAGAAAGAGGGTCCAGCAGAACAAAAAGAGGGCCGAAGGACCAACAAGACAGGAGGAATTCGAAGGGTAGAAGTTGCCAGCAGAGAAGCAGTCTTGCTGAAACATTCACCATGAAATTAGAACATATGCTTGAACTGAAAGTAGGTTCTTATGCAGAGTTTTAGTGCAGTTGTAGTGGACTCACTAAAGCAGTGTGGAGATATGATCAGAGGTCAGCTATTGGAGACTTTGTGTGAATGGTAGGAAGAGTTGTAAATACTCCTTCAAGAGAAGAGTGGTTGTCATTGATGTTGTAGCTTGGAGACTACAGAGAAACTATAACCAGATAGAACTCAACAGAGAAGAGTTTTGAGAGTAGAACATTATTATCAAAAGTGCCTTGATAGGATTGGAGTCCTTGGGGCTGGTGCCTCAAAAGAAAAAAGGATAGGAGTCCTTGGGGCTGGTGCCTCAAAAGCAATAAGGATAAGAGTCCTTGAGGCTGGTGCCTTAGAAGTAAGTAGGATTGGAGTCCTTGGGGTTGATGCCTCAGAAGTAGGAAGGATTGAAGTCCTTGGGAGTTTGTGCTCCTAAGTCCAAGATTGGTGTCTTGGCGAAATAGAGTTGGTGCTCTGGAGGTTGGAGCCTCACCAAAGTCCAAGTTGGAGCTTGGCAACTGATTGTAACCATCTATATATTGTATCTATTTTACTGCATAGTTTATATTAATAAAAGAATTTATTCTTGCTGTTCATCTTGTGTTCTGAATATATATGTTTTAACTGGTAAAACAATAGTGGAAAAAAGAAATACTGATTCACCCCCCCTCTCACTATTTCCAACAACAACTATATGTATGTATGTACACATACATACATACATACATATGTATGTATGTATAGATTAGATATATATATGGACGGGTGTTCACACGGATCATCAATGCTTCAATCGACTATTGGTTGCAAAGTCATGTTCAACAATAATCAAAATGTCCAAGGATTCACATTTCCACTTTCTTTAATAGCTTCAAAATATATATTTTATTTTCCCAACTTCATAATGTAATTCATAATGCCATGAGTCTTCATTTTGAACCGTTCATCATATATATATATATATATATATATATATATATATATATATATATATATATATATATATATATATATATATAGATGCGGACAGGTGTTCACACGGATCATCAATGCTTCAATCGACTATCGGTTGTAAAGTCAGGTTCAACAATAATCACTGTCCAAGGATTCACACTTCCGCTTTCTTTAATAGCTTCACAATATATATTTTCCCAACTTCATAATGTAATTCATCATGCCATGAGTCTTCATTTCGAGCTTCAGAATCCTTTGATCATTAGAGGCTCATTACCTTTAAGGAATATATCATTAGCATATAAAGAAAAAAATCAAAGTCATAACTCGGACCACCTTTGAAGTAGAGGTTTGGATCAGCACATCTTCCTAGCTTCACCAGATAACTATTAATGCGAACATCCCAGGCTTGGGGAGTTGCTTCATACAATGCTTTCTGCAAACATAACACTTTACCAAACCAATATGCTCAGCCTAACACAAATCAATATTGTGCAATCAAATAAACTAATTCAACTTGTAAATCATTAGATGCCAAACCAAAAATAATATCAAAATCATAAAGGTTTTTTCGATTATTCATGTGACAAACGTTTTTAACCAAATGTCAGGCGGAGCTCACATCTAAATACCAAGTTACAACAACCTTTTAGTGAAAACACAACACCCCCATTTTATTATATCATAATAGACAAGGGGAGCCTTTTTGCATCCATTTAGGCTTTGAGTGTTTATTTCTTCAGCTTAGCCTAGTCATATTTTTCAGTAACGCTTGTTTCATATTCCCTTATGGTTTGCAAATTTAGCCTTATTTTTACTATTTAGACTTTTAAGTTAATTAGAATTTTCAGTTTTCTAAAGTTAATAAACTTGAAATTATTCTTTTGTTTTAATTAGATTAATTAATAAAACATAGCCCCCAACACCAAGATTCACACAGTAACCATATTATAATGTGGTAAGTGGCTTAACCATTTTTAATAAACATATAAATATAAACTCTGAACCATATGACAAATGGATTTAATACAAACAAACGAATATAGGTTTCGGTGATATATATTATAAAGTGGCTGAAGTATTATGGAGGACCCACATACCATGTAACCCTCCTTTGCTCCCTTATATAGGATAATCCCTCATATCGAATTTTTTGTTATGTGTCACCTCTTAAAAGTTATGATATGCCAATGCTCTGATATCCATGCCGCTTTGATTTTTGATATGCCAATCCCTCTAATCTCCGATCTCCGATAATCCAATCCCTTCGATATTCATATTCCTCTGATCTTCGATATCCCAATGCGTCTCTGACCTCTGACTTCTGATATTTTCTAAGCTCCGATATCCAGACCCGATATATGTGTTAACGATGGTCTAATTGAAATATCGTGTATGACTGTATATTGCAACTTTTAAATGATTACAATTGTAAAATCTCCAATATCAAATCCTGATATAATGGATCTGATAAAGCTCTTAAAGGGAGTTGAATATGATATTGCATCCACTCCATATCGGAGCTACCTAATATTGCAAATATTTCGTGTCGTCTCATTTAAAAAGTTCTGATGAGCTTACCTCTAATACCACTCGGCTCTTACCACTTGTCACTTCCATATGGGGTCATTGTTATAAAAATTGAACATCCAATTTTCAATGGTTTTGCGAGAAGTTTGTTGTGTTTAGATTTCGATTCGGTTTTCGGCTAAGTTTAATAATAGAACTAAAAATATCTGATTGGTTGAAACAGGGATGAACCTAGGTTCGATAAGGAGGAAGTATCAACTTGATCTTTGATTCCCAAAGACTCTTTTCCATGTGACACAATGAAATTATAACTGGGAATATTGTTGTAATAGAGACTAAGAAAGGCGATCACCGTGAGCAGCAAATCAACCCTTCAACTAAAGAACAACACTTCATTGCAATGATTTCCCAAATTTTGATTGTATTCAACTAAAACAGTTCGTTTTCAGCGTGTTGAAGAAAACCTTCAGATTCAGTTGTTGAGATATATAACGGGGGCTATTAGCTTTGTAAATCTTGTATAAATACCCCTGAATTCGATGCAAAAAGGGAGGTCACAATCCATTCAAGGGGGATTCTCTGTAATTGTTCGATTTGTTCAATAACACTACTGTTATGTATAGAACGACCGATTATAGAGAAAAAAAAGAGGATTTTTGGCTCTATTCTCATTGCTTAGCACTATTGCAAGCAATGTGATTATGGGTATGAGCTACTCCAAGGTTGCACATTTGTAATGTAAATTTTGACATGGTTTTAATTAATTCTTATTCTTGTGTACTATTATTGGAATGCAGGATTATTGTCTCACTGTTAAAGTTTCATTTTTGGTTTGGATCTGTATTCTAAGCAGTATTATGTTTCTTTGATATTATGAACTATTGTTGTGTCATTGACATTTTGTTGTTAAAAGTTTGTTAGAGCTATCTTTGCAGGGCAAAATGAGATCGAAATCAATCTTAATTCATTGAAGTATTCTTGTGGTGACTGACAACTATTTATTATTCATTTGCAGACTTATTTTGTTTTCACTCGTATTAGTTAATGTGAACTACTTCCTTTCATTAATACAAAATCACATAATGAATTATACCAATCCTTCCACCTGTTTTAGTTAACTTGCTCTTAGATTAGGAGAGGGCTATCCCATTCTAGTTCAAGGTAGGAATTTATGTTTTAGATTATTTTTGCATATACATCTTAGTTTTGCTTTAAGTCCTCTCTTAAAGAGGCAAATAAATTATTTAATTGTGGTTTGATCAACCTTTTTAAATCTATCAAACCTTTGTGTCAATTTACTTGTTTAATTTACATATTTAAAGATCGATATAAAGGAAATGTAACATGATGTAATATAGGTGTAAGTAGATTAACTCTTATTTTAGGTTAGATTAGTTTTAGGTTAGCCTTAGATGAAAGGGTAATTGGACCCATAACCAGTCGAAACCACCATCTTCAACGAAAAAGGAGTTGCTTTAAGTTCACGACCGGGTGGTCTCCCCTAATTTTAGTGAAGGACATTTTTGCTGATCAACATTTTTGGCGCTAGAAGGAGGGCGACCATCTGATTGGTTTCTTTAGAGATCTTGTTTTTAAATTTTTATTTGATTTCAATGGCTCCTCTTAAGAGACCAATTTGGAGTTGCTTTACTGGACTTCCACCAACTTCGACTCCAATTCAGGTAGCCAAACTCTTGTCAAAGAAGAATTTTAATGGTGAGAATGCCTATGCTTATTGTTGGCATGAAAATGACAATAGGGAGGAGACCCTGGGTTTAGGCTCAAGGGGCCAACAAGGCTCCGCTGTAGTGTTATAGACATTTTTGGGCACTGCAACCCCAATCATAAATGTCCATAAACCAAGGGCTCCTAAGTCCCTAAAGGTGTTGTTCCAACCCCTAAAAGAACAAGGTCAACTGATTACAGCATCTCCCAGAAGTTCTCCATGAAAAACTACTCAGAACTGGTCAAAACTGGACCATTTCACCTGCTCCATGGTCAAAGTGCATTGCATCCCACCTGAATACACACAGTAGGTGCGATGCATGTTGAAAATCCCTTCTATGGGGTGCGATGGGCGAGAGTGGACAAATGGCAGGGTCAATTCGCAAGGTGGAGGATCATGGAATCTTCCAGAAACTTCTCCTATGACACTTGCCTCTCTGCATTCACCCAGGGGTGAGTAAGAGATGATCAATCTTCAAGTGGAATCAAGAACTATCAGAGAGAGGACACTAATCAAATCTCAAAAGCTGACTCATTCCCCTTGCAAACATCTATATATGGATCCCTCATCCCAGAGATCCAGAGGCTGGAATTTTGTATCTTGTAAGGAAGTGTTGTTGGTTTCTTGGTGCAATATCATAATGTTGGGTGATCTATGCTTTTCATGAGGTGAAGAAGGGCTTTCTTGCTGAGAGGATGATGCTGGGTCAGAACGATTGGTTGTAATCCTCTTTGCTCTTTCTTGATTATCAATAAAGCTATTCAAGTTTTCCTCCACATTCTTGTATGATTGATGTTCTATGCATTTGTGTGGTCAATATACATCTGGTCCTATATTGTTTATGATAATAGATCTATGTTCTTGGATAGTGTTATGCTGCTTTGATTCTACAGGTGCTCTTTGAAGCTGGGTAGAAGAGGAAGCAAGTGGCGAAGACCTATCAGAAGGGAGAGGAATCGAGCAAGGAACCAAGCGCAAGACAGAGGTTGGTCTCCTTATTCCTCTCTTATCTAGTTCTCATAAAGGAAAATGAAAGTAGTTTTTAGTTTGTTTGTTTCTAAGGTAGCTACCAGCCTTAGTGGGACTAGCAGCTCTGCATAGACACTAGTTTTCCCGATAACATGTAGTCTAGGACAATGTCGACATTTTCACCTTACGCGGAGGGGTAAGGAGTCTCACTTGAGGCGTGCCATGGCCGAAGCTAGATGGGGCCAAAGGGGGTATCAAGGAAGTTGCAATTAGTAGACATCAATAGCTCATAGCCCTCAACCCTCTATAGTATCCAAGCATGTTATTATATTCCTATCATCAAAGGAAACTACTCGGCTAATGATCATTAATTTAAAATTTTCAAATAATGCACAAGAAACACAAAAATACAATATGGATCCCAAATTCATTAACTGGCATATAAAAGAGTACATAACATATTACAAAAGGCTTGAAGCCAGTTCATCAAATACATAAAGAAAATAACCCCAAAGAACACAACTATCGAGCATGGTCATAGATAGGGCAGAGGACAATCATTGCCTTTCTGCAACTAATCTAGCTCTCCAGATCTTGTCCCTACTTATCTATTTCAACACCAACCCTTCCTCATACTATATTTCGCCTTTTATTGTTTTCTCTGCATTCCAACTGCCAGTTCTGCTCAGCTGACTCTTCCCTCAGTTGCCTTCTATTTTCCCATGCTCAGCTACTTCTGTTCACTTCCGCCACCCTAATGCAACTGCCATTTCACTCTTAGTTCTTATCCCCTTCCTTGGTTGTCAGCTCCGCAACCCCAACTGTTGTCCCCACCACTTGTTCTTGGCATTCCTTCCCACAAAAACCAAAAATTGATAACGAAGGCCCCAACAGGCCCTAACCACAATTCTTTGACTCGTCCCCGAGTCAATCTATATTTAGTGTTGTCGGCTCTATTGTTGTTCTTGGTAGTGGCTCTGCCATTATTTCTTGTTGTTGCGTTGATTCCTCTTCCTGTGAGGTTGCTACTTCATCCTCTGGTTGTGATGGTCCTACTTCGTGCAAGGCTGCTTCTGCTACACTTTGGCCTTCTTTTTCAAACTAAGGCCCCAACTCAGGGACTACGAAAATTGTCTCTTGGCAGAAGTAGTTATAGTCATCTAATGCACTCTACCAAGCGCCTATGATGGTCTCAGCCTTCTATAGAAATTCAGCTTCTATTGTGGAATTTGGTTGATTGGGCTAGATGTACTGCAATGTGCTCCATTGTTCTTCTACATCTTCGCATACTTCTCGTAGAGAAATAACATGCCTACGAACCATTGGCCTAAGATCATGAATTTTTTTCTTAGCCTTGGCCAATTCTTCCTTGATTTGTTGTACCCTAGCCTTAAGTGAGGTAATCTCTTCATCAATCTACATTAGCTAGCCTTTGTCCCTGTAGTTCTTGTTGTCATTGAGGTGTTGTTGGAGTTGTTGGTGAAGTGGATACACTAGCTCATTTTTCAGGGCCAAGCTGCTTGGCCAATTGTGGACCTGCTCCATTAGCACATATCTGTCCGCCGAGGCATCAATGAGAGAATCTTTTAGCGCAGCAACAATGTTGATTTTCTGCTCGATCTCCGTGATGTAGCTAGTAGATGGATCAGGCAATGCTGATCTCATAGCATCTAGAATCTTCTTCACCTCCTTGTTGGTAGCCACAAGGTTTGTGCATGTTTCCTGAATGTGGTCACAGTAGTCGACCAGTGCGCACACCAAAAACTCCTCAGGGGCTTTAATGACTGCATCAGACACAGTTGGCCAAAGGGCTTGCAATTTTGAGGTGACCTTCTTGACCTATGATTGTAGCTCTTGATTGATCTATCAAAGCTGATCTCGCTTCACCATAATAGTGACAAGTTTTTTCTTCTACTTCTCGTGCTCGGTAACAAGGTCATTGTGGATCTTTTCAACCCTTTGTGCTGCCTGTTGGATAAACCTGAACAACTATTTAGAGGACCAGTTCTGAAGGTTTTCGGGTTGCATTATGGATGGGTCCCGCAAACTGCTTTGCAAGGGTTCTTTGCTAGCAATAGATTTTTAAGAGTGGCCTTAGGGGGAGGTTGCAGGCTGCATGGTTTCAACAAACTAGGGAATGGGAGGTGTTTTGGAGAATTTGGTATCTACGGATAAATACTAATTCCCTAGATAAGTATTTGTATCTAGAACAATAGTTTAAAGTGTTATAGTCTTTTCCTATAAGAAATAGATAAGATGAGAAGATCTACTTGTAGTTACGCTTTCCTCTTGTCTCCTTTATATCGATCCTGTCGCTCCTTCCTGTACTTAATATGCTTGAGAAGTACCTATAAACACAACAAAAAACAAAGAATTGATCAAAGCACGCGATCTATTGAATATAAGTGAAAGGAATCAGATACAATTCACACATATAAGCATTATGAAACAATACAAACATATGGGAGAAAGGTTCAAACACTTTATTAAATAGAAGAAGGAATTACAATCATTTGTGTCTGATTCAAATCCATTCCTCCAGCTTGGATCCAATCCACATCACATCAAAAGCATGACAAACTTATAGCATTACAGTACTTGCTTCAAAGCCAAATCTCACAGCAACATTATCTCCTTACAATTCAACATAATCCAGCCCCTAATCACTTAGATGAGTGGTCAATTTATAGGAAGATGAAGGAGTTTTTGTCATAAATGGTGGCATTGAATGGCCTTCCATACTTAGAATTAGTTCCATGGAGGAAGGGATGAGAGGATAGGATGCACCTTAACTCATTCCTCATCCATTTTCGAGCTCATAGGAGTTGATAAGTGAGGTAATTCTAGATGACTCCAAAAGATAAGAATATTCCCCAAACCATACGTCAATTTTACTCAATCTCGCCCAACGCAGGTGAAAGGAAGCATAAGTGCTCTACAGTGAACCTTGGAAATGGACTCAACTACTTTGTAGTGCAACCTCACAAGGGCGTACCTGCGCTGGTCCCTCTAGAGGCTATTTCTGGATTTCTTCAAGTCATGAAATTGTTCGGGAAGGAGGCATTCAAAAGGGTGACTTGTTTAGGGCATGTAGCAACTGAAATTAGGGTTTTATGAGCCCTAAAACACTAATCTGGATGATGGGATTGATGTGCCCAAATGGATCTGTAACAGCTTCCCCCTAAAGCATGAAGTCGGAAAAATTCCAATGTCGAATGAAATGGTTTACGATGTGATGAGGAGCTATCTAAGTGGAACGTGACTTGCATCAATTACAATACATATATCATGATCTTTGATTTTTCATGAATGGCTGAGGGAAGGCATACCCATGCTCAACTTATAAACTTTCATTACATGTACATAAACAGTCGTCTACAGATATATACCCATGATCGGAATGACCATCAATGCAAAGCCATTGTACATATGATTTAGTACTCCTAAAATTGCAGCCCGGATGGATGAAACTAGATCTGTGGTCTTCTATCACGTTCAACCATTCACTCAAGTACGAGTCTAACCATGTGAATATGTGATTTGAAGTCGAACATGGGAAGATGCCATCTGATTACCAACCAATGATGTAAGTTGTTAACAGATGTGAGAGAAATCACTAATAATGATAATGATCCTCAAGGTACTGCAGTACATTCTACATGATGAGAATGGATGATTTGATGTCGAACACCATACAAAGTCTTTTAGTTGAAGGCCATTGATGTCAACCTATCGCCAGAAGCGAGAAACCTGCCATTGATGCATGCAAGCCTCAGGGTACTAGAATGGTGTTTCTAAGTCAACTTCTTGGATATTGTGCTGATGTCGAGAAGAAGCGACTCACTGCAGTAGGGCCTTGATGTATCCCACATCAATGACATGAAACGAGTGTAGTGATTTTAAAGATGGAATTTCACTGACGACACAAGGTTCAGGAATGGCGGTCATGAAAATGAAGGTTTATGGTATTGCAAAGGATGAATTTTGACTGATTGACTTCTCTTGAACATATCGGCAACACTAAATGAATTGGTAGCATTGAACCAAAACCAAAGTAATGGATGGTGTGATAGACCATCAAGCAGATAACCCAACCCAAATAGTCTGAATGAATTGGCAGCATTAACCCACAACCAAAAGTGATGGATGGTGTGATAGGCCATAGGTATGATAACCGTCAAGCAGATAACCCAACTCAAGTAGTCACAAAGATGAAGTGAAAGTGTCATGTTCAAGAGCGACCTGCTACCATAAAGTGGTTTACCCAATTTTCCATTTTCCCTAGTCATTACTGACCAGTACCTCTTTATTTTTTATCAAGATTGAGGAAGATAACATATGCTTGTTGTATAATTCCACCGTTCGAGTGAATCCATCGCTATGTGATGTTTTAAAGAGTCTAGCGAAGGTGAAACTCAGTCTTGTCTAGATGGACAAGTTTGTTGCTATTTGATGTTTTAACGAGTGTAACGACAAAGATAACTCAGTCCTTTTCATGTTTATAGAGTTTGAAAAGGGACAAAAAGAAAACTCCACAAGTTCCTTTTCGTAAATTAATCTCTCAAGCCCTAAAAAATGTAAAATAAAACAAGAGAGATGTCGTTTCTAATCCATTAACGAGCTGGAAAGGACAAGCGCTCGGCAATCTTTTCATATTTCGAGAGTCTAAAAAGAGCTTAAAGAGGACTCCACTTTGAGGAACGAGTGGTGCCTAGGGTAGCAACTAATTCTGGTGACGTTGGAACTTCTCAAAACATGTTGATTTATGTGAAGAGGCTGGCTAATAAGACCACTCATTGCAACTGTTCCTCAAAAAGGTTAAAACAACCAAGTGAAAGCGTATGATTGGCCAAAGGGATGGTGGCGATGGGATGAAAACAACCAAGGCTCATATAATGAAAGAGGCTGATAGAATGACAATCACGAGGGTTAAAAATGGAAATGGGTTCATTTTAACACAAGCTTGAACCATAGGGAACTATGCTTGGGTTTAGTTTCATGTTAACACAAGCTTGAAACGAAAAACTATGCTTGGATTCAGTTTCATTTTTACACAAGCTTGAAATGAAGAACTATGCTTGAGATTAGTTTACATGCCCCCAGAATGATGAAAGGGAGAGTCTCCTGTAACCAGATGGAAGTCGTTGTGGTGAAGCATGATGGTTATCCAACACCTTCCTGGCTTCGTCCAGATAGGGGCAAAGGTGAATGGGATGATTCCCTTCACATAAACTACAGGGAAACTTAACTTTATCACTAGGTGCATGCCCCCAAAGCTTCATTGCATTCACCTAAGTAGACTACTTGTGGCTATCAGGTGGATGGAATGAAGGTTCTTTTACGAGATCAAGTGAAAGACTCGACTGGGATTTTACGAGATCTAATCAAAGACTCAACTTGGAACTTTTCTCCAGGGGACCTTGTTTCATTTTTTAATGAGTTGACACAAGATAAAGGGACTCTGCTCATATCCTTGGTTTCATTTTTTAACGAGGTTGACACAAGACAAGGAATTATCCTCATACTCCTTTGTTTCATTTTTTAATGAGGTTGACACAAGACCAGGAACTATCCTCATATCCTTGGTTTCATTTTTTAACGACATTGACACAAGACTAGGAACTATCCTCATATCCTTGGTTTCATTTTTTAACGAGGTTGACACAAGACAAGGAACTATCCTCATGGACCTGTTTCATTTTTTAATGAGGTTGACACAGTAAAAGAACTATCCTCATACTCCTTGGTTTCATTTTTTAACGAGGTTGACACAAGACAAGGAACTCTCCTCGTATCCTTGGTTTCATTTTTTAACGAGGTTGACACAAGACAAGGAACTATCCTCATATCCTTGGTTTCATTTTTTAACAAGGTTGACACAAGACAAGGAACTATCCTCATATTCCTCAATCACGACTCATAAGAGGTCATGAATTCCAAGAGGTTATCATCATATGGGAGAACAATGCTCTGGAAGGAGAGATATGGTTCCAATGCCCCCAGTACATAATGCACAACATCACAAAATTGATCGTCTGTTGATGTAGGCATAGAACGGGTTGCCACATAATTAACCCGTGGTAGGGATGATACCATTGGTACAAAAGGACCATTCAGGGAAGATGGTTGATTGGGATCCATATTTGGACCAGGAAATGAAAGCTGGTCAATGGTGACAATTATGCCTTCATGCGGGAAACACATCACTCGAAAGAGTGTTGAAACAATAACTCTCATGTCATAAACATAGTCACGCCCAAGAAGTAAATTGTAAGCTAAAGAGCCTGGGACTACCATCACATTCAGATAAATGATTTTTCCTGCCAAAGTAATAGGCAACTGAGGAAGGATCCCTAATGGTTCACTGGTTCCTCTGTTAAAAGCCAACAAATTCTAGGTAATAGGCACAAGTGGTGGTGAATCGAGCGCTTGCAAAGCAGTTGAGGAAAGGATATTCACATATGCACCTTCATCTATAATAGTGCCTGATACAATCATATTACAAACCTGTACTATGATCTGGAAAGGCACATAAGAAGGAAGACGGAATCCTGCTAGTTGATTCTAATCAAAGGAAGTGACTAGACTACTTGGAGGGGGTATCGTAAGAATGGGAGAATTATGCCCTTGAGTTACTAGAACGGGAGGATTTTCCTCCTGTCTTGATGGAACAAGAGGATTGCCTCCAAGCTCATTCGAATCTAAAGAAACAAAAAGAACCTAAGTAGTATCGTATTCACTCTCTTCGGGAAAGGTATGATTAACTAACAGTGAAATTGGGTTAACTTTTTCCTCGACCTATTGATTTGGGTCAGGTATAGACTCATAGCATTCAATTTCAGAGAGAGTGGGTTTGACCGATGGTTGATTTGAGTCAGTCAATTTATCAACTAGTGTAGGATTAAGGGAAAGTCTCCTGTAACTAGATGGAAGTCGCTGCGGAGAAGCAGGACGGTTATCCAACACTTTTTTGGCTTCATCCAGATAGGTACAAAGGTGAATGGGGTGATTCCCTTCACATAACCTACAGGGAAACTTAACTTTACCCTTATTTCCATGAACTTTACTACCACTAGTTGATGGTGTGTCACCAGCATGATCTCTAGAAGTTGATGGCACAAGATGATGTGAACGAGAATACCATTCTTCTAAGATCTGAGGAATATCAGGACAATTTCAAAGAATATGGTCTCTCGCACAAAGTTTGCATGGATATCGAACTTTGTGAGGCTTTATGGACAATTTCTCATCAGATGTTGCATTCAAAGCAATGGTTGCTTGGTTGCCCCTCTGCTAAATTTTCTTCTTCATCTTAGCCACCTGGTTACTGGTACCAATACTTTCACCAGACGAAGAGGAAGAAGGGGAGGAAGAAACAATCGAGGAAGAAGGCAAAGGGTCAAATTTAGGACCAATTGGAGGTTGATTTTGTCCAGTTGGAGGTGTACTCAATTGCGGAGAAATCACGACATTTTGAACCAAGGAGGTTGAAAACAACCATACTGGCAAGCCAATGGTAAGTCCCGGTAGGGATAATTTAGCCATATAAGGAGCACCAATATTTTTGAAAGGAGGAAAAGGACTAGGATTCCCATCAAAAGGAATTCCTTGATCAATGGACTCCGAATTTGTCGCCATACATCTCAACCTAAGATCAACTAAGGAGTGAGCGTGGAGGATGTTATCCGCGGTCAAATAATTTTATTTTAATTGAAGTAACATAACAAAACAAAATAGGTATAATCTAGGAAAAAGGTTTACCAAGCAACTGTGAACTGCAAAATACCTCCTGAAAAACCGAGAAGTATGAGCAGGCAATCTCCCCGAATGTTGTGTTTGGTGTATCACAGTGTACAAAGCGGTCGACTCAGTTACCTAAGGATGGATAGTAACCTAGTGTTTTCCTTCCATATATACCCGAAAGTACATGGAGGCCCAATCCGTATTAGCATCGTCTAATGAAAAACCGCATAGTGAGAGCATTTCCATATAATTTACGTACTGTAACACCGCCCTATATACCCAAAGGTACATGGACGAGATGTGATATACTCACGTATGTGGAATGAGGTATCACTCTCGGGATGTATTGTAGACAAGTTAGCGACAACTGCTATGTTTTACGACGCTGGAAAACGTCTCTAGTTTAGAACCAGTAAATGTTTTTCATTAGGTGACAATGCTCCATTGGGTAAATTCAGATAAATTTTAAGTTGATCTTCTTTAGAATTTTCCTTTCAAGGTTCACCACGTGATGTATGTTTGAAATTCCTAAAATGCAACTAATATAATAAGCATTATTTTCATTCAATTGAACAATGAAAACCTTAGCTAGTAGGGATAGAACAATCAGATCTTTGACAAAGAGCAAAGAGCACATCTAATGCAATTTCCCTAGCTATTCCTTTCAAGCATTCACAAACTACAATATGAAAGATGCAAGTTTTTCTTTTTGAATCCCTTAATGTTATGATGAACAAAAAGGAAACTAATGCACATACAATCAATCAATCTTTAACAAGACAAAGACTTTACGACAGATCTGTTTCGATGGAAAAGAAGACTTTTATGACATTTTCTTTCAACCAAAGATTAATACAGTATATTCTAACTTTGAATACGAACTGATAATGACAAATAAAACATTTAAGAAACATTAATAAATCAAGTCAAAGTAGGTCTAGACAAGGAGATAGAAACTTGTTCTCTGAGACATAACATTCATTGATCAATCCGCAAGCAAACAAACAGAGAAAAGTTGGAAAAAACACATTCCAAAGGTGGGAATTTTCCCTAAGGTAGATTAGCGTAGGTCAAAGAGGGCTTAACTGCGGTACAGAGCACTGTCTCTCACTCAAGGGTGCTCTACAGAGCACTGTCCCCTGACCAAGCCTGCACTAATTACTGAGAGGCCACTCAAGAGTCATCTAACCTCACATTTTTACCAAAATTCAATCCAAAAGAGCTGAAATACAGTCAATGAACACAAGTAGGGTCTACAAGAATGTCTTAGGAGGTGGATAAGCTACTAGGAAAGGTGATAGTTCCCCAGTGGAGTTGCCAATTTGTTTTGGAGAATTTGGAATCTACGGATAAATACTAATTCCCTAGATAAGCAGTTGTATCTAGAACAATAGTTTAAAGTGTTTAAGTCTTTTCTTATAAGCAATAGATAAGATGAGAAGATGAGAAGACCTAATTGTATTTTTGCTTTCCTCTCGTCTCCTTTGTATCGATCCTGTCACTCCAAAGAATCGATCAAAGCACACGATCTATTGAATATAAGTGAAAGGAATTAGATACAATTCACACATATAAGCATTATGAAACAATACAAACAGATCGGAGAAATGTTCAAACACTTTATTAAATACAAGAATGAATTACAACCATTGGTGTCTGATTCAAAGCCATTCCTCTAGCTTGGATCCCATCCACATCACATCAAAAGCATGACAAAATTATAGCATTACAATACTTGCTTCAAAGCCAAATCTCATAGCAACATTATCTCCTTACAATTCAACATAATCCAACCCCTGATCACTTAGATGAGTGGTCGATTTATAGGAAGATGAAGGAGGTTTTGTCATAAATGGTGGCATTGAATGGTCTTCCATACTTAGAATTAGTTCCATGGAGGAAGGGATGAGAGGATAGGATGCACCTTAACTCATTCCTCATCCATTTTCGAGCTCATAGGAGTTGATAAGTGAGGGAACCTTCTAGATGACTCCAAAAGATAAGAATATTCCCAAAACCCTATGTGAATTTCGCTCAATCTTGCCCAACGCAGGTGAAAGGAAGCCTAAGTGCTCTACAAAGCACCCTGGCAATGGACTCAACTGCTCTGTAGCGCACCCTCACAAGGGCTTACCTACGCTGGTCACTCTAGAGGCTATTTGTCGATGTCTTCAAGTCATGAAACTGTCTAGGGAGGCATTCAAAAGGGTGACTTGTTTAAGTCATGTAGCAACTGAAATTAGGGTTTGATGAGCCTTAAAACACTGATCTAGATGATGGGATTGATGTGCCCAAATGGATCTGTAACAGGAGTGATAATGATTGGGTTTGGAATAACTAGGAAATTTATCAGAAATGAAGCCTTAAACGGTTCAATCGCGGTGGAGTGTGGTTGTAAGGCGAGTGGCTCCTCACCCAAGAGTGGGCCTATTACACAATATTTTGTCACACCTCCTACACTTCCCTATGTCATACCCTGGAGTGCCCAAAACTTGGCAATTATGCAGTGTATCCATCCTAATATGTAGTCTAGATCCTCCCTGAAGAACTAATGAAAACATGCCTTGAGCCTTCCCTGAAGAAGTAAGCTCAAAACCCTAATTTCAGGGTCAACGCGACTATGGCATTGCCAACCCATGCTAATGGCAGGTTGCAACATACTAGCCTCGTGCTGCCAGCACATTTTTTACTTAGATACTCATGTTGATCCCTAAAAGGCAAGTTTTACCAAAGAGGACAAGAAGCTTCATGATCTAGAGGCTTCTAGAATGATAAGATGGAGGTTGTTCATTGTGGATGTCGTCGAATTCTTCCAATATTTCCCTTTGATCTTATCCCTATGAGCTTCCTCCTTAAGATGAGGACCTTCCCCTATCTTTGGTGAGATCCTAACTCCCTATCCCTTCCGATATATTCATCCTCTTCCATTCCCAAATGGTTGGTCTCTGGTTATTTGCACCCTTATGTTGAGATAGTTCCTACATGTTATTCACTTTGGCTTGGAGAAGGAGTGCTTGGAGAGCTTGAGCTTAGACTTAGACATTCACTCAAGGAGGAAATACTAACATCAAGGCTTAGGTTGTATGCTTCCTCTTCTATTCATTAATATATACAACTGTTGGTTCACTTTCCATAAATTCTTGTGTCAATGCATCATTTATCTTAATTCTCCTTGATCTGTTAAGTGAATTACATTCGATTATGCTTGTTGTACTTGTATGATTTATTGTGTCTTTGGCCTCATGTGCAGGTATTCAAACTTTGTGAGTAGTAGGGTTGAGCCTGAGGAGCAAGTGATTAAGATCTTCAATAAAGGAGTGCATCATAGCATCAAAATGAGGTAGGTCTCCTTCCACTTCTCTCATTTCAATTGTAATTTAGGAAAGTGTCTCGCAGATTGTCAGGTTTGTTGCTAATCCCACTCATTGGGCTAGAGGGATTGTCTATGTCCATAGAGAGGATTTGACTAGACAACATGGCCCAAACCTAGCAATAGGGATATCATGGATGTTTGGACAATAGTTTGGCCTTCACCCCCATTGAGCGACATGGTGGACTGGACAGTCGAATTGATTTCCATTTCTTCGATGGCTATGCAAGTGCCTAGGGGAATGGTGCAGATAAGGTCACAAATGTAGAAGTTGTATGAGGCGATGGATCTCGTGACTCAGGTGAAACAGTAAAGGTGGATTGTGGGGTTTCTTCAATGATTGGGGAGGTTGATGCTAACTGGTGTCCATCGTCAGTGAGGTCAAAAACAGGCATGATAGGCATGATATTTTGCTTCTTGGCAGCTGATGCCTTGGTACTTTTGGGCTACTTGATCTTGTGGGTTGTTGGCTTTGACTAAGAATGACGATCGTGAGGGGGGACAACCATAGCTATGGGAGTATTAATGATTGGATTGAACAAATTAAATCCTTGAAAAGCAACAGACTGGAGAGTCGTACCTGATGAACCCATCAAGATGGAAAGCGTATGCTTAAGGGAAGTCATCTATTGCTCCATTTGCTAGACCATCGGTTGCAAGTCCTGCTCTACCCTCCTCTTCTTGCTACTCCTGGCCACATCTCCTGTTAGAGGTTGTGGATGCGATTGCATGCCCCTGAACAAATTTATATTAGCCATCTTTGATTTCATAGGTGACCCTGGGCCATGATCTGACCTCTGTGTGGAATGCCCCTTATTCTAACATAAGCTTTTGTGGCCTCATTTGAAAATCCTTTGGGTGGACACATTGTGGCCTAAGGTAAGTTTGGTCATGCGTCACCTCAAACTAGATTTCTTATGATTAGTTATCAAGCAATCCCTTGGGGATTCTTTCCACTGCCCTTATGGTCGTGAGAATATTCTTGTACCAGTCACTAAAGGCTGCCTCGTTGATCCCTTTGCTGCTAAGATCCCCAGATGTTCTCCACAGCGTGTATCTAAGCACCAACGGTTGTTCGTCTGTGATTTCCACTAGGTTCCTCCATATTGGCGAGCACCATTTCCACATCACAAGGGTCATGATCAAATACCCAAAAATGAAGTTTGTGCTTCGTTTGTAGCAATCATCGCATGCTTCAAAGAGCTCATTTAGCAAGAATGTGTACCAGTTGAGTGAAGACCCTTTAGAATAGTGTTTTGCAACTGATATGGTGTCCAAAGTACACTCATTCTTGGAGAAATTCCGCTATTTCTGACAATGATTTAGCAGGCGAATTTGATATGGTCTTTGTTGATTAAATCTATCTTAGTGTCGTTACTGCCATGCTTAGTGTTATATTTTCCATAATACTCATTGTCTCCCTCTTTATTAGCTCGCTTCACCTATACTTGGAATGTTGTCGAGAGTGCATTTCCTGTTGCTGATAATCTAGTGAGGTGTTGAATGTCATCCACATGGATTGGATATTCCTTGCCTAACCAGAGTGAACCACCATGCATCATGCACACTAGAAGTTTAATGCATTTCATTGTAGCAAAAGACATTATAAAGACTGGTAGACTTCTCAAATTGATCAATGTCGACCGTTGAAGTCCCCGAAATGGTTCCTTGATCTTCCTTGCCTTGGTTCCATCACCCTCTGTAACTTTTTCTATATATACCTTTCACTTGAGCACTGGAAACTAGAAGCAATCTAAGAGGTCATTGTCGACTAGTGTCACCTTGTCGTATTTCCCATATAATGTTTCCAAAACAGTAATTCGCTCATCTAATTTATCTTCAAGAACTGAGATTATATTCGTTATTTTGTAGTGTCATTGATAAACAATAGATACAAGAGGCTATAGTGAATGCTTGGGCGACATTGCTATGATTCGACTAAGACTCAAACAATTATGTCACCTGAGTTGGAAATTCTGAAACTTCCTGCATAGCCATGCAAATTAAGTATGCCGGCTTTGACATGACATTTCTAGCTCGAATCGCTAACTAATTACTATGAAAACTTTCCCTATTCAGACTCGATCGTGTTAACCTACAGCTGATTGAGCTGTATCTGACTCGGATGATGTATCACAGAAGAAATTACAAAGTGGACCAGATGGGTAATGATGTGACTGTAATGGAAGACATTTATTAGTTAATTCTTTCCACAACGGGAAAAGATTCTACAGAAATTTACTTGACAGGGGTATTATTTCCTAATTATTATGGATAAGACTCTAAGTACAATGGATAAGACTTGTGAAATGTGTGATTGATCTCCCTGACCACAGTCAGTTTCAGCAAGGTAGCATAGGTGCCGCAACTGAACTAACACATGGGATTTATTGTATTGGAAGTAAAGAAATAAACGGACTACCTATTTGACTGACTTATTCCTAATGAATCTAAACCTACCTATGGACCCTTTTAAGAGATCCCATCAATTAGAAAATTGGGTGTTGTCTTGGTGGAAAGGCTTCAGGTTTGCGCCATTCACCCATCCTAGTATCAATATTTTGTCTAGTTGCGCGAGCTTCACCACTCTGGACTCCCTGATCTTTGCAACTATGAACGGACCTAGCCAATTCATCTGCAATTTGCTTGGGAACTTATGGACCTTGATGTCATACAATAAAACTTGCCCTCCAACTGTGAAAGATTTTTTCTTAATGTGCCTATCGTTCCATGCCTTCTGTCTCCTTTTCTCAACAGACTAGTGGAATTCAGATAGAAATCTGGCTTCATCTAATTCCATCAATTCCTCCAAGTGCTCTTGTATCGATGCATCGTCTATCATCTTTGAAGCTTGAGCAATGAAGATGCTCAGTACTAAAAATTCAGTCGGTACCATAGCTCCCCATCCATATACCAACTAGAAAGGTGTTTTCTTGTGTGATCGCTTTACTATTGTTCTGTACGCCCATAGTGTGTCTGGTACATGATCATCCCAATCTTCTCGACTCGCTAAACACATCTTTGTTAGTCTAGTTTCAAGTATCCCATTGAAGGCTTCGATCGTCCCATTAGCTTGAGGGTGGTACGGGCTGCTCTTATGTTGTTGGACTAAGAAATTATATAGGAGTGATGCAACTATTTCATTTATAAAATTAGTTCCTTGGTCACTCGTCAACCTTTTTCGGCACCCAAACCTTGATATGATGTTTTCAAAAATGAACCTCATGATTGTGTCTGTTGTACAGTCTTTTACCAGTGTCACTTCCGCCCATCCTGTGAGATACTTGGTAGCTATGATGATATATCGTGCTTGAGAATGACGCGTCGATAGATTGATTAGACCGATGAAATCAACTGCCCACTTCTCAAAGATTTGTGCTGTGCACACTAGATGTAATGTTGACTCATCATGATGTGATGGTTTTTCAATTCTCTAACATACATCACACCCTTTCAAATATTCTTTGGCATCCTTGTATAGTGTAGGCCACCATAACCATCCTTTCAAAACCTTCCTCATCATTTATTTTACTCCGACATGTCCTCCCTCAAACCCAGAGTGGCACTCCCATAGAACATCTTGTCTTTCATGTTGGAGGAGACATCGCCACAAGACCTGATTGAGTACGAACTTATATAAATGTCCTACAATCAGCTGATAGTCAGCTACTCGCACCACCATATGTATCTTTTGCATCGCGGTATATCCCTCCAGAAATTGCCTTGTGTCCAGGAAAATTTCAATTAACTCAAAGTAATCTGGTATTGCTTCTATGCAGAATAATTCAGCATCTGACAATTGGTCATCCAGGGAGCCCCCACTTTCCCCTGATTCTAGTCTTGAGATGTGATCAGGTCCCACATTCAATGGGCCTGGTTTAATGATGACCTTGAATGTAAACTACTAGAACAACAACAACCACCTGCAAATTCTTCCCTCTAAGACTTGCTTGTTCACCAAGTATTTTAATGTCGAGTGATCTGTGAAGAATATGAATGGGGCTCCAAGTAAATAGTGCCAAAAATTTTGCAAGGAGTACACCATGGATAATGCTTCTCTCCTAGTCATGGTGTAGTTCTTTCTGTAGTCAACAACTTCCTCCTTGAAAAGTAAATCAGATGATCCAAGTTCCCTTCTCCTAGTTTCACCAACACTGCCCTTAGAGAAATTCCCAATGCATCGATATGTACATGGAATTGCTTATTCTAGTCCAGGTATACTAAGATGGGAGCACTTACCATCTTTTCCTTCAGGATGTTTAATGTCGCTTGACAAGTCTCTGTCCATTTGAATGCTTTTGTCTTCTTGAGCATCTTCTCCATGGGAGCAGTGATGGATGCATAGTTGCAAATGAATCGGCGATAATACCCTATGTGACACAATACCGATCACAGCTGATTCATATTGGCCGATGGGCCCATGTTGACAATTTCCGCAACTTTTGTAGGGTCCACACAAACACCCTCTTTGCAAACAATGTGGCATAGCAACATACCAATTGGAACTACAAAGATACACTTCTTTAGGTTCAGAGAGATATGTAACTATCTGCACCAATAAAAAATCACTCTGAGTAAGATGGCATGCTTCTTCAATAGTGTACCTCCAAGAATCGGTGAATGTAATCTCTAAATGTGACGATAACAATTTGGGAGAAAACGACAAGTGCATTCTTTACGTCAAATGGCATGACGTGGTATGCATACTAGCCCCATTCCATGGTGAACGTTGTTTTCTTCTTGTCCTCCTCTGTTATTCGAACCTGATGGTACCCTGAGAACCCATCTGTGAAGGAGTAGGCTTCATCCCCCATAACTTTATCCAAGACCTCATCACTGGAAGGTGTGGGGAATGGGTCATGTACACAAGCGTTGTTGAGGCTGTGGTAGTCTACATAGACCCTTATCTTTGCGGCATCCTTTTTTTTCTAGAACACTATTGTGCTGATCCATTCTGCTTCATCTACCAGAAAGATGAGTCATGCTTCCAACATCTTACATATCTCCTTCTTGACCTTTTCTTTTACTCTCGAATTCAGCCTATACGGTCTATGATTCACAGGCTTGGCATCAGGCTTTAGCACAATCTTCATTTACCCAATGTCTCCTTTGATTCCTTTTAATTCCACAAATGAAGTTGTGAATAAGTCCTCATACTCCCGAAGCAGATCAAAAATTTCCTTAGTCGTGTGCTCATCACAGTAGTCTTGATTGATGCAATCTTAGGTTTGTCCTCCATTCCAATGTTGTGCTTCCTGAGTTTTATTGGGAGCAAGTGAGGGGAATTTGTTTTTGGTACTTCTCGAATATCCCTTTCTCCTTTAGTCTCTTGAAATTTCAGGTGCCTCAATCCCTCTAGATCGTCCTCCTCTAGATTTGAGCTCACCTTCCCACAAGCCATAGACTTTGGGTACCCTGATTCGTAAAAGCATTGAAGGAAATTTTCATTAATGCACCCTTCCCACAACTATCCTGATGTGAAAATGATTCTTTTGATGGCATATAGAGCCTCGGTTAGCCATCTGTCATTATCCTTGAAGGAGAAACTGCTACTGAAATGTTCAGCCAATGTGTCCTAGTCCCCGGTTTGTCTTCAAGTTTCTTCCTGTATGTACCACACCTGAGGGACTGTACCGAGGGTGTGTATAAACATGTGTACCCATAGTTCCTTCGGGATCCGTTCCCTGTTCCATCTGTTTGTGCATCTCTCCACGTGTTTTCGGAGATCAGAGTGCCTAAGGTATTTTACACTCTCTCATGGTCAGTCCCCTCCTTTCTTGAACCTTTCTCTCAGGGCTCACTTAATCTTATCCCAGTCACGAAGGGTGTTGTGGTGAGATCACCACCAACATCCTAGGGTTTCTTGCAGTGCAATGTCTAGCAACGGTACCTTGTGGCTTTCCCTTATGGTTCTATCAACCTTATTTATAAATATGTCTACCAAATCTATGCCATGGAAAGTGGGATAACCACTTACCTCTGTTCTAATCTAATTTATGTGGGATATCGTAGGGTAGCATCTGATATTGATTTCGTATCCTCCTTGCTACCAAGCATACCATGCAGCCTCAAAGCCAAGCTTTGAGCTTTGTATACTCCAACTAACTGATCCCTCCAACGTGGGATTGATGTAATCCTCCCTCCTTCGTTTTGTTAATCGGTAGAACTAGTCTAGCATTCCAAGTTCATCTCAGTCATATACCAGTTCCGTGAATCTTGGCCCCTGGTATGGATCCAGTGATTGTATCACCTGCATCCCCTCCACCTCGAAGATCATTAACTCCTTCTTGAGACCAATGACAACATAATTCTCATAAGCCCAGTCAATGTCGAGAAGTGTTGGGTACAGATCTTTATCACCCATAATATCTATCACCTTGAAATATGCATGTGTCTTCACCCCTGATACATCTACTTCCACCTCTTCCAACCTTCGGATGGTTAGAATGTAGTATTCATTAGTCGTCCGCAATTGGATTGGTGGGTACTTCAATTGTGTCTTCCCCAGTTCTTCCCATGTTTTCCTAGGTAGAATGTTAATGTCCAAACTCAGGCCTAACATTGTATCCTTGATCTGGAATCCTGCCACTTGTGCGTTAATTCTGAATTCCTTGCATGTTCTCTTCTTATTTCTTCGGACTCTTCTTGTGTGCTTCTCCGTCATATTTGTCGAGATTCCTTATTCCCCAATTTCTCCTTCCAGAAGAACTTCTTTTAGACTCCTGCGTAGCTCTTCTAACATCTGATAATTGTTGACAATTTGCAAGAATAGTCTAAACAATTCCTCAATCAGGTGGGAAACACTGGGTTTTTCCACGTCTGGCACCCTGTCCTTATGGGATTCTACCAAGTTTTCGAACAACTTTGTTGCCTCCTCATACTATTCCTTCGGATGTCCAGGGTCGTATGATCGTTTTGGGAAGCTAATCGAACAATCAGGGGTTGGTCCGGCGCATCCTGGTTAGCCCCCGTCTTCTTTCCGCCCTTAGTGACTATGTTTATGTTGGACAATGGAATTATTTCAGTAGCCCTCGGTTCTACATTGATCAAGTTAGTTCCCCATTTCCTGGTTCGCTCTTCCCATCTCACAATCAAATCAGGGCAATCCTCTGTTGCTTGTGCATTAACCCGACATTGAGAGAACCAAGGTCTTCTTGTATGAGAACATTCCCTGGCGACATGTCCTTCTTGGTCACATTTGTAGCATTGCACAAGTCCCATGCCCCCTGCTCTTCCTCCTCTCATTCATCCTCCTACTCTTCACCCTCCATGAGTAGTCTCATTGATCCTTAAGGTCAACTGGTCTAGCCACTCTCCTAGTGCATCCAATGCTTGACACTAGTCTGTGTGGTGAGTCGTGGACGCATAGAACTCATAGTAATTATTTTTTGGTATGGTTGAGTACTTCTGCAATATCGGACATAGCCATGGTGGGTGTCCATAACTCCTACAAACCTCATAGTACTCAGGTTGGTTTCAGCCTAGGAATGCCACTTGAGACCCTTCCGTCGTGACTCTTGTTGTAGGCGGAGCCCCCTATTGTCCGATAGGCCTTGAAGTAGTACTCATGCCTCTCAATCTCGGGCACTCAGTTGCGATGTGACCTTCATCCAAACAATGGGTGCACCACACATTAGGTCTCGCTAGGCAGGTTGGCTGTAAGTCTTTCAATTTCTCCGTTAGGCTGGTTATCTAGTGTTGGAGGCCCATGATAGATGGATCTTGTGACCCTGTCCCCCCCCGCGGGAACTCATGTGGATATATTGCCATAGCCTCTATGTGATTTTCTTTCTCCAGAGTATCCTATATGGTCTTAATCTTTTGATTTGTTAAGGGAATCCAGGTAAGGGGTAGGAGTGCCTTAATAAACCAATCCCTCTAGTGATTTGGGTCTATGGTGTAACTCAACTTGTTGTTCGCATCCTTGAACCTCTGCATCAACCCCTAAGCAGCTTCCCCTTCCCGTTGTTTTATCTCCCATAACTCTGAAAACCCTTGCTGATTTATTTGGGGAAGCTTGAATTATTGCACGAAGATCTTCTTGATGTCATCTAAGGTCGGATTATGGTTTAACTCTGCCCATTTGATAAACCATCTCAGGGATCTCTCCCTAAGGGTGGTCTGAAATTCGATCAACTTCACATTATCGGGTGTCTGGTGAGCTCTCCATATGGCTTCGTATAGGTACCAATGTTGCTCCACATCCTCATTCCCTTGACCAGAGAACTCCGGGTATTTGGTAAAGGATCCTGCCATTATGGCTTGAGCGTGTGCTAGAAGCACAAAGCCTTGGGTTCTAGGCTGTTGAGATCCTTGTAATCCTAGATTACTAATATCGTTATTCCCACTACTATTAGAGGTACCAAAATCTGTCTTATATCTAACATGCACACTATGTATCTGTATCGCTTTAAGAAACTTAGCAAAAAATTTACCAGGATTGTTGTAAAGTACCAGTGGAATTTTGGGGTGAACACTACCTGAGCTTCGAGGGTTGGATGCTTGATTTCATCTGGCGCATTGTCCTCCACAAACAACTGTCTCATAACCTCACACATCTCATCTTCCATATCTTCCTCAAGATTACTGTGACCATTTCCATTAGGAACCTTCCCCACAACTGGGGAGGGAGGGCTCCTATCACCTTTTTGGCTTCCAGCTAGCCTATCTATCTCTATTCCTTTCTCTGAGTTCTCCACCATTTCATATCTTCCTTTTGGACCCTTCGAAACCGCTACTTCTTGGTGTGGTCCCTCCGCCTGCACTTTCATTGCCTGCATGGCCCTTTCTTGTCACTTCTCTGCTATCATCACTCTCCTCTACATTTTTACTTCCCTAGCCCTCCACAAATCTTCTACATCCATCCTTTCGGCGACATCACAGTCCCCCATTCAATAGAATTTCCCCCTTTTGATCCTTCCCCCAACATTGGGGTTTACGTTGCCATGCTCAACCCTTATAAAGAAATTAAGCCTTCTTCCACCATCAAAATTTTAATCCTAAGAGGTACTTCCTTCAACAATTTTCCTCTTAGCCCAGATCTGAATACAACATCAGCCTTCGAGAAGGATTGATATCTTTCTGCCATGAACTCTATCATGTATCCCTCCATAGTAGTTTTTACCAAAAAATCTACTGCTCTTGTCATATCGGTGTTAAGGTGGTGGAGCAATGCAAGATCAGTGGGGGCCCAACTACGACAGGATGGCGTCTATCCTTTTGGTTGACCCTTCACTTGCAATCTTTGCAACCAATTGTATAGTTCTTCCAAGAACTTACACAATAAGATCTCGTACTTATTACTTGCAACTTTTGAGAATAGGATCTCGTCTTTCGCCTTAGCGATAGTCCGGCTTCGAAGGACAACTTGTTGCGACACAAAACAATCCACTTGGTCATCCCACCATTTTCATATTTCTTTCTTAAAAATCCTTGATACCATATTCCGAACCCCTCTTTTTGATTTCAGGTCCTGGCAATGGAACCATTTGTTGGCACGAAAATGACAATAGGGAAGAGACCCTGGGTTCAGGATTAAGGGGCCAACAAGGCTCCGTTGTAGTCTAGGAAAACGTTAGCATTTTCACCTTACTCGGAGGGGCAAGGAGTCTCACCTGAGGCATGCCATGACTGAATTTATATGGGGCCGAACGGGGTATCAAGGATGTTTTTATTAGCATCACAAATAGCTCAGAGCCCTCAACCCTCTGTGCTATCTAAGCATGTCATTCTATTCCCATCATCAGAGAAAACTACACGGCTAATGATCATGCATTAAAAAAAAAAAATAACCCACAAGAAACACAACAATAAAATATGGATCCCAAACTGCTTCTTTCATTAACTGGCATATAGAAGAGTACATAACATATTACAAAAGGCTCAAAGATTGTTGATCAAACACACTAAGAGCATAACCCCAAAGAACACAACTATTGAGCATGGTCATAGACAGGGTAGAGGACGATCCTCACCTTTCCACAACTGATTCAACTCTTTGGATCTTGTCCATGCTTGTATGTTTCATCACCAACCCCTTCCTTGTGCTATCTTTCACCTTTTATTATTTTCTTCGCATTCCCACCGCCAGTTCTGCTTGACTAACTCTGCCCTCGGTTGCCTTCTGTTTTCCCTTTCTCAATTTCTTATGTTCGCTTCCGCCACCTTGTTGTAACTGCCTATCCAGTCTTAGTTCATGTCCCCTTCCTTGGTTGTCAACTCCGCAACCCCAACCGTTGTCCCCGCCACCTATTCTTGGAATTCCTTCCCGCAAAAACCCAAAATTCAAAATGAAGGCCCCAACACTTATGAGCATGTTTATCAATTTATTTTAAATTGTAATCATTATGATATTGATGAAGGTGTTATGAGCAGGTTGTTTACCCTTACTTTGGAAGGAATAGTGAAATACTGGTGCAAAGCCCTACCATTTTATTCCATATGCACGTGGGACGCTTTTTTAATTATTTTCTTACACACTTTTAAAGATTACAACTTTGAAATGGTATGTGATCAATTGGAGAATCTTTTTCGTTTTGAGGGTGAATCATTAGATAACTTTTGTATTAGACTCAAATTAATTTGTTCTCAATTTCAACCTGACGATTTACCTCCAGAATTTCAATTAATAGGATGGTTTGATAATTTAATTTATTTTCCTTCCATTCCTAATCCATATGAAATGATTTCAAGTTTAAATGAGTCTTCTTCACTTTCCATTAACATGGATGAAAAATCTAACATGGAGAAACATGTTAATTACGATGAAACTGTTGCAATATATGATAGATTTCTCCATTTAATTCATACTTCTTATAGTGTTAATGATAATTCAGATTCATTTTCACATGTTAATGAATTACAACCAACTAACTTGCAACAAGTTGATAATTGTTTGCAAGGAGATTATATCAACATATTTGAAGAATCAATGATCCCAAAATCAGATAATCAACAGACAACTCAAATACCAAATTTTTTATTTTTGTTATAATGATCACTTACAAAATTCAAGACATCAGGAGAGTATTATTAGCAAATAATCTAAAATCAGCAACCAAGAATACACAGAGGAATCTTCCCATAGAGATATTTTTAGGTTCATTATCTCAAACTCTCATTTTCATCTTTATCCTGATGTTTTTAGCAATTCAGTTCCTACTCATATTAATGATATCTCATAAATCAAAGAACTTGCTACACATGAATTGTCAGTTGATTATTGTCAAGATAATGAAATATTCAATGATCATTCTTTCAATCTCGGAAGAAATGTGCCCAACTCTTCTTCTTGTTTTGATGTGTCTCTTGGGAATGCTGAAAAATTTAAGGAGAGTTGTAAAGTCATTTATTATGAATATGCTGACAATGAGTATCTTGATTCATATCATTCTTCATTCAATCCTAATGGTCCAAGTAAAATTATATTTGAAAATGAAGAAATCTTTAATTTAAAAATTATTCCAATCATTTATCATTTTTAAACTTTTAATCATTATAATGATTTCATTAATCAAGAACCCATCCTGATCTATGATTCTACTGATGATCACATTACCTTTTCTATTCCTGATCTATTATGTCATGCACAAGATGATGTTTATAACCTTTCCAATTGAATTTTGGTTAATTCTTGTAAGAAATAAATCTTTTCAGACTTGTCCCAATTGTGGTGTAACAATAATTATAATATAAGTAGTGATTGGCTAGATTGTTCCTCTTCCTTTATTTTTCAACCCTTGGATCTTTTATGTTGGCATGTTCAAAAACTCAGCGTTGTACACACATAAGATACATTGAAAAAAGGATAAAGTTGAAATTCAGAGCTTTATTTCTGAACATCAAGAGCTATTACTCTTCCATTTTTTTTTCCAATGGTGAGCTCATATCAATTTTCTTCTCCTTCTCTAAGGCATTGCCAACAAAAATTTGTACTTGAGTGTGTACCTTTACAACATGACCATCCATCTAACACATTGATGACCTTCCATCATATGTACATAAAACTGACAATTTAATGCAAGTTATTGCATTTAGAATAATATTTTCACAATCTGACATGTTATCCTCTTCATATTACTTCCAATCTCTAGCTAATATCCATCCAGATTTTTATGATCCCATCAAGATCTGGTTGGAAGAAAATCTCCAAGAGAGGGTGAATGTAAATAAGTTACTTCTTATACATACATTAACAATAGTTGTACATAATGCTTTTAGTTTCATTTTTGTTGGTTTAAGTAAATTTATACTTTTGTTACTGATGTTTGATGTGCACATTCATGTAGAAAATAAGATGTTTGAATGGCTTCATTGGAAGTACGATTTCACTTAATATTTGTTTGGTTTTTAGACTAGGATGAGGTGTAATTTAGTAGTAGTTTTAAATTGAATAAGAAGATGATTTTGAAGTTTGATTAATACATGGAAGACAATGAAGACTCATTAGGTAAAATTGTGATCGAATTATTCCAGGTACACATTTATATGTTCATCTTCATCTGGGTTGAGCTTTATTTCAGCTTTTCTTATCTCTTTTAATCATTATATCTTTCTTATATTTTGTTGTTCTTCTTGCAAGTTCCTATGGATTTGATTTGTATTTCATCTTCCCTATAAACTAACATTTTAGAAGAACTATCATCATATGACATTAGGGAGTTTTCTCTTTCCTAATTTTGCATATATTTTGAAATCGATTGTCGGTCTTATTCTTAAAATTGAATCTATAAAGACTCACAAACTATCTATAAGAAAGATTTGTAAAAGTAGGAAAACCCTTATCAAAGCATACAACAATAACTCTAAATTAATAAATATGCTTTGAAACAAAAGAAATTTATTAACAAATCATCCTACAAGATAAAATCAACATAATATCATTTGTATGTTAATTCTCTATAATATCTTGTAACATGTATCTCAAGGTTCATTCTCTTGATTGTCTTATTTTTTATTTGATAAGAATGTTAGGCTTAGTTGGATTGCCTTTTCATTTCATTTTACGATAAAATGGAATAATGTTTTCTCTTTCTGCTTGGCATAATCAATGGACGAGTCATTTTTATGCTCTAATTTATATTGACGGAACCTAATCTCTAAGGATCACTTCAATTAAGATGATTTCATTATGTTAATTTTCAGCTTTCCTAACCAAGTAGAGTCCTTGCTTTTTTTTCTTTGAGTTTAAATCTTTCCGTTATTTGTTAATGAACTATCTTTAACCCCTATCTTTAAAGAAATTAAAACACATTTAACAACAGTTACTTAAGGTCATGATTTCTTTTGGCGAACAAGTTTAATCAAGTGAATAGTAGTTAGCATAAAGCTTTTTATGCCATCCCTTGCTCTTAAGAAGCAATATGCCACCCATCTATTAAGTAATCTCTATGAGATTAACAGTAACCATAGTTAAAGATAAAAACAAAAATGGTCAATTGAAGGATAGGAGGTCTCATCACAAGCCGACCTACCATTATCATAAGTTCTAACATCATGACATTACCAATATTGGTCACCAACCCAAGGTAATGTCTTTCGACTGCAAGGTTGAAGGAAAGGAGGTCTCACCTTGAGCCAACCTTGTTCACCATGTTAGTTCTCACGAATAGCATTGCCATTAGCTAGTTACCAAGCTAGGACAATGATATTGTTTTTCCTTCCCTATAGTAATACTTCATGAAGAGAAAATAAACCCCTAATTAACAACAATTTATGATGCATAAAGAGTAATAGAAGAGGCTCCTAACTGAGGAGGTCCATGTTGTCCTTCTTCACAATTTCATTCATCATTGTTACCATTGTATTTAAGACTAGGAATTCAGAAAAGAAAAAGGAAATGAATTTTAGTTTTTGTTCTTATATCAGATAGAAGGAGAGTTTAACTTAAACACTAGTTTGTCCCTCCATATGCAGATTAGAAGTAAACCAAGATTCATCAACAAACATAATAAATCCTCATTCATCTAATTAACTGAACAAATCTGAAGCAAAACTAGTTGATGAAAATTAAGCTAAATTAACCATGAAGTGTACTTAACTTGGTGTAGGGGGCCTCCACCCTTGCCTTGCACACTTGAAGAAATTATCAGCTACTGCAAACTCAGTCAATAACCCACAGTATTGAATGGCAAAAAGAAGATAGAACTGGTTCCTCAAATTAACTCACAATATTCAGAAGTCTCAATATGAAATTATACAAATTCTCCATGTTTCAATGGTTCATAAACTTGGTTATTTGGCTTTTTGACAACCTAGGGTGATGGGGTGGAGATGGAAAATACGTCGCCACATATCCCCGACATGGGATAGGGTTTGTATGCAGACCTCTGTAGCACCCTCCCCCGCGATCTAGCTTAGCAACTTCATCCATCTGATCTTGTACCTCTCGAAACGTCGTTTCTGAAATTCTCCCATTTCCCGTCTACAGCCTCAAGCATATTCCTTCCGTGACCGCGTCGTGCCCTCACCATCTTCCCCTTCCTGTAGTTTGACTCTCCTACAGTGACAGTTTTTCACTTACGGCAGCAGCTAGCGTGTAACACCTAGAGTAGTTATGGACTTGGATATAGTTGATTATTTTGAAGACCCTCTCAAGGATGTCTCCATCTGGACTATCCCACACTCAAGCATGGATGGTTTTATCCCTTTGAGCAGAGAATTGACGAAGGTTATTGCTCCCTTACCCTCGATCTCGGGGCCCTCCTGTTCGGTTTTCACCCTTCCCACGACTCCCCCCCTCCTGGTCTCCTTTCGCTACACCTCTGTCGTCGTCCTCCCTTCAGTTTGTGGCCCACTGCATAGGACCAAACCTCACTACTTGCTCTTTGGGTTGTCCACCCTTACTGCCGTTTTCCAGATCCCATTTCCCCTCATCTTCTTCCCTCGGCGAGCTTCCGCTTACCGCCCAAGGTATCCCTCACACTGCCCTAATATCTTCCCCCTCTCCAGCATCTTCACAAATATTCCTCCTCTTTCGGATGCCTTCCCCTCTAGACCTAGTCTGAACCCTAGAAACCCTCCTCGCAGCAGACCACGGGAGGATGCCATCAACGCGGGCTGTATGCCGGGAAAAAGACAGAAGTGTGTAAAACCTAGGGCACAAGACGTTATCATCAGTTTGGGAGAAGACATATAGTGGGGCGAAACCATGGACATTGTTGAGCGAGTTTTGGTTCGAAGGGTTCGGGGCAGGAACTACACGACGGCACGGTTAAAACAATGGACTGCAGAAGTGTGGGGACAACACCTGATCGAGCTACCTTTCATCCAAACTTTTTTCCACAATTGGTTTGCGTTGCATTTTGTTTGGGCCGAGCATACAAATTGGATATTGTCATCCTTCTGGCATATTGAACAGGCCCCTATGATACTGAGGAGATGGAACCCCTTTTCAATCCAGAGAGGGAGAAATTAGGCGCTGGGCCTCTATGGGTTAGCCTTCCCGACTTGCCACTACAATTCTGGTTTGAGGACATTTTCAGACGCTTCGAGAAATCTCTTGGCACCTATCTGGAGTATGACAAATCATACCTTTCCACTGGAATCATGGCATACGCGAGGATTTTAGTCCATTTGGACATCATAGAGGGGTTACAGGAACAAATCACTCTGCGTTAGAGGAACTTCACGCGAATGCAGATCCTCAATTACGAGGGGGTTCCATTTAGGTGTAGGCACTGCCATAAGGTTGGTCGCCTCTATAGGGACTGCCCTCTGATCGGTAAAGAACACAAATAAGGGAAGGACAATACCTACAAAGGATCCTCAGGCACTAGCAAGGCACACCTCTACGGATGTAGCAATGGAACACTCCACCCCTAAAGCAGCACCGAATACCACGGCCATGGAGACTTCGAAAAAGTGTGGTAAAGCACCATATCGGTCACCCTCTCCTCCTCTGACTAAGTTAAGGGCAGCTGCAGAGGCTGCGCTATATTTGGGTATGTCCTCTTCTGATCCCTTCTCTATTCAATACAATTTTTTATCTGAATGCATAGATGTTTCATTGGGGTTTCATCAGAGATCTACTTTCATGCCATCACCGCCCATTACCTTGGCTTGCTCTCTGCATCCCCTTCCCCTATATACTCCTGTACCCCCTATCTTTCCTGCAGGCGAACCCATTTACATCCTCTAACTCTGATCAAGGGTCCCTTTCCCACAGATATCCGCTCTGATCCCTATCCCGATCATGGGCCCCTGACTCCATTGGTATTGGTCTTGTATCTTCCCCCATCCCCCTGAAATCCCCTAGAGGTCAACCGTCCTCCCTATCCAAATCCAAATTGCAGGTAGGGGAGGAGATTGCCACGGGGCAACAACTCAAAATAGAATGGGTTCTTAGAACACAGAACACCCTGGGCTTGTCTACCCCATGAAGCTGTTATCATTCAACTGTCGAGGGTTAGCTAGCCCTGAGAAAAAACTAGCTCTGCAAAGACTTCTTAAGACCAAACATATAGACGTTGTATTTTTACAAGAAACCCTAGGCTTTGGTGAAGCTATTTCTCACCTCCTCGAGTCAATGCTCCCCGGTTGGTCCTTCCAAGCCCTTGAAGTAAATGGTCGTTCAGGTGGCACAACCTTGGGTTACAACTCCCGCACTATCAGGATGTGTAACATTTGGGGAGGCATTGGACACATAGGGGTAGACATTTTCTCATCTGAACTGGGCACAGATATCAGACTTGTTAATGTGTACAGGCCTTTTCAACACCATGAAGTAATTTGGGAACAATTATTAACCTCTAATCTCCCGCAATCAGAAAAAATCATCCTGGGAGGGGACCTAAACTTCTCTATGGGATTCTCAGAATCATGGGAACACCATGCCCAGGTCGACCACCTATCTACATTCTTTGAGAATATCTTGGAGAACCACAACCTTATTGATATCCCCTCTACAAAAATCCTACCTACATGGAGGAATAGAAGGATTGGAGAGGACAGCCTTGCAAGGAGGCTTGATTGATTTCTCATCAAGGAATGGTTATTGGGTTTTGGCTACATCTATAGACAATGGGTTGGGTCAGGTGGTATATTTGACCATTTGCCTATATTCCTTGACATAAGGGGAGGACTCAACAAACCAAGAGCCCCTTTCAAATTCAACTCCACTTGGTTGAAGGATGCCACCTATACTTGGTTGGTAACTGATTTTTGGAAGACCCACCCCCTACTGCTGGTGGGAACATAGTAGAAGGCTTTGTCAACAACTTAAAAGAGCTGAAGAGGCTATCTAAAATCTGGGCACATAATAAGAGATAAGAAGAAGAACAAAACCTAAGGGACACTAAAACAGAGATTGTTGCATTGGAACATGAGCAAGGAGGGGTTTTCACCTCAAGCGAACAAAAGGATAAGCTCATTGCATTAATATCTAAGAGAGGCAAAATTCTAAAATATCAGGAAGAAACCTGGAGATTGAGAAGTAGAGCAATATGGTTGATGGAGGGAGATGATAACACAAAATTTTTCCACAATTTTCCAAATGGCCGAAAAGAAATCAATACCATATGGAAATTGACAAATGAGCAGGGGAATGTTGTGCATACCTTCCAGCAACTAGCCTCCCTGGCCACAACTCACTTCAAGCAGATCTACCAGGCACCTCCCAATGCCACTCTTGTTGAAGTCATCAGAGTAGCACAACTCTTTCCTCGGTTTGTAGATCAGGAGATTGCTATGGAGCAGAACGGGGAGGTCTCTATGGGGAAACTGGAGGATACCTTGAAATGGTTTAAGTGTGACAAGAGTCCTGGACCAGATGGTTGGTCAGTGGAGTTCTATACAGATTTTTTCAACATCCTTGGAGATGATCTACTTAAGGTCATTGAAGACTGCCAAACCACTAATCGTATGTTTGGGGCCATCAATTCCACTTTCATCACCCTCATCCCCAAATCATATAACGTGACCTCCTTTGATGACTTCTGCCCCATCTCCCTGTGCAACTACATTTATAAAATCATTGCTAAAATCATAGCAAACCACCTCTGACCCATTCTTTCCACCCACATCTCGTATGAACAATTTTCCTTTCTCCAAGATTAACAGATATTCATGAAGTGGTTGGTACTGCACAAGAAGTGATGCACTCCATTAAGATGAAGAATATTAAAGGTATGATCCTAAAGGTATACCTCTCAAAGGCCTTTGATCGGGTAAGTTGGTTATACCTTAGAATTCTTCTAACTCATTTGGGTTCCCATATGCGTTTATAAAATGGATCATGTGCTGCATTACAAACATTTATTTTAGTGTCTTGGTCAATGGAGTGGCATCACCTTTCTTTCACTCTGAAAGAGGCCTCAAGCAGGGGTGCCCCCTGTCCCCCTTAATTTTTTTGTTGGTTATGGAGGGGCTCAGTAGACTTATAAAAGAAGTGCATAATAGGGGAAGACTCATGGGAATCAGGATCACTGATAGATGCATAATAACTCATTTACTTTTCATGGATGATGTGTTGATCTTCCTCAATGGTGGAATAGGGGACTTGACTACCTTACAGAACACCATTTCCCTTTTTCAAACTACTACAGGCATGGTCATCAATAACTCTAAATCCACCATTACAGCTACAGGTTGCACCCCTCATGAGATACAGTTTGCTCTTCACCGGTTCCCCTTCACCCTCCTACAGTTGGAGGATGGACTTAGATATCTAGGTTACAGGCTAAAGCCCCATGGCTAAAAAATAGTAGACTGGACATGGCTAATCTCAAAGTTGGAAAGAAGACTCAATATCTGGTACCATAAGTACCTCTCCAGGGCTAGAAAACTACTACTCATCAAATTTGTCCTTGAAGCCACCCCGGTGTATTGGATGTCCCTAGTATGGATATCTATAGGCATCCTCACTAGAATTCAAAATCTATGCTGCAGGTTCCTCTGGAAAGGCAAACAAACAGGGGGGATATTTGCATGGGCAAAATGGGAGTTGCTTACCGTACCAAAGAAATGGGGAGGGTGGGGTATAAAAAAGTTGGAATATTTCTCCTCCGCTCTGGCATCCAAGTTAGGATGGAAATTGATCACATCAAACAGCCTTTGGACCATGGTGGCTTCCTCTAAATACATAGCTCCCCTAAATCTGATGGAATGGCTCAGACAGATAAGCTAGAACAAAACAGGGTTCTCGGTCATCTAGAAAGCGGTGCTTAACTCTATGCCACTCATCCGAGAAGGACTCGCCTAGAGAATACAAGCAGGCACATCTATACGCATTGGGCTAGACCCATGGATTGGGTGTTGTAATGCCCACAAGTTGCTAGAAGAGCTCAATATCCTCCTTGCCAACTCAGACATCACTCATATCAGCCACATTGCATATGGAACGCTCCACCTTGTTTCACCAGGCTTGGAAATCCGCCCACAGTCTACACATCCCTCAACAGTGGCATCAATATTGGGCGGACTACATAGCTACTTTAACTGAATCACACATCACAATCGTAGAAGGGGAGGACGAGATTATTTGGGCGTATGAAAAAAACGGGTGTTACTCCCCCAAAGAGGGATATCTCTGTTTAGCAAGAAACCATAGACCACAATCTATAGAAAAATGGTAGAAAAGTATGTGGAAACTTAAAGCGCCCCTTAGAACCAGATTACTCATCTGGTCAATTTTCAAAACAAGGCTCCCACAGGTAACAACCTTATCAAGAGAGGCCAACATGGACCTTTTTGGTGCAGTTTATGTAAAGACAACTCTGAATCTACAGACCACCTTTTTCTCACCTGCCCTATCACTATAGACCCTTGGAATTCTATCCTCTTGATCATCCCCTCCTAGTGCACATGGTGGGGTCTGTGAGTCAGGGAAGCTTGGACCACATGGTGGGCTTCCGCAACCCTGACAAAGGCTAGGAACCTTCCCCTCCTTATATGTTGGGAAATTTGTATTGCTCGTAATCGACACATTTTTCAAGATACCATTCCTCACTGGCCCTCCATCTCAGCCCGACTTCTGGTAGACTATAGTAACATTCCTGAAGATGATGACAATCCTCCCCCCAGGCATATTGTCTTGGAAAACATTGACCACTCCTAGCCATGGGCATATTTTGATGGTTCAGCACAAGAAGCTGGGTGTGGGGGTGGTGCCATCCTATATCTTATAAATTCCCATCACTTCCAAATCCAAATGGGTCTAGGTGGGGGCACAAACAATTTTGCAGAGCTTATTATTGCCAAACATCTCATTCAATTTGCATTAGAAAAGCATTGCAAAAATCTGCAACTATTTGGGGACTCAAAAATTGTATGCAATTTGATTAATAAAACATCAAACTGTTCTTCTTACACTTTGAGGCCCATAGACTCATCTCTTTTTTGACAACTTTTCTTGTTGTCATATCTACAGGGAACGCAACTCACTTGCCGATCAGTTAAAAAGGAGGCAGCGGTCAGGCCTCGTGACTCATGGTTGATCTAGGAGCAAAGGGATGGAGCACACTACCATTTTTACTATCGCCCATTCATGGACTATACAGTTTAGGCTCAATATGAGCCTTTTTTCTTGCTTTTTGTTAATATTTTCATGTTTATATATTACCAGTTGTATTTAAGATGACAAACATACATACTCTCTGCGTACAATATTTTTTGACAACTTTATTATGAACACTACTGAAGGCAGAGCCTCCCTACGTGGAGTGCTTATTTTTCATATTTCTCTTACTTGACAAGCACACAACCTCACATACTACATATGTGAATAGCATCTACATGTAATTTTCCTTTAATAATGAAAATTACGATTTTTCCAAGGGGAAAAAAATGGTTCATAAACTTGGTATAAATAGAGAAATAATAAACAAACTATGCTATAATGTCTCTAACAACCTTATATTATCCTAATCCCATCCATCTAGGTCAATTCATCCAATTAGTTACACCAAATCTGGAAAAATCCCAAAATCTACTATTTCTACCCTATTTTCTAGGGATTCCTGAAAAATAGGTCATGTTTGACCAGCGTTGATCGGGCCTATTTTAGCTCAATTTGACCGAACCAATAGGTGTTCGTCCATCCTTAGTTCCCAAGCTTTCCAAATCCATGCTCAGCTTGCGCCCAGGTGTCCTACAAGTATGACTTCAATGGAGCAATTACGGGAATTTTCAGTTCTATCCAAAAATACTCTTAAAAACCCAATTTTTACTAAAATTACTAAAAATTGAAAAACTCATACTAATTACCTAAATATGAAAAATAAGAGTAAATTGAAGCATATATGAGTGGAATAAGGTGGAATATGATGGTAATTAAGTGGGTTTATGATAAAGAAAAATGACCAAAATTGAGGGCCAACATCTCCCCCTTGTTGATTCTCAAGCATGTCCTCATGATTTTCTTTGTCTCATTGATCTTTTGCCTCTGTATGCTGACCTCCCTTGTTGTTTTGCCTATGGATCTACCTCCTGATTTAGAATCCTTTGCTTGTGCTACTTGAAGAAATATAATAAGCCTCTCCATTTCCTCCTCTGTCAATTTAATTGGAGCATATCCAAGGATTAATTGAATTCTTTGTCATGTGAATCATGTCCATTACCATACTTTTGGAGATGTGTTTAAAATTTTTCTTTGATTTTGAAAGAGGGTAGTAATTTCTTTTATCTGAACCCTATGAGTATCCTTATGCAACCCATTCCTTTGTAATTTCCATTTCTTAATGCCCAATAACCAAAACCACTATTTTTGCCCAATTTATGATATTGATAGGACATGAATTTCAAAGTAATGATCATTCAATTCTTTCCAAAGTAATGATCATTCAATTCTAGCAATGCTAGTGAAGTTGAAGCAATTTGCACACGGAGTTGCAACAAACATTGTACAAGTAGCAACAAACTTTATTAACCATTTTCTCATAAACTACAAACTGGGTTTCTCTGAAATTTTGCAAAAATATTTCTACCACTCCATTGCTTCTCTTCACCAAAAATTGGAAATATCCTCATCACGGATTTTGAGAAAAAGACAAATTGGTTGTAGGTGACATTATTTGATTTCTTCAAAAATACAAATCGGTTTAACTTGAAATTTACCATATCTATTGATCTCACAATGATGCATCCCCCTGCTAAATTTCATGATAATCCGATGCACGAAATTCAAGAAAAATGGGAAATGGTTGTAGGTGATGATGGTTGATTTCTGGAAAAATGAAAGTTCTTTTGGCATGAATTTTTTTGGGTTTATTCATCTTATATCACTGCATCTTCCCTCAAAATTTTGCATCAAATGGATATACGGCTTCAAAGTAATCAACAATTTTTTAAAATGAACTATTTGCTTACCAAGACTCTAAAGTTCTGAGACTAATTGAGATTGATCCTCTACTTATTACTCCTTCAATTCCACTTTTTGTTATGCTGCAAATGATGCCCAAAAATGCCCTCTGTTTTAGAAAACTAATAAAAGAAATTTTTCACTGTGTGAAAGACCATAAAAATACCTCGGAAATATTTCATTGCAGGGCAAAATCATGTCTCAATCTGTGTTTGCAATTTCAACCTTATGAAAAAAAACCTCTCTCTTTAAAAAATTGCGTACTATGTATACAAACTGGAAGTTACTGCACTTTTCATGTGAAATTTTTTGACAAATATACACAAAGAAACTGTTTAGATACCTGATCTTTGATTAATCGAAAGATAACTTGTAGAATTTTCTGGTAATATTTGTTTTCTTGTGTTAAACAATACAATTCCAGTTAAAACTCTTCTCTCAGCATTTCGAAATCTATAGGTGGCAGCATGTGTCTATGTGAAAATTCCTCAACTGGAGTTGCATTTCCATACTATGACATCTTTTTAAATAAAATTCTGAAACTATCCTCGTAATCCTCTAACTATTGATGAATTTACGGGATTAACTCTTACAGGTGACAGAGGATTTTATGCAGAATAGATCTGGAACTCAAGTCATAAAACCTAGGATTCGATTTTAAATTTTGATGCTTACCTTCACTGAGACTTCACTGCATAATTTGAGGGATTCTCTGCGTAAATTATGGCTTGGCACAAAATCCTCCACTTTTAAATAATCCTTCAATTATGCACGTTGCTCAACATTCCTCCTTCCCTACGCAGCTCAGTATTCCTTTTCATCTATTCAACGATGGCTCTACGCAATTTTAATAGCCTATTCTTTCTCAATTCAAAGTTTTAGGCTTTTTTTTTTATACGACTTCAGTTGCTAAGAGAGCTTCTCTGCATTATGGTTTTTTGTAGCTATAGCTCAGAGTAGCTCTGTGTAATTCTCTATGGCTCAAAACATTCTTCTACATCTCACAGCAGCTCTACGTTAGGCTACATCTCACGGTCAGGAATGTTTTACTACAGCGCCAATGTTTTTCTACAGCTCACGGGGTTTCAAGACTACGTAATTCTCTAAGTTTTAGAACTGCAAACTTCTTTTTTGAAAATTTTGACCGTTTTGATTTAACCCTCTAATGTCAATTTCAATGTTGTTGTGATTTGAGTTAAAGCTTTATGAAACAAATGTTCATGCAGGTGTTTTATTCAGGTCTCTTCTGATACTTACTGACTATGATGTTTCAGGGCCCTTGTTTGATATCAAACCATTGCATGGTTTGATTTATTATGAGTCTTCCCCCATTGCTGATCTTAAGACTTGTCCTCAAGTCTTGTGGAGAATGATCCTGCAAAATGACTAAAGAAAAAGTAAAAGAAATTGGGGAATTCATATTGACCAAACTAGTTGGTTTTCCATTATGAATTCGAGTTTGTATTGTGCCAATCTCTCGGATTTTCACAACCAAACTCCTTTATTATTTTTTAACTGTTTATTTTATTTTCTAGATGGAGGTGGCATATAATGGTGTAGGGAAGTATGGAAATCTTATGAAAATATCACAGGTTGAAATCATGATTTAGACTTCAACATGGTAGATCTGAATGATTGTGAAGCTTAGCATACAATATGGTAAATGAATGAAATCATGAACAATGTGGCTTATTAAAGGCTTCTTAGGCAATGGATGTGAGTTTTCATATTACAAAAACTTAACTTATTCTTCTTATGATTAACTTCATGCCTTTTGCCTCGATCTCGATTCATGTTGTAGGGTTGTTGGTGTTGTTGGTCAGCAATTGAAAACAAGCTTCAAGAGTTTTTAGTTTCTTTGAATGAACTCAACATCAGGTGAATTCCCACTTCGTTTTCACTTCAATACTTTCATTTCATATTTGTAGATATGAATTTTTAAAAATTGTTTTTAAAAAACTTTCATCTATGGAGTTGACCTCTTAAATCTTCCTGGGACCTGCAAAAACATAGTACTTGTCTGTAATACAATATTAGATGATGGAGGAATAGAGATTTACAGTCTCTCTTCTTCCAAGAAATATGTATAATAATTACAAGCAATGATTAAAAACAAGTCCAAAGATGATGTTCAAAGAAATTGCATTTGTTTACCCCTTGAGGAATGGTGGCCAGCCTAGACATCCTAGCGGTATTTCATTCACAAATATATATATATATATATATATATATATATATATTATGTCCAATTAGAGTGATTCCAAAGCCAATTTAAATTTAATTGATATATTTTCGACTTAGTTACAGGAGAATCCAAAGTAAGAACCATTTTTTGCCAACGTTTCAAATCCCAACCGGGATCCATCATCAGGACAACTTGAATGCTTGATAGAAGAAGAGCTTATTTGAGGGATTAAATAGTAATAAGGAGAGAAAAAAAGAGATGAATGTCGGCTATCAATTTTTGAAAAATAATTTCTGATGAGATGTCGGCTGTCTCTGATTAATTTAATTAAATAATTTTTAATTTTAATTTTAATTTTAATTTCTTTTTCTTTTTCTTTTTATAAAATTTTTTATTAATATAAATTGGTTACTTTTAATTAAAAATGAATATTAATTCTTATATTAATTATTATTAATATATTAATTAATAAAAATAATTAGTATTATAATAATTAATAATAATTAGTATTAATGATATTATATTGATCATAGTTAATGTTAAAAAGTATTAATCATAGAAAATTAAATTATTATTCAATATTTGTAATAAATGATTGATCATTAATATTAATTATTATTTATTATTAATATTAATTGTAATTATTATTATTATTATCATTAATTATTATTATTAATATAATAATTAGTAATAATAATTGGAATTATAATAATTAATAATAATAATTAGTATTAATGATATTATATTATATTGATCAAAATTAATGTTAAAAATATTAATTTTAGAATATTGAATTAATATTTAATATTTATTATAATATATGTTGGTACAATTTTTATTAATAAATTTTTAAGAATAGGTTACTATTTAGCTAAGAAAGAAATTAATAAAGAAATTATTGTTAATATAAATATTATTGCTATTAGAAATTATTATTTATTAATATAATAATTAATAATAATAATAAGTATTAATAATATTAATAATGATCATAATTAGAATTAATCAAATTAATCCTAGAATATTGAATTAATATATAATATTGATAATATTAATCCTAGAATATTGAACATAATATTTAATATTTAATATTTATTTATTATTTAATAATAATTATATATAACACATGAGTTAGAACAATGTTATTTTATTTTTATTTTTATTTTTTAATAGAATTATTATCAATATAATTTTGAAATTTTGGAAGAAGAATAATTAGAGAAATGGGATAATATCAAAATAAAAATTACTTAAGGGTATAATTTTTTTTATAATTATTGTTATATTAAAATAGATATTTTAATATTAAGAATCAAAGTAATTAATAGGGAAATTAATAAATAAATTAATGATAAAGGTCTTTATCAAAATTTTTAATGTAAATGATTAATTGTGTATTAATTATTATTATTAATATTATTATACTACTATTAATAAAGCGAGTTAATTTCTCTGATTAGGGGAAGCCAGCTTCCACTAATCTCCATACCATTGTCTCTGTTGAGATTATGCAGGTGCTTGATAATTTCAAGAGCTTCTCTGATCTTTCGCCTATGGTGTTGCTCTTCCCTAGCGATAATAGAGGCGCTTTCCAAGCAGACATGGTGCTTAGTTTTTGAGGAGTCTTCTGCCAGGGCGGAAGTACGAGACCTTTCATTTCTAATATTAGCTCCATGTTCCTTGAGTCTGGTCTGCAGGGAGCGACCTGTTTCACCAATGTAGCTTTTCCCACATGAGCAATCAATTTTATAGACCCCTTTAAGTTGATGTCTATCAATATTATCCTTGACAGATCTCATACTTTGCCTAATAGTTCCAGGTGCTGAGAATTGCGTGCTTATGTTTTTCCTTCTTAGGATTTTCGCAATCTTATCTGTAACCCCATGAATGTAAGGTAGAAAAACCCTACCACCCTCAGGTTGATCTCGGGTCTTAGGTTCATGAGATAACATCCTTTTCTCGGCTTTCTGAATTGCTCTTTTAATCTCATTTTCTTTGAAGCCTATACCCTTAAAGGTTGAGACTAAATGCTTCTTTTCTTCATTCAGATGATCAGCGTCAGAAATTTGAAGGGCCCTAATAGCAAGGGTGTTTAGAACACCAAATTTCTGGGCTGGATGATGGTGGGAATCAGCGTGGAGGTAGTTTTCTGTATGGGTTGACTTCCTGAAGACTTTGTGCCCTATGGAGCCATCCTCTTTTCTCATGATGAGGATGTCTAAAAAAGGGATGCTCATGTTTTCTTCAAGCTCCATAGTGAATTTTATTTCTGAAGAGATGGAATTTAGGTGAATAAAAAACTTGTCAAGCTCTGCTTTACCATGTGTCCATTTTATATTAGTATCATCAACGAATCGCTTCCACCATGCTAGTTTCAAAGGGTAAGATTCCAGGGCCTTCTTTTCAAAATATTCCATGTATAAGTTGGCCACGATTGGTGAAAGGGGGGATCCCATTGCCACTCTAGATGTCTGCTCATAATATGTTCCCTGGAAGGTGAAAACTGTTGATCGCAAGTAGATTTCAGCCAACCTTGTAGTCCCTGGATGAGTAACATCTTTTTTAACCTGAATGGCTTCTTCAAGAGGAATCTTAGTGAATAAGGACACTACGTCAAAGCTAACAAGGATGTCATCACGTTCTATCTTCTCATTCTTAATGAGATTCACGAATTCATGGGAGTCTTTGATGAAAGAATCAGTGTTTCCGACAAGGGGCTTGAGGATTTTTGCAACATACTTAGCGAGCTCATAGGTTGGGGATCCAATGGTATTGACAATTGGTCTAAGAGGGACTCCTTCTTTATGGATCTTGGGTAACCCATATTGTTAATTTAAATTTAATTGATATATAGCTACTTCCAGTATAAACATGTTTTCAAAATGGTTTGAAATGATATGCTAAAAATGATCAAGAGTACCATGTTTGATAGAGCTGCTTATGAATTTTTTACTAGACCAACAATCACCATTTGAAGTGTAACTTCTTCTTTAAAGATCGGATCGCTGTGATTCCCCTTAGTGATTAAATTAAATTCATTTTTTCCCTTGCAATAGAAACATGTTTTAAAAATTCTTAGTCTTGATATCACAAAATTGGTGATGAACTTCCCTAGGAGGCAGAGTTCTACAACGTTAATTTAAAGACATGTAGTCATTAAATGTGGCATATCATTTTCATTTGACCTCAAATGGGATGATTCAAATTT
Source organism: Pinus tabuliformis (assembly GCA_031772625.1). NCBI lineage: Eukaryota > Viridiplantae > Streptophyta > Pinopsida > Pinales > Pinaceae > Pinus > Pinus tabuliformis. Next base: position 1,609,631,342 of record CM062816.1, read on the forward strand.
TTTATTGATCTAGACTTGAATATCTATCTCCCATATAAACATTTTTTGAAAAGATGATTATTTGGTATGTTAAATATGCCAATGAACAGTCAAGACCTAGAATTGTCACCATACAAATTTTTCGAGAAGAAGTTAGTATTTTAAGAATAACTTTTTCATATGATACCCGATTGAGGTGATTCAAATTGATTTGGAAACTAGATTCCAAGGGATATCTTCCCTATGAATATCAGGTAAAAATGTTTCCATTAGACACCTAAAATCAAGGCTTTACTAACTCTATCCTCAAAATTTCACTTGAGTCCTAGTTTTGATTTTGATCACATTTTTATTTGTGATATAAATTGAAAATTTCAAAATGGATTCAAAAACTAGATTTCAAGAGATATATTAAAAAAGATGATTTCAAAATGATCCTATATTGTTACCCAAAATAGGATTGTTCTTACTGCATTTTTCCATGTAATGCTTTCAAATGAGTATTGAACAATGATGTGAAATTTTATTCATGAGAATTTAAACTAAAAGTATTATTGTGAAATCATTCTATCTATTTATTTATTTATGTTATTCTATCCTAATTTATTGTAGAAAAATAAGTCATTCTCTTAAGTATAAGAGAATTTCCAATACATCCATTTTCGTAACAAGATCATAAGTAAACTCATCCAAATTTGAAAAATATACTTTAATGAATGTTTGGACATGAAAAATTATTTGATCATAAAGATTTGATGCTAAATTATGTTGAAAAATGTAGTGTTGTGACCTAATGACTAGTTGAAACCAATTTTTAAGATGATCTTTGTTTTCTTGGCTCTTGTTAATTGTCATAGCACAAAACTCTTCTTGTGGTACTTGTTCAAAATCTTGTATGCACAAGGGATATTGTGATATACATGCTAGAAATTTGTCAATTTTTGGCTCTAATGGTTGATCCTCATTGCATGTGATCCATGACTCATTCACCTCCTCACAAATATGGCTAGAAGAAAGTTCTAGATTCTCTTCTTGAGGATCATCTTCATGGATGCTTTGTTCCTCTTCTATATGTTGAAATGAAAATTCTTCCCTAGTGACCATTCTAAATTGTGGACAAGGGTTTAAGAAGATCCTTGTGGTGGCATACCCTCCTTCTCTAAATGACTTCTTTAACGTCATTTTTTTTAGATCTTGTCTTGCAAATGGATTTTGTAGTTATTTATTTATTTATGTTATTTTATTTTGTTGGGGGTTTTGTTTTGGGAATCTACTCTTTTAATTTATATGTCTAAACATAAATAACCATAATGAAAAGTTTTTTTGTTTTTTTTATGTGTTTTCTAAAAAATCTTCCTAATTGACTATATTGAAGTATGCTTCCCCAGAAACAGCGCCAAAATGTTGGGTCAATTTACCATGTAAACTAACACAAGTATTAAATTATCAATCGGGCTTGTAAGCTTAAAAGCATGTCCAAAATATATGGATTTCAGATGTAGCCAAGGTTAAAAGATGAAATAGAAAAATTAAAAATATAAAAATCTAACTAAGTAGTTTATGATTCTGTTATCACTCAGGTTTTCCCAAAAGTTGTAAGAAAAGGGAAGGATGCCGAGGTAACCACAGACCAATCTTTTAGATACAGAGTCTAGCCAATCTGTATCCAGAGAGGGCTCTCTCTTTATAATTTAGCTTTGTTTTTTAAAGGTATTAGGCTAGTTATGAAATTCAAGGATTTTGTTTGAGTTTGGGTGGTGAGATTCAATAGAACAGAGAGGTAAGACATAATAGTTCAGTCCATTGGGCATGATGGAGTCAAAGAAGAAAGGCTTTCTAGATTTGGTTTCTTAACAGAGGATGGCTTCACAGAGCAAGGTAGTCAAACATGGAACAAATGAAGGATTGAAATAGATGGAATGGGCTCAAATGGGTGAAGGGCAGTTAAGAATCCTTCAACTTATTGAAGGAGGGAAAATGGATGGTTACTGATAAGGAGAAGTTAAGAATTCCTTAGCAAATAAACAACATGAAAGAATCAGAAAACATGAGCAATTAAGAGTTTATTGCTTATTCTAATTCTGAAGAAAAACACAGAGAACAATAAAGACTGAAAACAGAGTGCAATCAAGCAAATTCTGAAATTAACCTTTTCTTTATCATTCAGATTATGAAAAACAGATGATATAATAAACAAGAAAACTGTAAAACACCAGATATAGAGGAATTATTGATCCGGAGGTTGATTCAAGAATTCTGTGACAAGTCCTGCTTCAATTCTTCATCCAGTAGGCCTGACAACAGATGTTTCCAACAACTCTTTATTCAAAAATTTCAGTATTACAGCACAGTCTAGGAAATCCACACACCACAGACTACCCCAATCCTCTAATGGAGGGGGTATTTATACAACAAAATATGTACAACCTATATCTCATAACAGCTGTGAGATAACATCTAATAATAATTTACAAGTAAAATAGAAACAACTAACTGATGTTGTGCTAGAGGCAGGCCTTAGGGTTCGGCTTGCAGTTGTCCTCTATAGTAGCTTTGCGCCAACTGCCTGTCTTAATTGTGTTCTTTAATTCTGATCTGCTTTCTTTAATTGTTCTTTGCTGCTTTTAATTCTGCTCTGACATTCTTCAATGCTGATCTGATACTCTTTAATGCTGAACTGATACACTTTAATGTTGAACTGACCCCTGCTCACCGCTGTGTGGAAAAATAGAACTACTAATGTGTCTCCACATCTCCTTTCTCTGGTAATTCATGTTTCGGAAGGTCCACTAGTTAGGGTAGCAAAATATCCCTGTTCATATTTATTTCTTTCTTCTGCACGCTCAGAAGTCCTTCTATTTGGTTTAAATTGTATTAGAGAGGAAGACTGCTCTATGCAGGTTGAATAGCTAGCTACAGAGCTCGCACTGTAGCTTTTTTGTTCGGAAGGCGGTCAAAAAAACTGGAGTAGAGGTCGTTACTTCTGCATGGGAGTTCAGGGTGCTATACGCAGCGTATAACACTGAAAAATATGTTTTTTCCCGAGAGCGCGGTATGCCGAAAAACATAGCGAAATGACGATTTACCCTTTTATTGGACAAAATAGAGTTCTGGTGGGATTTTATGATTTGAAGGACGGATGACATCAGCGAAAGTACGGGGTAGGTGACATGGTGGTGATGTCAGTAGAAGGATGGTGGACGTCAGCGGATGACGTCAACGAGAGGACGGATGATGGTGGTAAGCAGTTTCGCACGCACCGCCTTTGGGGCTGGGCGATTTCGGGCCGGAGGTGAGCGATCACAGTGGCAGCGCGACACGTGGCTTTGTACGGGTGGAAAAAACCGCCGGAATCCCATGGGTTAAACATCGGCGGTTAGGGGGGTCGCGAAATGATCGTCAACCGTCAGATGGTCAGGCCTAGATTGAACGGCGGACGCGTTGTGAAAATGGCGGGACGTTAATGCGCAGGCCCGAAACAAATAAACCAATGTTTTAATATATCGGGATTGTTTTGATTGGTCAGGGGGGTGGTTATTAATCAACAAGACGTCAATTAATCCCATTTATTGCGCGGGAATGTTATTAACACATTCATGATAAATTCGTTAATCCCTTTCAAACTGTGCTATGGTCGTAATTGATTGGGGTGGGGGTATTAATATTTTTTGGCTTTTTTCTATATATTTACATAATACGGGGATTGGGAAATAAAGTGGGATTTAAATAATATATGTTTAAAAGTTAATATGGATTTTTTGGAAATGGAAAGCGCTAAGCTATAATGTTAAAAAACTTAGGCTAAAGAGGGAATGGGGTTTATACAAGAAATATGGCCAAATTCCTAAGTAAAATAGGGTTTTACTCAAGCAATATTTATGAAATGAGATGAGTGGCTTCTGAGGGATATTAAGAACAAATTCTTAATATTTTGGGGGGAAATTAGTAAGTGATTAGGGAGAAGTATGAAGGGGAGTTAGTTATTTCAGCCTTTCCTCGCTTGAGATGTTCCAAGTCTAATGTCCGCCATGGCACTTGTGAAAGGAGTGAAAGTTAACATATTTTTAGAAACATAACCCATCACAGGTATCATTCTACAACACCAACCTACCTACCCTGCCTACTTTGCCTAGCATTTTTCTTCCTTGCTCAGGTGCACTTAGACTAGCAGACCCTTTTCAACTTTTCTTTTCTTTTCATAGTAAGCCTACCTAAGCCTGCACTTATTACTTCCAAGGGTTCAGATTAAACTGTTGAGCTCCTTTGCTTCTCTACCTATCTACTTATCTGCCAAGATTAAATAGTTTGGTCAGATTTTATTCTCTATCTCTAAAACAAAAAATTGAAACATGAACTAGCCAAGATTAAGCTGTTTGGCCATTCATCAATTATGGCATAAAGTTCAACAAGCTGCACACAATGCTTTATTTACAGAAAATCAAAAAGTAGTGGCATTTGGACTTGCATAGTTTCTTGGTCTTTCTTTATTTGGGGTTCATTTCTTTCACTTTTTTGACCATTTTATTCTTTTTACCCTTTGATTTTTCTTTTAGGGTATACCCTCTTTTCATTTTTTAATTTTTGATTTTTTACAATATGGAAAAACTTTGCAACAGGGAAAGGGATAAACATATTACAGAGCTCATCAAGTCAATCATGAAATATGACACCTATTGATATAGGAGTCTAACAATGGCTCCAATTGGGGATGGCTTTCCCTGGTGGAAAGTCAAGAACAGCAGGTCAGATGGCCTTTTGAATAACTTTTACTGTGCTCTGAAATCTTCCTTTGCTGGTTGCTTTATTGTATGTATGACAACACACTTGTGAAGCTTAGGGCCTTCTCTTCGGGCTTCAACTGCAGCAAGTTACTATCCAATCCAAACTGTGACATTATCAAGGATATAGTATGTACATGTTAGAGTCAGAATGCATCAAAAAACTGGATCAAAGTAATGTTTCAGCATTTGACCATTCACTGGTCCTTCTTCTGTTTCTGTGCCATCCAGGCTCTTTAGAAAGTAGGAATTGTTCCCTTGCAATGCCTGGATGATGAATGACCCTTTCCATAGGAAGTCAAACTTCCCATGTTTTCCTTTGTGTTCTCTCCTGGAATCCCATTTTAGAACTTTTTCACCAAGGTAGAAGTCTTCTGCTTTGGTCCTTTTATCAAATATTTTCTTGAGTTTTTCCTGTAACACTTGGGATCTTTGGTGCACATCTTCTCTAGTCTTCTGTCGATGGATGGTCTGATTTATTCTCCTTTGAATGTCATTGGGTTCCACCTGAGCTTCTTGCAGCAATTGCATTACAGGAACTCCTAAAGATGAAGGAAACACAACCTCCATGCCATAAACTAGCTCATAAGGGCTAGTTCCAATAAATCTATTTGTAGTAAGTCTGTCTGCCCATAGTGCATCTGTAAGTTTCTTGTGCCAGTTTTTCTTGTTCTCTTCCAACAATTTCTTAATAATATTAATTAGGTTTTTATTGGAAGACTCAACTATACCATTACCTTGAGGGTAATAGGCTGTGGAATGGCCTAAAGTGATATGGTATTTGTTACAAAAATTTATCATTTCTTGGACTTGAAGGCAGCAGCATTATTGGTTATGATCTTTTCAGGATAGCAAAATCTAGACAATATGTTGGTTTCTAAGAATTCTATGATCACTATATCATTGGCTTGTCTAGAAGGAATGGCTTCTATCCATTTGGTAAAATAGTCTGTGGCAGTAAGGATCCATTTATATTGGCCAGAAGAGGAGGGTGTATTTCTCCAATGAAGTCCAAACCCCATTGTTAAAAAGGATTTTCAGTGGAAATTGGTCTTAAGGGTAAGTATAACAGTTTTCCTTAAAAAATTTGGCATTTGTGGCAAGCAGTGATAAACTTCTTTACATCAACGAACAAGGTTGGCCAGTAAAATCCAGCCCTTAGGATTTTGTCTGCAGTTGATTTCCAGTAAAGGTGTCCACCGCAGTCCCCTGCATGAACTTCTTTGAGAACTTTGTCAGCTTCTTATTTTATTAAACAATTCAATAGAATACATTCATGATTTTTCCAAAAAAGAGCATTATATAAAATACAGAATCTTGAAGCTTTCATCTTTAAAAACCTTTTCTTTGTTCTGGATAACCCTGGAGGAGGCTGCAGGTTTAATAATACATGAATTTTGTCTTTGAGGTTTCTGCGAGTCTCATTTTTATCAGCGTACCAAGGTGATTCTAAGAAGGCCTGGCTGATTTGTGGAGTCGCCATCTCCTGTTCGTTATCCAGTTCATTAATATCCAAGGCTTGAAAGTTTGTTTCAGTCATGAGTTTAGCCAATCCCTGTCCTTTTATCAGCTTTGTAGGTTTTATTTCAATGTCATAATCCAATATATTAGCTATCCATTTACCTCGTTTGCCTTCAATTCCATCCTGAGTCAGGATGTCTTTGACAACAGCATTTGGTACATAAGCTATTACATGGGAGTACAATATATAGTTCTGTTGTGGTCACCAACAACCCCCCTCTTTGTTTGATATTAGTAATAACACCAAGCAAAAGGGGACCCTTAACCAAAAAATCCAAAAAATATTTTTGTTTAAAAAAAAAAATCTTTTGTATCAACCCCCTAAGAGCTATATCGCCTCGCAGAGGAAAAAAGAGCGCTTTCCAAAAGCACACAAGCACACCAAGTACGAGTGACGCGAGAACCCATCGCATCGCGAGCATCAAAGGCGCTCAAAAGAGGAGAACCTAAAGAAAGGCCGACGGCCGATATGCGACATCGCACGTCGCAATGTCGCATGAGCAGCACGAAGTGACAAAGCGAAAACCTTGCGATATGAGATCTGTGACCATGCAAAGCTGTGATCTGCGACCTATGGTTTGCGACGAATGAGACTGTCAATGGCTGTGACGCCACCTATTTACATCGCAATCTTCAAGACTGCAATGCAAATCGCAGAAATCATTCATCGCAGGCATTCCTCAGCATGATCTGTGAGCCCAAAATTAGGCGTGCACCTTACGGGAAATTAATGACCGCATGCTTGAATATCCAGAAATGATTGCATCGCATTTATCGAAGAGTCAAGTCATGATGAATGTCAGAATTACGCATTCATTAGAATTTAATGCTTTCATGTCAATCTTTTTGTCATTTCCCTTCTTCTTTGCGTAAACTGCAAGACATGCTACTGATATAAATCTATATGCAGGAAACATCTAAGGGAAGAGCGCCAATAAGACAACAGAGAGGAGATGCCTCCGCAGTTGAATGCCGCATGCAGCAGAACCGCGGATTCCAGAATATCGCCCAACAAGCACTGATGAAAATAGACTTTCCAAGACTCAGAGTCAAAGGCGCACAAAAGCAGCGTGTTTACAAAAGATCCTGAAGCCCAAATTGGGTAAAGCAAAAAGAAAAACGCTTAAGGGGAAAGACGTCTCAGAAAAGCCTGGAACAAAGAACGGAAAAAATTCTCGAAATAGGGGATTGTCCATACAGCGCGACTTCTAACTCATTGAGTCATTCGCACGACCGGAAATCGAAATAGCAACAGCAAAATCAGTTCGAGAAGAAACTGGGTTGTACTAAGTGTGCACATAGCGAATACACCCAGCCAGAGAAAGGTTTTCGAAAATATCTTCTAGCCTGTCAGAAAGAGGTGCCAGCTCTTGTTATTTCTAATTTTCAAGCTCGAACAAAAGGAAAGAACAACCAGCCGACTCTTTCAGGGCGAACAGCGCATTGCTTACAGCACTAAAGAACAGATACAGAAACGGTTAGAAATTAGATTTGATTTTTAGAAATAAATTTGCTTTTAGTAAAAGGGCGGTCATTTGAAGCCGTTCCCTCAATTTGTGTAATTAAAATTAGCCGGTTAGTAGTATTTAACCCTTCTCGTTGCATTGGAGAAGGGTCCGGAAATTTGTCAAAAAACTTGTCCTCAGAACATGCACTTTTGCACCCTCGGAGGGGGTTTTTGATGAATGGACGGATCAAGATTTATTTATGTTTGCATTTTAATACCTGCTACTGATGTTGCACTTCTGTACTCTTAGTAGGCATTAGAAGTAAGTAGAAATAGATCATTATTGCTTCAGGTCTGTGAGTATAAAGTCAGTCATAAATGGTACTTTTATCTCTTGACGAGTTTCTGCTTGCATTCTTAGAGTAATATACAGCTGATGTTGTTTATATGTTAACGTATGAATGAGTGGACTACCATTTGGCACTTTTGTACGGTGGATTCATTGATTTGTGCTTAATACATGAATAACTGATTATGCGATATGCTGTTCACAATCGTTCTGCTTAACTTTTTATGCAGGATGGTTCATCTTAATTGATTTATATTCTCATAATAGTTGAATAATCTTCATTACCAGTTATTGTGTGAAACCTTTCTAGATCGCATAATGGAAAAAGTTCTATCCCGGGTTAGCGTAGATTAGATGTGTTATTCTTTATAGATTAAAGTAGTATAAAATTCACTCTCATAGTTCAGAACTAGATTAGCTTAGAAATAATTCCATATTTTCATTATCATATTCTACACACACACACCCCCTTAGAACGGGAAGCTGGTCCCGTTATCCCTAGTCGGACCCGCTACACCAAATGGGCATGGAGCCGCCAACCAGGTTCCCGACCAGGTGGGTATCCCCCTTGTTGTTGACCCGATTTCAGGGCCCTCAACATATTTGGCGCTAGAAGGAGGGCACGAACTATGAATGACACCTAAAGAAATATCTAAATACCATTCTGAGAGTAATACACCCTCATTAACTCCCTCGACTTCTCCAACACGGTTAAACCCGGAATTTGAAGTCGCTCGAGTATCTACCACTGCTACATATTCAAATATATCAGACCAATCTATCATTGAACCCCCTGAAATTCGGACTTTGGTTCGTAAACTCCAGGGATTTTCTATTTTTAACCAGAAGTCTGATAAATCTAAAAGCAGCGTGACTTCGTAGTATAACCCTGCTCATCCCCTTACCAGATCAAAGAGTGAAAAATTTGGCATACAACCAAGTGAACTCCCTCTCCCTACCAGGAAAAGAGCAAGGAAAACACCACCAGAGTCTGACAATCGGACTCCTTCATCCACCTCGTCCATATCAACTCCCTCACCACGAAGTCAACCACCCACTCTTTCATTCCAACTCACTCACCCATCTTCTACAAACCTTCCTCTTCAAACATCAAAGATCTTAATATCTTCATCTTCTCAACATCAGAATTCATCTTCTACACTTCCATTAACTAGCAGCTCAACAATGGCCCAGTCTCCATGGAACAATCCTGGGGCGGTTTTAATGCCTCCACCCCTGAGCCCTATACCGGCCCATCCTGAGAAATGGCTGCCTAAATTCAATCCGGAAGCAGGCATGCTAGTCGAGGAACATATCAATAATTTCATGCTTTCTGTTAATCTCAACGGAGTCACTAACGAAGACGCTGTTGTCCGGCTGTTCCCTTATACAATGCAAGGAACAGCCGGGTCATGGTACTTTTCGTTACCTTCCGGATCCATCACTAGCTGGGACATTTTTCAAAGTCAGTTCCTCACCAAGTTTGGTGATGACAGATCCACGACGACATTGATCAGTGACCTATCTAATCTTAAGGCTGAGGCTAGAGAACCCATTAAAGATTTTAACTTACGGTTCAATAAGATCCTCAACAAAATCCCCGCTACCTCACAACCCAGCGAGGAAGTAAGATGTGAATGGTACATCACGGCTTTACCTCCAAACTTGGCTATCTTCGTAGATAGGGCAAACAAGACCACCTTAGTCGACAACTTGACAGAAGCGTTAGCAGTGGAAAAACGTGTGGTAGCCCTAGAAAAAAGATCTGCTATAGAAGAACGCAAATCTAAGAAGATCTCTTTCAAAGAAGACACCAAGAAGAAGCAAACGAAAGATCCTTTCGATTTGGAAGGATTACAAAAAGTGTTGAAAACCATGTCAAATGAGATGATTGATATTAAGAAACAAGTAGCAGAGACTTCTTCGAAAAAGCCCTTTAGGACTTTTAAAAGAAATCCTCCCATGGAGGTAAGACCACCTAGTGTTGTCTCAAACGTTGAATCTGAAGAAGACGAAGAAGAAGAGAATACCACTAAAGGGCAGACCGACGAGGAAGAGGTCGTAGAACTACAAGGAATGTGGGACTTCATCCTCCCACAAGAAGAGGATCAAGAAGCATTTCCTGTTAGCACAAGAAGCAAAAATCAACTTGATCCTCCCATAACTACCCCAAAACAAAAGGGCGCAAGCCCTGCAACAAAAGAAAAGGTCGCAACAAAAAAGACAACTGCTAAAGCGACCCAGATTAGCCCAGTCCAATCTGATCAAACGCCTCCATCAAGAACACTAATAGTGTTGGATGAAATGGAGTATAACATTATTGATGACATGAAGAAGACTAGGGCTAATATCACTCTGTATGAATTGAGTAAATTGAAACACCAGCAGAAAATAATGATGAAAGAATTACATGTTGTGCCTACTACATCTTTACCTACAGCGGTAGCTTCCCACAATCTGGGAAGGCCTCCAACCAACACGATCAATAAAATTGATCCAAATGACATCGCCTTGATTGGAGGAAGATCAAGATCTCATACTCCTCCTTTTCTTCTCACATATGAAATCTTCAACAAAAACGTGCACAATTGCTTGGTCGATTCTGGTGCTTCAACGAATATTTTACCCAGGTCAATATGTGCTAAATTGAATGTGCAACCTCAAAAATCCACAGTACGCATAGTTCAACTTGATCGATCCCAAGTCGAAGTGATTGGTGAACTCAATCAGGTGACCATAAGATTGTCGTCTAACCCGAAAGTGTGTTAGGTTATCGACATTCTAGTAGCTGATATCCCTGAGTTCTATGGTTTGATTCTTAGCAGGGATTGGTCGGAAAAACTCCACGGATATTTTTCAACCGATTGGTCGCACATGTGGTTACCATACAATGGTAAACCAAATCAGATAAAGGTTGAACGAGAGTTGCACCAAAAATACATAGTGACAAAACTGGAAGGAGAAAATGAGGCCATAATGTACAATAGCAGCATTGTAGGCAATTACGCAATAGATTCTTTCCTAGGTAATTTCAATGCTCATATTTCACCATACTTAGAGAATTCAGTTTTATCCCAAGTTGAAAATTTCTCACAAACTGATGACTCAAAATGTTTTAGTTTTTTAGATAATTCTGTAAATACATCTTTATTTTGGAAATTATATTTTGACGGATCTAAATCAAATGAGGGAGCAGGAGCAGGATGCGTTCTGATTAACCCAGACGGGAACAAGATTATGCTCACATGCAGACTTGAGTTCGATTGCACGAACAACACAACGGAGTACGAAGCCTTGGTTCAAGGCCTATACAAAGCAATCAGATTGAACGTTAAGTATCTTCAAGTCTTTGGAGATTCGGAGATCGTTGTAAAACAGGTACGTAACACCATACATTGCCTGTCAAATCATTTAAAGCATTATCAATCATTAGTTCAAGATCTCACTGCACATTTCGTAGCATTCAACATCTCGTCAATTCCAAGAATTCAAAACGCGAGCGCAGACCTGTTAGCTAACGTAGCCTCTAGACTTATCCCTTCTGAAGATTTTAGTCCTGATAGGTTTTCAATAGAATTGATCTTTAAACCATCCATCCCTCACAATATCACCAATTGGAGAGTGTTCAACGACGATCCTGACATCGTAAATTTCCTTACTTCTGAAGGATCCTACTCAAATCAGATAATCAACGAAGACCATCATGATCATCAAATACAACAAAATAGCTCTGCCAATGCTATACCGAAATCGGTGGTCAAGCTAGAAGATCTATATGATTTGAAAAGTCGGTTTAAAAGGTCCGCCAATGCTAAACTTTGCAGTTCTACCCTGAACTATGAATTAGTAAACCTAGGGACCGATCAGAAGCCACAGAACGTTAACCTAGGCCAGGGCCTTGCCCCTGAAGAAAAATCAGCATATATCCGTCTTCTGAGACAATACAAAAACGTTTTTGCCTGGAATTACGATGAGCTGAAGACTTACAACACTTCTATCATTCAACATGTTATCCCTATGATTGACAATGAAAAACCTGTCCAGCAGAAGCTCAGAAAAATACACCCTAACCTAGAAAATCAGATAAAAACTGAGCTTAATAAGTTGTTGAGAGCCAGAATAATCTTCCCCGTCAGGCATTCTAAATGGGTATCCAATATGGTGCCCGTTAGGAAGAAAAATGGAGACATTAGAATCTGTATTGATTTCCGAAATCTCAACAAAGCCTGTCAAAAAGATAACTTTCCCCTCCCACCTATGGAGCAAATTCTACAGGCAGTAGCAGGCTCAAAATTAATGTCATTCCTGGATGGATTCTCAGGATACAATCAAGTACTAGTGCATCCTGATGATCAGTTAAAGACTACGTTCCGAACCAAATGGGGCACTTATGCATATCGGAAGATGCCATTTGGTCTGATCAATGCCGGAGCTACCTTTCAGAGAGTCATGGACATCGCGTTTAAAGGGTTAGTCAATAAATCAGTACTGATTTACCTGGATGATATAACAGTGTACTCCAAAAATCGAAACAACCACCTCAAAGATTTGAAGCAAATCTTTCAAAGATGCTTGAGGTATGGGATTTCGCTCAACCCAAAGAAATCTTTCTTTGCGTTAAGCGAAGGGAAATTGCTCGGATTCATAGTGTCGAAATCCGGTATTCACATAGAACCCGACAGAATCAAGGAAATTTTCGAAATATCCATACCTCATAACAAGAAAGCCATGCAATCCTTCCTTGGACAAATCAATTTTGTCAAAAGATTTGTCCCGGATTTTTCACGTATTATTTCTCCCTTACAAAATATGATAAAAAAGAATTCAACTTTCAAATGGGGTCTAGATGAGCACGAAGCATTTAATTTAATCAAACAAGCTATCATCAATGCTCCATCTTTGGCCACCCCAAATTTTTCAGAATCTTTCATCTTATACACTTTTGCCTCAGAGAAATCCTATGCCGCGATTTTGACCCAAGCAAATCAAGAGAAAGCGGAAGCTCCAATTGCATTCTTTAGCTCGAACTTACAAGGTGCTGAAATTAATTACTCAGACGTAGAGAAACAAGCATATGCTATTTTCAAAGCAATCAAATATTTCAGACCTTTCTTGCTTAAAGCCCACACCAAAGTCGTAGTGCCGTTTCCAGCGGTAAGGAACCTTTTGGTGCAGAAAGACGTGGGCGAGAAGAGAGCTAATTGGATTACCGCTTTACAAGAATATGATCTTGAGATCAAACCAGCAAACATCGTAAGAGGTCAAGGCTTCTGCAAGATGTTAGCCGGAGCATCGCAAATCCCAGAGAACTCATCTGAAGAGGTACAAGCATATGAGGTAAGCCTAAACGACGCAGAATCATTATATGCTGACACCATTTATTTTCTTAAGAACGGGTATGCTCCATCACATCTGGATCATGCCAAGAAAAGAGCTCTGAGATTAAAAGCTAAACAATACTAGCTCATAAATGATGTCCCGTTTAAAAATAATTACGATTCTGTACTCCTTAGGTGTCTTGAGAAAACTGAAGCCGAAAAGGTTTTGCAGGAACTTCACGATGGACCAGCAGGTGGACACTATGCTGGAGATGTGACTGCACACAAAATCTTGCGTGCAGGATATTATTGGCCCACGCTGTTCAAAGACTCATACAATCACGTAAGGAAATGCCAAGTCTGCCAGACTGCTGCAGGAAAACAAAGGAAACCATCCATGCCACTACAACCGGTCAACATCGACCAACCATTCAGTCAATGGGGCTTGGACATAATAGGTGAGATCTTTCCTCACTCTTCTAAGCAACATAAGTATATCCTTACGGCAACTGATTATTTTACCAAATGGGTAGAAGCAGTTCCTCTCAAGACAGTTCATTCTGAAAACATTATTGAGTTCATAGACCAATTTATCATAACTAGGTTTGGATTGCCAACAGCCTTAATGTTTGATAACGCTTCATATTTTTCTGGAAATGCTATGACTGAGTTTGCGCTTAAAAGAGGGTTCAAACTGAAATATTCTGCCAACTACTATCCGCAAGGTAATGGATTGGCTGAATCAACAAACAAGAACCTAATCAGAATTATCAAAAGAACAGTTGACCAAAACCAAAGGAATTGGCACAAAGCGCTGGTAAATGCTTTATGGGCTGATAGAATCACAAAGAAAGCTTCAATCGGCACTTCTCCCTTTAATTTAGTTTATGGGAGGGAAGTGGTTCTTCCGACTCACTTAGTCATTCCCTCTTTGTATTTAGTGCAATACATCGATGAAGTACCTACTTCCTCATTACAATTAAGACAAATGGAAATAATCAAACTAGAAGAACAAAGAGAACAAGCTAGGAAAACCCATGCTCATCACCAAGCGCTAATAAAATCTTCTTTTGACTCAAGCATCATAACCAGAAAAAACTTTCAGATGGGTGATTTAGTTTTGAAATGGGATAAGGCTCATGAAGAAAAGGGCAAACATACAAAATTTCAAAAGCTGTGGCTTGGCCCTTTTCAGATTGTGGAAGTCGTAGGCCCATCTACATTCGTATTGCAGGATCTGGCAGGAAGGAGAGATTCTTTACCTGTCAATGGACTGATTCTTAAATTATATTTTCCATAGAAGAGAAATCTTCTAATTTTTGTAGGATAGATTTAGTTTTTATTTTTGTTTTTCTTTTCTCTTTTGAATAAAACCCGTTGTAGATGATCATTTAAAAAGGATTCATGAAAGAGCATGCCAATTCTCTATCAGATTTTGATTTCGCTTGTACAAATAGCAAAATTTTTGAAAAATCTGAATTTTATTACAATATTGTCTATCAAAACAGGGCAACGACTTAAGATTGTTGCAATCCAAAGACAAGAGGTCTCATCACGAGCCGACTTGTTCAGCACAAGTGTAAATCAGGTGAATGACTGTGTCATAATTTGGCCACCAAACCAAGACATTGTTCTTTAGAGAATTAAAAAAGGAAAAGTGTGTTAAAAAGGATTTTTCTCTGGAATGTTGCGAATAACCTCAAAGCAGGAAAAAGGATCATTGCTGGATAATATGGTAACCCTGTCGAGGCTATGGACGCTTGCGGGCAGCAGAGGCTCTACCTACGACAAATGAGCATACTTTTAAGCCAGTACGCAGAGAAGACCTTATTTTATATTTTATCAAGACCAAGTAATGTCTGATGCAAGTGCAAGAAGAAACCTGAGGAAGCAAGAAATTGAGATATAAAACAGGTTGAAACAAAATATCGTCGACAAGGTGAGGGGTAATCTACTCTATCTGTCCATAACAAAATTTAGACATATAAAATTTTTTGTTGTTTCGGAAGTGAACGGTCAATAGAAATGCAGAGATAACTGGTTCTTCACAGTGAATCGCCATTGTTGTGGTCACCAACAACCCCCCTCTTTGTTTGATATTAGTAATAACACCAAGCAAAAGGGGACTGTTTAGTCAGTTTAGTGTTCCTAAATTGATGTCATTAATTGTCAACCCGGGGCTCGTAAGCTGATGAAGTGAAGGTGTACTATATGTACTTAAGCAACTTTCTTAGAGCTTTTGTCGTTTGGGGTGTTGTTTATGGTTAACTTATCTTCCTAAGATGGAGTGATGATTATAGACAGATGAGTGCAAGTGTGTGAAAAGTGAGTTCGAGATGAGTGAAAGTGTGTGAATGGTGATTTCTAATTACTTGCTGAATTTGTAAAGGAAAAGAACTTGAAAGAAGTAAATAGCTTGAAATGACTTGAAAGCAAATGACCACGTTCTAATGGCATTAGTCTCTATCCATATTGCTGCAAATAAAAGAAACAAGAAAATCACTTCAAGGATTGATGATAATGGTTATCTCTTCCTAACTCCCTGCTTCTACCACATAGTACTGCGTAAAACACGATTAGGAAGTAGCTGAAGACAAATCCAAGAATTGATAAAAACTCTAAGTGACAAATTATAGCACTACTAAGCCTTTTCCATCATACTGCTTCCTACATGTGTGATTATGTGTAACAAGTGGAAAAAGTATTAGTGCCACAAGCCAAGACTACTTAAAAACAAGCTGCAATTAATTAGTGTTCTGTTCTCTGAAAGATAAACCATTCATGATAAAGAGAACATAAATTAGTTAGCATCCAACTTGTAAAACTAAGCTAAAAACTTGTCTAGAAAACAGAGTAAAAAGGGCAGCGTTATGAATAAGACAACTGCAACTACCATTAGATATTAAAGCAAATACAATACACTTAATCTCGGGTCAAAACCTGCAAAGAGACAAAGCTGATCAGTGAAAATAAAGGCTGCAGCAATGAAAAGAAAGTAAGCTGTACATAACTTCAAGAAAAGGAAATGCTGTAAGTAAAATAAAGAAATTGCAGAAGTATGAACATGAAATACTTATACACGGGCAGTCATGGACAGGGGCCCTCCATCCAAACAACCCACAGAAAACTCAGATAATGTAGAACTTCAAAACAACACTGTTTCCATTACTTTATATGCAGAAATACATAGTCAAAGGGCTGGAACAGCACTATAAAACAGAGTTTTAAAAGTGTGCTAAAATTCTCACAAAGTCATAAACTACAACAGCTAAAAAGTTAACATAAGCGTACGCAGACGCAAGTATTTATAGGCGTCTGCAAGATAGCCTAATGCGTAAAGCATAAAACAGAAAATCAACAGAATGTCATGCGTAATTAAGTGTAGTCAACACGTCATATGCCTCATGGTCGAGCTGGAGGTCCTGGTCGTTATGGGCAATGAATCCAACGTTGGATCATGTTCCCCACGGCTTGCAAAACACGGACAAGTCACCTTTTCCACCGACGTAACCTAACAGCTTACGCATCAACGTTAAGCTGCCTTTATTTGACCGAAACTTGACCCCCTTTGACCGGAGGTACAGGTGACGTGGCTGGCTGAACTGATGGCACAGGAACCTCGAGCACATATATTCCAACATGCCCATGTGGCTCGTTCTGCAAAATGGCACGTGGAACCTTGAGATCAACAAAATGGCTGCGGGATCATCAGATGGCTACGGAATCAGCAGATGGCTGCGGAATCAGCAGATGGCTGCGGAATGCCTGTAAGTATGTCAAAAACTAAACAAAACAATCACCCATTAGCAAAGCTCACTTGATCATGTTTAATGACAACTAATGTAATGATCTGGGTGGAAAATGAGGCAAAAGAGAGAGGAAAGTGATGAAAACAGTAGGTAATGATGGATGATAAGGTGTAAAGTAGAGACTCTACATACCCCCACTACAAGGGCATTGCATGTCCTCATGCAAAAACACTAATCAATCAACCTGTTGTGATGCCTCTGCCAAGACATCCAATCTCCTCTTCTTTCTCTGTGTAGACACATTGACCCTTGGCTTCTTTACTTAGCATCTGAACTTTAGGTTGATCAAGGCTCTGTCTAGCCTTTTGCATTTCTTCCTTAACTTTTTGTTACTTCTTTGCCACAGGCCCAAATGTAACATGGTGTTATCATGAATCATCTTATCCAATTTGGCTTGCTCTTTCAACTTTTCATTTTCTTGCATGATATGTCGATTTAGAACCTCAATCTCAAAAATTTCCTATTTTAAGGAGTGGATTTGTTGTTCTAAAGGTTGAACATTGCTTGGGCCAGCGGCTGCTTGCTCCAATGTTTCCAGATAATTATACACTTTTTGCTGCTCCGGGTCAACCTCAGGTGACTTTTTGGGACTTGGTTCATAATCAAATTCAGATCCATGTTCATGCTCAAGTTCATGTTCAAACGGACTTTCCTCACGTGGAGGACTAGTCTCAATATGCTCAGCGTGTGAAGGACTTTTCTCTAAGTCAAGACTTGTAGCACCTTTTTGAGGTGAGCCTAAGTCAATGAAGAATGACTGTTTACCCTTTGTGGCCCCTACTTTTCTGTTTTGTAATCTGCTGCTCCTTCTTACAGAGGTGGTACTCTGTTTTTCTTTTGGTACTTTTTGCTTCTGTTTTTCCACCTTTTTAGAGAGGGCAGTTTTATGAAGTTTGGCCATTCTTTGAGCTAAGGGCTGAGTGTCTTCCTCACTAGTATTCTCAGGAGTGAGGTGAGTTTCTTGGACTACAGATTTACCTTTATCTTGCTTTCGTTTCTTCCTCCCTTCTTTTCTTTTCTGAGCAATTTCTTGAGCAAGTTCTGAAAGAGTTTCAGTGATAATTCCTTGGGCTGCTTGGCTATCATCTTCAGTAAATCCAGGATCAATTTCCTGTTCAGGATGTTGTATATCAGTTTCCTCATCAAACTGTTCTTGAACAGTTTCCTCTTGGGCAGTTGTTTCAGGAAGAGTGGTATCAGGAACAATAGTTTCTGTTTGGGCAGTAGTTTCTTGGTTAACCCCCTCTCCTCTTTTTCTTCTACTTCTTTTTGGTACTTGAGGGGACCCTCCAGAAGTTTCTCCTAATTCTTGAAAATGATTTCTTATGAGAAACCTCTCCCATGTGTCTCTTTTTGATTTCAATTATTCCTCCACTAGCAATTTCACAAGACCGTGATGATATAAATGTGCTTCAATATTTCTGGGGTTCCTTTGGACCATTGCACACATTTTCTTAAGACTTGAAAATAGAAAGTATGGGAGGTTAATATCATCTCCTAGAAAATGCATCATAACCTTTGCATGATAAACATATAAGACCCCAAATCTTCCCTCACAAGTGAAAAATTTTTGCACTAACAAGAGTAAAGTGGTCCACTCCTCCTTAACATAAGAAACAGGAATCCCTTTGGTAAAGATACTGGTGTCCATACCTGGGTTTTTTAAAATTTGTTTCCACTGTTGATCTTGAACTGACCGGTTCTTAAACCACCTTTCTCCAGTCTGTGGAAGTGAGGTAGCTTGTGCTATGCTGCTTTCATTGACTGTGAATTGTAAGTCCCCTATCTCCACGTGATTATCCTTTTCTCTGAAGGACCTTGCAAAGGCCTTGGTAACCTCCTTATGGTAGCCTCTGAACTTCTGTATACATTGTAACCAGTTTGCCTTTTGTAATGCCTCTTTGACCTGAGGATAACCCTCCAAAAACTTTGAACCTTCCGGTTCTGCCCTTAAGAGCTTTCCCATTGGCTCTTATGGCTCTGTTCTATTTAAAACACGGCTTCAAAACGGCCTTACACAGTAAATTCACGGCTCTGTTTTGGAACACGGCTTCAACAAGGGTCTTACACAGTGAATTCACGGCTCTGTTTTGGAACACGGCTTCAACAAGGGTCTTACACAATGAATTCACGGCTCTGTTTTGGAACTCAGCTTTAAAATGGCCTTGACTTGGTGGATTTACGGCCTCAACACAGTGGATTATGGCTTTAGCTCTGGATACGGCCGTAACAAACCTCCACTGGTGATTAGAATTTAGCGGAGAGGGAAAACAGAGTATAGTGAATGGTGGCAGCGTAATGAGCACAGCGTAAATGGAATGAAACAGTGTGAGTGGAAATGAAACAGCGAAAGTGAAATGATATGAGCGTAAGAGGGTAGAAGGGTTATGGAATGATGAATGGAACGACTATGTCCTTAGATTTCGGTTTCGGAGTTACACTTGGCTGCGTGAGTTAATGTCATAGAGACGTAGTACATTAGGTTACGTCACCTAAGTACGAGATCTTAATGGAAGAAGTAGCCGCAAGTGAAATTCCAAATCGTGGTAATCAAGGACTGATAGACTTGGGAGATACGTGGGTATATGGTTGCATGACTGGTAATCATTACACTTAGTGGCAAGAAACATAACCTAGAAAACTTTGCATAATGAAATAACTGTAAGTTTAGGATTTAACCCATACCTCAGATTCCCGCTTAGATTTGCCTTTGATGACTTGCCACTAACCCTTCGCTGATTTATGGTTGTTGCATGACCATTTTTCATTTATTATTGATGACTACTGAGCTGCGAAGAAATTTCAAACAGACTGTGTTTTTTTTTTTTTTTTTTATGCAGGTACAGAGAGCTGCGGAATCATTAGATGGCTGCAGAATCTTCAGATAGCTGCGGAATCTGCAGTAGTAGCCTCCGACTGCACAAAAACAACTTTAACTATCTAAAAATGACTTTATTGATGGAATGGAATGTAGTGGATGGGTGGATGAATGGAAAAATGAAGTGGAGTGAAAATGAATGAAATGGTGGATGATATGGTGGTGATGATGAAATGAGATGAAATAAGGGAAGAAAGAGAGATTTTTTTTTTTTGGAAAACATGAGGTGTCAGGTGACCCTGATTTTCACCTCAGGTTTTCTGTATGAGACTGCCAATCAGAGATTGGTTTTTAGGCTCATACATTTATTCTTTTTTCTTTTTTTTTTTTTTTTTTTTTTTTCAAAAACCAAAGATTAGGCTGATGGAGGAGAAGAATCCTTCTCCACCAACCTGATTGCAGAATCTTCTTTGAACAATTTGACAAACTCTTCTTTTGAGAATGGCTTCTGGTATATTTTCAAGCGGTGGCCATTCACAATAAGAGGAGTATGAAATTCATCAATAGTTTTTACTCGAACTGCTCCATTGCTAAAGACTTCATCAATCTCATATGGCCCAAGCCAATGAGTTTGAAACTTTCCTTTGAAGTCTTTGAATTTTGAATCAAACAATAGAGCCCAATCTCCTTTTTGAAACTTTCTTTCCTTGATATGACGATCATGCCATTTAGATCTTTGGTGCTGAACTAGATCGGTCCTTAGAATTGCATCTTGTCTTATTTCATCTAGCTCATTTAGCTGGTCCATTCTGTGTTTTTGAGCTTCTGAGAGGCTCATTCCCAATTGGACTGCCATCTTGAAGGTCTTGATTTGGAACTCAATAGGAAGCAGGACTTCCTTCCCATAAACAAGTTCATAGGGAGAATGTCCTGTTGTGTTCTTCCATGTAGTCCTATAGGCCCATAAGGCTTCAGGGAGCCTTTCCGCCCAATCTCTCCTATGAAGATGAACAGTCTTGGTGATAATGCCTTCAAGAACTTTATTGGTAGATTCCACTTGACCATTGGATTGCGGATGGTAGGGAGTAGATGTTCTGTGCTTGATCTTATATTCCTCCATCAGCTTCTCCATCAATTTAGATGTAAACTGGCTGCCTTGATCTGTCACAATTTCCCTTGGGACACCAAAACGAGTGAAAATATCCTCAAAAAGAAATTGAACAACTGAATTTTTAGTGGCAGAAGGTAATGCTTTTGCTTCTACCCACTTAGTAACATAATCAGTACAAACCAGTATATACTTCTTTTGCTTTGATGGTGGATTAATTGGTCCAACGAAATCTAGAGCCCATTTCTCAAAGGGTTCGATGCATACCTGAGGCTGTAGAGGCATTTCATTTGAAGGAGTTGGTTTCCCAACTCTTTGGCAGCTGTCGCACCTTCTAACATACTGCTTTGCATCTTTAAAGAGAGAAGGCCAATAATATCCTAAAGAAAGGATCTTATAGGCTGTCCTCTTGTCCGCAAAGTGCCCGCCGCATGGTTCATCATGACATGCCTTAAGGATGTCAGGCATTTCATCTTCCCGAACACACCTTCTGATTATACAATCTGGCCCTGTTTTGAATAATTCATTAGAAATCCAAGAATAATGTGAACTCTCCCGAATGATTTTCCTTTTCTCATTAGGAAATAAGTGTAGAGGAAGCTTCCCTGTAACAAGATAATTAGCCATATCTGCATACCAAGGAGTCTTGGTAGTAACTGCAAACAAGTATTCATCTGGAAACTTATCTTCTACTGGAGAATCTTCATTAGTGTTTTGGATTCTAGACAAGAAATCAGCTACTGTGTTTTGCTTTCCAGGTCTATCTAACACAGTAATGTTAAATTCTTGCAAAAGTAAAAGCCATCTTGTAACTCTACCATTAGTGACAGGTTTGTTCATTAAGTATCTTATGGCAGAGTGATCAGTATGGACAAAGGTTTCATAGCCGGTTATGTAGTGTCTAAACTTGTTGATTGCATGTACCACAACTAAGAACTCTTTTTCTGTAACAGTATAATTTAACTCAGTAGGAGTCAAATTCTTACTTGTGTAATAAATGGCATAAGGGATCAAATCCTTTTGTCCCAAAACAGCTCCTAGAGCTGTATCTGAAGCATCAGTAGAGATGTGGAAAGGGAGTTTCCAATTTGGCCCCCTTAAGATGGGTGCTTCAGATATTCTAGACTTTAAAGCTTCAAAGGCAGATTGACACTCAGGATCCCATTTAAACTCACAGTCTTTGGTAAGCAATTTGAAAAGAGGAGATGCTATCCTAGTGAAGTTTTCAATAAATCTTCTGTAATACCCAGTAAACCCAAGAAAACTTCTAACATCCTTCTGGCAATTTGGAACAGGTAACTTAGAGATGACTTCAACTTTGGATTTATCAACCTTGATCCCATCTCCTGAAATATGATGTCCTAAAACAATCCCTTCAGTAAACATCATAAAACACTTTTCATGACTTAAAGAAAGATTTGTTTCCTTACATCTTACCAGTACTTTTTCCAAATTTTCCAAAGCTTCTTCAAATGTATTACCATAAACTGGGAAATCGTCCATGTATACCTCTACACAATCATGAATCAGATCTGAAAAGATTCCTAATACAGCCCTTTGAAATGTAGCAGGTGCATTGCACAATCCAAAAGGGAGTACTCGGTAGGCAAAAGTTCCCCAAGGACAAGTAAATGTGGTTTTGTCTTGATCTTCAGGTGCTACCTGAATTTTAATGTACCCACTAAAACCATCCAAGAATGAGAAATACTTTTTACCTGCTAAGGTGTCTAGTACCTGATCAATAAAAGGTAAAGGAAAATGATCCTTTAAGGTTGCCTTGTTCAATTCTCGATAATCAATGCAAACTCTCCATTTACCATTCTTTTTGGGCACTATAACCAAGGGAGAAACCCATTGGCTATCTGAGATGGGGTAAATGAAGTTTACCTTGAGCAATTTCTGGAGTTCTTCTTTCACGATTTCCCTAAGGTTTGGATTCATCCTCCTTTGTGGTTGCCTAATAGGTCTACTATTCTCTTCAATGTAGATGTGATGAATACAAGTCTTAGGATCGATTCCTTTCATGTCAGTGTATTCCCATGCAAAGGCAGTGGAATGTTTTTGCAACAGTTTAGTTAATTCTTCTTGTTGTGGTCTTCCCAAGTTTTTGTTAATGTTTAATGTTTTTCCTGGGAGGATTTCAGCTGTAGAACTACCAAACTCTTCCATTGAGAAGAGAGACATTTGTCTAGAGGAGAGATATTCAATGTCTGCATCTATCTGAAAATGTTCAGAGTCATATTCTAAAGATACTTCAAAATTTTCTAATGTATTTAGAATTTGACTATCCTCACTGATCTCAGAGATGGTTAGAACTGGTTGTATAGTATCTTCATCCTCTACCCATTCATCTTCTCCTATTTCTGTTATAGCTTTTGCTGGGGGATACAAGTTGAACTTCTTGGTGGAATTACCATCTGATATATACATGTCTCCAGACCTACAGCTTATGAAAGCATCAGCTGTGGCCAGCCAAGGTCTTCCTAAAATAAGAGGATGTCCTCCTAGATTGTTCTTGGGAGTTAAAATCATAAAATCAACTGGATATTCCCAAGAATCTAGAGAGACTGGAATATCTTTCAATACACCATCAGGTTTAATGATTGATCTATCTGCAAGCTGTAGCAAAGTAGGTGTAAAGAGAAGATTAGGAAGCTTTAACTGATCCATGGTCTGTCTACTCATGATGTTGATCGCGGCCCCTAAGTCAATCAGAGTATTTGGGATTTCAACCCCATTAATATGAGTTTTGACAATAGGACTACCGGGATCTACATACTTTTGCATGGTAATCTTACCCATCATTATGTCTGCAATTTTTCCAACTAGATGTATCCTTTTAGTATCTCTGGTTCTTTTTACTGTTTTCTTCAAACTCAACTCCTTTATTGTCTTCGCTAGAATGGGAATTTCCTTAATGGCTTGTAACAAGGGGATCTTGATACATACATTTTTCAATTCATCTAGGAAGTTATAGTCAAGCACCCATATCTGCTTTTCCACCCCTTTATCAATTTGCAATCTTTCAGGAAAGGGAGGTGTAGGTGTAGGTGTAGGTTGCTCAACTAGGGGAGTTGTAGAGATTGATTCTTTTTCTTTTTCTTTTTGGATATTTTGGTTTTGAAGTGATACTTCAGAACCTTTATTGACTTTGAGAGATTCCTCCTCAGAAATGCTTGGTTGTTGAACACTTGTGGAAGGTTGATCTAGGATTCTACCTGATCTAAGTTGTACTTCATTAAGAGGAACAACCATGTAGGTAGGGAATGGTTGACCTTCCATCATGTAAGCATTTTGAGGGTTCCTATTATTTGGATTTGGTAATGGCTGAGAGGGAAGTTGATTAGATTTCTGCTGGGATTGAAGTGCTAATTGAGAATTTTGATTTTGTGGAGGAGGTTGTTGTTGTTGAGGGTATGGCAATGATAGTTGTTGACCTTGGTTTGGAAGTTGTGGAGCTTGCTGATTCTGAAAAGATGGAGGATATTGATAGAATTGTGCAAATCTCCCATAAGGATTTTGCATGCTTTGCATCCATGCTTGGAAAGCATTTTGAGGTTGAGGCCAAGGTTGTTGCCAAGGATTCCAACTTGGTTGGGTTTGAGAATTCATAGAGTTGTTAAACCCTTGATTATGTTGTCCTTGCCAAGGTCTCCTTGCAATAAAACAGAGAGATTCAAGTGTATCTGGATCCTCTTGAAAGACTGCTTTGAGGCCAGGAATTGAGGGACAATCCTTGGTCTCATGAGTTTCTGAGCAAATTACACATGTTTCTACAACGTGTGCATCTAAGGGACATTCCCTTAAAGCATGTTTCTTTCTACATTTCGGGCAAAAGATAGCCAAAGCCTCGGCTTCTGCTTTTTGTTTATTGTGAATCTTAAGGGTATTAAGTTGTTCACTAAGACTCCCTAAGATGTCAGTTTTAAATTCATCAAGCATACTGTCGATTTCAGCCCTACTCACTGATCCTGTTGCAGATTTATTCACCCTAAGGAGAGAAGGATCTCTAGGCCCTTTTTGAGTTTTTGATTTGCCCCTTGAGAGATGGATACAAAGTTCTACTATGTCATTGAGAGAAAGTTGAGAAATATCCCCTTTCCCCATCATGTTTAAGATGTCTATCCATTCATCCCTAATGGCTTTCAATAAGAGGGCTTTTAAGGTCTCTTCATCCAAGGTATTCATTTTTGCTCTTTTCAAGTTATATTGAAATCTTTCAAGTAAATCTTCTAGACTCTCATCTTCTTTTTGTACCATTTTAAAAACCTCGTCCTTGTGATTAGTAGGCATGCAATAGTCTAAATACCTATCCAAAAATGTCTGTTTCATCTCATCCCAAGTCCTAATGGATTGAGTGAGTAACCCCATGAACCATTTCAAGGCTTGATCCTTCAGTGTTGAAGGGAACAACTTGAGTTTCTGAGAGTCATCCAGGTAGTCATAAGTTCGACACACCACTTCAAACTCAAATAAGAATGTTTCAGGGTCCTCAGTCCTTAACCCATGGAAGTTAGGGAGGACAGATGGTGATATGTTTTTCATAGTGGCTCGGGAATCCTCATTAACAATGGGAAACCCAAATGAATTATCCCCATTTCTATTTCAACCTCCAATGGGACCTCTACCTCCATTATTGTTATTGTTATTTCCTCCTCCTCCTCTACCTCTACCTCTACCTCTTCCTTCTTCCTCTACCATGATGATTCTCCTAGGGATTTCAAAATCTTCTGGTTCCTCTACAAAAGGTGAATGAGAAGAGATTTCTCCTTCTTCTTCAGATGATTCCAATTCCTCAATTACAATTGGTCTTCCTGTAGGAGAAAGAGAAGAGTCTCTTCCTGGTTCAAACTCAATAGAAGGTGTAGGAGAGTCAACTCTTGGCTCTTGAATTCCAGGAATTCCAGGACTAGGAGTTTCGGTTGGAGATAAGGGGGGTGTCTCTTGTCTATCCCTTGAAGCAGATGGACTTGTAAAAATTGAACTTCGAGCTCTAGATAAAAACCGTCCTCTAGAATCTCTAGCTCTATGCATGTCATTTTTTTTTTATTATTTTTCTTCAAGTCAAGTTAATAGTTCTTTTTTTGATCTTCCAGTTCACTCTAGGTGCAAGAAGAGAGCATACTCAAGAAACTACTAAATCAATAACTTTCTCCCTTCTGATCCTCCAGATCACTTTAAAGTGCAAGAGGAGAGCATACTTGGATAGGTTATTAACTTCTTTCCTTGAAATTTTTATGTTTTTTTTTTTATATCTAAGTATGGCTACTTAATTTCACTTCCCCGGCAACGGCGCCAAAATGTTTAGTCAATTTAGTGTTCCTAAATTGATGTCATTAATTTTCAACCCGGGGCTCGTAAGCTGATGAAGTGAAGGTGTACTATATGTACTTAAGCAACTTTCTTAGAGCTTTTGTCGTTTGGGGTGTTGTTTATGGTTAACTTATCTTCCTAAGATGGAGTGATGATTATAGACAGATGAGTGCAAGTGTGTGAAAAGTGAGTTCGAGATGAGTGAAAGTGTGTGAATGGTGATTTCTAATTACTTGCTGAATTTGTAAAGGAAAAGAACTTGAAAGAAGTAAATAGCTTGAAATGACTTGAAAGCAAATGACCACGTTCTAATGGCATTAGTCTCTATCCATATTGCTGCAAATAAAAGAAACAAGAAAATCACTTCAAGGATTGATGATAATGGTTATCTCTTCCTAACTCCCTGCTTCTACCACATAGTACTGCGTAAAACACGATTAGGAAGTAGCTGAAGACAAATCCAAGAATTGATAAAAACTCTAAGTGACAAATTATAGCACTACTAAGCCTTTTCCATCATACTGCTTCCTACATGTGTGATTATGTGTAACAAGTGGAAAAAGTATTAGTGCCACAAGCCAAGACTACTTAAAAACAAGCTGCAATTAATTAGTGTTCTGTTCTCTGAAAGATAAACCATTCATGATAAAGAGAACATAAATTAGTTAGCATCCAACTTGTAAAACTAAGCTAAAAACTAGTCTAGAAAACAGAGTAAAAAGGGCAGCGTTATGAATAAGACAACTGCAACTACCATTAGATATTAAAGCAAATACAATACACTTAATACCAGGTCAAAACCTGCAAAGAGACAAAGCTGATCAGTGAAAATAAAGGCTGCAGCAATGAAAAGAAAGTAAGCTGTACATAACTTCAAGAAAAGGAAATGCTGTAAGTAAAATAAAGAAATTGCAGAAGTATGAACATGAAATACTTATACACGGGCAGTCATGGACATGGGCCCTCCATCCAAACAACCCACAGAAAACTCAAATGATGTAGAACTTCAAAACAGCACTGTTTCCATTACTTTATATGCAGAAATACATAGTCAAAGGGCTGGAACAGCACTATAAAACAGAGTTTTAAAAGTGTGCTAAAATTCTCACAAAGTCATAAACTACAACAGCTAAAAAGTTAACATAAGCGTACGCAGACGCAAGTATTTATAGGCATCTGCAAGATAGCCTAATGCGTAAAGCATAAAACAGAAAATCAACAGAATGTCATGCGTAATTAAGTGCAGTCAACACGTCATATGCCTCATGGTCGAGCTGGAGGTCCTGGTCGTTATGGGCAATGAATCCAACGTTGGATCATGTTCCCCACGGCTTGCAAAACATGGACAAGTCACCTTTTCCACCGACGTAACCTAACAGCTTACGCATCAACGTTAAGCTGCCTTTATTTGACCGAAACTTGACCCCCTTTGACCGGAGGTACAGGTGACGTGGCTGGCTGAACTGATGGCACAGGAACCTCGAGCACATATATTCCAACATGCCCATGTGGCTCGTTCTGCAAAATGGCACGTGGAACCTTGAGATCAACAAAATGGCTGCGGGATCATCAGATGGCTGCGGAATCAGCAGATGGCTGCGGAATGCCTGTAAGTATGTCAAAAACTAAACAAAACAATCACCCATTAGCAAAGCTCACTTGATCATGTTTAATGACAACTAATGTAATGATCTGGGTGGAAAATGAGGCAAAAGAGAGAGGAAAGTGATGAAAACAGTAGGTAATGATGGATGATAACGTGTAAAGTAGAGACTCTACAGGGACCCTTAACCAAAAAATCCAAAAAATATTTTTGTTTAAAAAAAAAAATCTTTTGTATCAACCCCCTAAGAGCTATATCGCCTCGCAGAGGAAAAAAGAGCGCTTTCCCAAAGCACACAAGCACACCAAGGACGAGCGACGCGAGAACCCATCGCATCGCGAGCATCAAAGGCGCTCAAAAGAGGAGAACCTAAAGAAAGGCCGATGGCCGATATGCGACATCGCACGTCGCAATGTCGCATGAGCAGCACGAAGTGACAAAGCGAAAACCTTGCGATCTTGCGATATTGCGATATGCGATCTGCGACCATGCAAAGCTGCGATCTGTGACCTATGGTTTGCGACGAATGAAACTGTCAATGGCTGCGACGCCACCTATTTACATCGTAATCTTCAAGACTGCGATGCAAATAGCAGAAATCATTCATCGCAGGCATTCCTCAGCATGATCTGTGAGCCCAAAATTAGGCGCGCACCTTACGGGAAATTAATGACCGCATGCTTGAATATCGAGAAATGATTGCATCGCATTTATCGAAGAGTCAAGTCATGATGAATGTCAGAATTACACATTCATTAGAATTTAATGCTTTCATGTCAATCTTTTCGTCATTTCCCTTCTTCTTTGCGTAAACTGCAAGACATGCTACTGATATAAATCTATATGCAGGAAACATCTAAGGGAAGAGCGCCAATAAGACAACAGAGAGGAGATGCCTCCGCAGTTGGATGCCGCATGCAGCAGAACCGCAGATTCCAGAATATCGCCCAATAGGCACTGATGAAAATAGACTGTCCAAGACTCAGAGTCAAAGGCGCACAAAAGCAGCGTGTTTACAAAAGATCCTGAAGCCCAAATTGGGTAAAGCAAAAAGAAAAACGCTTAAGGGGAAAGACGTCTCAGAAAAGCCTGGAACAAAGAACGGAAACAATTCTCGAAACAGGGGATTGTCCATACAGTGCAACTTCTAACTCATTGAGTCATTCGCATGACCGGAAACCGAAATAGCAACAGCAAAATCAGTTCGAGAAGAAACTGGGTTGTACTAAGTGTGCGCACAGCGAATACACCCAGCCAGAGAAAGGTTTTCGAAAATATCTTCTATCCTGTCAGAAAGAGGTGCCAGCTCTTGTTATTTCTAATTTTCAAGCTCGAACAAAAGGAAAGAACAACCAGCCGACTCTTTCAGGGCGAACAGCGCATTGCTTACAGCACTAAAAAACAGATACAGAAACGGTTAGAAATTAGATTTGATTTTTAGAAATAAATTTGCTTTTAGTAAAAGGGCGGTCATTTGAAGCCGTTCCCTCAATTTGTGTAATTAAAATTAGCCGGTTAGTAGTATTTAACCCTTCTCGTTGCATTGGAGAAGGGTCCGGAAATTTGTCAAAAAACTTGTCCTCAGAACATGCACTTTTGCACCCTCGGAGGGGGTTTTTGATGAATGGACGGATCAAGATTTATTTATGTTTGCATTTTAATACCTGCTACTGATGTTGCACTTCTGTACTCTTAGTAGGCATTAGAAGTAAGTAGAAATAGATCATTATTGCTTCAGGTCTGTGAGTATAAAGTCAGTCGTAAATGGTACTTTTATCTCTTGACGAGTTTCTGCTTGCATTCTTAGAGTAATATACAGCTGATGTTGTTTATATGTTAACGTATGAATGAGTGGACTACCATTTGGCACTTTTGTACGGTGGAGTCATTGATTTGTGCTTAATACATGAATAACTAATTATGCGATATGCTGTTCACAATCGTTCTGCTTAACTTTTTATGCAGGATGGTTCATCTTAATTGATTTATATTCTCATAATAGCTGAATAATCTTCATTACCAGTTATTGTGTGAAACCTTTCTAGATCGCATAATGGAAAAAGTTCTATCCCAGGTTAGCGTAGATTAGATGTGTTATTCTTTATAGATTAAAGTAGTATAAAATTCACTCTCATAGTTCAGAATTAGATTAGCTTAGAAATAATTCAATATTTTCATTATCATATTCTACACACACACACCCCCTTAGAACGGGAAGTTGGTCCCGTTATCCCCAGTCGGACCCACTACACCAAACGGGCACGGAGCCGCCAACCAGGTTCCCGACCAGGTGGGTATCCCCCTTGTTGTTGACCCGATTTCAGGGCCCTCAACAAGTTCACAAGTGCAAAAGAATGTTTTTCCATGATTTTGTAATTCAAAGGTGCATCTCTAAGTGCTTTACTGAAAAAGGCTAGGGGTTTTTCACATCCTTGATCATCTTTCTACAGTAAAACAGCTGCTATAGTGTGTTCTGATGCAAATGAGAAAATTATGAAGTCTCTATCGAACTTTGGACTTGTGAGGACTGGTGTTCTGGTCAAAGCCATTTTAATTTCTTCAAATGCTTGTTTGGCTTCTACTATCCATTTAACCTTTGAATCCTTTTTTAACATATTGTTCAGCAATCTAATTAATTCAGCCAGATTAGATATGAATCTTCTCAAAAAGTTAATCTTCCCTAAGAAAGCTTGAAGTTCTTTGACATTTTTGGGGTGGGGTATTTGCAGAATAGCTTCTATTCTAGCAGGATCAATTCTGATGCCATCTTTGGAGATGATATGGCCTAAGAGTTTGCCTTCTTCTAGACCAAACAAAGACTTTTTGGGATTTAATGAAATACCATACTTTCTGCATTTTAAAAACACTTGTCTCAAATGATCTAAATGTTGCTGATCTGATCTAGAAAACACAGTGAGGTCATCCAGATATCCAACCAGAAAATCATGAATCTCTTTTGCAAAAGCTATGTCCATTGCTCATTGAAAGGTTGCCCCTGCATTCTTAAGTTCGAACGGAATTTTAACATATTTGAATGTACCCCATGGTGTTGTAAATGTAGTCTTTTCTTGGTCATTAGGATGAACCAGAATTTGATTAAAACCTGAAAACCCATCCAAAAGTGAAATCCTGGAAGCACCTACTACTCTTTGTAAAATATGATCCATCTTAGGTAAAGGGTAGTTGTCTTTCAAAGAAACCTTGTTTACATTCCTTAAGTCAACACATAATCTGATTTCTCCTGTTTTCTTCCTGGTAGGCACTAAATTAGATACCCACTCTGAAAACCTGATTGGAGCAATTATCCCTGCATCATGCATTCGTTTGATTTCTTTCTCAATTAAAAGAAGCAGTACAGGGTTGATT
This sequence comes from Pinus tabuliformis, assembly GCA_031772625.1. Taxonomy (NCBI): domain Eukaryota; kingdom Viridiplantae; phylum Streptophyta; class Pinopsida; order Pinales; family Pinaceae; genus Pinus; species Pinus tabuliformis. The sequence continues at coordinate 1,609,662,751 of CM062816.1, forward strand.
CTTCTGAGTTTTTGTTTGAATGGTTTTTTATTTTCCTTGAGGAGTATTGTATGCTGAATTACAGAGGTGTATAAGACTTCAAGTCTTCATAGCTCCAAGCAAAAACATCCTGGAATTCTTTGATCAGTTCAACATACTTAAGTTTTTGATCAGAGGGCAAAGTTTTGGACAATTTTACCATTTTTGGATTCTCTTTAGTTTCTATGTTGCAGTCTTCAATGTCCGCTTTTGGAGGTTCCATCTGGGGTTTCTTTGGAATATCGTTGAAATTAAAGAGATCTTCCAAAGGAGTCAATACTTTGGGCAAATGATTGTCTTTCAAATTGAGAATTTCAGATTCTTCTTCAATAATCTCATCAACATCTGTTTCTTTAAGATCCTGTATTTCCTCTTTGGTAAATTTCGTTGGATGAAGCATTTGAGTTGCATTTTCTGCAGAAATGTCTGTTTCTATTTTATTTGTTGCATCAAACTCACTAACAGTATCTCCATCTATGTTAGTGCTGGAAAATTCTTCTTCTAGGTTCAAAAAATTGTTGATCTGATTATCACTTTCAAACACTTTCCAGTTCTTTAGATTATCAGGTATGGCTGGCATGTGTCTAATTTCAGCCATGAATTGATGATTTGGTTCGAATGGCAATTTACAGGTGCTGGCAAACATTGCTATGCTATGAGCTTGCAAGTTATGTTTTCTCGGGATTTTGGCAAGCTAAGTTTCTAGGAATGTGTTGAGGATCTCTATAGTTGTTCCTCTATACTCTCTCAACCTGGGATCATTTGTTGAGAACTTCCATTTTATCTATTGAATGATTAGATCAGAATCTCTCGGGACTGACACTCTAGTTGCTCCCAATTTCTTGACCAGTTTAAGACCTAGCAACAGAGCTTCATATTCAGCGATATTATTAGTGCACTTAAAGATTAACCTGTAGGCATGGCCTTCAACATGATTGTTTTCAAGATTGTGCACCTAGACTCCTGCTCCTGATCCTAATTTGTTCATAAAACCATCAAATTCTAAGTACCAAAGGATTTCATGTTCATAATTAGCATCTGGAGTTTCAAGGATCTGTTTAATAGGGAGATTTAGTTTTTCATTTTCTTCTGGTTTATCTGATTTTTCATGATTCTTAGAAATTTCTTGGATTCGGACACTAGACCTTTCATTTGCAATCTTTTCTGTTTCATCTGCTAGAACTTTAATTTCATATGGGGGATCAATTTTAGCATTGTAAAGGATAAAAGAATCCATATCTGAATGTATTGAGTAGATAGGGAAATTTTGAGGTTTCTTTTAACTACTTACTACATACTTCATTAAGGTTTCTCTATATAGTCTCTTGGGTTGACCAAACACTGAAATAGTAGTGTAAGACATGTCTAACTGTAGAGATCCTTGAAGCTTTGCACCCCAAGATCTAGACAATAACATACATTACTTTGATGGAATATCAGCTACTACTATGTCCATTAAGATGGTTTTGGCAGGATATTGGACTAGTGACACACAAAAGTCTTTGATTAAACCCAAACATTTGACCTGACTTGAATCAAAAGAGAAAAGGTCCTTATATGGACTGGTGATGTCAAAGTCAAGTCTCTCCATTACATATTTAGGCATTAAATTATGAGAAGCCCCAGAATCAAACGTGGCATTATGAAGTATTTTATCATGTATGTTTAAACCTACATAGAAAGGAGGAACTTCTCCCTCTATTGTTTTTCTATTTACTTCAGGGCCAAATATCAATTTAGGCTGGTCATCAAAAACATTTACTGAATCTTCGTTCACAGAAATTTTGAGTGATCTGTTGATTTGACTTTTGTAGACATCATGTTTAGCTAATTCTGATAATGGAACAACTATCTTCAGTTTGCCTACTTCTGTCTCAAGATTAAAAGGTTTTTCGGTCTGAGTTTTTGTATTTCGGACAGCTGAATTTTCTGCGTTGTTCTCCTTTTCAAGAGTGGGATTATGGGTTGAAGGTGTTTCCAAGTCAATTTCTAGAGGCTCTCCTACTTTTATTTTAGAAGGAATAGCAGAGGAAGGTTGTATATTATGTGTTTGATTATCTGATACGTCTTCAACAATTGGATTATTTGGGCAAGGACATGTTTTTGCAAGAATATGTACAAGGGGGTTACTGATCTTACCTTTGTTAGGCTGCTTGGTATCTTTCTGTTTGTTGTTTTCAGGGATATCTATTCTTCTGCTCCTCAAATTGTATTGTTTATGGACTTCAAAAATGGTTGTATCATATCCCTCCCTAAAGTCAAATGATTCACCTGACTGAGTTTGAAATGGTTTAAGAATCTGAGCTTCTTGATCTTCTTGGGTCAAGAAAACTTGTTATTCATTGTTGAGTCCCATTAGATTAATTTGAGTGTCCTCTGTTGGTTCATCAGAAGTTGAGGCTTCAGCATAATTTTCTTGAAATGGGGGCCTAATATTTTGGTCAGGCCCTGTCTTTCCAGTGTTAGGATTTTGGTTCTTCCTAAAATTTGGATTTCTATCAGTATTGCTTGGTTGGCCATCCCAAGGGGATTTTATCTCAATTGTTTCTACTCTATCTCCAAGTATATCCATTCCTTTAATAATAGCATCTAATTTATGTTCAAAGGCATAAGGTTCTTCTTTGAAAGGTGTCCTCCTTTCAGCTCTGGCTCTAGATCGTTTAGATATCAGGTTGGCCTCAACACTGACAGCTATACTCTGCATCTCTTCTAAGTTTCGAGGAGCTCTTTCCCTAAGTTGGTATGCCATATCAGAATCAAATGCATCAGGGAATTTGATCAAGGCCAAATCTGGAGGAGGTCTGAGATTTTGAGGACTTGCATTGAAGACATTATTGAATCTGGTACAGTAATCTTTGACAATTTCTTGTGTGCCTCTTCTTAGGTTTTCATACTCAGATAAAATGTGGAGAGGATCTTTCTTCTTTTCCCATCTGTTCAAGAAGGTCTGATAGAGAGCTTGTGGGTCATTGATACTGTTTGTAGGGAGGGCTCTAAACCAGGTTCTAACATCTTCAGTTAAACTTTGAACAAATACTTTCATTCTAACATCATCATCATCAATCTCATAACTTTCAAAATAGTTGGTCATTTTATTGGTACGTTGTTGAGCTGTGTAAGTGCCAGTACCTTCAAAAGAAGGGATTTTACTTTGATATTCTTGGGGCATAGCCCCTGGATTGGCAGGTAAGTTTAGGGGAGTATATCGGTTTGCCAAGGTTGCAAAAATAGATGTGACAACTGGAGGAGTAGGGATAACAATGGAAATATGTGTTGTAGATGGATGAGTGGAAAGGGTAGTTTGAGGTGCTGATGGTGAACTTGGAGAAGCTGTAGTAATTACACAAAGGTTTGGTGTTCTTTCAGAGATAAGCTCAGATTGAATGGAGTTCTGCAAATGTTTGTCAAGGTGTGAACTAGCATAATTTTCTTAGCTCTCTTGTATTCTAAGAATCCTAGGAATCAGATTAGGATTTCACAGGTGGGGGATTAGGATCAGGATTTGATCTGGTGTAATGAATCTTTTCTGAAGCCAGTTTCTAGGTGTGTTTTTGGTTTTTTCTTGAAATACATTTTAACAATACAACTTTTAACAGCGTATTCTAGGAGGTTTTAGATGTGGGAATTTTGAACTTTCCTAAAGACTTTTTAAAAAAAGGAACTGATCAAGTATTTTAAACTAGATGTTCAGTCCATAAACTAGACCGGATATAGACTGAAGTAGCATTCATTTACTTCTGCAATTGCAAAGAAAAAGCATTTCAAAGGCTACCTGGCTAACTCCAGGCTCCGTCTGTAGTTTATAAAATAAACAATAGTAACAAACAATTATTCAGGTCCCCAGTGGAGTCACCAATAATGTTATCACTCAGGTTTTCCCCAAAGTTGTAAGAAAAGGAAAGGATGCCGAGGTAACCACAGACCAATCTTTTAGATACAGAGTCTAGCCAATCTGTATCCAAAGAGGGCACTCTCTTTATAATTTAGCTTTGTTTTTTAAAGGTATTAGGCTAGTTATGAAGTTCAAGGATTTTGTTTGAGTTTGGGTGGTGAGATTCGATAGAACAGAGAGGTAAGACAGAATAATTCAGTCCATTGGGCATGATGGAGTCAAAGAAGAAAGGCTTTTTGGATTTGGTTTCTTAGTAGAGGATGGCTTCACAGAGCAAGGTAGTCAAACAGGGAACAAATGAAGGATTGAAACAGATGGAATAGAAGGGAAGTTAAGAATCCTTCAACATATTGAAAGAGGGAAAATGGATGATTACTGATAAGGAGCAGTTAAGAATTCCTTAGCAAATAAACAACATGAAAGAATCAGGAAATGGGAGCAATTAAGATTTTATTGCTTATTCTAATTCTGAATAAAAACACAGAGAACAATAAAGACTGAAAACAGAGTGCAATCAAGCAAATTCTGAAATTAACCTTTTCTTTATCATTTAGATTATGAAACACAATTAATATAATAAACAACAAAATTGTAAAACACCAGATATATAGGACTTATTGATCCGAAGGTTGATTCAAGAATTATGTGACAAGTCCTACTTCAATTCTTCATCCAGTAGGCCCGACAACAGATGTTTCCAACAGCTCTTTATTCCAAAATTTCAGTATTACAACACAGTCTAGGAAATCCACACACCATAGACTACCCCAATCCTCTAATGGAGGGGGTATTTATACAACAAAATATGTACAACCTATATTTCATAATAGTTGTGAGATAACATCTAATAATAATTTACAAGTAAAATAGAAACAATTAACTAATGTTGTGCTGGAGGCAGGCCTTAGGGTTTGGCTTGCAGCTGTCCTCTATAGTAGCTCTGCGCCGACTGCCTGTCTTAACTGTGTTCTTTAATTCTGATCTGCTTTCTTTAATTGTTCCCTGTTGCTTTTAATTCTGCTCTGACATTCTTCAATGCTGATCTGATACTCTTTAATGCTGAACTGACCCTTGCTCACCTCTGTCTGGAAAAATAGAACTGCTAACATGTCTCCACATCTCCTTTCTCTGGTAATTCATGTTTCGGAAGGTCCACTGGTTAGGGTAGCAAAATATCCCTGTTCATCTTTATTTCTTTCTTCTGCAAGCTCGAAAGTCCTTCTATTTGGTTTAAACTGTATTAGAGAGGAAGACTGCTCTATGCAAGTTGAATGGCTGGCCATGGAGCTCGCACTGTAGCTTTTCTGTTTGGAAGGCGGTCGAAAAAACTGGAGCAGAGGTCATTATTTATGCATGGGAGTTCGGGGTGTTGTACACAGCGTATAACACTAAAAAATATGTTTTTTGCCCAAGAATGCGGTATGCCGAAAAACATAGAAAAATGACAATTTACCCTTTTATTGGACAAAATGGAGTTCTGGCGCGATTTTATGATTTGAAGGACGGATGACATCAGTGGAAGTACGGGGCAGGTGATGTGGCAATGATGTCAGCAGAAGGACGGTGGACGTCAGTGGATGACGTCAGCAGGAGGACGGATGATGGTGGTAAGCGGTTTTGCCCGCACCGCTTTTGGGGCTGGGTGGTTTCGGGCCGGAGGCGAGCGATCACAACGGGAGCATGACACGTGGCTTTGTACGGGCGGAGAAAACCGTCGGGCTCCCACGGGTTAAACAGAGGCAGTTAGGGGGGTTGTGAAATGATCGTCGACCGTCGGATGGCCAGTTCAAGATCGGATGGCGGACGCGCTGTGAAAATGGCAGGATGTTAATGCGCGGGCCCGAAACAAATAAACCAATGTTTTAATATATCGGGACTGTTTTGATTGGTCGGGGGGGATGGTTATTAATCAACAAGAGGTCAATTAATCCCATTTATTGCGCAGGAAGGTTATTAACACATTCATGATAAATCCGTTAATCCCTTTCAAACTTTGTTATGGTCATAATCGACTGGGTTGGGGATATTAATATTTTTGGGCTTTTTGCTATATATTTACATAATAGAGGGATTGAGAAATAAAGTGGGATTTAAATAATATATGTTTAAAAGTTAATATGGATTTTTTGGAAAATGGAAAGCGCTAAGCTATAATGTTGAAAAACTTAAGCTAAAGAGGGAATAGGGTTTATACAAGAAATATGGCCAAATTCCTAAGTAAAATAGGGTTTTACTTAGGCAATATTTATGAAATGAGATGAGTGGCTTCTGAGGGATATTAAGAACATATTCTTAATATTTTGTGGGGAAATTAGTAAGTGATTAGGGAGCAGTATGAAGGGGAGTTAGTTATTTCAGCCTTGCCTTGCTTGAGCTGCTCCAAGTCTAATGTCCACCATGGCACTTGTGAAAGGAGTGAAAATTAACATATTTTTAGAAACATAACCCATCACAGGTATCATTCTACGACACCAACCTACCTACCCTGCCTACTTTGCCTAGCATTTTTTCTTCCTTGCTCGGATGCACTTAGACTAGCAAACCCTTTTCAACTTTTCTTTTTTTTTCATGGTAAGCCTACCTAAGTTTGCACTTATTACTTCCAAGGACTCAGATTAAACTATTGAGCTCCTTTGCTTCTCTACCTATCTACTTATCTGCCAATATTAAACAGTTTGGTCAGATTTATTCTCTATCTCTAAAACAGGGAATTGAAACATGAACTAGCCAAGATTAAGTTGTTTGGCCATTCATTGATCCAGGTGGATGTTGGTGGCCACCCACCTATCCCATTTGTCTTGTGTGTGGAGCATGATTGTTCAGAGGTCTTTGTTTCAGCCGGATGTATACCCCAGGAAGTTTGTACACCCCTCCACGCGGGGGGGTGCGAGGGGGACTTGTCGCCCCCCGCGGGGGTCAGCGGTCCCCCGGCGGGGGCTCGGGGGCAGCGCCCCCGAAGCTAAAAACAAATGTAAAATTGCCTTGTAAAAGTATAGTAATTTCTAGTCAATCTGGGCCGTTCATTAGGTGGATGATCTGACGGTAGAACTTATGTTTAGTTTAGGGTTTTTTGCCCTAGAAGGCAACCCCTCTCTTTGTATGAGGGTATTGTATTTGAGGCTGTGAAATAGATGTGTATTCTGTGAGTGAGAAACAGAGAGGTGAGACTGTGAGAGAAAACAGAGGATATTACAACGGATTTGCTGTAGGTTGTGTCTCTTCATTTTGCTAGATAATAGAAAGGAAGGACTGGCTGTTCGGGGTAGACGTAGCCCAAACTGGGTGAACCATGTATATTTGTGTCTCTCTTGTTTTGTGCATTTTCTGTGTTTATATTTCTACAATATTATATGTGTTCCATTGCTCTGTAATATATAATTCTCTAACAATTTGGACCCCCACAACTATCTCTTTCAGCTTTTTTAGTTTCCTAAATTGTAGCATAGTTTACTATTTTAGTAGTTTTTCGAGTCCTGGACTTTCAGAGCCGTTTTGAGGCCCTAAACGACATTTTTTGGGAAATCTGGGGCAACATGGGTCCATGGACCCATGTTGCCTCCCAAAGTGGTAGTGCTCGGATAGATCTTTCTAACGAGCTATTGTACGCATCAAACGGAGATCATATGCCAAAGTTACGACCCTAGGAAATTGATGTACCAATTTACCCAAACGGGGCCCACAATTTGGCGTTTCATCTTCTAGGGTTAGGTTTTGGAATGTTAAGGGTTTTCCATTGTTTCTCAACAATAAATAGGCCTTCGAGCCTCATTGTAACACAGTTGTAGAACAGTTCAGAGGCATGTAGCCGCCACATCTCTCCTCAGAGATAAGCTACCATCGCCCTAGCTGGTTTCTTTCCATTTCTGTTTGTAAGAATATTTCAGTATTTTACAGTAATGAAATGAAGTATTATTTCCGCTGCATATCTGTATTTATGGTTATCTCTGTAATTTATTGTGTTCCTGTTTAAATCCGGATCATTCATCAATTATGGCATAAAGTTCAACAAGCTGCACACAATGCTTTATTTACAGAAAATGAAAAAGTAGTGGCATTTGGACTTGCACACTTTCCTAGTCTTTCTTTATTTGGGGTTCATTTCTTTCACTTTTTTGACCATTTTTTTCTTTTTACCCTTTGATTTTTCTTTTAGGGTATACCCTCTTTTAATTTTTTAATTTTTGATAATATGGAAAAAACAAGGAAAGGGATGAACATATTACAGAGCTCATCAAGTCAATCATGAAATATGACACCTATTGATATAAGAGTCTAACATATTCAATATGTAACATCTATGGGAAGAGGCTCCTAACTAGGGAGATCTCGTTTGTCCTTTCCTACAGTACTACTTCATGAAAAGAAACTAAAGACCTGATTAACAACAGTTTATGATTCATAAAGAGTAATAGAATAGGCTCCTAGCTGAGGAGGTCCATGTTATCATTCTTCACAATTTCATTCATCATTGTTACCATTGTATTTAAGACTAGGAATTCAGAAAAGAAAAAAGAAATGAATTTTAGTTTTTGTTCTTATATCAGATAGAAGGGAGTTTAACTTAAACACTGGTCTGTCCCTTCATATGCAGATTAGAAGTAAACCAAGATTCATCAATAAACATAATAAATCCTCATTCATCTAATTAACTGAACAAATCTGAAGCAAAACTAGTTTATGAAAATTAAGCTAAATTAACCATGAAGTGTACTTAGCTTAGTGTGGGGGGCCTCCTCCCTTGCATTGCACACTTGAAGAAATTATCAGCTATTTCAAACTCAGTCAATCATCCATAGCATTGAACAACAAAAATAAGATAGAACTAGTTCCTCAAATTAACTCACAATATTCAGAAGTCTCAATATGAAATTATACAAATTCTCCATGTTTCAATGGTTCATAAACTTGGTATAAATAGAGAAATAATAAAAAACTATGCTATAATGTCTCTAACAACCTTATCTTATCCTAATCCCATCCATCTAAGTTGAATTCATCTAATTAGTTACACCAAATCTGGAAAAATCCCAAAATCTACTATTTTTGCCCTATTTTCTAGAGATTCCTAAAAAACAGGTCATGTTTGATCAGCGTTGACTGGGCCTGTTTTAGCTCAATTTGAACGAATCAATAGGTGTTCGTTCATCCTTAGTTCCCAAGCTTTCCAAATCCATGCTCAACTCATGCCTAGGTTTCCTGCAAGTATGACTTCAATGGAGCAATTACAGGAATTTTCGATTCTGTCCAAAAATACTCTTAAAAACCCAATTTTTACTGAAATTTCTAAAAATTGAAAAACTTAATCTAATTACTTGAATATGGAAAATAAGGGTAAAATGAAGCGTATATGAGTGGAATAAGGTGTAATATGATGATAATTAAGTGGGTATATGATAAACAAAAATTACCAAAATTGAGGGTCAATAATGTGGTAAGTGGCTTAACCCTTTTTAATAAACATACAAATATAAACTTTGAACCATATGACAAATGGCTTTAATACAAATAAACAAATATAGGTTTCCGTGATATATATTAGAAAGTGGCTATAGTATCATGGAGGACCCACATACCACGTAACCTCCTTTTCTCCCTTACATCGGAGAATCCCTCATATCGGAGTTTTTTTTATGTGTCACCTCTTAAAAGTTTTCATATGCCAATGCTCTGATATCCATGTCGCTCTGATTTCCGATATGCCAATCCCTCTGATCTTCGATAATCCAATCCCTCTGATGTTCATATTCCTCTGATATCTGATATCCCAATGCACCTTCGATCTCTGACTTTTAATATCTGCCATGCTCTGATATCTGAACCCGATTTATGTATTAATGATGGCCTAATTGGAATATTGCATCCGCCTATATATCGAAACTTTTAAATGATTACAATTCTAAAACCTCTGATATCAAATGCTCTTAAAGGGAGTTGAATATGATATCGCATCCGCTCCATATCGAAGCTACCCAATATCAAAAATATTTCGTGTTACCTCATTTTAAAAGTTCCGATGAGCTTACCTTCAATACCACTCAGCTCTGGCCACTTGTCACTTCCATATGGGGTCACTTTTATAATAATTGAAAAGCATATTTTCAATGGTTTTGCGGGAAGTTTGTTGTTTTTAGATTTTGATTCGATTTTCGGCTAAGTTTAATAATAGAAATAATAAGCTCTGATTGGTTGAAATAGGGATGAACCCGGGGTCGATAAGGAGGAAGTATCAACTCGTTTCGTGATTTCCAAAGACTCTCTTCCATGTGACACAACATAGTTCTAAATTGGGAAGATTGTTGTAACGGAGACTAAAAAATGCCATCATCTTAAGTAGAAAATCAACCCTTTGGCTAAAGAACAACACTTTGTTGCAATGACTTCCCAAATTTTACCTGTATTCAACTAAAACAATCTGTTTTCAGCCTGCTGAAGAAGTCCTCCAAATTTGGATGTTGAGAGATATAAGGGGGGTTGTTAGCTTTGTAAATCTTGTATAAATACCCCTGAATTCGATGTAAAGAAGGGAGGTGGTGATACATTAAAGGGGGATTCTCTGTAGTTGTTCGATTTATGCAATAACACTACTATTATGTACATAAAGGCCGATTATAGAGAGAAAAAAAATGGCTTTGTTCTCATTGCTTAGCACTACTGCAGGCAATGTGATTATGAGTCTGAGCTACTCTAGGACTGCACATTTGTAATATAAATTTTGACATGGTTTTTATTAATTCCTATTATTGTGTACTATTACCAGAATGTAGGATTATTGTCTCATTGTTAAAGTTTCATTTTTGGTTCTAATATTTATTCTAAACAGTATTATGTTTCTTTGATATAATGCACTATTGTTGTGTCATTGACATTTTGATGTTGAGACTTTGTTAGAGCCATCTTTGCAAGGCAAAATGAGATCAAAATCAATCTTAATTCACTGAAGTATTCTTGTGGTGACTGATAAATATTTATTATTCATTTGCAGGCTTATTTGTTTTCAATTGTATTAGTTAATATGAACTACTTCCTCTAATTAATACAAAATCACATGATGATTATACCAACCCTTCCCCCTGTTTTAGTTAACTTTCTCTCGGATTAGGAGAGGGCTATCCCATTCTAGTTCGAGATAGGATTTTATGTTTTAGATTAGTTTTGCATATGCATCTTAGTTTTCCTTTAAGTCCTCTCTTAAAGAGGCAAATAAATTATTTAATTGTGGTTTGATTAGCCTTTTTAAATCGGTCAAACCTTTGTGTCGATTTACTTCTTTAATTTACATCTTTAAAGATCGATATAAAGGAAATGTAACATGATGTAATATAGGTGTAAATAGATTAAATCTTAGTTTATGTTAGATTAGTTTTAGATTAGTTTTGGGTTAGTCATAGATGACAGGGTAATTGGACCCATAACCAGTCAAAACCACCATCTTCAATGGAAAAGGAGTTGCTTTAAGTTCTTGACCGGGTGGTTTCCCCTAATATTCACAGAGGACATTTTCTCTAATCAACACAAGAATTATCCAATCTTACTTTATCAAGCCATCCTTATGATCATAACATGAATCATTTTTTCCACTAAATATGAATGGATACATCAAGGATAAGTCATATAAGTTTCATGCATATACCAAGAATGAGTCATACAAGTTCCATCCATTCATTGTGAGATTACTTCGTATTGAATCACAATTGTTTATACTTCAACCAATGTGTTGAAGATAATGAAACCAATAAAAAATCATTATTGAATACCAATTTTGTCATTGAAAGTTACTGTGCTCACATAACATTGTCATCAAGTCAAATCATTAGTCATCAAGTCAAATCATTAGTCATCAAGTCAAAACCCTAATTTTTCATCTCTATGAATTCAATCAATCCATAAGCCAAAAAACACATGAAGCATCATGTCAATGTTCTAAATCATTTTTATGAACTATAAAACGTCATATCAAAACTCAAAACATTTCTCATCTATACCAATCAACCAAATATTGTCAAACCCTTGCAACTATTATCAAATATTGTCATATGCTAGCTTTAATGATGAAATCATAATGACATGTTGATATGCATATTATAATCACCTACAATCACAAGTTTAGTCAACATATTAACATTCTCTCTAGTAAGTCAAGCATTCAGACTTCCATGCTCATAGGTCATTGTGTCTGCTCCATGTTTGTAGGATTGTCATACTCCAGATGAATTTCTGATTTTATGTTAGAACATTCAGTTTTGTGACCTACAGGCATAACCACACCCATAGGCTTTTTTTGTGGGGTTGAGAGGCTAAAACTACACCCTTGAGCTTGCTTTTGTGCGATTGAGGATTGGACTAAGGGAAACCTTCTCTTTTCAAACCATAACTTGTTGCAGACTAACAACATTATATATTAGTCTATTCATGTCCAAAATCTTACTTCAACAATAAAGAATCTTCTATACATATAATGAAAATGATAATAGGTGTAGATATTTTATGAAGAGTTTCTCCCTCTTAATGAGCAGCCCCTTCAACCATTATTATTCAAGTCATTAACATGTCTATAATATTGTCATGCATCGGAAAAACTGTTAGATCATAAAATCAAACTATATGTGATTCTAAAACATATATTTATCATGGTCATATCATGTTATCATCAACTACTTTATCATGACATCAACCTTTCATCAAGGGTTAGTGTCAAATAGCTAATAGGAGTATAGTTCAAGAATTGTGGTCACAACGTCACTTGTTTATCTCATAACTCAATCCATCAAGTCAAGGCATATTTCAATTTTACCATATGTTATAATTACTAAGCTAACGAAGGTCAAGAAGAAGATCCTGAATATCAATCTTATTGTTATGCTTCTATTATCATGGTTATCATGCTTGTTACAAACACTATCAATAGTACCAAGCTAACATATATAATAATCACTGTGCTAGCCTTCTTTATAAGATTATGAAATCCATTATGTCTGAAATGAGAGATGCTTGCCAAATATCAAGTATACCAATATATCAAAAATCAATGTTTATAAGTAGCTTCACCACGAATCAATACCAAATGCACCATCTCGTCATATAAACCATGAATCAAAATTATTTTCATATGCATGAGTCATTCATGAAGGTGAAATCCCCATCATACCTTATGGTTTACCTTGCCATCCAATATTGCAGCTGAAACATAACATTGAAATAATACACCATATATACCTTGTAGTATTCAAATACTTGTGCACCTTCTTAAATGATATTGGCAACAGGATCACTTTGTCAAATTCCTTGTCATGGGAAACTGTAGCTCTTCTCTTCCTACACTAGCCATCTTTTCTTGCATCTCAAATGATCCTCAAGAAGGATTCACTTATCACATCTCATCAGGAGGTTAGAAGAATCCAAATACTCAAATATACATGCATGAAGTATAATTAAGGATCAAATCAATAAATATAAGTAAAGACATAAGGAAGTAACATAAATTGAAAAAGGTATGTATCTTCAATGAGAGGTGATAATGTTCCTCTTGAACCATCCTTCAAGATACATGACTATCCATCATCCATATATCATTGTTGTCTTCAATATTTCAACCAATTTCATCAACAATCAAGCTTGATAGAGGCTATCCCATCTAGGGCTTCATCAAATTTGCCACAAGTGCTTGAACATCTTCACGTTGATCATGCTAGGATTTCTAAATTGCATATCTCAAATATTTTCCATAAACCAGGGTTTCTCCCAAACCCTAACCTCATAATATCCATCAAATCCTAAGAACTAAATTGCCTAGGGTTTCCTTCAAGCCCTAGAATTCTTTCAGGTCTCCCCCATATTCTCATGCTTCCATCAAATGTGTCTTCATAGCGCTAATCTTCAATGACTTTTCTTCAGCCCAGCTCTAGTACCATGTTAATTTTTCTTAGGGCTATATTGTTCTCTACTTTGATAATTGCATTTCATTATTTCCATATTAAATTCACCACATAACAACATAGCAATATTCATATTTACATCATTATTCAACAACATATGCAACTATGTAGAAAGAATAATATCATCATCAATGCAGCCGCACATAAAGGAACAATAGAAGAAGAGCATTCACACATAAAGACACCAGCATTGGTCAAAGACCAGGGAAAAACCCACTATGGGGAAAACCCTTTTGAATTCTTCTTCTTATTAGATTGTTATTGAATGATTCAACAAAAGGGAGTACAATTATCCATATCTTCATCCATATAACTATCCAAAAACATAAAGTAAATAATATCCATAAGATAAACCCAACTAAGCTAATAACCAAAACCCCTACTTCAGATGCTTGCGATCAATTTTCACTGTTTGTGGTCAACTGATGAAAACTTATGTCAATTGATAAACCAAACCCTATTTTCAAGTCGTGGAGAGGACGTGTTGTGTGTGTGGCTGGAAGGCTTTAGTTGCATGGATTATTTGGACATTGTGCACCTATAGCCAATATTTCTCCATGGCATGTCTGTGGTTGATACCCAAAACCCTAAAACAAAGACGTGAGCTTCAAACCCTAAAATTTCACCTTCGTGTGAACCCATTCCTCTCAGGACTTGTGTAAGACCTATAAATGATCCAAGATGATTTTCCAAATGAGGTTGAGGTCACTTGTATTTATAGCCTTCCAGGGGTGTCCAATTTTAGGGTCGACCTGATCAAATATGCACATGTGGGATTTTAATTATAAAATACACTTTACCTTGTCTAGATTGAGTGCTTCAACAGTAAAAATTGGTCCTCTCAAAAAGTGGAATCTGATCCCATGGTTGGAATTTGTCACTGAGATTCCAAATTAAGAAGTTCTGCTTGACGTATGTGGGGTGGTGTTTGGAAGCCCTTATATGTATATGCAGGATGAAATCTTCGTGCAAAGACCCAACCAGTACCACCTCGTTAAGGATAGAAAATTGTTCACCATTAACGTGCACAACGGGAAGTCGAAAATTTCAATGGTAAGTGCCAACAAAGCCAAGAAACTAATCAATTCTAGCAAGAACTATGTTTTATTTATTTTAAGGGAAAATTAGTTTACAAAAGAGTCGCTATGAGCAAAGGTATCCTTGGAGGGGTGTACTAAGAAATGAAAATAGCAACTAGAGGAGTTGCTACAAGCATACACAAATGTGTTCTAGGAGCTTAAAGGGTTATCACCTAAGAGGGAAGTACGAGAGCCATATATTTTCAAACTCCCCATTCTTCAACTTTGGGTTGTATAGGTAGTTTGCAATACAAGCAAGTGATGTGAAGAAACAATTTCAACAACTAGTAGAACAAGGTGTCATTTGACCAAGTACATCCCCATGTGGGTCACCCATCATCTTTTTTCCAAATGTGTATAGATTATACAGCATTGAACAAAACTACGCTCAAGAATAAGTTCCCCCTACGCAAAATAAATGATATGTTGGATCAATTGCAACAAGTGAAATACTTCACAAGTTGGACTTAAAGCCTAGATATCACTAACTTTGAGTCAGAGAAGAGGATACCTAGAATATTGTCTTCAAAACCAAGAAAGGTTTGTATGAGCGGATATTCATGCCATTTGGCCTATGTAATGCACCAACCACATTTATGAGGTTAATGAATGATATTCTACAACCTTTTATAGATTCATTTGTTATTATCTATTTATATGGTATATTGATATACAATGCTACCTAGGAGGACCATATCTCCCATTTTACACAGGTGTTGGAGACATTAAAGAAGAACCAACTACTAGAAAATTTCAAGAAGTATGAGTTTTCATAGTAGTCGTTTGTGTGTCTAGGGTATGTGATAAGTGGAGGAGAGATAAAGATAGATCCTTCCAATATGCAGACCATCATGAAGTGGTTTGTACCTACTAATATTTCTAGGTTAGGAGTTTCATTTGGGAAGCATAGTACCTGAGGAAATTCATAGCCTTATTTTCATTAATAGAATCACCACTCCATGCCATAATATTAAGTGGAAAGAGTTTCAAATGGGGAAATGGTCAACAAAGTGTCTTTGAAGACTTAAATAAAAATATTAGTCAAGCACCAGTTCTAGCATTATCAAACATGAAACAACCATTCGAAGTGGAGATAGATGTGAGTAGTTATGCTATGGGAGTGGTATTTATGCAAGGAGGAAGGCATATATACTACCATTATGAATTATTTCATGGGGAATCTCTTAAGTACCCTACCTATGACAGGGAACTCTATGCACTGGTGCAAGGCGTGAAGAAGTGGAAACACCATCTGATGGGAAAGGAGACGGTAATCCACATAGGTCACCAACTAATACAATACCTGAAGGCCCAAAGTAAGATACAACAGACCAAACATTAAAACGGGATATGGTTTCTACAACAGTGTCGTTTAGGATGAAGCAAAACAAGGGAACACAAACAAGTTAGTCGACATGCTTTCAAGGCCACCTGCATCAAAGATCATGGCTTTGGAAACTCTGATGCACATGGAGTCATTCACCCATGATGTATATAGAGAGGCATATTCAGAGGATGGAGACTTCAAGGAGGTGTTTCTTTAGCTGCAAACTCAGATTCATGTGCATGATGGTGACATCATAATTGACTACCATCTCCAAGATGGTATACTATACAGGCTAGATAAGTTATGTGTTCCTAAAAGTGACTGATTGTAGCTTATTAGAGAGGTTCACACATTCAAGGTTGCTTGGAATTTTGATGTAGGGAACACAGATGCCAACTTGTAGAGGTATGTGTATTGGCTGAAGATATAAGAACAAGTAGCTAGGTTCATAAGAGGATGCATGCTTTATTGTACCAAAAATCCTAGTAACAGGAAACATGGTATATATCATCCCTTACTTGTACCCACTCATCCTTAAGAAAGTATTTCCATGAAAATTATGGGAGGTTTATGAAAAACTAGGAAGGGAAATGACTTCATGTTCATGGTAGTTGACAGGTTCAACAAGATATTTATTATGATGCACTATAAAAAGACCATAAATGGGCAAGAAGCAACAAGTTTTTTCTTTGGACAGGTCTGGGTACACTTCGGGATACCGAGGAGTATAATTTTAAATAGGGACATAGTATTCCTTAGTGCATTCTAGACTACAATGTGGGAAAACATGGACATGAAGTTAAATATGTATATAACATTCCCTCCTCAGATAGATGGGTAGACATAAGTAGTCAATAAGACTTTGTTGCAACTTTTGAGGGATTACAATCAGAAGCATCCAAATACCTAGGATAAAAATATAATATATATACCACACTCTTATAACATAGTAGTCCACACTTCTACTAGTAAGTCCCCATTTGAAACTTGTTTTGTATATTTTCTACCTTTAACATCAGTTATTGAATTTGGGTAGCAAGGAAGAGTGAGGGAGGATCTTACAAGGGATGCCTTGAGGTATGATAATTTGTGGAGAAGATTAGAAATATCCATGTATTGGTATAGGATACACCACATAAGTCATAGGAAAAATACAAGGCCATGCATGATAAACACAGAACAGGGAAGTCATTCAAGGTGGGAGATAAAGTATGGCTACAATTGAACAAGGAGAAGCTATATGGTCCTGGTAAGAAAATCAAGGCTCTACAATATGGTTTTCAAATACTAGAAAAGGTGGAAGATGATTCCTATATATTCATTCTACCCTCTTACATGCGCATTTACTTAGTTGTGAATGTAGATAATCTAGAACTATATGAGCCTTCCATGCTAGATCAAGAAGAAGAATGGGCCCTACCTTCTATAGAGAATTTGGAACTAGATGCTTAAGAAAAGTTGAAAGTGAATATAATATTGAAGAAGAGGGCCAAAACTACAAGACAAGGGCAGCATCGCCTTTGGCAGATTGGGTTGAAAGGACAACTTCTAAGCAAGGCTAAATGGTACACCTGAGAGAAAGTGGAGGGAAAATTTCCTCACCTCATTTAGTAGATTTTTTTTGGGGACCAAAAACCTACCAAAATGGGAATGTGTGATCCAGATTGGATCATTATATTGTTTTTCATCTATCCTGATGTTTTTTGAATGGGAAAAGTGGAGGAATCAAATCATAGGACCATTTTACCGATTGGACCCAATTTGGTAGATTAGGGTCTAAAAAATTCCAAGAGCATTTTGAGGCATCAAATGGAATTTTTTGGGAATACAACTTTATACTTTAGCATCGCACCAATATTTCTTGTTTTAAAAATAAATAATTTTCCAACGATGCTAGAATTGAAACAATCAGTGTATGTATGCAAAAGTTATGCCACTTAGAAGTTGACCTTCCTATTTGGACCATAATAATTCAAGAGGATGTCATGTCAACCCCCATTATTCATGGAAAAGGTGCTAGCACGTGTTCATGATGAAGAATACTCTAGAAAATTCAATATTTTAAATCTAGTTAAGAGTTGAAGGGGTCAAATCTAACCACTAGTTAGCTATCAAGTTGTGTTATAACCAAGCCACGAGGAGGAAAAGGGGTTTCATTGTTTTTTAGTGTATTTTGTTCCATATGCAAGCAGAGTAGTTGAGAAAGATAGGGAAAGAGCCCATAGAAATTATTTGTGCATTTTATTAGTCCATAGCCCACCTTCCAACTGGGTTTTCTCCTTAAATGCTTTCCCGGGATATATCTTATGTTAATTATGGTTTACAAGTTCTTATTTCATTGTTCTCTATTTTCTGCATAATTATAATTTGCATGCATACATAATAAATAGTAATTTACAAATCTAGAAATTTAAAGAGAAATAAACCCTCATAGTGGTCTAACGACACAAGAATCACCCCAATTGAGGTTTGTATCCAAAATTAATGCAATTATAAATTTGACCTTCCTTTTTGGACCACCACAACTGAAAGGATACCATGTCAACCCCTGTTACTCATCAAAAAAGGGTCTAGCCACGTGATCATGATGAAGAAGGCTGTAGAAGAGTCCATATTGTAACTCTAATCAAGAGTTAAAGGAGCCAAACCTACCCACTAGTTAGCTAACGGGTTGTGTTATAACCAAGCCACTAGGAGGAAAAGGGGTTCCATTATTTTTTAGTGCATTTTGTCCATAGACAAGAAAAGCAGATGACAAAGATAGGGAAAGAGCACACATAAAGGATTTATGCATTGTAGTAGCCCACGGGCTAGTAGCCTTACTTCTGTGTACTTGCATTCATTTTATATTCAAAGAAAGAGAGAAAAGCGTCCTCACCCTCAAGTGGGGTTTTCTCCCAAAAGGATTTCCCATGGCATATCTTATGTTAATTATGGTTTGTGAGCTCTTATGTCGTTGTTCTCTATCTTTTGCATAATTATAATTTGCGTGCATACACAATAAATAGTAGTTTAGAAATATAGAAATCTAAAGATAAATAAACCCTCATAGTGTATATTTTGGATTTTTAAGTATACTTTATTAGATTTGTTGTGATAAATTGTCCAATATAATATCCAGAGTATTTTACAGATCAATACCTAAGGTTGTTAATGTTAGGACAACCAACATGAAAGTTTGAAATTTTTTAATTGATGTAAATACACATGTTATTCAATATATTAAAGCTAAAGAAGAGAGCATCCAACATAAATCCTAATGCCTGAGAAGAAAGCTTGCTTAAGGAAACCTTGTAAGGAGGATTCAGGAGGTTTCCTTACCTAAATTAAATGTATTAATTTTCTAATTTGATATTGAACCACCCACCTACTAAATGTAATGGGAAAGAATGGGAGTGATACTTAGTTTCTCTAGCAATGTCGGTCATGTACCCATTTTGGAGACTTTAGATTAACCATGCAACCCAAGGAGAAACTAAAATAAATTCTCATACTAGGAGTGTTTGTGTGAGTTCAAACAAAATGAAGAAAAGATAAGAGTAAAGGATAGCAACAAACAGTGGAAGAAGAATGTGTAAGAAAGAAACATAGAAGTGTGTTGGACAATTGATGGTGGTTGTGCTAGTATTGTGCATGAATGTTGGAACTGATGTCAACTAGACTGGAAAGAATGCGTGACACAGCAAATGCATGGCTCAGAAGTATTCCTATGGTATCTGCAAGCTTCATGTACAGAATCATCATGCTAGGTGTGATTTCAGTTGTCTAAAGAGTCAATGAGAAAAGAAGATTTCGGTCATCTTCCAAGTAGCAAATGGGCTCAAAGCCTACATCAGACCCTATCCATTGGAAATTTCTTTGAACAAGATTTCCAATGATCTGTGGAAGTCCAAAAATGGGCTCCTGGATCAAAAGATATGGTCTGCTAAAGTTCAGGGTTGTGAAACCTTACGAAGGAAGAAATATCGACATATCGAAAGTCCATGATATCGACGCATCAGAATATGGGAGGTCCAACATATCAGCACATCATCGTATCGGCGCATCGGTATATCGAAATTTTGGGACATCGGGATATCAAAATATTTTCAGTACAGCAGAGCAGGATGTATCGTAGGTTGGAGGATATCGGAACCCTAGAGATCGGCGTATTTGCACATCAGAATATCGGAACTTCTTAAAGTGAGGAACCTCTAAAAGTTGTGATATCCGATAAGTTTCGATAAGCCTTTATAGGCATCGAGGAATGCAAAAATAAGATTAATAAAGGATTTCGGTGCAAAACCAAAGGTTGATGGGCCCTCTTCTTTCTCCTCTAGTAGGACACATGGCAGCATATGATTCGATCCGATAAGCTACAATGGCAGCTGACGTTAGCATGACATGGCAGTACGACAGGACACATGGCAGACATATTCAACCTTATTGGATAGGCTAATGGGCCAGAACCAGGTGGCACGGGTCACCACTAAGGAGTCGCCACATGGAGTGATGATGTCATATTGGAGGTTGGAATATCGAAGGATGAAGACATTGGAACTCTAGAACAATTGTAGTTTTCAAAAGTTCTAATAAAGGGGGCTTCCGATATTGGGCTAGCACATGGTCATGAGAGTTCAAAGAACCAAGGGCGTAGAGCAGTTAACAAAGGGAGAATTTCCCCCAGCAGGAATCTGAAGGCTTAGCACCTTAATGCTAAGTGGTAGGTTACGGCTCTCGGTTCTATGATGAGAAATGATCAAAGTAGCTCAGCGGCAGAGGAGTATCAAAACACTGCACCACTGTGAAGTTGTGATATGAAGTGTCTCTGATAATACAGTACATAGATTTAAAGGTGTATGGGTCAGCAGCTACGAATTGAATGTAGGAACAAAGGAGTTGGTAGATTGAAAGGGGTTAAACCTGTAGATTGCTTCGTGTGCACAAATGGATGTATTAAATGAGAATAGAGCGGTCATCTCTGTGATCTGTCAAAGACCTGTGGAGCAATAAATGAGATTGGGACTCTCAGAGAAGTGTGCAGGTCACCTGATAATTAATTTCTCAGCATGGGATCTCTACACAGTCATACTATGGAGAACTGCAAGGTCCATCTCTATTTTGGGGTAATGTGACAAGAAACCACCAAAAGACGCAAGAGAGCCATGCCTAACTACAGTGGGGCAGCTAAAGGATAGACAAGAAAGACTACCTTGCGCAGAGTGCCTCAGTGGAACAAAAACCGTCACTGGCAATGGATAAGATGGGGGAATTGAGAAAATGTGTGAGTGCATTGTGCTATGAGTGAAGCACATCATGAAAGAAATTTTGAAGCACCTTATAGGAATCTATCTAATAGAGCAGCAAGATAAGCGAGAGGGATGTGTGGAGAATTGCAAGGGTAGTGTTGAAGAGGAGTCAATGAAGAGCCTTTGACAGTGAAGGAAGAGCGTAGAGGAGGTGTTGTGTGAGCAGCAAGAGGAGATATTTTGCAAGTGAGCACAGTAGGAAGAGTGCAAAAGTTGAATCTGTTTTCAGTTTGAAAATTGTATGAAATAGTAGAATAGTGGCAAGGGCAGGTTGGTGCCTCTTGTCAAGTTGGTTCTTGCTAACCAAAGGGGATTGGTGCCGCCTTTGAGTGGGTTCTCACAAAAAAATAGATGTAATTAATTGGGTGCTTCATTTACATCATAAACAACCAACAAATTGGTGGTTTCTTCCCTATAGGTACGTGAAAAACAATGTGTCAAATGTGTGTTGCTCATGTGATTGTTGTTTGAATATGCGTGTCTGAAATATTGTTGGTTCACTAATTTGTGAAATAATTATCTCAAAAGTTAAAGAATATAATAAGGGATTGTAAGCATAATAAGAAAAAGAAAAAGAGTTTCTTAATTATTGATTCACCCCCCCCCCTCCAGCAATTCCTTATTTCAATAATTGGTATCAGAGGAAGGTTCCTTCAGCAACATTTTAAACATTGGAAGGTATATCTATAAGGAATTATGTCTAGGAAAGAGAGTCAATATGCTTACTCAAGTAGAATACCAATATTTGATGGGACCAACTATGCTTTTTGGAAATTAAGAATGGAATCATATATTATGTCCTTGGGAGTAGATGTTTGGACTTCAATACTAGTAGACTACAATGTCCCTGATATTCTTTCCACTGATGCAGATGGTAAAATATTATATGGGAACAATGATAAAGCCAAGAAGTTCATCATCTTTGGTCTTAGTCAATCAAAACTTGTAAAATTTATGCATTATAAGTCTACTAAGGAAGTGTGGGTAAAGCTTAACCAAAGTCATGAAGGAGATGACAAAGTCAAGAAAGCGAAACTTTAGACTTTCAGAATTAGGTTTGAAAGCCTAAGAATGAATGAGAATGAACGCATAGCAAAATAATTCCTCAGAGTTAATGAAGTGACTAATATGATTAGAGGACTTGGTGAAGAAGTCAAGGAAGAGATGATTGTTCAGAAAATATTAAAATCTCTACCCATGATATTTAATGCCAAAATCTCATCTATTAAGGAAATGGCTAACTTAAATGATCTGAAGATGGATAAGTTGCATGGTACTCTCACAGCCTATGATATAAGAGTAGGAATAGAAAAATATAAATTGAAAGAAGCAGCGTTCAAAGTATCCAAAAAGGGAAAGGAGCACAAAGATCATCAAGACTGCCCCAGTTGTGAATATGATCAAGAGTTGACTCAACTAGCCCGAAAACTTGTGGCTCAGGAAAATATAAAGCGAAGTTTCCCTTTAAATTTTTTTATTGTGGAAGAGTTGGACATTTCTCTTCCAAATGCCCTTGTAAAGAAAAGGTTGAAAGGGAAGAGGATCTGAAATTTTGAAACAAGTCTCAGACACATCAGAAGAAAAAACCCTATAAGAAGAAGGGTTTCTACTCCAAAGAGGATACCTCAGCACCAGAGTCAAACTATGAAGACTCATCGAAAAATGAGTCAGATAAGTATCTTCTTATGGTCTTTTAAACATACTCCAAAAACCGGGGTATTATGGACTTTGAAGAGGAAGAAGGAGTAGTAGACCTTGAAGGGGAACTCATCAGTGCCCTCAACGAGTTAAAGAAAGCAAGGAAGAAAAATAAGCAACTGAAGGAATAGTTACAACGTGCAGAGGAAGGTATGTATAACTCTGATAATGAGGAGTTTGATTATAAAAAAGAAAATATTGAAGAAGTTATCAAGAACAAGGACAGTCTATTCATTCCACTAAAATAAAAACAAGGAAACTGTGAGAGACCGGAAGAGGAGAACAAGCAGTTGAAACAAGAGTTGCTTAAGTTAAAAAGGGGAGAGATCTCACATATATGCAAAGATGATATTATGTCTTTGAAGGTTGAACTGGAGGAGGCCAAATGAAAAGAAGAAGTTCTTCAAGGCTTGATTCAAGAATGGGAAGAGAACTGTCAGAGCCTTGAAGCAAAGGTTATCTCTCTGAGAACCAATCTTGAGAAAATAAAGACTAAGAAGGGTCTAAATGAAAATTTTGTTGAAGGGACAAGGAGACTAGATTAGATCCTAAATAGTCAAAGGCCCTCAGCTTTCAAAACTGGTATGGGATACTCTAAGACACAAGAATATTCTACTGGGAAGATAAAATTTAGGTCCGCGGGATTCGAAGAATCATAGAGCCGTGAGAAGAACCATCATGAAATAATTAATGAAGATAAAAGAGCAGTTGGGCAAAGAGGAAATCGTCAATGGAGAACAAACCAATCAATCAGACGACCAAGGTATTTTCCAGCACAGTCTCATATTGCTTCTAACAATAGGCATGCCTATTTTTTTATGGTCGTTGTTATAAGTGCCATATATTTGGACATAAAGCCATTGACTATAGAAGGATCAAAGTTGAAAGAGATGAAATCCTAGATATAATACGATTCGGATTTCTAAGTCTCAAAAATCTTCTCTCATAAATCAGAATGTCTTATCTCCCTTGCTAAATGAAGTAGAATGCTTCAAATGTAATAATTTTGGGCACAAAGCCAATGAGTGCATAAGCAGGTTTGAATATATGTCTAAGTCCCAAAATGTCAGATAGACAGTCATCCAAAAGGATAAAGGGAGCTGGAAACTAAAGGCTAAAAAGAGAATGCAATGTGGACTCACCCTATCAACTCATAATCAAGAAAACAAATGGTACGTAGATAGTGGTTGTTCCAAACATATGACTGGGGATAAAAGAAATTTTTTGTCGCTTAAGGAAAAGGACAAAGGAATAAATGTCACTTTTGGAAATAATGTTCCAGCAAAAATCAAGGGAAAAGGAGCAGTCAATCTTGATTAAAAAAACAGAAGCACAAAATGTGTTATATGTAGAAGGTCACAAGCACAATCTTCTAAGTGTGTTATATGTAGAAGGTCACAAGCACAATCTTCTAAGTGTTAGCCAAATGTGTGACAATGGTTATGATGTGACCTTCGATCTAAAGATCGTGAGATCCACAACATAAAGAATGGAAAACTGGTGGTAAAAGCAATAAAAACCCACAATAATGTATATGTGTTTGATGATTCCATGGTCAATTTCTATTTGAGAAAAACAAGTGAAGCACGGTTGTGGCACAAGAGGCTTGGGAATATGAATTTTGATAGTTTGATCAAGATAAACAAGATGGGAGCAGTGAGAGGATTACCAAGATTGTCAAAGCCCGATAACACAATCTGCAAGTCGTGTCAGTTTGGCAATCATACTAGGACTCATTTCAAATTGAAAGAGTTCTCCTCATCTAGACCTCTGGAGCTCATTCACACAAACATTTGTGGCCCAACTAGAGAAAAAACCTCAAAAGGAGAGAGGTATTTCATGTTTCTCATTAATGATTTCACCAAGGCTACTTGGATTGTTCTCTTAAAAGAAAAATCAGAAGCATTAAAGCATTTCAAGAAGTTTAAAGCTCAAGTAGAAAATGAGAAATATTTAAAGATAAAATGCTTAAGATCAAACAGAGGGGGAGAGTACACCTCAAGAGAATTTGAGGAATTATGTGAAGAGCATAACATTAGGAGGTAGTACTCAGTGGCTAGAACTCCTCAACAAAATGGAGTAGTAGAGAGGAAGAACATAACAATCCAGGAAATGGCCAGAGCAATGTTAGATGAAGTAGGAGTGTCTCACAACTTCTAGGGAGAAGCAGCCCAGGCAGCAGTATATCTGTCAAATAGAACTCAACTCAGGCCTAATAGTGATAAAAATCCCTATGAGTTATGGAAGGGAAGAATTGCATCAGTTAAACATCTCAAGGTGTTTGGAAGCAAGTGCTTCATTAAAAGGAATGAAAAGAACCCTGGGAAGTTTGATTCATGCACTGACGAAGGGATATTGCTCGGGTACTCTATTCGAAGAAAAGGATATAAGTGTTACAACAAGCAGACAAGGAAGATTGAGGATTGCATCGATGTAATAGTAGATGAGGTAGGTTCACAACCTAAATCCTCTAAAAGAAATATGAATTCAAAAGATGAAGAAAATTCAGATTTTAGGTCCGTAGATCTGGAAGAAATAGATTCAGATAGTGAATATGAGGAAGAAAGCACAACTTCAAGGCCAAAGACACCCTCCAGGTATGTACAGAAGGAACATCCTGAGAGTCATATTCTTGGAGATCAAAGACATGGCATCCAAACCAGAAGAAAACTTGTTGGCAATACAAGTTATGTGAATCTGGCTCTACTATCACAGATAGAACCCAAGAACCTTTGTCAAGAAAGTGAAGATAAGTTTTGGGTGAAAGCCATGAATGAAGAACTTGACCAGATTGAAAAGAATGATACATGGGAGCTTATTCCAAGGCCGAGAGAGAAAATTGTTATTGGAACCAAATGGGTTTTCAATAACAAATTGAATGAACATGGTCAAGTAATCAGGAACAAAGCTCAATAGTCTGCAAAGGGTATGCCCAAATAGAAGGGGTAGATTTCAAAGAAACCTTTGCACCAATAGCTCGACTGGAAACTATAATAATCTTTCTTGCTCTTTCCATCCATAAGAATATCAAGGTATATTAGATGGATGTGAATTTTGCCTTTCTCAATAGAGATTTAGAAGAGGAGGTTTACATTGAGCAGCTAGAAGGATTTCTACTCACCTTCAATGAAGGGCTAGTATGTAAACTAAATAAGGATTTGTATGGATTAAAACAAGCCCCCATAGCTTGGTATGAAAGACTAGATAGGTATATTCAGCGACAAGAGTTTAAGAAAGGCACAGTTTACAGTAACCTTTATGTAAAATCTGAAGGTGACGATCTATTGATAGTAGTTGTGTATGTGGATGAATATTTGGCAGCAATATGGAATAGTTGGGGCATCAATTTGAAAAATGTATGCAAACAGAGTTTGAAATGTCCATGATTCTAGAATTTTCCTTCTTTCCGGGTCTACAAATTACTCAGTCTCCACAAGGAGTGTTTATATCCCAAGGAAACTCTGAAGAAATTTGGAATGGAAGATTGCAAACCTCTCAGAACGCCCATGACTACAGGTTGAAAATTGTGCAAAGAAGATAAAACATTGCATGTAAATCAGACTGAATATAGGTCAATCATAGGAAGCTTACTGTATCTGACAGCTTCAAGGCCATACATCATTCAAGCAGTGGGGATTATGGCAATATTTCAGGCTTTTACACGAGAAATTCATATTGCAACTGTTAAGAGAATCTTCAAATATCTTCAAAGTACAACAGAGTATGGATTGTGGTATGCTAAGAGTGAATATTTCATTTTGAGAGCCTACACGAATGCAGATTGGGTTGGAATTCTTGATGACATGAAGAGCACTTTTGGTGCAGATTTCTTCATGGGAAAATGCTTGGTGTTGTGGGTTATCAAGAAATAGGGCTCAATTTCTTTGTTGACTGCTGAAGCAGAGTATATTGTTGCCACTACCTGTTGTACGCAAATTCTATGGATGAAGAAAACCTTGAAAGATATATAGGTAGATATGTCAGATCCCATACCAATAATCTGTGACAACATAAGTGCCATCAACATATCCAAAAACCATGTTATGCATTCAAATACTAAGCCTATTCCTATCAGGTTCCATTTCTTGAGGGAACAAGTTGCATCCAATAATGTCAGACTTGAATATGTATCGACTAAAGAGAAACTAGCATATATCTTTACCAAGCCACTGACAAGAGAACCATTTGAGTATCTCAGGCAACAGATAGGAGTTATGACTCCTCCCTCCAAATGACTGCATTTTGGTAGGTGGTGGTAGCTACTCAGCATGTGGAACTCATGGAATGGCTCAGGGGGAGTGCTCGTGAAGTATTCTTTGCCACTGATGGCAAAGGGGGAGAAGATTAGCATCGGAGTAGACCATTCCTAGACTTAGGGGGATCTTATGGTGCTTTCATCAATGCCAAAGGGGGAGATTGTTGGACAATTGATGATGGTTGTGCTAGTATTGTGCATGAATGTTGGCACTAATGTCAACCAGACTGGAAACAATGTGTGTTGCAGCAAATGCATGGATCAGAAGGATTCCTATGGTAGTTGCAGGCTTCATGTAGAGGATTATCATGGTGGGTGTGATTTCAGTTGTCCAAAGAGTCAATGAGTAGAGAATTTTTCAGTTATCTTCCAAGTAGTAGATGGGCTTAAAGCCTACATCACACCCTCTCCATTGGAAAATTCTCTGAACAAGCTTTCCAACAATATGTGAAAGTCCAAAAATGGTGTAGAGTCTCATGAATGTTTTGTTTTTGACACCCTTTCCATCCATTTTCCTCTTTTCATCATTGTTATCAACTCAAATAAACAATAAACTATAGATTTTGACATGGTAAGGTACTCAGATGTCTTATTTTTCATATTTATTAATGTGCCTTATTATTAACTTAAAAGATTGCAATAGCTACATAATTAACGTGATTTTGCAGTTGTTTCATGATTTCGCGGTTATCTCCAAGGTTTTCTGGATTCCAGTACACCAGCCAAGCAAAGAATCACATGGGCAAATGGAGGTTGATCTCCTCATGGATCTCCTCCTATTCGCCCGAGCCAAATCATCAAGGAAATTGCCTAGAAACGGGTCAATACATGGATAAATGGAGCAGCGAGAGTTCAAATAGATCACAACTCTCTGATTTTCTTTCCAAATAGCAAATCGTAGAGAAACGTTATTACTCTATTAGAGATTAGAATTCAGATTAGGATTTTTTTAAGTTTTATAAGGCAGAAAAGTCTCAATCTGTTGAGCACGAATTCTATATATATAACTCTATAAATAGAAAGAAGGGGACACGTATGTAACATTTGAATCATTGTTTGAAGTTTTATAACTCTATTCTTTTTAATTGAAGAAGTATTTTTGTCAACCTCATGCGCAACTAGTTGTTGAATTAAAGTTCTAAACTTGTTGTTTTGTGGAGGGTCACTGCAGATAGTTGAGGTTCAATCTTTTAAGTTTAGCTCAGTCATTTCGTTTTCATTACTTCCATAATTTCATTATCGTAGCTTTAGTTTCTTTGTAGTCATTTGTTTACAGTCTTTCATTTGTTCTCTACCAATTTCAATCATATATATGCTTTCTAAAATAGAACCATGAATATAATCTTCTTCTTTTCATAGAAAATACATTTTATTAGATCACATTCCTTATGTTTTTGCTTTATCATTTCAAAATTGAATTGTTAATTACAGTATGGAGATTTTAACATAGGATGCTTTATAAATTCATTATAGAATAGAAGTGATTCTTTTTTTTAGAGCAGAAATAATTGTCTTTCTAGTAGTTTATTCATAGATTTTAGAATAACTTTCTTTCTAGCTCTTTTCAAAAACACAATTTATCTTAAACAAGATTTGGTAGAATTTACAAAGTAGTTTTTCTTTTCCATCTTTTGAAACTAACGATATTCAGTTAAATAGGATTATGATAGCTTGTTTTACTTTTCTTTTCAAGAGTTGATTATAGGAATTTAATTGTAAATCTTCAACTTCATTAGGAACATAAGAATAAAAAAAATCTTAAAACAAACACAATCATAATTTTAATAAACTCAAAAAGGATTCTATCATATATATTGCACTTGTACTTCACAAGTTTACCAACTCTGATCGATAATTTATGTAAGAAATTTAAGAACATTAAATTGACTAAACATTTTGGCGCCATTGTCGAGGAAGTGTAAATAGAAGTCTTGATTTTTTTTTTTTAACAAACAATAAATAAATAAATAAAAACATGATATGCATAGGGAAAGAGACTCTAGGGGTAGATTTGTAGGTAGAGAAAAGAGTTTAATTCCAACAACATCACTTACCCCACCATGACCTCATAGTGCCACACCACCCACACAAACTCAAATTCCATCCATAGCAGGCAAACATAAACTTCCTGAGGTATTAAGATCTGAAATCCAACCTAGAGATTCACCAACTTCATCAACAAAAGCCATAATAGAAGAAGATCCTATATCCCCAACAACAAGAATAATTTTCCTATCTTCAACTAAAGAACAACTTCTAGCTCAAGGGTTGGAAGTTCCTAGTGAAGAATAGAAAGAAGAAACCTACTTCAAACCATTGATAGAAGAACTATAGGAACTAGAGGAAGTTGAAAACCCAATCTTAGAACCAGAATCAGAACCCTATATTAGTTCTGAAGAATCTATAGTGGCTGGATAAAGGGAAGGAGAGGTACATAATTTGAATGGTGAACAACCTAGGATTGGAGAGGGAAGAGGAGGTGGAAGACAAGGTGGAAGAGGAGGTGGAAGATGTGGAGGAAGAGGAAGAGGAGAGGATATAAATCTAGAACCCTTTGGATTTCCAATCCTGAAGAAGATACAACTGTAACAATGAAAAATATCTCACCCTCTATCCTTCCAAACTTTCATGGATTAAGGAGTGAAGATCCTGAGACATTTCTCTTTGAATTTCAAGTCTTGTGTAGATCATAATATTATCTACATGGTGCTCAAAAGTTGAAATTATTCCCTGCAACCCTTAAAGATGCAGCATTAAAGTGGTTTATGGGTTTAGGAATAAACTTCATAATAACATGGGAACAAATGAAAACTACATTCTTAGATAAATATAAGGATTATTGTATGCCCCATAACATTAAAGATGAAGTCTTTAAAATGATACAAAAAGAAGATGAAAATATTGAATATTTCGTCGAAATATTTGCTTACAATGTAAACAAGGAAAAAATGAATAATCTAGATGAGGAAACTTTGAAAGCTCTCTTATTGGAATCCATTAGAGATGAGTGGATTGACCTTCTCAATCTAATGAGTAAGGGAGACATTTCTCAGTTGTCACTATGAGAAATTTGTGAGTTGTGCATACACATTTCAAGAGGCAAAGCAAGAACCTGGAAAAATCCAAGAGATCCTCTTTTATCAAGGATTAATAAATCTGCAGCTGGCCGGTAAGTAGAGCAGAATCAGGAAATTTGCTTGATAATTTTAAAACAAATATTTTAGGGAGTATTAGTGAAAAAATTGACACCCTTAAAATACAAAACAAGAAAAATGTTTAAAATGTTGCATTATCCATTTTTTTCCCCAAGTGTAGAAAGAAACATGCCTAGAGAGAATGTCCTCTTGATTTAAAAAGTGTAGAAACCTATGTTATCTGTGCAGAAAATCATGATATAAAAGAATTTCCCTTAATACCGGGTCTTAAAGTTGTTTATCAAGAAGAATGAGTGTCAAATCAGGTAGATCCTCTTTGTTTCATTACTAAAAGACCTTAGCAGAATCCACAGCCAAAGACAGCTCAAGGTTTTAATACTCAACCATTTTCACAATCTTCAAAAAGTAATTAGACTGCCCCAATGCCCTGGCAATCTTGGTCACAACCTTGGTCACAAGGACGGAAAATTCCTTATGGAAAATTCCCTCAATATCCTCAATTTCCACAATTTCAACAATCATATCCTACTTTTCCTCACAATGTGAATCCACAACTTTCATTACCATTTCCTCAAAGACCAAACCAATTTCCTTCTCAACCACTCTCAAATCCAAATAATAATAAAAATCCACAACCTGTTTACAATATGGAAGGACAAAATTTTCAAAACTACATGATAACTCCACTAGATCTAAACAATGTTCAACTTAGATCTGGTATAATATTAGAAAGAAGTCCCCCTCAGTTGTTATTCAAGAAAGTGAAAAAGAAAAGATCTCTCAAGAAGAAAGGTCTCTTAATGAAAAAAAACAACTCAAAAACAAGTTACTCCAACACATCCAAATAACTCAACTCTTATTATGGAACAACCTTCAGTATCTGTTTCAAAACCTCCTTTCCATAAAGATTAAAAAATGATGAAGGGGTAGAAAAACAATTTTTATTGCCTGATTACGACATGTTAGATGAACTGAAGAATTTTTGCATAAAGATTCCTTTGCTTCAAGCCATTAAGGAAATAACAATTTTTGCAAAAACAATGAGGGACTTGAGCATAAAAAAACCTAGAAGAAAAAGAAAAGAAAACAAAAGAATCCAACTTGTTGGAAAAATTGTAGATATCATGATGGGTAAAACAACAATTCAAAAATATCTTGATCCAGGAAGTCCCATTGTGAAAACACACATCAATGGTGTGGAGATCCCAAATACATTGATTGATCTAGGAGCAGCCATAAATATCATGAGTAAACAAACTATGAATCAATTAAAACTTTCTAATCTTCAATATACACCTACACTATTGCAATTGGCAAATCGATATGTAATCAAACCTGATGGTGTATTAGAAGACATATATGTATCCTTAGATTCTTGGGAAGACCCTGTTGATTTTATGATTTTAACACCCAAAAATAACTTATGAAGACATCCATTGATTCTAGTAAGACCATGGCTAGCTACAACCGATGCTTTTATAAGTTGTAGATCTGGTGATATGTTCATTTCTGATGGGAGTACAACAAAAAAATTCACACTGGATCCACTGGCAAAAACAATAGTAGAAGTTGAAAATGAAGAATGGATAGATGATGACTTTGATATAAGACCAATCTTTTCTACTTCACAAATAGATGGAGATAAAATTTTAAATTTAATGGAAAATAATGAATCTTCATCATATTTTGAATCTAGTCACAACTTTCAAGAACAATGCAATATTGAGTATTTATCATCTCGTCAACTATCCTTGCATTCTATGGAAAAATTTGGCAATTCTACAATTGAAATATTCCAAGGAAAATCTTTCAATATCAATAATAATTTGGAAGAATTTCAAAAGAAATAAATAATCAAGATGTTACAAGAACATTCATCTGTTTATGCATGGGAATATACTGACATGAAGGGAATTGATCCTAATACTTGTAAACATCATATCTACATTGAAGAAAATGCCAAACCAATTCAACAACCTCAAAGAAGAATGAATCCAAATCTAAGGGAGATTGTTAAGGAAGAGCTACAAAAATTGTTGAATGTCAATTTCATCTATCCAATATCAGACAGTCAGTGGGTTTCACCCTTAGTAATTGTCCCTAAAAATAATGGAAAATGGAGAGTGTGTATTGACTATATGGAATTTAACAAAGCCACTTTAAAAGATCACTTTCCACTCCCTTTCATATATCAAGTTTTAGATACATTGGCAGGAAAGAAATATTTTTCATTTTTAGATGGTTTTAGTCGATATAACCAAATCCAAGTAGCCCCAGAAGACCAAGATATAACTACCTTTACCTACCCATGGGGAACTTATTCTTACCGAATACTTGCATTTGGATTATGTAATGCTCCCGCAACATTCCAAAGAGCAGTATTAGGCATTTTTCCTGATCTAATTCATGATTGTGTGGAAGTGTATATGGACGATTTTACAGTTTATGGAAATTATTTTGAAGAAGCTCTTAAAATTTTGGAAAACTTTCTCATTAGATGTAAAGAGGCAAATCTCTCATTAAGCCATGAAAACCGTTTTATGATGTTTACTGAGGGGATTGTTTTAACTTTTTAAGACACCATATTTCAGGAAATGGAATTAGAGTGGACACATCTAAAGTAGAAGTTATTTCTAAATTATCATTTCCAACCTGTCAATGGGATGTTAAAATTTTTCTTGGTTTCACTAGCTATTATAGAATATTCATAGAAAACTTTACAAAAATCGCATCTCCACTTTTCAAATTGCTCACAAAAGACTTTGAATTCAATTGGAATTATGATTGCCAAAAGGCCTTTTAGTCATTAAAAGAGAAAATATTTGAAGCACCCATTCTTAGAGGACCAAATTGGAAATTACATTTTCACACTTCGACTGATGCTTCAGACATAGCTTTAAGAGTTGTACTAGGACAAAAATACTTAACTCCATATGCCATTTATTACACCAATAAAAATTTGACTCCTGCAGAGTTAAATTATACTGTCACGGTGGAGGATTTTTTAGTTGTTGTTCATGTCACCAATAAATTCAGACATTATATTACTGGCTATGAAACTATTGTGCATACTGACCATTCTGCAATTAGATATCTAATGAATAAATCAATCACTAGATGGTTGTTGCTGCTGCAAGAGTTTAACATTACTATTTTGGATCGACCTGGAAAAAAATAATTGCTTACTTTTTATCAACCATTCAAAATGATAACAATGACATGCTTGTAGAAGATAATTTTCCTGATGAATATCTTTTTGCAGTATCTACTAAATATACATGGTTTGCAAATATTGCTACCTATTTGGCTATAGGAAAATTACCATCATACTTGTATCCGTATATGATCATCTGAAGGTGTGTTAGAGAAGATGAAGTACCAGATATGTTGAAAGCTTGTCATGATGAGCCATGTGGAGGACACTTCATTGACAAAATAACTTCTTACAAAGTCCTTCTCTTAGGATATTGTTGGCCTTCCCTTTTTAAGGATGCTAGAGAGTATGTTAACAGATGTGATAGTTGTCAAAGGATGGGGAAACATGTTCCTTCTAATGAGATGCCTTTACAACCTCATGTACTTATTGAGCCTTTTGAAAAATGGGCTATGGATTTTGTTGGTCCAATCAATCCACCTTTGAGACAAAAAAAGGCACATTCTTGTTTGCATTGATTATGTTACAAAATGGGTAGAAGTTAAAGCACTTCTTTCTGCAACTGAAAATGTTGTAGTTTCATTACTTTTTGAGAATATCTTTAATCGTTTTGGTGTCCCAAGATAAATTGTAACAGATCAAGGTACTCAATTCATATCCAATTTGGTACAGAAGATAATGGAGGAATACAAAATCAAAAATCAGAAGTCTACTCCATATCATCCTCAAGCAAATGGACAGGTGGAGTCTACCAATAAATTCATTGAAGAAATTCTCACCAAAACTGTGCATTTGCATAGAAGAGATTGGGTAGAAAAGCTTCCAGAAGCTTTATGGGCACACCATACCACATGGAGAAATACTACAGCGCATACTCCTTATGAGCTTGTCTATGGAAAACAAGTTATGTTTCCTATTGAGTTTCAAGTCAAAACCTTCAAGACATCAGTCAAATTAGGTATTCATCTTTCAGAGGCACAAAAACGAAGAATGGAGCAAATGAATGAACTTGATGAGATAAGACAAGATGCAATCAAAAGAACCAATCTAGTTCAACAACATAGATCCAAATGGCAATGACAAATATATCAAAGAGAGAAAGTTCCAACCACGAGATTGGGTATTATTGTTTGATTCAAAGTTCAAATATTTCCAAGGGAAATTTAAAACTCATTGGCTTGGGCCTTATGAGATTGAAACAGTCTTTGATAATGGTGCAGTTAGGATCGGAACTATTGATGAAGAAAGGACCACTTTTCTTGTGAATGCCCATCAACTAAGAATCTATCATAAGTCATTGACCAAGGAAGAATTTGTTAAATACTTGCAAGATAATATTGATTTAAAGTTGGTGAAGAAGGATTTTCCTTCTTCTCCAACTTGATCTTCAAAAAGTCTTTTTCTTTCTAAAAAATAAATAAATGTATAAACTTGAAAACCAACAATGGTTGGCATGTTTATATAGAAAATCTAAGGTGAAAATCAGTTTTTGACACCTTAAATTTTCCTCACATCTGTTCTAAACACATTTTCTTTATGTCCTACTCTTTTCTTTTCAGGAATAAAATAGCTATAGAATTATTGAGTTTCTACAGCTCTAACAGATTTTTGTAGCGAATTTCACAGGAATTTCTAATGAAATAATTGAAAGAGAGATTGACTCCCTCCACTGCAAAGCACCTGAAGACAATATAAAGGAAAAAAATCAAAGGTTAGAAAGCAATAATTCAAAGGTATGCAACTCTTTAATTTGATAATAGGGATCAAAAACATTAAATGTATGAATTATATAGACATCGTACTACCAAAATTCAAAATCATTATTACTAAGAGTTGATAGTATCATGTCAAATCGGATCTAATCCACCATTCACTCCTCATCATTATACTTATGCTCCAACCCACATCCCGATTTTATTGATCCGATCACCCAAATCATGCTCATTCATGCTCTCAACAGTTAGATTCTATCACACTTCTTTATACCCTTACCACTTACACTCCCATCATTCACACTCTTGTTCTCATCACTCTAAAACCATTTGAAACCCTCATACCCTGTCAAACAAAACAATATTGAGACAAAGCTTCTCAACCATGGGGGTTATAGTCAGAACAGAACCAGCAAGGAGAAAATTTTTAGAAGGATATCCACATATAAGAGAATTATTGCAGAAAGCATAGTGGCTGGAGTTTGTGGAGAAATTTGATGGTTTCCATAAAGAAGTAACCAAATCCTTCGCCAGAGCTTTTGATGGGGTGCAAGTCGAGATAAGGGACATAAAATTTTCAGTTATAGAGTCATTTGTTACCGAAGCTACTGGATTGCCTCAAATTGGAGAAAACTGATTTAAAAACAGAGGTATTGAGAGGGAGGACTGGAAGGTTT
This sequence comes from Pinus tabuliformis, assembly GCA_031772625.1. Classification (NCBI taxonomy): domain Eukaryota; kingdom Viridiplantae; phylum Streptophyta; class Pinopsida; order Pinales; family Pinaceae; genus Pinus; species Pinus tabuliformis. The sequence goes on from CM062816.1 coordinate 1,609,698,938, forward strand.
TTATGAAGAACCCTAGCATGGACACCACAATTTTCAAGAAGGGCATTCCAAGCACAGCATTGAAAAGTAAGTGGAGAAATTTACTTCTGATAATTCAAAAATTTGTTACTTGCGAAGGGAGGTTTGGATGCATGTTTTTCTATCATATTCGACTGCTGATGAATTTTATTGAGGATAATGAAATAAATCTTCCATATTTCTTACTTAAAAATCTAAGGAAGATGTCAGGGAATGTTCAAAGGAAAAATAATTTTATAGAAAATACCATGTATCAACATGGTCTTGTTAAAATCCTTGTTGAATTTCATCTTAAAAATATGGGTGATAATTGGGAAAGTTTTTTAGTGAGGAATCATTTTAAGGAAGATACTCAAGAACAACCAAGTAGTAGCAAATCCAAGAGAGGGAGACAAATAAAAATTGAAGAACAAGTGGAACAAGAACAAAAACAGTCACAGGGGCTGTTAGAGGATGACATTCCTCTTGCATAAAGTTTAGAGAATATAAACATGAAAAATGTTAGAAGAAATAAAATCAGCCAAAAGACAAATACCACACCCAAAACAGAGAAGCCTAAATAGAAAGAAAGAAAGCAAAAATTCAAATGCCTATTGTGACAAGCTTGAGAAGAAGTACCAGATTCAATCCAGAAACAAAAGAACGGCCTTCAAAAAGTAAGGAGCATATTGACTTAGAAGCAAAGGAATATTCAAGGGTTTCTCTGCCAACTTTCATCTCACCTCCTCAGAGCCTGGGCCAAAAAACACCTGAAATTGAACTTGTACAGCAAGATATTTATGATTATATCGAGTCCCTGGAGAAAATATATGTGGTAAGAACATCATCTTTAAATCAAGAAGAAGTCCAGTTTAGTAAACCACAAGAACCTCCAGTGATAAATGTTTTAAAACAAGAAATTTATGAGCTGGAAACACTAAACATGTACTTTCAGAAGGAGAATCAAACCCTAAAGGCGCAAAGTGAAATCTAAATAGCTAAGAGTGACAATCTCCTTTTACACCTAAGTCTGTGGTATAAGAAAAAAAAGAAGTTGAAACAGAAAAACAAAGCTCTACAAAGACAAGTCACAAACCTGAAGTACAAAATTCTCATGAAAAAGCCAAGGATGGCAGTGGTTCGAAAGAAACGGAAAAAGATGAAGTTAGATGTAGTTGCAGAGGTCTCAAAAGAAATGCAGTAATTAAACAGGAGACGTCAGTTTTTTGTTTTGCATGAGAACATGCAAAAACCTCAGCATGGGGGAATGTAGAGTCTCATGACTGTTTTGTTTTTGACACCCTTTCCATCCATTTTTCCTCTTTTCACCATTGCTATCAACTCATACTTATTAATGTGCCCTATTCTTAAGTTAAAAGATTGCAATAGCTATAGAATTAATGTGATTTTGCAGTTGTTTCATGATTCCGCAACTATCTCCATGGTTTGCCAAATTCCAGTACGCCAGTCAAGCAAAGAAACACATGGGCATATGGGGATTGATCTCCTCATGGATATCCTCCTATTCGCCCGAGCCAAATCATCAAGGAAATCACCCAATGGCACAGTCAAAGAAGCAGGTCAGTACATGGATAAATGGAGCAGCAAGAGTTCAAATAGATCATGACTCTTCAATTTTCTTTCTAGATAGAAAATCTTAGAGAAACGTTATTACTCTATTATAGATTAGAATTCATATTAGGATTGTTTTAAGTTTTATAAGGCATAAAAGTCTCAATTTGTTGAGCACAAATTCTATATATATAACTCTGTAAATAAAAAGTAGGGTACGCGTATGTAATCTTTGAATGATTGTTTGAAGTTTTATAACTATGTTCTTTTTAATTGAAGAAGTATTTTCGTCAACCTCATGTGTAGTTAGCTGTTGAATTAAAGTTCTAAACATGTTGTTTTGTGGAGGGCCCCTGCAGACAGTTGAGGTTCAATCTTTTACGTTTAGCTCAGTCATTTCATTTTCATTATTTCCAGAATTTCATTATCGTAGCTTCAGTTTCTTTGTATTCATTTGTTTACAGTCTTTCGTTTGTTGTCTACCAATTTCAATCATTTATATGCTTTCTAAAATAGAACCATGTATATAATCTTCTTCTTTTCATAGCAAATACATTTGATTAGATCGCATTCCTTCTGTTTTTGCTTTATCATTTCAAAATTGAATTTTTAATTACAGTATGGAGATTTTAACATAGGATGCTTTATAAATTCATTCTAGAATAGAAGTGATTATTTTTTTAAGAGCATAAATAATTGTCTTTCTAGTAGTTTATTCAAATATTTTAAAATAACAATCTTTTTAGTTATTTCAAAAACACAATTTATCTTAAAGAAGTTTTCATAGAATTTACAAAGTAGTTTTGCTTTTCCATCTTTTTAAACTAATGATAGTCAGTTAAATATGATCATGATAGCTGTTGAGCTTTGAAATTACACCTCTCCTACACATTTTCCTATACTTTTTCCCCTCACCAATACTCCATAAGCTATCAAAGAACATTTCATATTGATTCTAAAAGAGCATTTAAGTGGTTTTCTAACTATGTTTTTGTGTTTGCTGTATGACTTAGATTTTGCTCATTAGCTACGGAATGCAGCCACTTTCCGCAACTGATTCAACTTTCCGCAACAGTTTTTATTAAACTCTAGGTTGCAGGTGTCATCAGGCAAAACAAGGCACGTGGGCAAGATAGAAATGACCTGGACATGGATCAGGTCCTATTGGTTTAGCCGGATTCATTAAGGAAATCCGTGGTCAACGGTGATCAAATGGTGGTCCAACATAGGAGTCCTACGGCAACCGGACTCTGTTTTCAAACACGTGAAGGATTCGTGGTCATTCCTAGATCCTTGGGGTCATGTTGACACCTGTAGACTGCCCCATGATGTGAATCCAACAGCCACTCTTGATAGATTGAATAATCTCGGCAACCAGTATGCTAAGCTTACGAACGTTGTCCTTTTACGTGTCTTCAGTTAAAGATGTTTCATAGGAAAACAGTTATGAACTTTTTGTTATAAATAATGCATTTCCAAATGCATAGAGTTAGTCTTTTGTTAATGTAATTTTGCTGTTAAAAGTTTACTGTGCCATGACACTAGTTCCACTGTGGTAACGAGAGGATTCTTCCTCTGTTTTGAAATATAAAGAAGACTCTGTTTTTAATGACTACGTGAGCATAATTCTGAACTGATAGTCTGTTGGTCAGGGTCGTCCAGAGAGCCCCTGCACGAGGTTTCGTTTCCCTTATTGTTGTAAAGTTTTTATGCATTGTTTCTTTATTTCCATTGCACATATTTCATAGTTATCCACCTGTGTATATTTCATTTGTTATGGTATTAACATTTCATTCCTGTACATGATTTTTCAAGTTCTGTATATTGTTGTTAACGTTGACCAGTGTGTGTGTGTGTTTCAGGATAGGGTAGGCCCGAGCATTTTCATACAATTTTTTGCAATAACTAGTGACATGAGATTAGCCTCTCTGTTGACTTTGCTTTTCTTAGTTTTTTTTAATTCTAGCTATTCGTTGATTTCAGTCTTATTCACTTGCTTTGTTAGTTAGTTTAGATATCAAACTGCTCATATCATTGACGTTATCTCCTAAAGCCATAGCTTAGACTACATGGCGGGCTATCGGACTATGCATGATGTGATTTGATTTTAGCTTTATTTTTCTACAATTAGATATCAATTTCCTCATATCATTGACGTTATCTCCTAAAGCCATAGCTTAGACTACATGGCGAGTTATCGGACTCTGAATGATGAGATTTGATTTTAGCTTTATTTTTATGCAATTAGATATCAATTTCCTCATATCATGGACGTTATCTCCTAAAGCCATAACTTAGACTACATGGCGATCTATCGGACTATGAATGATGAGATTTGACTTTAGCTTTATTTTTCTGCAATTAGATATCAATTTCCTCATATCATTGACGTTATCTCCTAAAGCCATAGCTTAGACTACATGGCGAGCTATCGGACTATGAATGAAGTGAATTGATTTTACTTTTATTAGTTTGCAGTTTTTGACTTGTTTGAGTGCAGTAGCTTAACTTTTTTTTTTTTTTTCTGTATTTAGATGAGCAGCAGAAGTAATGATTTCATGATCAGTAGTTCATCATTTTGATTTTACTAGCAGTACATTTCCCTTCTTGTTTAAATGACAGTTTCAATACTAGTACGTTTTGAGATCCTCTAAAGTGTTAAGCTCTGGAAATCAGCATAAAGGACATAATTGCCTTAAAATCTATATCCATACTTACCTTCTGAAGTATTCTTAAAATTTAGGAATAGGATTTCCATTCACATTAGGAAAATAAACGAAGATAAAACCCCCAAAACAAAACAAAAATTGAAAACAATAAAAAGTAAGAAAGAGGTTGTCTTGCACATATAATGCGCCACACTTCGTTAGTTTACAACTCTCGGTCGATAATTAATGTAGCAATTTAGGACATACTAAATTGACTAAACATTTTGGTGTCGTTGTCGGGGAAGTGTAACTAGGTAGCCGATCTCTTACATAAAAAAAAAGAAGAAGAAGAAGGGAAAATTGATAACTTCTTGAAGAATGCTCTCCTCTTGCACCCAGTGTGATCTAGAGGATCAGAAAAAGAGTTATTAGTTTAATAATTTCTTGATTATGCTCTCTTCTTGTACCTAGTGTGACCTGGAAGATCAGAAAGAGAATTATTAGCCCAACTTGAAAAAATAAAAATAAAAAAAATGACATGCATAGAGCAAGAGATTCTAGGGGAAGGTTTATAGCTAGGGCCAAAATTTTGATTTTCACAACTCTAGCTACTTCAAGGCATATACAAGATACACCTTCATCATTTCCGACTTACACTCCCAGCCTTAGGATTCCTGAAATTCAAGGGGCAGCAGCCGAATTAGGAGACTCTCACACACTATCCATTAAATCTGATCTAGGAGAAGAACCTTTCTTCACTTCTACAGGGGAAGATATTGTAATCAAAGAAGTAGAAACACCTGAAGAAGAGGAGAGAGAAATTCTTCCTCGTTCACCATTAATAGAAGAACCAGAGGACTCTAAGAACTCTGAGGAAACTATCATGACAGAGGAAGTAGTAAATCGATTTGGAGGAGGGGGTCGAGGTAGAGGAAGAGGAAACAATGGAGGAGGTAGAGGTAACAATGGGGGAAATAGGGATGGGGATAACTCATTCGGATTCCCTATAGCCGATGAGGAAACCCATACAACAACGAAAAACATTTCACCATCTATCCTCCCAAACTTTTATGGGTTGCGAAGTGAGGATCCTGAAACATTTCTATTTGAGTTTGAAGTCTTGTGTCGAACCTATGACTATATGGAAGACTCTCAAAAACTCAAACTGTTTCCTTCAACATTGAAAGGAGCTGCTTTGAAATGATTCATGGGATTAGTCACTCAATCTATTAGGACTTGGAATGATATGAAACAAACATTCTTGGATAGATACCTGGATTATTGTATGCCCACCAATCATAAGGATGAGGTATTCAAGATGATGCAAAAAGAAGATGAAAACTTGGAGGATTTACTCGAAAGATTTCAATACAACATAAAGAGAGCAAAAATGAGTAATTTAGATGAGGAAACCTTGAAAGCCCTTTTATTGAAAGCCATTAGAGATGAATGGATAGATATTTTAAACATGATGGGGAAGGGAGATATTTCTCAACTTCCACTCCATGACATAGCAGAACAATGTGTCCATCTCTCAATGGGAAAATCTAAAACTGGAAAAGGGTCGAGAGATCCTTCTCTTATTAGAGCAAACAAATCTTCTTGATGAGTTCAAAACTGATATTCTAGGAAGCCTTAGTGAACAAATAGACACCCTTAAAATACAAAAGAAGCAGAAAGCAGAAGCTGAAGCCTTAGCCATCTTTTGTCCAAAATGTAGAAAGAAACATGCTTTAAGGGAATGCCCCTTGGATGCAAAAGTTGTAGAAACATGTGTGATTTGCTCAGAAAACCATGAGACCAAGGATTGTCCTTCAATTCCTGGGCTCAAAGCTATCTTTCAGGAAGATCCAAATTCAGTAGAGTCCCTTTGTTTTGTTTCAAGGAGACCATGGCAGGGGCCACAAAATCAAGGATTTAACAATCCTATGAACTTTCAGCTCCTGCCAAATTGGAATTTTGGCAACAACCTTGGCCCAAATCTTAAAATCCATACCAATCATGGGCACAAGGGATGCAAAATCCTTATGGGAGATTTGCTCAATTTTATCAATATCCTCCATCTTTTCAAAATCAACAAAATCCAAAACTTCCAAATCAAAACCCACAACTTTCATTACCATTTCCGCAACAACAACCTTCTCAACAAAATCCAAATTCTCAACTCTTGCTTCCATTTCAACAAAAGACAAATCAACTACCAGCCCAGCCATTTCCAAATCCCAACAATAAAAATCCTCAAAATGCTTACATGGTAGAAGGACAAGAATTTCCTACCTATATGATTGTTCCTCTTAATGATGTACAACTCAGGTCTGGTAGAGTTTTAGAAAAACCTTCTATAGATGTTCAAGAGCAAGATACCTCTGAGGAGGATTCTCTTAAAGCCAATAAAGGTTTTGAGGAAGCATCACTTCAAAACCCAAACATTCAAAAAGAAAAAGAAAAAGAGTCAACCCCCACAACTCCCATAGTTGAGAAACTTGCATCTTCATCCACAACTCCTTTCCCTGAACGATTACAAATTGATAAAGGGGTGGAAAAACAAATCTTGTTGCCTAACTATGATTTTCTAGATGAATTAAAGAATGTTGTATCAAGATTCCCTTGCTACAAGCCATTAGAGAGATTCCTATTCTAGCAAAAAAATAAAGGAGTTGAGTCTTAAGAGACTAGGAAGGAAACCAAGAGATACAATAAGAATCCACCTGGTAAGAAAAATTACCATGCAGAAATATGTAGATCCAGGTAGTCCAATTGTGAAGACATATATAAATGGGATAGAAATTCCAAATATTTTGATTGACTTACAGGCTGCTATCAACATTATGAGTAGACAGACTATGGAACATCTTAAACTTCCTATTCTTCTTTTTACACCCACCTTACTGCAGCTTGCAGATAGATCAATAATCAAACCAGATGGTGTATTAGAATATATTTCAGTCTCTTTAGATTCTTGGGAGTATCTAGTAGATTTCATGATTTTGACTCCCAAGAGTAATCTAGGAGGGCACCCACTCATCTTAGGAAGACCTTGGCTAGCCACAGCTGATGCTTTCATTAGTTGTAGATCTGGAGATATGTACATTTCTGATGGTAGTTCGACAAAGAAATTCAATCTGTATCCTCCAGCAAAAGCAATTACAGAAGTAGGAGACAATGAATGAGTCGATGATGAGGACAGTATACAACCTATCTTTACCATTTCTGAAATTAGTGAAGATAGTCAAATTCTAAACACATTAGAAAATTTTGAAACATCTTCAAAATATGACCACACACAATTTCAGTTAGATTCTGATATTGAGTATTTATCATCAAGACAAATGTCTCTTTACTCTATGGAAGAGTTTGGTAGTTCTACCATTGAGATTTTTCCAGGTAAAACATTGAATATCAACAAAAATTTGGAAAAATCACAACAGGAAGAGCTAACCAAAATCTTGCAAAAACATTCTATTGCATTTGCATGGAAGTATACTGATATGAAAGGTATTGACCCTAAGACTTGCATCCATCATATGTATATCGAGGAAAATAGTAGACCAATCAGATAACCTCAGAGAAGGATGAATCCAATTCTTAGGGAGATAGTGAAAGAAGAGCTCCAAAAACTACTCAATGTAAACTTCATTTATCCAATTTTAGATAGCCGATGGGTTTCTCCTTTAGTTATAGTACCCAAAAAGAATGGTAAATGGAGGGTATGCATTGATTACATGGAATTGAATAAAGCAACTTTGAAGGATCACTTTCCCTTGCCCTTTATCGATCAAGTATTAGATACATTAGCAAGCAAAAAGTATTTTTCATTTCTGGATGGTTTTAGTGATTATAATCAAATTCAGGTAGCACCTGAAGTTCAAGATAAGACCACATTTACCTGTCCATGGGGAACTTTTGCTTATCGAGTGCTTCCATTTGGATTATATAATGCACCCGCAACATTCCAAAGAGCAGTATTAGGAATTTTTCTAATCTAATCCATGATTGTGTAGAGGTTTATATGGATGATTTTACAGTTTATAATGATTCGTTTGAAGAGGCATTAGAAAATTTGGAGAAAGTCCTTATAAGATGTAAAGAAACAAACCTCTCACTAAGCCATGAAAAATTATTTATGATGTTTACTGAAGGTATTGTTTTAGGACATCATATCTCACGGGATGGGATTAAAGTTGATAGATCAAAAGTTGAAGTCATCTCCAAGTTGCCTATTCCAAATTGTCAAAAAGATGTTAGAAGTTTTTTGGGATTCACTCGATATTATAGAAGATTTATAGAAAACTTCACTAAAATAGCATCTCCACTCTTCAAACTACTTACAAAATACTGTGAATTGAAATGGGGTCCTGATTGCCAAACAGCATTTGAAACTTTGAAAACAAGAATATCTAAAGCGCCCATCTTGAGAGGACTAAATTGGAAACTTCCTTTCCATATTTCTACAGATGCTTCAGATACAACTTTAGGAGCTGTGTTGGGTCAAAAAGATTTAGTTCCTTATGCCATTTACTATACCAGTAAAAATTTAACTCCCACTGAGTTGAACTATACTGTGACTAAAAAAGAGTTCTTAGTTGTTGTTCATGCAATCAATAAGTTCAGACATTATATAACAGGCTATGAAACTTTTATTCATACTGATCATTCTACAATTAGATATCTAATGAACGAACCTATTACTAATGGAAAAGTTACAAGGTGGCTCCTACTTTTACAAGAATTCAATATTATCGTGTTGGATATACCAGGGAAACAAAATACAGTAACTGATTTCTTGTCTAGGATTCAGAATACTAAAGAAGATTCTCTTGTAGAAGACAAGTTTCCCGATGAATATTTATTTGCAGTAACTACTAAGACCCCTTGGTACGCAGATATAGCTAACTATTTGGTTACAGGGAAACTACCTCCACATTTATTTCCTGGTGAAAGAAGAAATATTATTCAGGAGAGTTCAAAATATTCATGGATTTCTAACGAATTGTTTAAAACAGGGCCAGATCTTGTGATCAGAAGATGTGTTATGGAAGATGAAATGCCTGATATCCTCAAAGCATGTCATGATGAACCATGCAGTGGACACTTTGCTGACAAAAGGACAGCCTATAAAATCCACTCTTTAGGATATTATTGGCCATCCCTCTTCAAAGATGCAAAACAATATGTCAAAAGGTATGACAGCTGCCAAAGAGTAGGGAAACCTACCCTTTCAAATGAAATGCCATTGCAGCCACAAGTACTCATCGAACCCTTTGAAACATGGGCTTTAGATTTCATTGGACCTATTAACCCACCATCTAAACAAAGAAAGAATATATTGGTATGTACTGATTATGTCACTAAATGGGTAGAAGCCAAAGCATTATTTTCTGCTACTGAGCATTCAGTTGTTAGTTTTCTTTATGAAGATATTTTTATTCGTTTTGGTGTTCCAAGAGAAATCGTGACAGATCAGGGAGGTCAATTCACATCCAACCTGGTGGAGAAGCTGATGGAAGAATACAAAGTCAAGCACATAAAATCTACTCCTTACCATCTGCAAGCAAATGGTCAAGTGGAGTCTACAAACAAAGTTATTGAAGGCATCATTACCAAGACTGTTCATCTACACAGAAGAGATTGGGCAGAAAGGTTTCCTAATGTAATATCCCTCCCCTTAATAATAAATAATAAAAATAATAAATAATAAATAATGCACAAATAATAATTACTAATAATAAATAAATCACTTAATAATAATTATTAAAAATAATAAAGATAATAAATCATAAATGTTAAATAATAAATGATATTAAAAAATATATACAAGAAAATAAATAAAAATAAAAAAATAGTAATAACCATACAAAAACTCTAAATAAGAATAAATAGAAATAAAACAAGAAAATGAAACTATCAAAAACAAGGAAATAAAACAAGAAAAGGAAACTATAAAAAAAAAGGAAATAAAACAAGAAAAGGAAACTATCAAAAAGAAAGAAATCAAAAGAAAGTTGCATGAGACACATGAAGTGTGTGCATGTGGTTCCTCTTCCAATGTTGTTCTATTTAATAGATGGTGAGGAAGATGAGAGGCATTCTTGCATTCCATCTTTCCGAGATTCTGTCTTCATTCTCTTGGGAGAATGGTATACTAAGACCTAGGAGTCACTGGCAGTAGTACGTTGATTGAGGGCTCGGGGGTGGCCAGTTGTAGCAAGACGTTGCACAATTGAGCCTACGGTTGGGTGGAGAGTCGTCCCCAAAACCTTGTTGCGGTAAGCCTACTTCGACCACACGTAAACAGGTAAGCACTATTCATTCAATTTGAATTTAGTTAATGTTAATAAGTTAATTAGATATTTATTTTGGGCTGTTACACCTGAAGCCTTGTGGGCCTACAGAACTACATGGAGGAATACAATAGGACATTCTCCCTATGAACCCATTTATGGGAAAGAAGTCTTGCTCCCCATTGAGTTCCAAGTCAAAACTTTCAATATGGCAGTTCAGTTGGGAATGGATCTATCAGAAGCCCAAAAGCATAGAATGGAACAGTTGAATGAGCTAGATGAGATCAGACAAGAAGCAATCCTAAGAACTGATCTAATTCAATATCAAAGAGCTAAGTGGCATGACAAATACATCAAGGAGAAAAAGTTTCAAGAAGGAGATTAGGCATTGCTATTTGATTCCAAGTTTAAAGATTTTAAAGGAAAATTTCAGACTCATTGGCTTGGGCCACATGAGATTGACAAAATCTTTAGCAATGGAGCGGTAAGAATCAAAACTATTGATGAACATCAAACTCCTCTTATTGTGAATGGCCACAGATTAAAGATCTATCATAAGCCACTCTCAAAAGAGGAATTTGTCAAAATATTTCAAGATAGTTCTGCAATAAGGCTGGTGAAGAAGAATCTTTCTTCTATACCAGCCTAGTCTTTGTTCTGTTTTATAAAAAATAAAAATAAAATAAATAAAATAAAAAAGTGTATAAGCCTGAAAACCAATCACTGATTGGCAGTGTTATACAGAAAATACAGGGCAAAAATCATAACCTTCTGACGCCCTATATTTTCCAAAAAAAAAAATATTTTTCTCATTTCATAGTTTCATTTCACTTCACTTCATTTTACTCCACTTCATTTCACTCCACTTCATTTAACTTCACTTCATTTCATTTCATTCCACCAATAAAAGCCCTCTCATGACCAGATTTCATTCACTCAGTCATCATTTATCCATCTCCATTCAATAATATGATCACTGTGTCAGTTTCCGCAGCTGAACTTAGTTTCCGCAGCTAAAAGCTGATTCCGCAGCCATCACTCTGTTATTCAACACTGACAGTCAGATGTTAGTTAAATGATCATGAAAATCAAATGCAGGTATGGAAAAAGGAAGATATTTTGAAGATATAAAGCACCTAGAAGCATCATCAGGAAGCAGCCAATCAAAGGTCAGTGAACGGAAGTGGTGAGTTCCAAGGTAGCAAAGTTCATTTCAAATAGAATTTTAAAACACATTTTACATAGTTATGAAACCACCGGCTCCATTATATGTAATTATTCGCCTTGATAGCTTCCATAACTGCTCCATAGCCTTTACATAATTCCACCACGAACCTTGCATTAATTTTTAACGGCCTCATGATCCATCTCCGAACTTAACTCATGTTTAATCGTACTTTGACACACCATCTATTAAACTGGGTAATTATGAGGACGTGATTGATTTGGTCATGGCTCTTTCCTACCGCACAAATTTCGCAACCATTTTGTGAGCATGCTAACGTCTATTCCGCAGCTGTCTAGTTCAAAACTTTACCGGGTTCACTCTATTTCCATACTGCCCCATCGAAGTTGCATTTGTATTCTTGGTCTGCTCACATAAGCCCTCGTTCTAAGAACTCTGTTCTTCCATTTACGACTACTGGTTTTTCTCCACAGTCCTTCTACATCCTCCGCAAACACAACCGTCTCACCCCCGTCAGTCTATCACTCACGTAGACGTATTTTAAAGCAAGGGCAGGAATGGGTCCTCTATTGAGAGCAGAACCGGAAGGGCCCAAATTCATGGAGGGGTATCTTCTATTGAAAAGTATGTTAAGGAAGGCACGGTGGCTACAATTCATTCAGAAATTCATATGCTACAACAAAGAATTTACGAAAACTTTTGCGAGGTATTTTGATGGCGTGGAAGCTGAGGTTGGAGACCTTAAATTCTCAGTCACAGAGGCATCCATAGCAGCTGCAACGGAACTCCACGGGAGGGAGAATGGTGGTTCAAAAATAAAAGCTTTGACGAGAGAGCATGGAGGGTTATCCTTCGCAATCCAGGTATGGATATAACCATTTTCAAACGTGGAATCCCTGTCTCTGCTTTAGAAGAAAAGTGGGCCAGTCTATTATTGATAATCCAGAAATTTATTACATGTGAGGGACGGTTCGGGTCCATGTACATGTACCACATCTGGTTGCTAATGAATTTTCTAGAAAACCAAACTATTAATTTGCCTTAGTTTTTGTTAAATAGCCTGAAAAAGATGTCCATAACTGTCCAGAAAAATCTAGGGGATGTAGAACCCCACTTGTACCATCACGGCCTTGTGAAAATTTTGATTGAAAAACAATTGAAGGAAAAGAAGGACACCTAGGAGCAGTTTTTGATTAGAAACTTCTTTCAAGATCCACCTGAAACACCTGAAAGCAGCTCATCAAGGAAAAGCAGGAGGAAGAAAACAAGTGTTAGAATTCAGGACATTCCTACTAACATAGTTAAAGAAACTAGTAGGGAAGAAAAACTGTCTGAAAGTAAGAAGGAAAGAACTAAGGGTAAGAAGCCAAGAAAATCAAAAGAGAAAAGAAATATTGAGGCTGTCTATAAAACCCCAAGAACCTTCCTCAGAAGAGGACCACCAAATACTGTCTGAAAGACTATTTTACCTTCAGGAACAGTCAGCTGCAGCAAAGAGAAAAGGGAAAGAAAAACGGAGTGTGGAGAAAGAAGACACTAGTTCACAAAATTTAAGGAGGAGCTCTAGACTTAAAGGAAAATTGAGGAAAGTACAAACGAAAGGGCCCCACTTTATTGATTTAGGAGGGGAAACACCGGAACAACCTTCAACAATCCCTCCAGGCTGTGGCCCACACCATACTCCTATTCCTCAGCCAGATTTTGAAAATAGTCCTTCTCGGCCAGATTTTGAGATCAGTCCTTCTCAACCAGATTTTGGGGACAGCCCAACGTACACCTGAGATAGATCCAATCCAGCAAAAAATGTATGATTATATTGAAACGTTGGAGAAAACTGCCACAAACCTAGGCACTTCATCTGCCCAGCCTAATACAGACCAAGAAGCTCAAATCCAATCACTAAAACAGGAATTTTTTGAGCTGGAGGTCCTAAATAGACACATCAAAAGAGAAAATGAAACATTGAAAGAACAGGGCAGGTTAGATACGATTATTCACGACAACACCATGTTGCATCTTGGGATATGGCAGAAGAAAAATAGAAAATTGGAGAAAAAGAACAGGAGGTTGAGCAGGGCTCTCATCAACCTCAAATTCAAGTGCCTAATGAGGAAGTTGCAGATGACAGTGGTCCCAAGAAAGAAGAAAAGAAGGCTGGATGTATTGGCAGAAGTCTCAGAACACATGAACTGAAAGGAGGATGGTCAAAGTTTTGGTTTCATGGGTACATGCAACACCTTCACAGTGGGGGTATGTTGAGCTTTGAAATTACACCTCTCCTACACATTTTCCTAGACTTTTTCCCCTCACCAGTACTCCATAAGCTATCAAATAACATTGCATATTGATTCTAAAAGAGCATTTAAGTGGTTTTCTAACTATGTTTTTGTGTTTTCTGTTTGAATTAGATTTTGCTCATTAGCTGCGGAATGCAGCCACTTTCCGCAGTTGATTCAACTTTCTGTAGCGGTTTTTGTTAAACTCTAGGTTGCAGGTGTCATCAGGCAAAAAAAGGCACGTGGGCAAGATAGAAATGACCTGGACATGGATCAGGTCCTATTGGGTTAGCCGGATTCATTAAGAAAATCCGTGGTCAACGGTGGTCAAATGGTGGTCCAACGTAGGAGTCCTACGGCAACCGGACTCTGTTTTCAAACACATGAAGGATTTGTGGCCGTTCCTAGATCCCTAGGGTCATGTTGACACCTGTAGACTGCCCCACAATGTGAATCCAACAGCCACTCTTGATAGATTAAATAATCTCGGCAACCAGTATGCTAAGCTTACGAACACTGTCATTTTACGTGTCTTCAGTTAAAGATGTTTCATAGGAAAACAGTTATAAACTTTTTGTTATAAATAATGTGTTTCCAAATGCATAGAGTTAGTCTTTTGTTAATGTAATTTTGTTGTTAAAAGTTTATTGTGCCATGACACTAGTTCCACCGTGGTAACGAGAGGTTCTTCCTCTGTTTTGAAATATAAAGAAGACTTTGTTTTATATGACTACGTGAGCATAATTCTGGACTGATAGTCTGTTGGCCAAGGCCATGCAGAGGGCCCCTGCACGCTGAAGTTTCGTTTCCCTTATTGCTGTAGAGTTATTATGCATTGTTTCTTTATTTCCATTGCACATATTTCATAGTTGTCCACCTATGTATATTTCATTTGTTATGGTATTAACATTTCATTCATGTACATGATTTTTCAAGTTTTGTATATTGTTGTTAACACTGATCAGTGTGTGTGTGTTTCAGGATAGGGTAGGCCCAGGCATTTTCATACAATTTTTTGCAATAACTAGTGACATGAGATTAGCCTCTCTGCTGACTTTGCTTTTCTTAGTTTTTTTAATTCCAGTTGTGCTTTGATTTCAGTCTTATTCACTTGCTTTGTTAGCTAGTTTAGATATCAAACTACTCATATCATTGACGTTATCTCCTAAAGCCATAGCTTAGACTG
Organism: Pinus tabuliformis; assembly: GCA_031772625.1. NCBI lineage: Eukaryota > Viridiplantae > Streptophyta > Pinopsida > Pinales > Pinaceae > Pinus > Pinus tabuliformis. The sequence continues at coordinate 1,609,714,084 of CM062816.1, forward strand.
CATGGCGAGCTATCGGACTATGAATGATGTGATTTGATTTTAGCTTTATTTGTCTGCAATTAGATATCAATTTCCTCATATCATTGACGTTATCTCCTAAAGCCATAGCTTAGACTACATGGCGAGATATCGGACTATGAATGATGATATTTGATTTTAGCTTTATTTTTCTGCAATTAGATATCAATTTCCTCATATCATTGACGTTATCTCCTAAAGCCATATCTTAGACTACATAGTGAGCTATCGGACTATGAATGAAGTGAATTGATTTTACTTTTATTAGTTTACAGTTTTTTACTTGTTTGAGTGCAGTAGCTTAAATTATTTTTTTATGTTTTTAGATGAGCAGCAGAAGTAATGATTTCATGATCAGTAGTTCATCATTTTGATTTTACTAGCAGTACATTTCCCTTCTTGTTTAAATGACAGTTTCATTACTAGTACGTTTTGAGATCCTCTAAAGTGTTAAGCTCTGGAAATCAGCATAAAGGACATAATTGCCTTAAAATCTATATCCATACTTACCTTCTGAAGTATTCTTAAAATTTAGGAATAGGATTTCCATTCACATTAGGAGATAAATGAAGATAAATCCCCCAAAACAAAACAAAAATTGAAAATAATAAAAAGTAAGAAAGAGGTTGTCTTGCACATATAGTGCGCCACACTTCGTCAGTTTACGACTCCCAGTCGATAATTAATGTAGCAATTTAGGACATACTAAATTGACTAAACAATAGCTTGTTTTACTTTTCTTTTCAAGGGTTGATTGTAGGAATTTAGTTGTAAATCTTCCATTTCATTAGGAACATAATAATAAAGAAAATCCTTAAAACAAACACAATCATCATTTTAATAAACTCAAAAAGGCTTCTAGCATATATAGTGCACTTGCACTTCACAAGTTTACCAACTCCGGTCAATAATTTATGTAAGAAATTTAAGAACATTAAATTGACTAAACAAATGGACTCCTAGATCAAAAGATATGGTATGTTGAAGTTTAGGGTTGTGAAGCCTTGGGAAGGAAGAAATATCGGCATATCGAAAGTCCAGAATATTAGTGCATTGGAATAACGGAGGACGAGCATATCATCACATTAGTGTAGAAAATCCTGTAGATTCACAAGCTCATGCAATGTACTAAAGCACAGGACAAGAATCTACTTCTACTTTCAACTAGCGGAAGCCAATAGATCGATGAAAGCAATATGAACAAGAAGAAGATAAATCAATGGCACATAACACAATAAATATTCGAGGAAGCCACAGCTCAAAACCCCACTATTTGTGTTGCATTAAATCAGAAATACAATATGGTAATACATTGCTTGTTCTCACAAGAACAATCCCAGCACTCAGAATGATCAATATCCCTCCTCACAAGCAAGCTCAATCCAAACCTTAGCCTCTTATGCTACTCTCCAAGCCCCTATTTCCTTGCGCAATTCCTATGGTTGAATAACCCATGTTAATAGGAATCCAATGCATCCAAAACTTGCAATCCCTTCTAGGTTTAGTTCTTGATTGCATGCATGATCTATACAACTCAGTAAATCATACAACTGATAGTACACTATCCCTACACTCTAGTCTCAACTGGGTCTTTCTTAGAATCGACATGCATGAGTTTCTGATGAGGGAATCTTCAGTTAACTGGAGTAGCACTAGTGAATGCATTAGTGCACCAACTGATTGTTAACTCTCTATTAGTTCCACAAACAGTTTGGAACTAATTTAACTTAACTTAACTCAGTAAGATGAGTTATCTAATTACAACTCACAATTAACTCATCTTGGACCCCTAAAATTTAGGGAGAACATATACATGACTTCAAAAAGACTTCAAACTCGAAATTCCTAAGCTAATTAAGGTAATTAAACTTAATTAACTATTTACAAGTTGCTATGAGAATAGAATTCGATTTTAATTCTCAGTTTAATTCAAGGACAAATTAAATAAGAATTTATGGATTCTATTTTTAACACTTCTTGTTTCTATTTTCAACACTCCCTCTCAACAAGAAAGGAATTCAACTTGATCCTGATCTTGAACCTTTGGAATGTCCTACATGCAACACTTCTCTCTAGTGTTGTTGCTACAGCAACTCCAGAAACAAAAAACAAAAAAAACATCCAACCTGAATTAGTATGATGCATCTGTCATCAAAGTCTGATTTTTATTGCCTCTGTCGACTAAAAACTCTGCGCTTCTGCTGACTCTACCTTTCTGCACTGTTGTTAACCATTCTATGTGCCGTTTAGTATATGACTGCTCTAGCCTATGTCACTCTGATCTCTGACTGCATCAATCGCCCTTGATTCCTCGCGCTACTATGTACTTTAGGCTCCCATAGCAAGGTACGGTCCATGAGATAAAACATCTCAATGGACCCTTCCCAATTTTAGCCCTCTTGGGACTATCACTTCACATCGCCCAACCTCACACCTAGAGGTATGGATGCATGTGCTCCCTCTACCCACTTGAATCAAAATTTCCCCCTACTGGAGGTCTTAGCATGAGTGGATGCCTCCACTTGGTCTCCTCTCAACTTCTCCAATTGTGGCTGATCCACAATTGTCTGAGACTGCTTCTAACACTGCTTCTTCTCTACTTGAGTGTATCTCTCCACTCGGTCTCCTCTCAACTTCTCTAGTTGTGGCTGCTCCACAACTTCCTGAATCTACTTTTGAGGCTTCTTCTAGGACTGCATGTTGAGAGGTAATTTACTCTCCCTCTCAACCACCAAGTCTCTAACCTTTTCCTTGCTCCTCAAGGCTTTGCATGCATCTTGAACCGCAAGAGAATATAGGTTCTTGACCCATGAACCGATATGTTTCACCTGTCCAATGTGATGTGTCTAAGGAAAACCTTTCCCTTACTAAAAACTACATCATAGCCACAGTCTTCCAATACTACCACTGAAACAATATTCTTCTTTAGTCCTGGAACATACATCACATATTTGATCTTGATATGGGAGCCAGACTCCCTTTGAAAGGTAACTGTATCAATCCTGGTAGCTCTATACCTCTCATCATCTCCAAACTCTATGCTCTACTTGAGTTATTTCTCCTTAAAATCACTAAAGAGATCTATATTCCGTGTCATATGGAATGAGGCGCCACTTTTAAGATACCACACACCTCCCATGACAGTGTTGGCCATGCATGCAATGAGAGTGAAATCAAGTTCGAATTATGAAGCTAGAGCTTCACCTGTTGCCGCTATTGTCGGCTCCTTCTTGCTTGCTTTCTTCTGTGGGCATTTATTGGCATAGTGCCCATGCTCGTGATAGTGAAAACACTTGACTTTTCTGTCTTCTTTCCACCCTCCTCACCTCAGGACTTCTTTCCCTTAGCCTTCTTTGCCTTACTCGCTAAGGAAAAATCCTCTTCCACTTCCTTAGAAGAGGTCCCATCTCTGGTGTTCCTCCTAATCTCCTCCTGCATCAAATCCAACCACAATCATTCAAATCTGACAACTTCTTCTGACCATTGATAGAGTCCTGATAACTATGCCAATTCTTTGGGAGTCCTAGAAGAGCAAGACTCGCCATATCATCCTCGGCAACTATGATTCCAACACTTCCAAGTTTATCACGACATTGAATGAACTTGGTCAAGTAATTTGGAATTGATTCGCCCGCCTCCATCTTGATTTTTCGAAGTTTATCTTTCAGTGCCAACTTCCTTTGGTCATTGTTGTTATGGAAAAGTTCCTTCAATGCTTTCCACATATCATGTGTATTTTCCTTCCCATGGAGACTCGAGACAATGTGGTCTTGAACTCCCTCAAAGATTATCCACCTCGCCCTTGTCACACACTTCTTCCATTCGGCCAGATTCTTAGCATTCGATGTTAGTGGCTTAGGAATGTCCCGATCAATGAATTCCTTCAAGCCATTGTCTTCCAACATGGCCTCCATCCTGTCCTTTTAGGCTTTATAATTCAAGTTGCCATCCAAGGCATACTCGAGCCGCAAACCATAGAATGCCATCTGTCGATCTTGAAGTATGTATTGAAAATTCGAATTTCACATGTAACCCTGAACTCAAAACTTCAAAATCTCCTCTAGTATATTGTTCTCAACTCTGAGACCATGTAGAAAATCCTATAGATTCACAATCTTATGCAATGTACTAAAGCACAGGACAAGAATCTACTTATACTTTCAACCAACAGAAGCCAATAGATCGATGAAAACAATATGAACAAGAAGAAGATAAATCAATGGCACATAACACAATAAATATCCAGGGAAAGCCACAACTCAAAACCCCACTATCTGTATTGCATTAAATCAGAAATCCAAGATGATAATACAATGCTTGTTCTCGGAAGAAAAATCCCAGTACTCAGTATGATCAATCTACCTGTTCACGAGCAAGCTTAAGCCAAACCTTAGCCTCTTCTACTACTCTCCAAGCCCCTATTTCCTTGCGCAATTCTGATGGATGAATAACCCATATTAATGGGAATCAAATGCATCCAAAACTACACAATCCCTTCTAAGTTCAGTTCATGATTACATGCATGATCTATACAAATCAGTAAATCATACAATAGATAGTACATTGTCCCTGCACTCTAGTCTCAACTGGGTCTTTCTCATAATCGACACACATGAGTTTCTGATGTGGGAATCTTCAGTTAACTGGAGTAGCACTGGTGAATGCATTAGTGCACCAATTGACTGTTAACTCTCTATTAGTTCCACAAATAGTTTGGAACTAATGTAACTGAACTTAACTAAGTAAACTGAGTTATCTAATTACAACTCACAATTAACTCATCCTGGACCCCTAAGATTTAGGGAGAACATATACATGACTTCAGAAAGACTTCCAAATTGAAATTCTTAAGCTAATTAAGTTAATTAAACTTAATTAACTATTTACAAGTTTCTATGAGAATAGAATTCAATTTTAATTCTCAGTTTAATTCAAGGACAAATTAAACTGGAAATTCTGGATCCTATTTTTAACATTTCTTGTTGTTATTTTCAACAATCAAAATATCGGCGCATTGACACATCAGAAGTCTGGGACATCGAGATATCAGAATATCGGAGGTTTGGTACATCGGAGCAGGTTGTATCGGAGGTTGGAGGATATTGGAACCCCGGAGATCAGCGTATCGACGCATCAGAATCTTATCACATCATAACATCGGCATATTGGGGATCAGAATTTCAGAACTTATTAAAGTGAGGAACCTTTAAAATTTGTGATATCTGATAAGTGTTGATAAGCCTTTATAAGCACTGATGAATGAAAAATGAATATTAACAAAGGATTTCAGTGCAAAACCAAATGTTCATGGGCCCTATTCTCTCTCCTTTAGCTGGATGCATGGCAACATATGATTGGCTCCGATAAGCTACAGTGGCAGTTGTCATCAGCATGATGTGGCAACATGACAGGACACGTGGCAAGCATATTCAACCTTATTAGGTAGGCTAATGGGCTAGAATCGGGTGACACATGTCACCACTAAGGAGTCGCCACGTGGAGAGATGACGTCATATCGGAGGTCGACATATCAGAGGATGAAGACATCGGAACTCTAGAATAGTTGGAGTTTCGAAAAGTTTCGATAAAGGGGGCTTCCGATGTTAGGCTGGCACATGGTCGTGAGAGTTCAAAGAACCAAGGGCGCATAGCAGTTAACAAAGGGATAATGGCCCTCGGCAAGAATTGGAAGGCTTAGCACCTTAATGTTAAGTGGCAGGGCACGACTCTCAGTCCTATGATGAGAAATTCTCAAAGGATATCAATGGTAGAGGAGTATTGGAATATTGCACCACTGTGAAGTTGTGATATGAAGTGTCTCTGATAATACAGTATAGAGAGTTAAAGGTGTATGGGTCGGCAACTGTAAAACTGAATGTAGGAATAGAGGAGTTGGTAGATTGAAAGGGGATAAACCTGTAGACTGCTTCACATGCACAAATGGTTGTATTAAATGAGAACATAGTGGTCATCTTTGTGATCTGTCAAATATCTATGGAGCAATAAATGAGATTGGGACTCTCGAAGAAGTGTGCAGGTCACCTGAGAATTAATTTCTCAGCATGGGAGCTCTACACAGTCAGACTATGGAGAATTGCAAGGTCCATCTCTATTTTGGGGTACTATGACAAGAAACCACCAGAAGATGCAAGAGAGGCAAGGGGAGCCATGCCTAAGTATAGTTGGGAAACTAAAGGACAGATAGGAAAGACTGCCTTGCACAGAGTGCCTCAATGGAACAAAAACCATCACCGACAATGGAGAAGATGGGGGAATTGAGAAAATGTGTGAGCATGTTGTGTTCTGAGTGAAGCGCATCATGACAGAGAGGTTGAAGCACCTAAGAGGACTCTGTCTAATAGAGTAGCAAGAGCAACGAGAGGGTTGTGTGGAGAATTGCAAGGGTAGTGCTGAAGAGTAGTCAGTGAAGAGCCCTTAACAATGAAGGCAGAGCACAAAGGAAGTGTTACTGTGAGTAGCAAGGGGAGATATGTTGCAAGTGAGCACAGTGGGCAGAGTGTAGAAGTTGATATGAAAATAGCCATTTATTGGTATTTTACTTGTATGATTGTATGCCTCTGTTTTCAGTTTGAAAATTGTATGAAATAGTAGAACTGTGGCAAGGGCAGGTTGGTTCCTACATAGTAAAGAGGTTGGTGCCTCTTGGAAATTTGGTGCTTACTAACCAAAGGGGGACAGTGCCTCCTGTGAGTGAGTGCTCACAAATAAACAGATGTAATTAAGTGGGTGATTAATTTACATCATAAACAAACTACAAATTGGTGGTTTTTTCCCTCTCGGTTTCCATGTGAAAAAACGTTGTGTCAAATTTGTGTTTATCATGTGATTGTTGTTTGAATATGTGAGTCTGAAATATTGTTGGTTCACTGTTTTGTGAATGAATTCTCTCACAAGTTAAATTATAGAATAAGAGACTGTAAGCATAACAAGAAAAAGAAAAAGAGTTTCTTAATTACTGATTCACCCCCCACTCTCAACAATTCCTTATTTCAACAAAGTGCTTGTCAATGAACCAGTAAAGATTATGAATAGAGACTAGAACCACACGCGAGACTAAAAGTGTGTCTTTGCTTGGGGTTGACAGAGAACCCCCTAAATTACAACAGACATATGTGGAATTATGAACTACTTGATTATTGAGGGAATTCAGTGGTGAAGCCATCGGCCTAGGCTAAAGGGCTAGATGAAAATGCTCATAATGCTTCTTGAAAATATGCACAAAAAGCACTAAGAAAGGGAAGTATTGAGGTACCATTAGCTTAGTGAAGGGCTCCATTTGTATTACGCAAGCCTAGAGTACTCACGCAATGAAAGATAACAATCCATGGCTCAATGGATGAAAGGAAGCGTTTTGAATCCATGTATATGAAGGAGAGTAGCCTTCGTGTTCTCTACCTTGATTTGCATTATGTTGAACCCTGAGTGAAGCTTCCTCTTAAGGCATCAAATCTGGCTTGGGGGTCACTAACTATAAGAAAGACTACAATGTACTTGTGGTTGTGGTTGGTTGGAGAGTGGCTCTCCATTCTTCATTTTCCAAAAATCTATTGTGAATTAGATAAGTATGTAAACTTCTTCATGTTAATGAAATGATATTGTTGTTACCCATTTTATAACTAGTTCTAAGTTGGACTTTGAACTCAAGTGTGAATAGTGGAATTTTCCTCTAGAAGGAACTTGAGTATAAAATCCACGAATGCAGTTTTTCTTAATGTTCATGACGTTTTGGAATGTGTATGTTTTATAATGAAGACCCTATCGGAAAGTCTTCAAAGAACATTTGAATTAAGTAAATAAATAAATTGTTGATAAATTCATGATAATGTTTGGAAAGTATTTTCCAATACAACCATGCAGCATAGCCCATGTTCTAGCTGGGAAGTTTAATAGCCCTTTTTGGAAAATCAAGGAAATTATCTTGTATGCGGGCACAAGATGTAACACTATGCTTAAATGTTCGTGGAAATTTTGGCTGGTGTAATCTATATTCTCTTTCACTCAGATAAAATCCTAGAATATACTTGGTTGAATGTCTTAAGGCCTCTCAAGATATTGGGAGAAGTTAAGGCATAATATGGTTGTGTTAACGAACTAAATAATTAATTATCGTGATCATATGATTTTATTGAGGTTTAATTCCTTTTTGGATTACCGGGGGAGAAATAATGTTGCTTATATTCATGCAAGACAAATATCAAGCCTAAAGTAGATAATTTGGCTTAATTTCACATCATTTATCTAAATTGAAGAGTTTATTAAAATTGATGTATTTCTACATGGAAATAGTTTAAGTGGTAATTATCCCAAATCAAGCTTAAAGGGATGTGAAGTCATCCTCCCTCATTTAGTGGAAATCTTGTTCTTTTCCCCTATATTTTTAGTGGGTAAGAGATTGGTAAAGGAAGGCTATATGTCCATATGTGAATTTATTGCTTTTACCATGTAAGAATTTGTGTGGAATTTATGCCTATGAGTTAAACGTGTCCTAACGATGAGCCACGCTAGTTGGTTCGAAACGCGTCGACAAAGGTTTTCTACATGTGATTTACGTCGAAAATCTTCGTAATAAATGTTATGAATCACAAAAGCCTCAATTCAACAGTTAAACTTGTGTTTTATCATCTTATAGAAATAAGAATTACTTACTTCGTCCAAACAAATACATTCGTATTATTGTTCTAATACTATGTCATAAGTCTTCTTCACCTTAAAAAAATACACTAAGTTTAAAGATTATCCATGTGGGATTAAGCTTTTGTGAAATAGTTTTCCAAACCAACTCTAATAGATAGAAAATAGACTAAGAATGGGTGGTGCAATTTTCTCAAAGCAAAAATCAGTGTGCATAATGGTTAAAGCTATAATGTGGATGCAGGTTACATGGAGCCTTTTTGAAGTTTCCTCAAGCATGCACTAGTTGGCATCATTGGAAAATTGGCTAAGTCAATGCAGTATAAGTCATGTGGGGTAAGTAATGCATGTGAAAAGTGTTGAAAAGAACCCTCTGCATGAGGTGGATATTAAAATATTATATAGTTTGGAAGTGGGGCTAAAAAAAGTATTATAATAATCTTTTTTTTGAAAAAGTAGTTCAAAGTGTTTTGACTTGGACATAAATAGTAAATAATAAAGTTTACAGTGAATAAAGCCAATAAGTGGGGATATTAAATTATTATATAGTTTGGAAGTGGGGCCAAAAACAAGTATTAAAATAACACGTAGTCTAACTAATAGATGGAATGACCTTTTTATTTTCTGTCAATTTTGTCCAAAATCTAGTAGAGGTTTTTAAGATTCATAAGTTTAATTGCAAAATTTGAGTGCCTCTCGTTTTTTAGGGTGTTGAATCCATTTATGCTTTCAAAAGTGAATTTTAAATAACAACAAATCACAATCTTGCTTGAAACTGTATTGCGATATTTCATCCAAAAATACCATTTTATCTATTAGTTAGTTGCCACTTAAAATAATATTTGTTTTGGAAAAGTGGTCCAAGTATTTTGACTTCGAGGTAAGTAGTAAATAATAAAGCTTACATTGAATGAAGCCGAGAAGTGGGTAATAAATTAATATTTATCCTCTTTGGAATTTTGGCTCGATTATTTAAAGTGGACATGAATTAATAAAATAATAAAGTTATGGGAAGAAAGGTAAAAGGTCTTCTGAGTAAATAAATAAAAGAAAGTAATTCATGAGGAAGGTAAGGAATTACATGGCATGGCCAATTGGCTCTAATGCCAACAAGGAACACCCTTGAGGTGACATGTGGCACTAGTTTCCATGTCATCTACTATGTGTTAAATGTACAGACATGTTGATGTGCCACTAGTGTAAAAAGCTACTAGTGTTCATATCAGAATGGAACAAGTTTTATATTGTAAGAAATATCTCGACGAGTAGAAGGTGATGGAGGCCTTGAAAGTAGGATTCGAAGTGATTAAAAGAAAGAAAAAAATTGGTACCTTGTATCCTTAATCAAGCGTTAAGGGATTATATATGTTACAATGCAAAAAGCTTATGGAGCCTTATCCACAACTACTACTTTGGGAAGAGTTATGCGTCCCAAATACCTCAATGGCCTATCAATGGAGGAATGGTGTTGATTGCCTAGAAAATATTCCAAAAATGGATCAATTCTTTGGAAGGCCCTTGTCACCTTGGAAAAGACCCATGGCTAGGGGTTGGTGATTCTTATCTACTATTTGATTGTATTATTAGTCATCTCCATGAGGCCATGATTTTTTCTCTATCTGATGTAGTAGCTCAACATCCTCAAACATTGGGTAGGAGGGGCTAGATATCTAAAAATGATTTTAGTCTTTCAGAATAGTATGCATAACAATACAACTATGTGGCACTCCTTTGCTCAACTTCATCCATCTTTTAGATGAAGACAACAACTCTCTTTGTTGGTTTAAGAACCCAAAAACCAATGAATTTACAACAAAACTCAATTATAGTGCTCTAACAAAGTCTCTTTTCATAGGAGACTGAAATTGGTGATGGAATTGCCTATGGAAATCCAAGGGTCCTAATAAGTGCATTTTTTTTCTATGGTTGGTGCTCAACAGTAAACTCATCACTTGGGAAAATGGTCTCAAACGTGGTTGGTTCAACCTAAATTGTTTCCCTTTTTTATGTAAACTTGATGTTGAGACAGTTACTCACTTATTCATTTCTTGTCATTATCCAACCTAGGTTTGGGATCTAGCGACCTGATCCTTTCACCCAAAGCTTCTTGGAAGAAACCATTGTTGGAAGAATGCATGTTGGAGTAGCTTAGGATGATGTGGTTAAAGAGTTTGGTTCACTCTCATGCATCTGAGTACTTCATATGATGGGCTTGCAATTCTATCATTTTCCAGGATCATGACATTCCAATGGAGGTGATTGAGGGTCTCATTGACAACCTAACTCCAGTATTCAGGATAGAGCCTAAACAAAGCAAAAAAAACTAAGGGTCTTAGTAATGCCTTAGTTGTATTTTGATGTACCCTAAGGGTTCTTTAATGGTGCTTGCTAGCGGGACCCCCCAAGATGTGGTGTTGGAGTGTCCATGTGATCCAAGTGGATCTTGGGGTCCATTTTCCTATTCCACTTGGACCCCCAACACTGTTTTTTTTCAGTTTCCTTAATTGTAGCACAATTTACTATTTTTGGCAGTTTTTCAGGTCCTAAACTTCCGAAGTTGTTTTGAGGCCTTAAACGACATTTTTTGAAAAATGGGCAGACCCATAGCTATTGATAAGGGTTTTTAGTCAAAATTCGTTTTCCTCGAATAGATATTTCTAACAAGGTATTGTATGCGTCCAATAGAGATCGTATGCCAAAGTTACAACCCTAGGAAGTTGATGTACCAACTAACCCCAACTTGGCACACAAAATTTTGGTGCTTCATCTCCTAGGTTTAGGTTTTTGGTTGGTTAGGTTTTTCCATTGTTTCTCAATAATAAAAATGCCTTTGAGCCTCATTGTAACACTGTTCAGAAGGCATGTAGTTATCACATCTCTTCTCATAAATAAGCTACCATTGCCCAAGCTAGTTTGTTTCCATTATGCATGTAAACAATTCTCAGTATTTGTTATTAATTCATTGAAGTTCATTTTTCATTGTAGCTCTGTGTTTCTATTTAATTATGTATTTCATTTCATCCCTGCTTAAATTTGTATCAGTGGTATCAGAGCGGTCTTCTCTTTCTCTATTTTTTTGTGCATATCCCCAACGAGGTTGGGGTATAAAGAGTTGGGACTTGAACTGGTTGAGCCCTTGTAATATCGTCCACACTAATACTAATGACCTCCCATGGCAGAAGAAAATAAATATGATGGAGCATGAGATCTTATCAAATTATTTCTCAAATAATCCCTCAAGCGACAAAGGAACAAGATGATGGACAGCTTTGCCCAAATCCTTCGGCAGATGCCAGCAGGTGATGCATCTTCATCTAGTAGCCACTTTGGAGGTGTAGCCCCCTTCAAGGTACAAGTTAAATTCAATATCCCTATATTCAAGTTTAGATAGATGCAAATGTTGTAGATAAATGGTTAAGTCTGTTGGAAGGTTATTTTTCTCTGATAGGGAAAATATTACTTTTGCACTGCTTAAGGTCACCCCCCATGTCAAAGACTAGTGGGAAACTTATTATGAGAAAAGGATCAAGGAACCCTCTCTATTTATAGTCGCACCCTCTTGGAACTCTTTCCAAGACATTTTCAAGGAACAATATTACCTTGTGGTGAGATATGAAGACAAGTACATACAATGGATCACCCTACAGCAGCAAAGGGACCAAGATGTGCATGAGATCACAAATATTTTTCATACTCTATGCATAAAGTTGGGTATCAAAGACTCTAAGCGACATCTAGTGCTCAAGTACTGTGGTTGTCTACATAAATACATTCAAGTATAAATGGAGTTCATGGACATCTCCTCACTTAGTGCAACATACTGATATGCTGCAAATATTGAACACAAAATTAAACAAAAGAAGTGCAACTTTGGATCTGTGAATATGAAGCAGGGAAAGAGTGCCCCCAAGCCGCAAAATAAAGGACAGTGCTAAGGTGGAATGACCCAGGACAACCCATCGAAGCCACAAGAAAATAATATCACCATAAAGACGAAGAAGGACACGAGAAAGTGGTGTGAGTTCCACAAGAGCCCCACCCACAACACAAATGAGGGTCACGCCAAGTCGTCATTGGTGTTCGAGCTAAAAGCTTCAGAGTCTAATGCATGTTCTGATTCTGAGCAAGAACCTGACAAGGGGAAGCATATTATCGATGTAGAGCCTAGTGCCACCATTGCCACCACTAAAGTCCAAAAGATTGAGCTCAAGGATCTTGAGGAGGGGGAGCGTCTCTTCCACTCATAGATGTGGGTAAAGGGTTCTTCGTTGTAGTTCATTGTTGATAGCTTGAGCCAAAATAACCTCATCTGAGCTAAGGTTTTGAAATGATTTAGCCTACCAATGACACCACACCCACAGTCATACACCATCGAATGGCTCCACCAAGGGCGAGATCTCCACGTCAGCCAGTAGTGTTGCTTGCCCTACAACATCAAGCCCTTCATGGATGAGGTACTGAGTGATGTTTCTCCCATTGAATTTTGTGGTGTGTTATTAGGTCAACCATACTTGTGGAAGCGTCATGTTGTGTATGAGTCTAGGCCTCTCACTATTATTATTAAGTTGGGCAGTAAGTTATACAAAATACCAGAGGTAGTTCGACCTATCACCATTTCTTTTATCTCTCCTAAACAGTGCAGTAAGATCATCTCCCAAAACGAGAAGTATGTTTTCTGATTCACTCTCAAAGTAAGGGGAAGATAGTGGCCACATCCATGGCCCCCAAGAAGGGTTCCTTTACACAGCAAAAGTAGGAGGATAAGGTCATGGAAAAATACAGGGACATCTTCTCCTCACCCACAAGGGTACTTTTACACTGTCAAGTCAAGCATTCGATTGATCTAACTCCCGAGGAAACTCTACCCAATGGGCCAATATATCATTTCTCTCTTCTGGAAAACGAAGAAATCAAGTGGCATATTTAGGAGTTTCTACAAAAATGGCACATCCGACCAAGTTCCTCACCATGTGGGAGCCCAATTATACTTGTTCAAAAGAAGGATGCAACATGGAGACTCTGCATTGACTATCAGGCACTAAATAAAATCATTGTCAAGAACAAGTATCCAATCCCATGGATTGATGAGCTTCTTGACCAACTCAAGGGGGGAAGTGCTTCAGCACGATTGATTTGAAGTATAGTTATCGCCAAGTTCCAATAGAACCCATAGATGTATGGAAGACCACCTTCAAATCCAAGGAGGGAATTTTTAAATGGTTGGTTATGACTTTCAAGTTAACAAATTCCCGTGCAAATTTTATGATGTTGATGGATGACATCTTGCAGTGCTTCACCAACTCGTTCGTGGTTGTATATCTAGACAAAATTCTCATCTTCAACAAGATTTTGGAAGAACACCTACAACATATTCGACAGATCCTTCAAACCCTGTGGCAACGCAAGCTATATGCCAACTTAGAGAAATGCACCTTTGGTATCAACCAGGTCCAAGATTTGGGTTACTTCATTTATTAGCAAGGTGTTCATGTGGATTCAACTAAGATCCAAGTCATTCAGGATTAGATAGCCACGACCACTCTAACAGAGCTTCGCAACTTTCTGGACCTTGCCAATTTCTATCGAAGGTTCATGTTGGTATTCTCTCTTATCACTTGGCCTTTAAGTCAAGTTACAAAGGGAAGAGAAAAAGAAAAAAAAATCTTAGTCTGAGTCCCAACAGAAGGCATTCGTTGAGCTGAAACAATACCTTTGCTTTGCACCAGCGTTCACGTTTCCAGACCTACAACAAGCTTTTGAAATTGATGCATATCCCTTCAATTATGCTATTGGTATAGTCCTCACCCAACAAGGGCATCCAGTGGCCTATCATAGTGAGACACTCTTCGATACAATTCAGAAACACTCCACTTATGATAAAGAGATGTATTCCATCATGTAGGTTTGGTGGCAGTGGAAACATTACATTATGGAGAAGGAGACAATCATCCACACATATCAACAACCTCTCCAGTTTATACAAACACAAGGGAAGTTGCAAAACAACCGCCATCAGAAATGGTCCACATATATGCAACAGCTTGATCTAAACAGTAAGTAAAAGAAGTGAAACAACAATAGCGTTGTAGATTTCCTCATTTGGCCACCGGTTGTGGCATTGACCATTGTACTCGACTCTTGTGGGCACGAGACTTATGGATTGATGCATCTCTACAAAAATGATCCAGAATTCGCCACCACATACCAGATGTTGATGGATGGAAAACAAGTCTCGAACTTCCACCTCCAGGATGCATTATTATGCCACATGGGACACCTTTGTGTTCCTTCAAGCGAGAGTGCCAAGTTGATCTGGGAGGTGCACTACAGTAGGTTCGCGGGACATTTTGGTGTAAAGAAGACAGTGGTAGTACTGCAGAAGTACAGGATGCCAAAAAATATATCAAATCATGCACTACTTGTGTCATCACCAAGCCAACCATTAAGAAGCAAGGCTTGTATACTCCCTTGTCTACTCCTAGCTAGCCCTAGGAATCCATCTCCATGGACTATATGTTTGGCCTTCCTTCTACCCATCATGGTAACGACTGTGTATTTGTGGTTATCGACAAATTTTCTAAGATGGCCATATTGGTTGCCTGTAAGAAGAGTATCACAGAAAAAGCCTCTGCCAAACTCTTCTTTCAATGAGTATGGGTACATTTCTGGGTCCCATAGACCATTATATCATATCAGGATAGCAGGTTCCTAAGCATATTTTGGTCGATCCTCTAGTCATTTTTGGACAGCAAGCTCACCAAGTAGACTACATTCCACCCCCAAACTAATGCCCAGACAGAGGTTGTCAATAGGATGATTGTGCATATACTACGCATGTACAACTCTAAGCATTTGTGGACATGGGATAAGAGTCTTCCTTATGTGCAACACAACTATAATAGAGCTCTCTAGAACTCTACTGAACACAACCCCTTTCAAGTGGTCCTGGGATTTCAACCATTATGCCCCTTGGATGTTGCACTGCCTTTTGCAACCACACAAGAAGAATCTACCCATGTTTAGTCTGAAGTTGATAAAGCAACCAATTTTATTGAACGCATTTAGCACATCCACGACCAGGTTCACGATATCTTGGATAAATCGAATGCCAAGTACAAGCAATGACATAATCAACATCGGGTGCCACATAAGTTTTAGGTGGGCGATAAATTTTGGTTACATTTGCAGAAAGAATTCCTTGTCGAAGCCCATCGAAAGCTTCGACCACTTTAATACGGGCTTTACACCATCACCAAAGTTGTGGGAGACAACACTTTCGAGCTTAGTATTCCCCCATTCATTGGCTTACACCCCATATTCATTATGGACCACCTTCAACCATACTTTCCACCATTATTGGACACATCAGACATTGCTAAGAAAATGACACCAACAAAGCTCAACCCATACTACATTGAACAGACCACAACTGATTGAATCATGGACACACATATCAATAACACTCGTAACAAATGATCCAACTATACCGAGTTGTCAAAGCTAGTCAACTCTTGCATCATGGAAAGTGGCTCACTAGGGACCAAGTTCGGCAGAAGTTTCCCTATCTCATGGAGGCACTCAATGGGAACATTGCTTCCTGAGGGAGGGAGACTGATCCAGGTGGATATTTGTGGCCACCCACCTATTCTACTTGGACCCCAAAAATTGTTTCTTTTAGTTTCCTTAATTGTACCATAGTTTACTATTTTGGCACCTTTTTGGGTCTTAAACTTACGAAGTCGTTTTTAGGCATTAAACAACGTTTTTTTGAAAATGAGCAAAACCATAATCAACATTAGGGGTCTGCAATCAAAAGTTGTTTTCCTCGGATAGATCTTTCTAATGAGGTATTGTACGTGTCAAACGAAGATCGTATGCCAGTTATGACCCGGGGAAGTTGATGTACCAACTAACCCCAACAAGACCCACAAACTTTTGGTGCTTCATCTCCTAGGGTTAGGTTTTTTTATGGTTAGCATTTTCCATTGTTTCTCAATAATAAAAAGGCCTTTAAGCCTCATTGTAACACAATTCAAAAGACATGTAGCCATCTCATCTCTTCTCATAAATAAGTTACCATCGCCCGAGCTAGTTTGTTTCCATTCTACATGTAAACAATTCTCAGTATTTGTTATTAATTCGTTGAAGTTCAATTTCTATTGTAGCTTTGTGTTTTTGTTTAATTATGTATTGCATTTTGTTCATGCATAAATTCAGATCACCATGTACCTTAATCAAAATCATTTCTTCCATATTCAATTTATTATAGGCCACAACACCAACACTAAATTCAAATTTGCTTTGCTTTGAGCTCTCCTGTTATTTGCTAAAAAAAAGAAGGCATAAATAAACTACATATGGTGAGGGATTCCAAAATAGATATTGATTGGGCATGCAAATGAATTGTGGTTGAAGTTGCTAGCCTTGGTCACCTGCTACAAGATATCTCTTGTCTCCCTACAAACTTTCCATTATTACTCCTTCACTCACAGTTAGAACTCATCCAAAAGGCATATGAGCTCTCCAAAGATGCACTTGATTTGCATCTAGGTTCATTTGATCTTTATGAATTTTGTGATGGCTAGGAATTTGATGTGATGGAATCTCATTTCTAACTTCTCTCTTTGGCGTTCTCTATTTTATACTCAATCTCTATGTTTTTATTTTGTAATATATATAGCAGATCTTTAATCTGAGATAGTATGATTGTACAAGACTTTTGAAATGCCTAAATAAATGTGATTTTTTGTCAAATCATGAGGTCATTAAGATCAGTCATTGTCAAGGATCAAATGAAAAGTATAGCAAGATAAAATCATCCAAATGAATATGTATGTCTCAAAAGAAATGAATTGCATAGTGCTTGACAATATTAGTTGTAAAGATTAATCCCACTACAGAGAAAAGACAAATTAAATCAAGTTTATCATTGTCATGAATTTAATGCTTTCATAATTAATACTAAATTGCATGATTATAACATTACAATCAACATTTTACACCTTCTCGTTAAAATGCCCCAAAATACACATATATATGTCTTCACTATTATCATTACAAATATGAATCATTAATTAAAATAATAATAATAAAACATTCATTAAACACAATTATAATATCCCTGATTTAAAATAATTAAAATACTAAATACAACTTTTTTTCAAAATAAAATTACACAAACTCACAACAACAAACCAATAAATTAAAAAAACAAAATAATGTTATAACTCTTAACCCGTTTCTAAAAATAATGATAATAAATTAACATATCTACCATTATTATTATCTTATATAAAAACAACCTTTCCTTAAACACAATTATAATATCACCTATTTAAAATAATTAAAATATTAAATACATTTAAAATATATATCTATCTATATTTACAAACTGGTAACAAGAAAACCAATAAATTAAAATATATATATATATATAAACTCTTAACACCCTTCCTCATCAATAATGATAATGGGTTAACATATCTATCACTATTAAAACTCTTAACACCCTTCCTCATAAATAATGATAATGGATTAACATATCTATCATTATTATTCCAGGCCAAATGTTGCATACCCAAACATATAAAATATATGAAAACATCACCTCTTCGAATAATTAAAACCCAATCTCCATCATCAAAAACTTTCTGAATAAATATAATATATATAACAAAAGTCTATGCCCTTTGTCCCAAGGGTTAGTTCCACTAATCGAGTTCTCGTTGTTAAGTACCTCGCTAAACAAGAGGTCACAGAATCAATTCTCCTTGATACCTTTAAAGTTAAAGCCTACTAGTAAAAAATTCCTTTCAGACAATATCACTTATTTAAAATAATTAAAATACTAAATACATTTAAAATATATATTTATCTATATATACAAACTCTCAACAAAAAAACTAATAAATTTAAAAAAAACAAAAACAAAAAAATAATATTAAAACTCTTAACACCGTTCCTCATAAATAATAATAATAGTGCCAAATATTGCATACCCAAACCTTTATTGCATACCCAGACATATAAAGGATATGAAAACATCACCCCTTAGAACAATTAAAACCCAATCCCCATCATTAAAAACTTTCTAAATAATTATATTATATATATATAACAAAAATCTATGCCCTCTCACATATTAAGTATAAAATATGAAAATAAATCAAATCAACTTACTAAATTATATATAACAAAAGTCTATGCCCTCTCACAGGTTAAGTATAAAATCTGAAAATAAATAAAATCACAGCATTTTTCGTCCGCAATTTTAAATTGAACCGACATATTGAAAGCTCGGTACAACCACACAAATCACGTAAGTCAAACTCATTATCATGACGTGTAAGACGAGATAATTACATAATTTTAAAATGGAAACTCGAATAACTATCGATGTGACCTAATACAATATTCAAGTGGAAAGTCAATCATATTTATGTGAATATGAAAGTAATGACAGCTCACTTTTAAAGGATGGTCCTAAAGATTGAATTGGTGGAATGAGTAATTGGGCGGTTACATAATCACATGCCACGGATTGATTTTGTTAAATCAATAAGTGCATCACACTGTTTCTAATAGGGATACTTGTAAAATGCTACAATTAAATAAAGAATATCATAATATTTTATATGACAGGTAGGGAAGAGATGTTATTATTTGTGTGTTTTTCTCTCCACTTTAGCTACAGGCACGTGGTTCTCACTCTCGCTTGTATGATATATGTCTGATGTGTTGCGCCACGTGGTGTGGTGGGTGTCAACCATCATAAACCTAATTTTAATGTATTTCTTCGCTTGTTTTTGCCTGTTTGCCGCGATCTCTATTCTGCTTCGTGTATTTTTGTTCAGGTCCGGTGTTTGGGCGAAGCGCTCCACTGATGATGGCGCGGGATGGCTCCATTACCTGTGCGCCTTGTCCGCCATTGTTGACTTGCTAACCCGGCTAGTTTGCTTGCACGCGCTCATTAACGGAACATGGTTTCTGTTGTTCTTGTTTCATTCTGCCTGCCAGTGTTGTTCGTTCTAGACCGCCGAGGGTTTACAGATACCTTGGTGGTTGTTTCATTCGCGCGGCCTGTTGTTTGGGAAGGAGCCAGTACCAATTTCTAGCCAGTTCAAGGTCGAAGGTAAATTTACAGGTTTTTATGGTTTTTGTTTCACATTGTCTTTGAATATTTATGCCATTGCCTAATTTCCTACTTTTTCATGTTTTCCAAGTTGGTTGCAGGTCTGGCGAGCTCTGGAGAAGGTTTGGACATGGAAGACGCTTGGACATGGCTTCTACGTCTATCCGGTAGGAAAAATCCTACCAGCCATTGCCACTGTGTTTTTCAACACCTCACCTTCCTATTGGAATTTTTGTTATTTTTGCTCTTGGAGTTTCAATCGCTTTGCGTTCGGTCAGTCTCTCGTTGCATTTCAAAGGGTTTTGTAGGTTTAGGGTTTTGCAGGTTTAGGGTTTTGCAGGTTTAGGGTTTTGTGTGTCTTTAGGTGTTTTCTTAACTTTCAGAGTTCTTCACAGTTTTGCTTACTTTTTTATTTTCATTATGGTTTTGTGTGCATTGGCTTTCCCACTTCGTAAGTCCTTAGTCTTTACTCCAAATTTCATAAACTATTTTCTTATTGTAACTATCATTCTGCTCTGCAATTGATTCATTCTCAGAGGACATTTATTTAAGAAAAGGGTGGTCCATGCCATCGACGTATATGGAAGCATGGCCTATGTATTTATCATATCTTAGCTTAAACAATATGGTGTGTTAATTTATTCATTTCGGATGGAATTTGTTTGGATGCAACTTTATCATGTTTGGGTGAATTAGGTTTTGCACTGATTCATATTCTGTTGGATATTTTTGTTGCTTATGCCTAATGTGAATGTATGAGTTTTGATGTTTATGCTATACATTGGATTTAACTGGTAGTGTGTTCCCAGATAGATTGATTTATAAGTTGTGTTGGTGGAAGATTGTTAATTGAGTTCTGGTATGGTTACATCATTTATAGTTTTCTTTAGGCCATCATGTGTTGCCTGAGTCAGTGATAATTTAATTTGTATTTGGTATATTTTAATGAACCACAAAGTTATATGGAAGCATGGCCTGTGTATTTATCCTATCTTAGCTTAAACAATAGGGTGTGTTAATTTATTCATTTCGGATGGAATTTGTTCGATGCAACTTTATCATGTTTGGGTGAATTAGGTTTTGCACTGATTCTGTTAGGCCCCTACACTAGTAGTATAGGGGCCTAACATGTAGTATAGGGGCCTAACAGATTCATATTCTGTTGGATATTTTTGCTGCTTATGCCTAATGTGAATGGTTGAGTTTTGATGTTTATGCTATATATTGGATTTAACTGGTAGTGTGTTCCCAGATAGATTGATTTATAAGTTTTGTTGGTGGAAGATTGTTAATTGAGTTCTGGTATGGTTACATCGTTTATAGTTTTCTTTAGGCCATCATGTGTTGCCTGAGTCAGTGATAATTTAATTTGTATTTGGTATATTTTAATGAACCACAAAGTTATATGGAAGCATGGCCCATGTATTTATCCTATATTAACTTAAACAATAGGGTGTGTTAATTTATTCATTTCGGATGGAATTTGTTCGAATGCAACTTTATCATGTTTGGGTGAATTAGGTTTTGCACTGATTCATATTCTGTTGGATATTTTTGTTGCTTATACCTAATGTGAATCTATGAGTTTTGATGTTTATGCTATACATTGGATATAACTGGTAGTGTGTTCCCAGATAGATTGATTTATAAGTTGTGTTGGTATGGTTACATCGTTTATAGTTTTCTTTGTGTTGGTATGGCTACATCGTTTATAGTTTTCTTTATTGTTAATTGAGTTCTGGTATGGTTACATCGTTTATAGTTTTCTTTAGGCCATCATGTGTTCCCTGAGTCAGTTATAATTTAATTTGTATTTGGTATATTTTAATGAACCACAAAGTTATAAGGAAGCATGGCCTGTGTATTTATCCTATATTAGCTTAAACAATAGTGTGTGTTAATTTATTCATTTCGGATGCAACTTTATCATGTTTGGGTGAATTAGGTTTTGCCCTAATTCATATTCTGTTGGATATTTTGGCTGCTTATGCCTAATGTGAATGTATGAGTTTTTATGTTTATGCTATACATGGAATTTAACTGGTAGTGTGTTCCCAGATAGATTGATTTATAATTTGTGTTGGTATGGTTACATCGTTTATAGTTTTCTTTGTGTTGGTATGGTTACATCGTTTATAGTTTTCTTTAGGCCATCATGTGTTGCCTGAGTCAGTTATAATTTAATTTGTATTTGGTATATTTTAATGAACCACAAAGCTATATGGAAACATGGCCTGTGTATTTATCCTATATTAGCTTAAACAATGGGGTCTGTTAATTTATTCATTTCGGATGGAATTTGTTTGGATGCAACTTTATCATGTTTGGGTGAATTAGGTTTTGCACTGATTTATATTCTGTTGGATATTTTCGCTGCTTATGCCTAATGTGAATGTATGAGTTTTGATGTTTATGCTATACATTGGATTTAATTGGTAGTGTGTTCCCAGATAGATTGATTTATAAGTTGTGTTGGGATGGTTACATCGTTTATAGTTTTCTTTGTGTTGGTATGGTTACATCGTTTATAGTTTTCTTTGTGTTGGTATGGTTACATCGTTTATAGTTTTCTTTGTGTCGGTATGGTTACATCGTTTATAGTTTTCTTTATTGTTAATTGAGTTCTGGAATGGTTACATCGTTTATAGTTTTCTTTACACCATCATGTGTTTCCTGAGTCAAATATAATTTAATTTGTTTTTAGTATATTTTAATGAACCACCAAGTTAATGGCAACAATTATAACAAGTAAAAACATTTTCTTAAGGCATTTAATTGTAATATTTAAATGTGGATATTTGAGCATGTTAAAGAGTAGTAATGAACTCAATTCCAAAACTTGAAATTGGACAGTTGGAAGTGTCAAGTATAGAGATTGACATTTAGAAAAATAAACTGTGAATAAACTTATAACGGAGGAAACCATGTGTTGGAGGCATGCTCTTGAAAGTAAACTAACAAGCTAGCCAACCTTTTTCCTTCCACAAAATATAGGGTACCATTGAAGGGATCAATATGATTGATAGCAAAAAGGTGGTTAAGTACATTGGAACTAAGCACTAGTTGTCACAGAGACTGAAGTGTAGCCATAGCCCCTTAGAATATTTCAAAGCCACAATAACTAAACATGTAAATGATTTCTTTAGTGGTGCCAAAAGGAGTAGCAAGAGTAGCTATGGTGAAGTAGAATTTGTCCTCCAAGCCAAGGCAAAACCAACAATTCTCACAAATAAAGCATTGTGAACTTTTTAATGGATTTGAACTTGCAAGCAACACACTCATCAAAGTGATTATGCTTACACAATTGTGTTTATGCATCTCAATCATATAATTGTTACATGATGTGGTAGAGAACATGCTTGCAGAAAACTACCTTTAGCCATAGAACACTTTGTCCATCCTAACCTTGGGGAGTTCATTCTGGTGATCTCTGGCCATCTTAGATGCCATTAAATAGATTGGTGTGGATCTTCTTTCTTTTTATGGTTAGAAATGTTGGGGTATGTAGGGTTTATGGTGCCAATTATTTCTAATGACAGTGTATGCATGGATGTATAGAGGGCCATTTTGGCCCCTCTTATGGACAAGATTATAATGAACACTTGTTCATTTTTTCTCATGTTCACTATTGGGTCCATTTCCTGTGGCCCTGTGTTTTTGTCTGCAAGGGATGAATGTTGACCATTTCCTGCATATTGTTATTTTAGTGGCTCTGAATCTTTGTTCTTTTACACTTTTGGTCTATGCTCTCAGTAACAAATGACCAATTTAATTGAAAATTTGAGTTGAATTTTCATCAAGGAGGTAGTCCATTCAGGCTTTTACACTTGTTGTGTTTTGTTAGGTCTGTTAGTTTTAATTTTTTCTAGTAGATTTGGGTTTTCAGATGCTATGTATATTTTCTGTGGTAATTTTGCATTCAAATATTTTGATTTCTTTTACTAGTACTTCTGGTATTGGTTAATTTTTTCAATGATTTTACTATATTGTAAATAATGAAGTTGATTGACTTGTTTCAAATTTTTGCTCAACAGAAATCAGGGTTTTTTGGTGTGTACTATTTGGAAAGATGCAAGATTTTTCCAGAAGGAAAAAACAGTAATTTTCATTCACTTGTAATGGTTCAAAGTTAGTTTTTGTAGACACATTTCTATTGTGTTTTCTGGATGTTTATGATTATCAATTTAGTGATATTTTTGCATAGCTTCCAAAGAGGATTTTTATACAATGTTCAGCCAAAAAAGACAAGGAGTGAATAGACTCCTTTCATAATGTTGTGTGCAACCAGACAGCATATGGAGAGTTCAAAATGTATAGTAGAAAATGAAAGGGATGCAAGTAGTCAATTATCTTCCTTCCCATGCAAGGAAATCCCTGTAAGGTCTGTGATAATACTTGTAGTTGTTGGCTTCTCTCTGTTCCAAGATATGCCATGTCCCTTGGTCCAAAATGCAATGTTTCTACTAGATTTCTCCATGATTTTATCTTAGATGGTTATTGCTTTGGACATGCTAAGTTTTGTGTTGCCTTCCTAAAATTTAAGTTCCTATACCTTTAACTTTGATCGTTTGTTGTATTTTGTGAAGTATGCAGTTTCTAATGGTATTGATAAGGGTTTAAGGGGTTTTATTAAATTGTTGCATGGATAATTTTTTTATTTTTGGTACTTTTCTAAGTGAGTTATTTCCGATTAGGTAATTATCTCATCTATGCAACATGTTTATAAGTGTCTTTATGCTTGCAAATGTGAAATTCTGGTATTGTTATCTCGCTTACTGGTTTTACTAAGCAATGTTTCTACAATATTTATTGTAGCCATGTGTCTCTTTTATCGTAAAGTAATCTTCATTTGTAACTTAGTTAATCAATCAATAGATTTCCAGAGGTTGGCTAGGTGCATTAGTTGTATTACCCATTTGTATTATTTTTTAATTATAGGTATTATGTGCATTATTTGTTGTTTCATCATGAAGTATTGCTACAATTCATGAAATGTAAACTAAAAATGTTGTCATTGTTTCACTTGTGTAAATTATTTTGTGTGTAGATGCATAACTAGGTGATTCCCTTTTGCATTCTCAGGTAAGATTTCTACATTATAATAGACTATAGATGTTCCTTCTAAAATGGATTTTGGTTACAATGCCACACACAGTATGAAATAAAACAACCTAGGTTGTAAGCCAAAATGTTTTTGTGACAAGAAAAAGATACAATCCATCCAAAATCCACATCATAATGTGGTTACAACCAAAAACATATGACACCCCTATTCTTTATGGCCCTGAGAATCTTGAGTGCCAAAACTCCCCGAGTTACCTTCTTGAGCTAGGTAGGTTGGCCTACCTAAAAAGGGTTGATTAGGAAATGGTTGATTGCTGCCATATGATTGAGTCCAATTTGCAGCTTCCAACCATGGAGGAATTGAGTACCCATGCCTCAAATTTGCACTACTAACCATTGTATTAAGTGGAGGTGTGTAATGAGCATACATATAATTGACACCTCCTCTGGTAGGAATAAGGTCAGTTTGATAGTGAGGCACTTGAATGTTTATGAGATCTTGGAATAATGGTGTATTATCTGCAATATGGTCTAGTGAGTTTGAAATAATCATGGTTTCATCAGCTATGCTTGCATCATTGTCAACCATATTGATCATCCCTTGTTCCTTTTCAAGCATTTGTTGTGTATTTCTTGATTCCTTTTCCTGTCTTGCCATTTTTTTTGTTGGTCCTTAACTTGCCTTGCTTTATCTCTTTCAAGCCTTTCATCTGTTCGATGTTGCGCTGCAATAATCCTTGCTGCCTTCTTCTCCTTGACTAGATCCTTCTTTTTTGTTTTAATTCCTGCATTTCAAATTTATTTTTTTCAGACTCAACTAATAGGTTTATATAGTCCTCTAAGGTGAGTAACTGTGAGCTTCAGCCCAAATAAAGACTACCCGGTGTACCTTGATTTTTTTTCATTGATACTCTCTCTACGGGTAGCTTTAGGAACCAGCCAAGTATCTTCTCCATCCCTCCCACCTGCATGTCATTGATTGGTACTTCCCTTTCAGTATCTGATGGAACTAATTGAACTATATCATCACCTTCATTTGTTGCCTCATTATGTGCTTCATCTTCTTACATTGATCTGTTGTCCACAAAAAAATTGAACAATTTCATTGTTCAATTCTGCTGGTTGTGAGGGCATGTTCATGCTCTGTTAATTGGTTGTTGAGACATTATGTGCATTCATATTAATCATTGCTTCTGCTAGCCATGATGGTGGGGTTACTTGGCTTGGCAATGTCAATTGGTCACTTTCAACTGCATGTTCAACAATGTCATTAACAATATCAACAGCAGGAGTTTCATGTTCTTGAGTTGGTGGAACGATCTCCATGTTACTGTGAATTTGTTCATGATTATACTGTGTTTCACATACAATTTCATCATCTTCATCATATAAGTGTCCTTGAGAGAGGGAAATCATATTACCAACTACAACCACATTATCTTGGTCATCTACATCTTGCACTTCAACACCTGTTTGGGCATTCCCTTCTTCCTGACCATCCACATGAAACGCCTGGCTACAACTAGTATCATGCATAAGAGCATCATAATTCAGTGGCCATATTCCTGTCCTCCTAAAGCCAACCTTGATATTTGATGGTGTCAAATCCCTTTTAAAAGATTTACTTGCAAGCTCTGCTAGCTCGAACCTTTTCACCTCAACCCCTGGATTCTTTGCCATCCATGCAACATGCTCTGACCTAAAATAGTTATCGAAAGGGAAAAACACACTAACATCAAGGGGTTGCAGTGTAGAAATTTTGAATAATATGACACATATTCACAGAGATTATCCTAATTATACACTTATAAGCGGAACATGCATAATACATAACCTCCTCTACGTTGATCATCAATTTACAAAAGAAGAAACATTCACAGGCGCACATAGAAGCATCAATCAAACTCATTAACACAGTATGTATCCCGGGGAAAGCATCTCGCTAAAAACCCCACACTATCTGTATATTATATTGATTGAATCATGTAACATTACAAAGTACAATGCTTATCACAAGCAATCCAGTACCAACTCCACCTATTACACACAATACAGCTCAGATCTGATCTCCAAATCTATTCCACTGCTTGCCTGCCTCTCCAGCTCAATACCTGCTCAAGAATTGATGAGAATGGTTTACCAAACTCGTATTTCACCTGCAAAGAATCACTCACACTGTGTTGGACGTGAGCACAGGCTACAATTCTTGGTATTGGCCAATTCATTGGCATACTCAATCCCTTTGATTGTGCAAATCATCATGCACAGCTATAGTCACAACTGATAGCAATCTGATCCTCTAACACCTGTCCCTGCTGAACTGAACATGCACTGACATGCAACTGAGTTAACTGATGTATTCTATAGTTGCATTATGAGTTAATAACTTGTGAATTAATTAATAACTAATTCACCCAACTCATCTCTAGTCTATTGATCAGTTAGACTAAATACAACTAGTTTAGCAAAGTTAAACTGAACACAACTCCATCAATTGCACCTCCAGTCCACTAAACTCAACTCACTTGAGTTCTAACTGAAGTCCTGCATGCAAATATTAGTCATCCCATAGGTAACCACATATTTCCCTCTGGGATCTGCGTGTACCACATCCGTAGCTCATCCTGAAGTGCTCCAAGAGAATAAGATCAAGTTTATAGTCCAAATATTATTATGAGACAATAATATTTGACTTTTCTATTTTTGACAGCCAGTCTAAAAATAGACTTTGATCACTCACACTGTGATCACTCACACTGTGATCACCCACACTGTGATCACTCATATTGTGGTCACCCACACTGTGATCATCCACACTGTGATCACCCACACTGTGATCATCCCTGCTGGGATCAAAAATAAAACTTGCGCCATAATTTGCCTGCGGGCCCACTTAGTGAAGGTGACTCTTTTCACTAAGCTCCATCATCTTGTTGCGTTCTCAACAAGCATTTCTTGTTGCACACTTTTCAACACTCCCTCTCAACAAGAAAGGCTTCCTCTAAAACCCGATCCTGTAACTCTGGAATGTTCTCCATGCAACACATATGGCCGGTCCACTTGCTCTGTCATCAAAGTCTTTGACTGCTATTGCCTCTGTCAACTGAAAACTCTGCATCTCTGTGCTCTTCAGTATCTGACTGCTCTAGCCTCTGTCACTTTGATCTCTGACTGCATCCGTGCTGTTGTTGGTTCTATCTCCCAGCATTGCATCCGCACTGCACCTCCCAACTGACCTCCCCGTTGGGCTAGAAACATCCTCTGATGCTAAAGCTCTACCTGCTGCTGACAAGTGCTCCCTCTCTGACATCTGCGCTACTGCAACATCTCCATGCATCTCGCACCATTGCACACCTCTCTGTGCCACCTAGCACTGTGCAAAACACTTGTGCCTCTCGCATTGCTGCAGCCTGCTAGCTATGCGTTGTCCTGGGATTCCCTGCACTGTCGCTCTCTCTGCCGCTCCATCCGCATCTGTCTCTACCCAATCAGTCAGTTCCTGCTACTACACATCTGGGGCTCCCGTAGCAAGGTCTCATCCAAGAGGTTGGGTACCTCAAGGACCCTGCCCCTCCTCCTTGGGACAATCAATCCACATCACCCCACCTCCTACCTGGAGGTATGGCTGCATGTGATCCCTCAACCCACTTGGCTCGAAGTTTCCCCCTACTGGAGGTCTCTCGATGAGTAGATGTCTCTACTCCATCTCCACTCAGCTTCCCATATTGTGGCTGCTCCACAACCTCCTGAAGTTGCTGCACCAATCGTGGCTCCTCCACAATCGTCTGAGACTTCTTCTGGCTCTGCATGTTGAGCGGTAATATACGCTCCCTCTCAACCACCAAGTCTCCATCAGTTGCCTCGCTGCTCAAGGCTTTGCATGCATCTTGAACCTCAAGAGCATACAAGTTCCTGACCCGTAAACCAATCTCATGACGACGAAAGCATCTCACCTTCGACTTGTCAACCTTCTTCCTGTCACTGGAAGAACTGGATTCGGAAAGAGAAACCTTCTCCTTCCCTTTCTTTGCCTTACTAGCTAAGGCACAGTTCTCCTCATCCTGCATAGATGAAGAACTGTCTCTGGTGCTCCGTCTAATCTCCTCCTGCACAAGATCTGACCAAAGTCTCTCCCATCCTGGCAGTTTCTCCCTTCCATTCACCGAGTCCTGGTAGCTATGCCAACTCTTAGGAAGGTCAAGGAGTGCTAGACTCACCATCCTCATCCGACAGTCACCCCCACACTTCCCAGCTCATCCCAGCATTGGGTGAACTTCGTGAGATACTGGGGCATACTGTCTCCATTCTCACACTTAATGTTTCTGAGTTTATCTCTTGCTTTGGAATTAAATTCGAATTCCACCAGCTCAAAACTCAACTGCTTCCGATCTAGAATTCATGAGAACAAAGTATTTCTTGTACAGAGATTGACTGTCTGGGCATTCACCGGATATCTCACCTTCCAAAAGAAGGATGAATCCAGAGGCTACCTGGCCCAATTACAGACTCTGCCTGAAGAAATAAAATGTAAACACTTTCTGAATAATAGATCCGATGATCAATCCTCGCTTGATATCCTGTAAAAATCTCTTCTACAAATCAAGCAGCTCCGATACCATGTAGAAATTTTGAATAATATGACACATATTCACAGAGATTATCCTGATTATACACTTATAAGCAGAACATGCATAATACATAACCTCCTCTACGTTGATCATCAATTTACAGAAGCAGAAACATTCACAGGCGCACATAGAAGCATCAATCAAACTCATTAACACAGTATGTATCCCGGGGAAAGCATCTTGCTAAAAACCCCACACTATCTGTATATTATATTGATTGAATCATGTAACATTACAAAGTAAAATGCTTATCACAAGCAATCTAGTACCAGCTCCACCTGTTACACACAATACAGCTCAGATCTGATCTCCAAATCTATTCCACTGCTTGCCTGCCTCTCCAGCTCAATACCTGCTCAAGAATTGATGAGAATGGTTTACAAACTCGTATTTCACTTGCAAAGAATCACTCATACTGTGTTGGACGTGAGCACAGGCTACAATTCTTGGTATTGGCCAATTCATTGGCATACTCAATCCCTTTGATTGTGCAAATCATCATGCACAACTATAGTCACAACTGATAGCAATCTAATCCTCTAACACTTGTCCCTGTTGAACTGAACATGCACAGACATGCAACTGAGTTAACTGATGTATTCTATAGTTGCATTATGAGTTAATAACTTGTGAATTAATTAATAACTAATTCACCCAACTCATCTCTAGTCTATTGATCAGTTAGACTAAATACAACTAGTTTAACAAAGTTAAACTGAACACAACTCCATCAACTGCACCTCCAGACCACTAAACTCAACTCACTTGAGTTCTAACTGAAGTACTGCATGCAAATATTAGTCATCCCATAGGTAACCACGTATTTCCCTCTGGGATCTGCATGTACCACATTCGTAGCTCATCCTGAAGTGCTCCAAGAGAATAAGATCAAGTTTATAGTCCAAATATTATTATGAGACAATAATATTTGACTTTTCTATTTTTGACAGCCAGTCTAAAAATAGACTTTGATCACTCACACTGTGATCACTCACACTGTGATCACCCACACTGTGATCACTCATACTGTGGTCACCCACACTGTGATCATCCACATTGT
The DNA here is from genome assembly GCA_031772625.1 of Pinus tabuliformis. Taxonomy (NCBI): domain Eukaryota; kingdom Viridiplantae; phylum Streptophyta; class Pinopsida; order Pinales; family Pinaceae; genus Pinus; species Pinus tabuliformis. The sequence continues at coordinate 1,609,744,637 of CM062816.1, forward strand.
GATCACCCACACTGTGATCATCCCTGTTGGGATCAAAAATAGAACTTGTGCCATAATTTGCCTGCAGGCCCACTTAGTGAAGGCGACTCTTTTCACTAAGCTCCATCATCTTGTTGCATTCTCAACAAGCATTTCTTGGTGCACACTTTTCAACATGCAGTCTATTAGTGGTATGAGCGGGCAATGTCAACAAGTCGATGCCTAAATTGTTTGCTTCCTCAATTGTTTGTACAGCCATGTGGCTCCCATGGCCATATAATATCAATAGGTGTCTGTTATTAGGCGAGACGCCACCTGGTACCGATGCAGCAAAGTGAAAAAGCCAACTTAAAAATAGTTCTTTAGTCATCCATGCATGGGGATGTGCAGCCATGCATGCACTTGGTTCACAGTTCTATATATAGTTTTTCAGTTGATTTTTACCTTTGAATAGATAAAATCCTGGGATTGAAGTACCAATTGCATTGGCACAACATAAAATAGTTATCCACTCCCTACTCTTAGGCAAAATATTTGGCACATTTCGGCTCCCTCTCTTGGCAATTACCTGCATGCCACAATTCCTCCTTGCCCATAAACATGTTTCACCACAGTTCCATATATGGTCTGCTCCATAAGAATGTTTACCGTAAGCACCAGAAAGTGTGTCATAGAACTTCTACACAACTGCAGGGCGCAAATTTAATGCTTTGTCTCTGTCAAGGCCCTCAGCAGTACACAATACAAGTTCTTGATGCCTTTTTTAAACCCAAACCACCATGATTTACCAAGAAACCCATCTTTGAATGGGTTTTGCCTCCCTTGACAGATTTGAGCAACTGTGGATTTGAGTTGTATCAACTCTGGCCCATGTCCCAATTGGGCCATCTCTTTACACCACTCAACCACCTCGGCCTCCTCCTCCTTAGTCATAACTATAAGAGGCCCTCTACGTTTTGTATGATTCAGTCCATTTATCCAATAATGTATTGATGAGGGAGGAATACCATGTTTTTTTGCAGATGCCTGAACTGAGTATCCATTAAACTCTATGTCACCAATTGCAACTAACATTTCTTCTTTTTTCCATCCTCTTCTAGCGTTGATCTTTTTAGTTTAACTTTCCTCTTAGATTGTTGTTGTCAGTGATTCTATGGGTGATGTTGTGATAACATCAGTGTCAGTCACATGGTCATCCTCAACAACATTCCTTGGCGCATTTTTGACATTGACATTGCTTGTCCTGTCCTCATCAGACGATGGGCATCGTAGTTGCGCACCCCTTGTCACTCTCCTACCACGTCTCCTTGTGCGAGCAACATAACTAACTTTTTCCATAGATGCAACAACCTGTAGAATTATTTCATGCATTTAGATAAGAATATTTGTAAATTCATACAAGGCAAAAATGCTTCTGCTTTATTACAAGAAATTATCAACATGAATGTTAGTATCCTTGAAAAATCAAATATACAGAACCATTTTGTTGTATGTCTTCAAAATTATCAGTGATTGTTATTTTGATAACTTGTCTTTACACTTAAAATACCATGATTGTACTGATTCGTTTTGTTATGCATTTCTCAACAATGCCTCTTGTTCGGTTTGACTACTTAAAATATTGTTTTGTCGTTTCGATAACTTGTCTTTACAATTAAGATACCATGAGAAGATCTGGTAGTTACTGTTGTTTGAATTAATTTTTTTAGACTCTTGTTTGTTATCTCAATTGAATTAATTCACCGCCCCCGTTGTCTCACCAAGTGGACTTGCATAATGCCTTCTAGGTCTGCTCTAGGTCTGTTCTTTGATCTTCAAGAAGACTATTTGCGGGTTCACAAAATACACAGAGAGACTCTTTGATGTTACTAACTCCTTCATTATGATTTTGGGTAATGGGAATGCTTATGACTTTTGAAGAAATGAAGCCAAAGCAATACTTCTCCTTGATCAGGATTTCGGCTTTCATGCCCAGCATTTGATTTAATGTCTCAAGGAGCTTGGTCCTGGGAATAGCCATGATTTTTTATTTATGATTTTTTGATGTGTTATGCTTATGTTTTTTATTTATGATTTTTTGATGTGTTACACTGCTCTAGTATTGATCTGATATTTCAAACATATATATTGCATTCAGAGCAACTTTAATCTCTTTGTCAATTGCAAAATAATTGTTTTATGCATCTTCCCATGTTCTTGAAATAAACTAGGTGATTTCTTATTTAGGTTTAGCATTTTTATTTCTCACATGTTTTAGTACTACTCCCCATCCAATATTGCTTGCATATATTTCCACAAGTTTGGGTAAACCATCATCTACAACATGTAAAATTGGAAGTGTTTTTACCTTTGTTTTGATGTTTTACACCACTCTGGTATGTACTAGAGTCCATGGAGGAGGATCCTTTTTGAGCCTATCATTTAAAAAATTTCTATCATTATCATAGTCCTTGTAGAAGTGGCCCACATAGTTCAGACTACCTATAAATTTTTGGATTTGTGTTTTGTTTGTGATCTTGTTAGGGAAATTGTCAGTAAATTCTCCAGCATGTTGTACTATCAATTGACCATTTAAGATCGTATGACCAAGAAACTTGATCAAGGTTTTAAATTATTCCATCTTCTTTTTTTAGACAACTAATCCTTCAACCTAAATCTTGAATTTATTGCATTATTAATTTAATGTCTCATAGATAGTTCACACGGGGTGGACTATTGTTGTATTGTCTTGACAATGAGACACTTCTTCCATTCTCTTGTATATTCAAGCCTCTAATAGTGCTTCTAGCTAACATGTGGATTTTATACAATGCACTCAAATTTTATTCATTAATTTCGATTTTTTGGACATGCATGCCACCAATAAGCAATGCTCACTGCATGCCTTACATTTATCACTAGCCTCAAATATCCTCCCGCTAAAACCTATCCCTCTTAACATTCATTATCTAATTTTTTTTCCTATAAGGATGCACTTCTTCATAAATGGATATCTGGTCCTCAAGGAGTTATCATTTTCCAAACCAAGCATGGTATTTAATTTGACCAAGGCTCCAACTTGAGACCCCCTGAAGCACTCTTGATCACAACTTGGCACCATAACAATTTTTTCCTCATGTTACTTACAGTTGAAGTTTATAGTCATGTAAACATTCATTCCAACTACAACTCTTATTTGTATCTTGTCTCCATATATAAGAGAGGCCAGGCCTTTTTCTCAAACCAGGAAAGTATATTATCAATTTGTAAAGTTTTGAGTAATTATTGACCTCATATATCAAATTAGATAAAGTGAATAGGAGTAATGAGGGTGAAGTTAGATAGAAATATAGGTTGTTGTTTGGTAGAGGGTGCATGCATGTGTCACCTTCAATGAACTAGAGTGTTGCTTTTGTAGGTCTTCAGATCAACCTCCCATTCAGTTCAACATCTAGTTAAGTTCTAAGTTCAACTCAGTTCTAGTCCACCATGTGTGATCTATCAAGGGGAGGGTGTTGCTATCTATTTTATTAGATTATGCTTGTATAATAGTTTCCAATTATGAATGCTTGACTTCTTCCAGTTTAGGTGCGCTTATTTGGTGTTTAGAATAGGGTTAAGGCTTGACCAGATCACCTTCAGTTCTTCATGCATGAGTGTAACTGCATTGTACCTTCCCTCATCTTCTCATTCTCTAATATGTATGGCACATTACTTTGTTGTTGGCATGTTTTATGTTTTGAGATATACTATTATAATTTACTACTTTTCAGATCTAATAAAACAACCAAGCAGATTTGGTAGATTTTTCTTCCATGTATTTTATGTTAGAAGTGTCTGCTTGTAGATTAGCATATTTGAAGATTGCTATTTTGATAGGGTTTTAGTTTAAAAGTTGACCTAGGATCTAGTTATCATTTTATGGTGGAGGAATCTACGCAGGCTACACTTCTTTTGAAATTGCCATTGAGATTTGTTTATCACTATTGAAGTATGATAAAGGGGCCTACTATGAACTCCTTTTGTAGTTGGACTACATAGATCCGATGGCATTTATTCGGATCTTTGTCCAATCTCTGGTGAATAACTCAATATGTGATTCGGGTCCATGGGCATATATGAATGATGTTGTGCTCTTACTCATTTTATAGATCTCACTTTTATGCAACTAGTTGATGGAGCAAGAAGATGAAACTTGAAGCAGATATGCCCCGGATCCACAATATGGACTCCTTTTTATTCAGACCAGAGCCATGATTTTGAGGCTTTAGATTTGGATTGTGAGGAAGGGTGTGGTTTTATGATCCATTTTCGGCCTAGATCTCATATTTGGTCACTCCCTCTCTCTGATCAAAAGCATCTTCCATGTATTTTCTGTGAGCAGTGGTGAGCTCCAGTATTGTAGCAATAATGCTACAACTCCTGGGGCTTCCTGTCTCTTAATTTTATCAACCCGGTAGTTCGTACAAACTTGGAAGCGACGATGCTGTATGCACAAGTACTAGCTCTTGTCACAGCTGTCACTTGGTCAGCTGGCACAAGTCCGTTAGGGCTCAATCCAACTTCTATAGGCTCTCAGAAGAAGCTTGTTAAATGATGGACGAAAGCTAGCTCAAGGAAGACTAATCTACTTGGCAAAGATGAACTGAAAGCAAATCAAAACATGGAAACCCTAGGAAACCCTAATTTAACTAGTCTAACCTCTATGATGCAAAGAATGTGAAGGAAACTTCTACCAATGATGCCATTACTTCTAATAAGTGAAAATGCATGAATCTAATCTACTTGCAGCTTAAAAGACATGTTTTTGTATTTTTTCTTTAAGTGGATGGAGTGATTGTGATTTTGTGCTTATTAGGGTTTGGTTGTGCAGATGTGATGTGGAAGGAAGGAAAGCTTGGGAAAGGTTTGGGAGGCTAGGAGAGGTCCCCAGAGATCCTTAGCATCAGTCCACAGAGGTTCCTCACGTTCAGAGGCTCAGCAACCGAGTGAGTGGCCTCCTACAGGATGTCTGCAGGGGATTCTACAGGAAACACAGGGGTTTCTACAGGAAGTCTACAAATTGCTACAGGATGACCTACCGTGGGTGTTTGAAGTGATGGTGGAGTGATGGAATGGTAGGGGGAGATGTGTAAGGTAGGAATAAAGCTGGTGATGGCTCAGGAGTGGAGAAGTAGGATGGAGAACAAGTGTATGAAGTGGGTTGATGGATGAAAGGTTATAACAACGAAATGTCTAAAGAATGAAGTTACGTGAGGAGTGGAGGAGTTTGGGAAATACCAGAGCGGAGCAGAGGTCAAGGATGTGGTTGTATGCATGATCAAGACGAAGAAGGAGGTAATAGAACGATGAAAAGCAGTGTAAATAAAACAAATGGCTTATGACTGTCACCAAGATGAAAATTCATTAACCTAAGCTACCTGAACTCAATGAACAGCAATATAAAGCGTGTAGAGGAATGTGCATGAAGCGGTGATGAAGGTGTATGGTGCAAGAGTGAAGTACATGGAAAGATCTATCATGAACGAGACTATGTTGCAGCATGTATAAAGTGAAGAACTGCGTATTTTTGTGGCTGGTATAGGCTGCACTCCAATCTCCAAACAGAGATGGCAGTGGAGACTTCCTCAACCTTTTTGTTGGAGCTCCAATGTATTATCAACCTGCTAGTCTAACTAAACAACCGAAAGCATTTCAACCATAAGCTAAACTCATTCAATCTCATAAAACCTAACTCAGCAAACCTGTAATTTCGAATTGCATGGTAAAGCAATGAACTAAAGTGCTGGAACGAAATGCAAACACATTACAACACTGAGGAGATCTATTGCTCTCAGGTTGGGCCCTAACCTGAGAGCTATAGCTCCTTGAGAAAACTCAGAACTAGATCAAAATCTGCCTTCTTTATTCATAATCTGATGTCATGCCAAATTGGCTTACAAAAAGAAACAAAGACTGAGCTCTAGCTCGTACTATCCAATTACAAGAGTAATGCCAAGGTTCAAAAAGCTTCTATCCAAGGCTACGGCCTCAGTATTTATGCAAAAACGATCATCCAACAGGTGTCCTTGATTTTAGGAGCTCGGCTGTCCAACTGAAGTTTAACTGCTGATCCTGTAGGACAGTCATAACTACTGTTCCTGTAGAACAGTTATAACTGTTGTTCCTGTAGAACAGCTGGCTGCTTCTAAGCTCGGTGGGGAGATGGATTGGAGCTCGGAGTTCTTGGTGGGAATCACGAGGAAGGTCCCCAAGACCGTGGACATCCTCTCCTAAAAACCAGCAGTGCCACCTCATTGTCTCCTTGTCTCCTTTTTCGTTGTCTTTTTCTCCCTTTTAATGCCAAAAACCTGAAATCACCATGCATTAGTCACGTAGATAAAGTGTCTACCCTTCTTCCTACAAACAACACGAATAAACTAAGAAATGCATGCATAAGCAGTAAAAAGTGAATGGTTTGAGCAAAGCAAGTAGGCCAAATGAGCCCAAATTGTACCAAAAATTGGGGCTCATCATCACCCCCCAGCTAAACTATTTGCTCATCCTTGAGCAATTTTGCCCTGGCTCCTCGTCTTTGGCCGAGAACTAGAGCCCGGAGCACGCTTTTCCTCCCCTGTTTTTGGTGGTTCTGCCTTTTCTGCTGAGGTTGGCGCTTCTTCCTTTCCCGTTTTTGGCGGCCCTGCCTTTGCTGCCCCTGGTGGTGACGAAGGTGATGCTTCCTCCCCCTTTCCTATTTCCTTGAGCCGGGCTTTGGAAGGCGACTGGCCTATTTTTCGTGTCCAGGAAGTTATTTTTGGGCTCCCCTTTCCGGGGCTGGCTGATGTTTTAGAGGGGGTTCTTGTACTAGGTGAAGTAGGGACATCCCCTGAAATGGTTTGGCTGCTGGCTGGAGGCTGTGGCTTGCCCGTGGTCATCCTCTTGCTTCTCCTTGCCTCAGATGGTAGAGGGGTCTCCCTCTCCCTTTTCTCCTTCGGTTTTGGAGGTGTACTGAGGGCAGCCAGCGCCGCTGCTGCCTCCTTTTCGAGAATGCCAGCCTTTTCTTTCTTGCGTTTTGCTCTCTCAGAGCTCCTTGTAGAGGGCCCCTCCTTTTCAGATTTCGGGCTTCCTGTGGAAGACCCTGCTTTGCCCACTTCCGGGCTTCCTGTAGAAGGTTCTTTCTTTCCCGCTTTTGGGCTTCCTGTAGAAGGCCCTCTCTCTGTCTTCAGACTTTCTGTAGGAGGTTGTTTCTCAATGACTTTTGGGCTTCTTGTAGAAGTCCCTTTTTCCAATTTCGGGCTTCCTGTAGAGGCCCTTGTCTCTGTCTTCGGGCTTCCTGTAGAAGCCCGTTTTTTCACTTTCGGGCTTCCTGTAGAAGCCTTTGTCTCCGTTTTTGGGCTTCCTGTAGAAGCTTGTTCTCCAACGATTTTCGGGCTTCCTGTAGAAGCCTGTTTCTCACTGATCTTCGGGCTTCCTGTAGAAGCCTTTGTTTTTGGTTTTGGGCTTCCTGTAGAAGCTTGTTTTTGCTTTCCTGTAGACACAGGTGTCTCCACTTCCGCTTGCTGGCCTGCTTGAGTTTTTCTTTTTGCTTTGGGTGCAGGTGCTGTTGAGGTACTTGGGCTGACGTGGGCCACCTCTGCTTTGCCCATTCTGCTCTTCATCCTCTTTTCCCTCGCTGACAGGATAGGTGTGCCACCTTTTTCTTGGTCCTTCTTTTCCTCATGCTTCTTCCTTTGTTCTTCGGCCACTGCTTCGTGTTCCTCACTGCTAGAGGAACCCGTTTCTTCGATCAACATTTTAATATCCCCATCTTTGGTCAAATTGCGGAAGGATTCCCATGAGAGGGGGACCTTATATGAGTGCAATGCATCTTCCACAAGCAGCTTTATTAACCCATGGTGGGCTATCTGATCAGGTATGCCCTCTCTTAGCTTTGTAGCACACTCCATTAGGGACTGCAGGAGATAATAAGGGATGCTCAGTTTTTGCTCTACAGGAAGGTCAATTCGGTGCCTCAACTCAGTGAGTAACCGAAAGTGATATGCATACACGATGCTGAACCGGCCTTCACAAGTAATATATTTCATGATTTGCAAACTGACTTCATTCCAAGGTGGTGATAGGCTCGTTCTTCTCACCCCATTTTTATCCTCCGAGAATTCTTCCTCAGGTGGAAAGAATTCCTTCTTTGCCTGCTGACTCAGCTTTCTCTCCTCTTTATCCCACGGTAGACCCATAGGAAGTTCTGTGATCCGACTGATATGTTCTGGGGTGAGGTTGAGGCTTAGACCTCTGAAGTTTACTGTGGCCAGTGTCTGGGATTTAGGCTTCAAAGCCTGCAAGAATTCCTCGGCTACTTCATCATCGTAGCCCTGTAGCTTATCACAAAAAGGCATCCATTGTGCTCTGGTGAAGAGCTCTACCACTGCCGAGTTTCTCCTTAGTTTAGTTGAATCCGTGGGCTCTCGTCTTATAAACCCACCCGGCATGATGAACACGGTCGTTTTAACAAAAGGTGGTAGCTGCAAAAGGGATTTGGTCTATGGAGACAGAGCATGCACATACAAAATTTCAACACAGACTACTTATACCAACATCCTGTAGAATGGTAGCAACGGCACAGCAAACAACAATTCCACCAATATCTTTATAACCCGACCGTGGACGATGGTCTTGCCACTTCTAATAACCAGTTACATTAAGAGTTCAGGGTTACCTCCTTCATTGGCCACCTTTTTTCGCGAGGCACCCGCTTTCCTGTAGATGACTGCGTTCCTGTAGACTGCGTTCCTGTAGAACTGTGCTCCTGTAGAACTGCGTTCCTGTAGAACTGCGTTCCTGTAGAAGCCGTGCGCAATTCTCGGGGAGGACTGTAGTTGGCCGCGCTCACGGTGTGCTTGACCAGCGTTCTGGTAGCCAACAACTCGGCGTATCAAAGTGCAGAGGAGATCAGAATAGCTATCCGAGTTGAAGTGTTTGGCTGATAAATGCATGTGCACGATTTAGCCGATTGGATTTTGAATCGGCGCAATCCGTGGCGCGGGGGATGAGCTGTCCCCACCGGACCGTTGGGCGACGTCATCCATCCTCCGCCTGCGTATTCACTTGCTGCTGCATTCATTCCCACAGATTTACCGCCGCCTTTCCTGTTAAACTTATGCTTCTGACGAGAGTGTTCCCTCGTGCATGCCGTTCATTCTCTTTGTCGTGGCCGCCACCCAAACATCCAGTTACACTTTAACTAGCCGACGTGGCCAGTCGACTGGCCATACGGCCGCTCAACCATTCAATTTTACGCTTTGCAAACAATTTCAAAGTTAGATTCATGCGATTTGATGGAAGGAAGGGTGGAGACACTTACCTGCGCGGCTGCACACGATTTTTCCAGTTCTCGGACGATGGTGAGCGGATCTACCTGCTGCGTGCGACTTACACAGACCCGGAAGCTCGTGGTTACAGGCTGCCAACGCTGGAGTGGGTGGTTTTGCTTGCATGCGCCCGCGTTTCATTTCGGATGGCGGTTCTGTAGAAAATCCACTCGAGCAGGTTGAACTGTTACAGGATCCCCGCGAGGGGTCTCGTAACAGTCCTTTCTCCTTGGGTGCATGCTGCACGATGGCGGTTCTGGCGTCTCGATCACAATCCCGGAGCTCTTGATGCATGTGGTATGAGATCCCATCATTTGTTAATCTTTGGAAATGGCTTTCCCGTGAGAACTCATCGATTTTCTTTGTTTGTGCAGGGACTTGGCCGCATGTCGACACGGGTGGTGGAGCATGGTGACAGCAACGTGCAAGGATGCCAACAGAGGCTTGCATGCATCCAAACCAATCCATGGTCGCGAAATCTCTTTTTAAGATGAATTCTGGCCGTCCAAAACTCCTACAGGAAGTTTCCTGTAGACACAGAGCTTCCTGTAGAAAGTTCGGCCTTCCTGTAGAAAGTCTGCACTTTCCTGTAGAAAATCCGCGCCTTCCTGTAGAAAGACTGCGCCTTCCTGTAGAAAGACAGCAGCTTCCTGTAGAAGATTCAAACCATGATAAAATTGCACATACCTTGAAAAACATGGGTGCTCTTGGAGGAGGTACTGATGAGGTTCCTTGACAGCATGATAAGGACCCTTGGCTGTGAGTTGAAGGGCTTCCTCTTCTCCATAGAGCATCTGCAACCTGCATGCAATTTTTACCATATTTTGCTTATTGTTTTTTTTCTTTTTTTTTTCTTCTTCTTTTTTTTTTTTTTTTGAAAGATGACAGGGGCGCCTCAAAGAGGTTTTCACCCATGCCATCTGCCCTGAGTGCCTCAGAGAGGTTTTCACTCAAGGATCTTTTCACCTTTTCTCTTTTTTTTTTAAACAAAAGCAATAGGAGCGCCTCAATGAGGTTTTCACCCCTACTACCTGCCTTGGGCGCCTCAGAGAGGTTTTCACCCAAAGATCTTTATTTCTTTTTTCTTTTTTTTTCTTTTTTTTTTTTTTCAGATATTTTTTCAGGGTGTGCCAGAGGCAGAGGCAGAACCCTTCTCTATGACCAATACAGATTTCTCCATAGTTTTGATAAACTCTTGTCTTGAGAGAGGTCTCCTGTAGATCTTCAATCGATGCCCATTGACAAGCATGGGAATGGCTTCCTCATCAATGGTTCGAATGAGGACAGATCCATTGTCATGGCATTTCTCCACTGTATATGGTCCTAGCCATCTGGTTCTCAGCTTCCCCTTGAAATCTTTGTATCTGGAATCATACAACAAAGCCCAATCTCCCGGCTGAAATTGCTTGTCATGGAGATGTTGGTCATGCCACACCTTCCTCTGAAGTTGAACCACTTCTGAGTGAAGGAGGGCCTGCATGCGGTGCTCGTCCAGGCCATTCAGCTGCAGCAGCCTTTCTTGTTGTGCATGGCTGAGATCTAGATCCAGCTGAGCTGCCATCCTCAAGGTGTTGTATTCAAACTCAATGGACAGCAAAGCTTTCTTCCCATAGACCAGCTCATATGGTGTGAAACCGGTGGTGGTCTTCCAAGTGGTGTTGTAGGCCCATGTGGCTTCTACCAGGCGATCTGCCCAGTCCTTTCTGCTGCTGCTCACCACTTTAGTCAAGATCCCTTCTAATGCTCTATTGGTGACTTCCACCTGCCCATTTGCTTGAGGGTGATAAGGGGTGGAAGTCCTGTGCTTGATCTTGTGATGAGCTAGGAGATCTTCAACCAGGTTGGAGGTGAACTGGCTCCCTTGATCGGTGACCAGCTCTCTTGGATAGCCAAACTTATAGAAGATGTTCTCTCTTAGGAATTCGGCCACCTTTTCTTCTGTTGCTGCTTTGACTGCTTTGGTCTCTGCCCACTTTGTCAAATAGTCAGTACACACAATGATGTAAGTCCTTTGCCTCGAAGAGGGGTTGATTGGGCCCACAAAGTCCATGCCCCAATTCTCAAATGGCTCAAGAGTCACTTGAGGTTGGAGAGGCATCTCATCCCTTTGGGTCGATTTCCCCATTCTTTGGCATTGGTCACACTGACTGACATATCTTCTGACATCTTGATGAAGTGTGGGCCAATAGTAGCCTGCCTGCAGGATCTTGAAGGCAGTTCTCTTTGCTGCAAAATGCCCTCCACAAGGCCCATCATGACAAGTGAGGAGGATATCAAAGACTTCCTCCTCCCTTACACAACGCCTTAAGATCTGATCGGGGCCAAGCTTGAACAGATTGCCCCCGATCCAAGTGAATGAGGCACTTTTTCTGATGATTCTGCTCTTCTCTCTGGAAGATAGGTGTGGAGGGAACTGTGCTGAAACAAGATAGTTTGCTATATCAGCAAACCATGGAGAGAGTACTGAAATAGCAAACAGATGTTCATCAGGCATCTGATCGTCCACTGTTCCATCCTCATCTGCAGAAAAATCCAATCTAGATAAAAAGTCAGCAACAACATTTTCTCTACCTGGTTTATCAACAATGGTTAGATCAAACTGCAGCAATAAAAGTAACCATCTAATAATACAAGCATTCACATCTGGTTTATTCATCAAATATCTAATAGCAGCATGGTCAGTATGTACAAAGGTCTGGTAACCAGTAATATAATGTCGGAACTTGTTCAATGCATGGACCACAGCCAAGAATTCTTTCTCGGTTACAGTGTAATTCAGCTCAGCTTTGGACAAGTTTTTGCTAACAAAGTAAATGGCATATGGAAGTTTCTACTCAACTTGTCCTAAAGCTGCACCTATGGCTTTGTTCGAGGCATCAGTGTGGATGTGGAAAGGTAGGGCCCAGTTTGGACCTCTCAGGATTGGGGCTGACACCAACTTGTCCTTCAATTCATTTAAAGCCCTCTGACAATCGTCAGTCCATTTAAACTCCACATCTTTTGCCAACAGACCAAACAATGGCGAGGCTAGCTTGCTGAAATCTTTAATGAATCTCCGGTAGTATCCTGCTAATCCCAAGAAACTCCGGACATCCCTTACCTTTTGAGGAGGTGGAACCCTCTTGATGAGAGCAATTTTGTTGGGATCCACCTGCAATCCTTGGGAAGAAATGGTATGGCCTAGCACGGTCCCCTCAGTCATTAGGAATTCACATTTTTCAGGACTAAGGGACAAGTTCATCGCGGTGCATTTGGTTAGGACTTTCCCCAGGTTGGACAATGCTTCCTGGAAGTTGGCCCCATAAGGAGTAGAGTCATCCATGTATATTTCCACTGCATCATGGACCAGCTCCGAGAAGATGCTCAAGACAGCTCTCTGAAAGGTAGCAGGAGCATTGCATAGCCCAAAGGGAAGGACTCGATAGGCAAAGGTACCCCAAGGACAAGTGAAGGTGGTCTTATCTTGGTCTTCCGGGCTGATTTGGATTTGATTGTACCCGCTAAACCCATCCAGGAAAGAGAAGAACTTCTTTCCTGCCAGTCCATCCAACACTTGATCTATGAAAGGTAGAGGGAAATGGTCCTTCTTGGTAGCTTTGTTCAGTTCTCGGTAGTCCACACAAATTCTCCATTTCCCATTTTTCTTGGGAACCAACACTAGAGGGGACACCCATTCACTATCTGAGATGGGGTAGATGAATCCGGCATCCAACAGTTTCTGCAATTCTTCCTTGACAATGTCTTTAAGGGCTGGATTCATTCTCCTCTGAGGTTGCCTAACCGGTTTACAATCCTCTTTGATGTATATATGATGGGTACAGACCGAAGGATGGACTCCTTTCATTTCCTTATAGCTCCAAGCAAAAGCATCTAGGTGGTTGGCCAACAGACTACACAGCTCCTTTTCCTGGGAAGGAGATAAGGAGGAGCTGATCTTCAATGCTTTCTCAAGGCCGAACTCCACATTCTTGACTCTGGGAGTAACAGGGTTGGTTGTACAGAGATCCACTAAGGTGCTAGCTTGGGCATCCTCCACCAATTTCTCTAAGGGTAGTGCACTGGAAGGTGGATTCTGGATTAAGGTCTCGATCAAGTCATCCTCGGTTGGAGGGTCTTTTCTAGTGGTATCTAAGGTGCACAGAGGTGCTGAGTACACCTCGTCTTCTTCTCCTTCTTCCAACCAGAGTGGTAAATCATGCTCTAAAGAAGGTTGGGCAGGAGGGTATAGGACTAGTTGCTTGGACATGGGACCATTTTTGATGGTCATGTTTCCTGCCCGACAACTTATGTAAGCATCTGCAGTAGCTAACCAAGGCCTTCCCAAAATGAGAGGATATCCAGTAAGCTTGGCCTTTGGTTGCAGAACCAGGAAGTCTGCAGGGTATTCCCAAGAATCAATGGAGACCATGACATCCTCCACAATCCCTTCGGGAGTCACGGTGGAGCGATCTGCTAATTGCAGTACTGTCGAGGTCTTCCTCAAGGAACCCTGAAGATTGAGTTTAAGCATGGTATCCCTGGTCATCACATTGATGGCCGCCCCCAGATCAATCAAGGTGTGGGGGATAATGGTGCCATTGATGTGGACATCTACTACAGGAATTCCAGGATCTAGGTACTTTGGGCAGATGAGTTGTCCTAGCATAAGGTCAGACAGTTGTCCTATGACATTGATAGTTGAGGCATCTTTCTTCCGTCTGCCTGGGTGTTTGAAACACTTCTCCTTAATCAGCTTGTTATATATTGGCACATCCTTGATGGCTTGGAGAAGTGGGATTTTTACACACAACTGCTTGAGCTCACCCAAAAGCTCATCTTCTTCTGGGTTAGGTTGTGTGGTGGCTGTTAGTCTCTCAGGAAAGGGTGGAATAGCCTTTGGTTCACTTTCCTGTTTATCTTCCTCATCCTTTGGGGGAGGAGGTTGGTGATCTGGTAGAGTCTTTCCAGATCGAAGGTTGATCTCCTGGATCTCCACAGCATAGGTAGGGCATGAAGTTTCCCCAGTGTATACCTGCTGGGCCTGTCTATTGTTGGGGTTCGGGTTCAGTTGAGCAGGCATTTGAGGTTGCCTTGGAGGAGCAGGAGGTAATGGTTGAGGTTGAACTGGTGGTGGAGGCAAAATGGCAGGAGGAGTGTTGTATTGGGGCCTCCACCCCGACTGAGGTGCATTCCATTGAGGCTGTGGCTGGGTATGTGAGTGATATGGATGAGAAGTAGGTTGAGTGGGGTACTGAGGTGGATAAGACCATGGAGGAGGCATGGACCATGAAGGATGAGCAGGGGGACCCCAGGAAGGCATAGGAGTTGACTGGTTGGGGTTGTAATAAGCTTGAGATGCCCCTTGCATCCCCTGCTGATAAGGTCTAGATCCTTGTGGCCTCCTTTGGTTGAGGTAATAGAGAGGCTCTGTGGAAGCTTCTGTCCCTTGGTACATGGCTTTAAACCCAGGTAAGGTTGGACACTGATTTGTGGGATGGTCCTCCTCACAAACGAAACACACTTCAACCGAATGCAATGGACATTCGTTCTTAGGGTGCCTCCTTGTGCACCTAGGACAGAAGACAGCCAAGGCTCTCTCAGCCTCTTCTTTCTTCTGCTGAATCCTGAATGTATCAAGCTGCATGGCAATGGTTTGTCTCACCTCACTCTTAAGATCTTCTAATTGGTTTGCAAGCTCATGTTTGGAGAAAGGGACACTAGTTGAGAGGTGGTTTCCTCTACCTCGTTTCCGAGCTGCCCTGGAGTGGTTTCTAAACACAGTCTTGATGTCCTCATAAGGCAGTTGGTAAATGTCCCCCCCAGCTAACATGTGAAGGGTATCTAAGAGGTCTTCAGGGACTCCTCGGAGTAGGACCAACTTGAGGGATTCAGGGTCAAGTGTGCACCTGGCCCGCTTATAGCTTAGTTGGAACCTCTCCTCATAATCCTCTAAGGACTCATCATTTCCCATGGACATCCGAAAGATTTCCCCCTTTGTTTCCTTGGATCTACAGTAATCCCGGTACTTGGTGTTGAAAGCTTGCTGCATCTGAGCCCAAGTAGTGATACTATTCCCAGGTAAACCCATGAACCAGCGTAGTGCTGCATCCTTGAGAGTGGAAGGGAAAAGTTTCAACTTTTGCTCATCTTCAGTATAGTCATAGGTTCTACAGAGGACAGCAAACTCAAACAGGAAGGTATCTGGATCTTCAGTGGTCAACCCATGGAAGTGAGGTAAGGCGGAGGGGCTAATGTTTTTCATTTTCATCTCTCCATTGGTCTCTCGGATGGGGAAGGCACCTTCTATTCTCTCATCTTCTCTTCTATTATCAGCCATAGCTTCAAATGGAGTAGTCTCTAACTCTTCTTCTACTATAGGATCTTTGGATATCTCAGGATGTTCACCTATAGGTTCTTTTGGGTCACTGTCACCAAAGGGGAGAGAAGGGTGACTCAGTGATGTGGTGGGGGTGTTTGGTAGGAATTTGCCTGATCTATCTCGGTTCCTACGAGGCATGAAATGGAAAAGACTTTCTTTTTTCTCTTTGATTGCTTTTGCTTTGCTTTTCTTTTGGTACCTGCAAGACTGAGACAGATTGATCTACAACTATCTATGAAAGATGCAAAATTAACTGAAAGCAGGAAAGGACTAATCTACTTTGCTCAAATGAAATTGCAGGAATGGAAATGCTAGTCTACGCTTGCAGAAAGGAAATGCTAATCTATGAAAGCAGGAAATGCTAATCTATGAAAGCAGGAAATGCTATGCTACTTTTGCAGAATGGAAATGAAGTAAACTACTTAGCAGAAGGTAAGAGTAAGAAAGTAGAAGAAAAGCAACAATTGCTAATACTCTGACGCTTCCCCGGCAACGGCGCCAAAAAGATGGTGAGCTCCAGTATTGTAGCAATAATGCTACAACTCCTGGGGCTTCCTGTCTCTTAATTTTATCAACCCGGTAGTTCGTACAAACTTGGAAGCGACGGTGCTGTATGCACAAGTACTAGCTCTTGTCACAGCTGTCACTTGGTCAGCTGGCACAAGTCCGCTAGGGCTCAAGCCAACTTCTATAGGCTCTCAGAAGAAGCTTGTTAAATGATGGACGAAAGCTAGCTCAAGGAAGACTAATCTACTTGGCAAAGATGAACTGAAAGCAAATCAAAACATGGAAACCCTAGGAAACCCTAATTTAACTAGTCTAACCTCTATGATGCAAAGAATGTGAAGGAAACTTCTACCAATGATGCCATTACTTCTAATAAGTGAAAATGCATGAATCTAATCTACTTGCAGCTTAAAAGACATGTTTTTGTATTTTTTCTTTAAGTGGATGGAGTGATTGTGATTTTGTGCTTATTAGGGTTTGGTTGTGCAGATGTGATGCGGAAGGAAGGAAAGCTTGGGAAAGGTTGGGGAGGCTAGGAGAGGTCCCCAGAGATCCTTAGCATCAGTCCACAGAGGTTCCTCACGTTCAGAGGCTCAGCAACCGAGTGAGTGGCCTCCTACAGGATGTCTGCAGGGGATTCTACAGGAAACACAGGGGTTTCTACAGGAAGTCTACAAATTGCTACAGGATGACCTACCGTGGGTGTTTGAAGTGATGGTGGAGTGATGGAATGGTAGGGGGAGATGTGTAAGGTAGGAATAAAGCTGGTGATGGCTCAGGAGTGGAGAAGTAGGATGGAGAACAAGTGTATGAAGTGGGTTGATGGATGAAAGGTTATAACAACGAAATGTCTAAAGAATGAAGTTACGTGAGGAGTGGAGGAGTTTGGGAAATACCAGAGCGGAGCAGAGGTCAAGGATGTGGTTGTATGCGTGATCAAGACGAAGAAGGAGGTAATAGAACGATGAAAAGCAGTGTAAATAAAACAAATGGCTTATGACTGTCACCAAGATGAAAATTCATTAACCTAAGCTACCTGAACTCAATGAACAGCAATATAAAGCGTGTAGAGGAATGTGCATGAAGCGGTGATGAAGGTGTATGGTGCAAGAGTGAAGTGCATGGAAAGATCTATCATGAACGAGACTATGTTGCAGCATGTATAAAGTGAAGAACTGCGTATTTTTGTGGCTGGTATAGGCTGCACTCCAATCTCCAAACAGAGATGGCAGTGGAGACTTCTTCAACCTTTTTGCTGGAGCTCCAATGTATTATCAACCTGCTAGTCTAACTAAACAACCGAAAGCATTTCAACCATAAGCTAAACTCATTCAATCTCATAAGACCTAACTCAGCAAACCTGTAATTTCGAATTGCATGGTAAAGCAATGAACTAAAGTGCTGGAACGAAATGCAAACACATTACAACACTGAGGAGATCTATTGCTCTCAGGTTGGGCCCTAACCTGAGAGCTATAGCTCCTTGAGAAAACTCAGAACTAGATCAAAATCTGCCTTCTTTATTCATAATCTGATGTCATGCCAAATTGGCTTACAAAAAGAAACAAAGACTGAGCTCTAGCTCGTACTATCCAATTACAAGAGTAATGCCAAGGTTCAAAAAGCTTCTATCCAAGGTTATGGCCTCAGTATTTATGCAAAAACGATCATCCAACAGGTGTCCTTGATTTTAGGAGCTCGGCTGTCCAACTGAAGTTTAACTGCTGATCCTGTAGGACAGTCATAACTACTGTTCCTGTAGAACAGTTATAACTGTTGTTCCTGTAGAACAGCTGGCTGGTTCTAAGCTCGGTGGGGAGATGGATTGGAGCTCGGAGTTCTTGGTGGGAATCACGAGGAAGGTCCCCAAGACCGTGGACATCCTCTCCTAAAAACCAGCAGTGCCACCTCATTGTCTCCTTGTCTCCTTTTTCGTTGTCTTTTTCTCCCTTTTAATGCCAAAAACCTGAAATCACCATGCATTAGTCACGTAGATAAAGTGTCTACCCTTCTTCCTACAAACAACACGAATAAACTAAGAAATGCATGCATAAGCAGTAAAAAGTGAATGGTTTGAGCAAAGCAAGTAGGCCAAATGAGCCCAAATTGTACCAAAAATTGGGGCTCATCAAGCAGCATGTGCTTTTAGATTAGCATATTTGAGGATTGTTATTTACCAAGTGTCTTCACCAACAGTTACAGAAAAATAGAAAAAATATATATTTTCATGAAACTGAAACTATAAGAACTAAAACTGAAACTGTAACTGAAACTGATATTGTAAAAATGTGTTGTAATTGATATAACTAACCTGGATATACTGGGAATTGTTTTGTGATGTTTTGTCTCCAAGGTTGGTGAACAGTTTGAAAGCATAACATGCAACTTCAGCAATGGTTGAACTTCTTTTATAGTTTTTGGCACTTCAATTTAATTGGTGGTAAGGATGGACATGGATTGCAATGGCTTCATTTTGAATGTGTGATCTGGATTTAATTTGATGTGATCCAATGGTTGGGAATTTGTTATTTGTTCATCCATGTGCTTTGATCTATTTTAATGAGAAATAGAATGGGTTGGGTGTCATTTATTGAAGTTATTGGGTTGGGTGTCATTTATTGAACAAAGTGGATTTAAATGTTATTAGGTTGGGTGTCATTTGTTGGACATAGGGGGTTTAAATGTTGAACAACACAGTAGTTATGGCTGACATACATTCACTTTTATTATGTGCAGGTATGGATATTTATTAGGGATACATAGCTTCGGTTCTGATGAGTGGGGGTTGAAGTGACTGCTACTTTGTACTTCTGGAATATACCATTTTGGAAGGATTTATGGTTTTATCTATTTTCTAGTTGGGTCAATATGGTTTGCACTCTTAAGTATTATGATACTATTTATGGACAGTTGTGGGCCCAGTCAATGTTAATTTAACCAAAATCCGACATAAATTTTTAAATTTTTGAGTTTAAGTTGTTTAATTTGTAGAATTTGAGTGCTTCAGGGATTTTTCAAGGTGTTGAATCCATTGATGCATTCAAAAATATATTTTAAACAACAAAAAATCACATTCTTGCTTGAAATTGTATTGTCTGATTCTAATAAAAAAAGTTATTTTGTTTATAAGTTAGTATATATATATATATATATATATATATATATATATATATATATATATATATATATATATATATATTATGTTCAATTATATTATCTCTATGTAATGTTGATGTAAAATTAAGGGTTGAAATTGAAATATTTTATTTATGGCTTACATTAAGTTTTTTTGTCACTATTTTTTCAATTTGTTAATAGAATTATTATTTTATTATTTCTAAATGTAACTTTACGTGACAACGTCTCCTTCATACTGTGTTGTAAAGCGTCTCTCAACACAAACAAAATTACAATATAGCAAATTGAATTTAATCGATTTATTATTTTTATTATTATTTTTAATTGAGTTGACATTATGTTTTATTATTATTATTATTAGATTTAGCGTTTTATTTTACAACCACTACAACAACTCCCTTATATAAAGTTGTAGTGTGCCTCTCTATATAAAAAATAGATGTAGATTTCTTGTCAAACACCCTCGCATAAGGGTTTGTCAAAAACCCGTATCCATAAATTACAAATTTTGAATTTCACTTATAAGGTAAAAATTTTGATTTCCAATCACAAAACTAGTTTACTAGATTATGACAAGTTGTTTTCAATAAATAAAATCTTAATAATACAAATACCTTGATCTAGTAGTTTGGTTAAAGACTTAAATTTATGAGCAACATGTCTTGAGTTCCAACCCAAGTAGTCTTCTTAGAGTGTATCAACTTATCAACCTTGCCTAATACACTAATTTGAGATGTTAATTACTTTAATTATATGAATAAAAGAATAATGGTATGGATATTTGGTATAATGTTTTGATTAAACAATCATATTCCTAATTAAAAGGTCTCAAATTCCATTTTAAAAAAAATGTTATAAATTGTGACAATTCATTTACATGAATGGGAAATTATTAGTATAGATTTTATCAAACAATTAAGTGTAATATTTTGTTAAAATTGGTCAACAATGTTTTGAATCCTTAATTATTCTTTTTTTTTATTTTTTATTTTATTTTTTTTTCAGAATTTTTTTTATGTTTCTAAATATGAAAATATACACTGTGAGGACTTGATAAAGATATGATCTTGTCACATAACTAAAAACTAGATTTGTACCTCTCATAGTTTAAAAAAAAAAATTACAAATTTGTAAAGAAAGAAGGATTACATTCACTATTCCATATGGCCTACAAAAGATTGTCCAAAGAAAAGCACCAAATTAGTGTTGTTGGGAAACAATTCCTATAAGCTGCTCATTCACAAATTCATGGTATTCCAAAATCTAGGAAAGATATATAGGGCTTCCTTCGACAGTCTATCTCCCAAGGAATTTAATTCCCTATAGATATGGTTGCAAATGAACCATTCCAGATTTCTCATGGCCTATTTTTTCCCCTGAAGAATATGAGCAATATGTGGGGCAACAATACCAACTTGACCCTTCCCCCAGTCCACTACTAGCTTGGAGTCTCCCAAGATTTGAATTTTTTTCACCTCCTTTAGATTTTCCACAAAACTAGGGCCCATAAGGCTAAAAATTTGGCCCTCATATTTGTGACTTGATCATGCGCATACTTAATGATAAAATGATGATGTTCATTGAGAAGCAAAACAACACTTGCTTCGCATATTGAAGGATCATCTTGGTTGACTCCATCAACAAACCCCAAGGAATTGATTTATCCAAATTAGGCATCGTAGGAATTCTTGGTTTTTTATTCTTAATCTAATCCTTGAAAATATTGCATGTGTGTTCAATAATGCATGAAACAACCTCCACAGGAATATGTTTTTCCTGAAATATGGCCATGTTCCTGGCCCACCAAACACAGTGAACAAAATCTGAAGGGAAAGTCGATATTGTCGTAGCATTTGGCCATTCCAGTAGGCACTCATCCAAAGATTCTTTAAACCAAGAAGAAATTGTAGGGTTAAGAAAATATTTAGCCAATGACCAAACATGTTGGGAGAATGAACAATGGATGAAAAGATATTGTATGGTTTCTTCATTTGATTTTCAGAGGGAGCACCAACCAAGGCCCAACCATCCTATCTTTAAATAATTGTCCCATATAAGAAGTTTATTAGACAAAGCAAGCCACAACATTAACTTATGCTTGAGGGGGGCTTTATATTTCCATAGGAAACGACAGCACCAAGCTAGCGGACCATTTAGTTGATCTTCCATCAAGGATTGATAACCAAGCATAGCTGTGAAAACCCTTATTTAGTGATTTAGTCCATGTTGAGTTGGTCCTCATCTTCGTTTGAAAGTTTGATCATGACATTAACCAAATCCCTAACAAAATTTTACCACTCCTCAATACCTAGACCTGCTAAACCAAGATCTTGAGAAAATTTCCAATCATTTGTCCCTCGTCCATGTTTAGCTTGGGAACTTGCACCTGCAAGAGAGAAAACAACCACTACATGCAAGGAGGATATGGTGTTTTTAGAAACTCTATAAGAGTCCCACGATCCAACCCAAGGATCTAAGCCCAATATGATATTCCTTTCGCCCCCCACCTTCAAGGTAATCCAGTCACCAATAATTAGGACCGCATTAAGAAGAGATTTCCAAACTATAGATGAGTGGGGCACTGATTTTCTAACACTTATGATCCGTTCCACTTCAATTTTGTTCCTAATATTTATCCTTTAATGTTTTACCAAAAAAATATATATTATTGAGGAGTCTTTACAAATTATTAACTGTGAGAGCTTGGCTAAAAAGAATTGGGTCTTTAAGCCCCCAACCACCAAGAAATTTTGGCTTTGCAATTATCTTCCAACTGACTACGAAGAAACATTTTGAATTCTTGCAGCCAAACCAAAGGAATTTAAAACTGATGTTTCTTATTTTATTCAGGATTCATTTTGGAATGGATGTGATTGAAGACCAATAAATGAGAATTCCTTCCAACATAGAATCAAAGGGTACAACCCTACATCCTTTGGATAGGAAGAGATTAGTCGAGACATGAATCTGAGCTTCTATTTTTTTGTCACCCAGGTCCAGTAACTCTTCACTTAGGAGTTTGGCTTTATGAGAAATCTCATACATTTCAAACCTTCCTGCATGTGGATAATTTTGAATCGAAAAGTTTACAAAAGAGAAGTCTTAGAATTATTAGAAATATTACTAAAATGCAATGTGGATTTCTCCATATTCACCTTCATTCGAATGACTAGCTAGAAAGAGTCCAATATCGTTTTCATGGACAAAATATAGACTTTTGAATCTTCCAAGAAAATAAAAATATAATTCCTAAAAAATAAATGTGAAATATGGGATTGATATGCAACTTTCACACCTTTGAGTTCACCTAAAATAATAGCCTTTTTTCATCAAAGAGCTAAGGACTTATGCTACTAAAAGAAAGAGTAACGAGGAAAGGGGGCATCCTTGCATGAGTCGTTGGGAAGCTTTGAAAAAATTTGGCGAATTTCCATTTATAAGCATAGCAAAATCGACAATAAAAATGCAATCAAGGATCTAGTTGATCATTCTAATGTTCATGTCTAAATGAATTGGACATAGCTTGATGAAAGACTAGCCAACACAGTCATAGGCCTTTGACAAATCAGTCTTAAGAGCAATGGCAGAGATGATCTGATTTTGTAGAGTGTAAGGTTTCCTATGTCAGGGCCACAACATTATGGATTTGTCGATTTTGGAGGAAACTAGATTTCTCCTCTAAAATGTAATCACTTAAGATGGGATTTAACCTCATGGAAATAATCTTAGTTATCATTTTATAAATAACATTACAACAAAAAAATAGGCCTGAAATCACTAAATGATACAACATCTTGGGATTTTAGAATCAAGCAAATAAAAGTTGAGTTTAGGACACCATGCACGCATGCCTTGCTTTGGGATTCCCTTACCACCTTGAGAATGTATGATTTAAGCATTTCATGGAAGCCCATATAAAATTCTATAGTAAATCCATCAGGGTCCAGGTATTTTAATTTATGCATTGATGACAAAGCACCCAACACTTTAGCCTCTAAGATTTCGACTTCCGACAACTTATTTGATTCATTATTAAAAGCATGGGGGATAGAGGTAAGTACCTCGAGAGTTTCCAGAATAGGAAACCTGGAGGCCTAGAGAATAAATTTTTGAAGTAGCTAACATCAGCCAAGGATTTGTCCTTAAAATATTTTACTATATTTCCTTCCTCATTTTTGATCTCCCATATAGTATTGCATGCTTTCTAAGCATTAGCAAAATTATGGAAAAAATTAGTATTAATGTTGCCAGCCTCCAACCAAGTCGCTTAGATTTTTTGGCACCATAGTTCTTCTACATGAATCAAAATGTCCCTTTTGGCAGTCTCTACAGTGCGCAATGAGTCAAGAGTTTCTTGAGAGAGAAATCTTGAAACATTAGAGTTGAAGCGATCAACAATTTTGTATTCAATCTTGGCTTCATTTTATCTTATAAGTACTTCAAGTTGTTGGAAAATTGTATCATATAAGGAATGGAATTGTCGTCTCTAAGATGTGTCCAGGAATTTTCAACCAAATTCATGAAATCAAGCTCCTTAAGCTAGGAAACATTGAACTTAAAAGGGGATGGGGGCTTCTCATATTCTAGTCAAAGCTTGAGTACAATAGGACAATGATTTAAGATAACACCTGATTCAACCCATGACTTATAAATCATGTTATTTGAAAAAATTGACTCATAGATGAAAAAACAATCAAGTCTTTTTGAGACGGGATTCGCACTTGTCTGCATATTTCTCCACATTGGGGTAAATTTAATATGAACCATATTGACCAATTTCACTGAGTAAAAAAGGTGGTGGAAATAATCCTCCATATGATCAGCCCGAGGGGAAGGACCCCAAAATTCTAAGATAAAAGTTGTGAAATTGATGTCACCACCCAGGATGATGGACAAGGACGAAAAGATCCTTGAGGATAAAATACCATCCCAAAAAGGTTTTCGATCAATGTAAGGCCCATAAATACTGATAATTTTCCAGGTCGCATTGAGTATTATATCTAGATTTATTTGTTTCTAGATATGTCTAAGGGCGATATTTTAGGGGTGCCCCCAAAACCCCTAACGTTCATGGAGAAAAATATCATCGAGAAGTGCCTGTAAGGACTTTCCTTGCTCTAGGGGTCCCAATAATCGTATTCTTCCTACCCATTTTGATGTCTTCCTTGGATTTCTTCTAGGATTTGGATAAAAAAATATGTGTTGCCTACATGGATGGCAACGAGGGGATCTTCATTCATACCTCCATGAGAGACAACCTCTGAGGAAGTCTTAAGATGGGTCTGAAGCTCATAATTGCACATGCATGGAGTCTTCGACAACCTCTAGGAAACATATGTATGATCACCCAACAGGGAAGAAGGAGGCATCGACATGGAAGATAAAGAGTTTGAATAAGGGGTGATAGGGGGAGAAGGAGCAGGGGCCATCGATGGCAGAACATGCTCTTAGACAATTTTATCCAAATTAGGAATGGGACATCGGGAAACACAAGGAGCCAAAGGGGAAGGGGGAGTTGTCGAAACAACATCTACAAGAAGAGGGGAAGAAACATAATGAATAAGGGTGGAACCTAAAATCGTGCATGTGTTATTTTGTTTTGCATGGTTACTTCAGCCTACGATAAAGGATCAAAGGACATGGCACGAGGCTTTTTAGGAGATTCAAATACGTGACCTGCATTTTTACGAACCCAGATCTTCTTCACGGGATTTATTCCATGGACATTCCACTCACATTCATCTACAAGGTGTTCGACACATCTGCAAGCATAACATCTGAAGGGAACCCTCCAATAGTTGATTATTTGAATCCATTTGTAACCTTTAACGTATAACTCAACTTCTTTGACCAATTATTCATGAACGTCCACCTCTATTTGTATTCATGCACATAACCTATGTAATTTGAACAAACACATATCCTCTATGCAAATAAATCAACCTAGTTGAATACCAATGGCTTCTATCACCTCTTTCATCCATAACATAAAAGGTAAACCAAGGAGAAGAGCCCAAAGCTTATGATGAGCTTGCAACTCTCTAATGGGGTCAAAATCTATATTCCATCTTTGCAGCAAAAGCCTTGATTTACCCCCATGCTAGTTGTGGCTCATGATCTTCAACAACTAGTTGTCAAAGTGAAATATAGCACAAAAACACCCTCGAATGAGGATATGAATAATTGGTGCCAAGCCAATCACAGGCTCCCAGTTATCCTTAACCCAATTCGTGACATACTACGAGTTGATTAATTTTCCCATGAATCTACCCACGATAGCATGTTCAATTAGCATGGGAACCTCCTGCAAACCAATATCTTCACCCGTTGTAAGGGTCGCCACCCTACGAGGTTTCAGAGGCGAGGAGTCACGAGGGGGTTTACCATCAATGCAAGGGGAAAAATTCAATGGAATAGTAATGGGAAGAGGACTCAAGTTGACATTCAACACATCTAATGGAGGTGAGATCATTTGACAGAATTCTTCATCCATGGGAAATATGCCCCTCAGACATGGACTCTCTAACTCGAAATCCACCAGGTCAATCTCCGACGACATTCGATCAATTCCAAACAATATGTTCAAGCCCCGAAAAACACACGACCCAAAGACGTGCTACCTGTCACCGGAGAATCATCATACCAACCATGTCAGAAAAAGCAAAAACCAAAAAAAAACACCATTAAAAAATAGATAAATAGCTAAAAACAAAAACAAAAACCTAAATGGCAAGATTCCCCTCAATTAAATTTATTCATTGTAAAAAATTAAATATCGTTTTATAAATTTTAATATTTTAATTAAAGAATGATATAAAAGTTAAAAAAATCAAATTCAAAAAAATACTAATAATAATATATAATATTACTATGACAATTTTATTCGCGCGAATAACCATTGACAAGAAGAGCGTGTTGAAATTCAATATTTAATTAAAAAATTATATCCATGAAAGAAAGTCTTAAATTCCGACCATCAAATGATATTGCACGAACATGGGAACTCTTAAAAAAAGGAAATTTAACAATGTAGTTACTAAAATTAACATTTGAACATTTGATTAATACTCTCACACATACATGGGAAAAGATCCTCAGGTTTGTATAGTTGCATGGAAACTGGCTTTACACAAATGGGATATTAGAGTGCTATCCAAGGCTACCAACTTAGGTCTTAGCAATTTCGAAGGGACACTAATTACATTTTCCCTCTTAGTAAAGGCACAAAACAATATGTATATTGTGTAGTCAATATTTATATGTTTAGAAATTCATTAAGGTCATATTAAGAGTGCATCATTTTTATAGGTTTTTAATTACTATCTATATGCCCATGTTTAACAAGGCAAGCATCTATGAGCACTCTAATGCAAGTATGTTCGGGGCACTATAATGTTAAATTGGAGCTATTACTAGAATTAGGCTCTTATTAGGCTCTTATGTCAGTATTGTAACATAACTTATATATAAAAATGTACACTCTAATGTTAATTTTGTAGGATAATTTATACATGAGGATGTACAAATTAGATTATAATGTCAGTATTGTATCATAATTTATATATGACGATGTACTTTTGTGGGATTAAAATTTATAAGCATGTTTAATTATGTTGTAAGGTGTTCCTCTTTGAAATCAATTCCTTTAAGTGCCACCTTGCACCATTTTCCACCTTTAGATTTAATGTTAGATGATTGAACAATATTCAACCTTTATATTAATAGTTAATAATAATTTCATGTTAAAAATCAGTTAATAGTTAATAATATTTAACTATTAACTACCTTCTCTTGAAACACATATGAGCAAAACGATGCTAGCATCTTGCTAAAAGCTTTCTTTGAGGTTTTTGTTCATTTTCAGGATTCATGAGTAGGCAATAATATTGGCTTATGTTCCAGATTCGGATCCGTGAGACGCATGATGGGATGAGGCCCTAGTTAATGAATCATGTGGTTGGGTCGAAGATACAATGGTATTTCACCTTGATTTCACCCTGCTTTGAGACAGTGGCAAAGCGCCTTCCGAAATGGTATTTATGAAGTTGCTTTAAGAGAGTCGCAAAGCACCTTCCGAAATGGTCTTTATGAAGTTGGAGTCCGGCCATACAATGGATATAGTTTGGGACATGTCTCGGGAGCTCAAATTGGTAGCTCGTCTTTCGATAGGCTCCCTGGTTGATCATTTGTAGCATGCTAATTTTGCTAATCTCATAATTGTGTTGCATGCCATGGTTTCCCGGATACTCTTCACTCAAGCAACACGAGGTTGGTCTCTTCCTCATTTATCTTTTCTGCAAATCTTGATGCACAAGGTTGGTCTCTTCCTCATTTGTCTTTTCTACAAATCTTGATGAGAAGTTTCGAATTGCATTTTCTTTATAGAAGTTGTTAAAGATTTGCGGTGCCTTCTTGATCGAAAGTTCTTGATCGAAAGTATTGAATGCTGATATGATTACAGTCATTTTGTTGATAAATAGTTTGTGCTTAAAAGTATTACAGTGCGTTCTGGACTGGAAAGTTAGAATAAATTAGCAGAGTTCCATTGGCCATTTTATGCATTAATTGATCAGGTATTTGTATTCTGACACTTCCAGTATTTATATTCTGACACTTCCAACTAAACAAAAAAAAATATTCCCAACTATGTTGGGTGATATCTTATATTCTGACACTTCCAACTAAACATAAAAAACCTTCCCAACTATCCCTGAGTGATATCTTATATTCTGACACTTCCGGCTAAACAGAAAAAATCTTCCCAACTATCGCTAAGTGACATCTTCACTAAGGTTATTGGACGGTAGAGATATATACGTTATCGATTGCTCGAGGAGAAGGTTGGATTTAGGAGGTTAAGATTTAACTGGAGTGTGAATATATTATGTAATTACTTTACTAACCATTTGAAATTGGACCAACCTGTAATTGTGTGCTTGCGTTTAGAATAGTTAAACCAACCTCGTTCCAGACTATAATGGCCTTTCACATACAAATCTATTTAGATACAGCTCTTGTATAAAATTTTGTTTATATAAAAAAAATAAGAATAATAATTAAATTTTGATTATAAATTTTAAATTTATTTTAAAATAATTCTTGTTTAGTTGGCTACTCTCTTTGTTCAATTGGCTACTCTTCGTGTTCCGGTTGTTCCTGTGATTTTATTTCATATTGGTGCCTTTTATATTTTGTGGTTTTATGGGATAAGATTTTAGATATCTTTTCTCAAATTTTTCCAGAAGTAGACAACTATTTATTGATGAGAAGTTTTGAA
This sequence comes from Pinus tabuliformis, assembly GCA_031772625.1. NCBI lineage: Eukaryota > Viridiplantae > Streptophyta > Pinopsida > Pinales > Pinaceae > Pinus > Pinus tabuliformis. The sequence goes on from CM062816.1 coordinate 1,609,773,219, forward strand.
TTGCATTTTCTTGATGGAAGTTGTTAAAAATTTGTGGTGCCTTCTTGATCGAAAGTATTGAATGCTGATATGGTTGCAGTCATTTTTTCGTCCTCACAAATGCATATATTGTCTTATATTGTCTTACAAATGCAGATCATTCAAAAGGCTCATGCACTAATGTTTAAGATGTTAAAGTATTTAATACTATTTTGATTGTTTCGGATTGTGATGTAACTCGTTTATAAATTTAATTTTTATTTGGTTATTAATTTTGTTGTAAGTAATTTTGTAATGCAGCAATTCGCTTCAAAATCATTATAACCATCATTTTATGGAAAACAAATATAAACAACGTAATCACATTAATTGATAGCTGTAGAAATTTCAAGCTTCATAACATAGCCATATTGTATGTCATTGTCTTTTAATTCAACCGTTGGTCAATTGAAAAGTCACCGTCTAGTTAATTTTCAATTTAAAGCAAATTAAAAAAGTGAATGGGGCTTCAGAGTTAATTATATGATTTTTATTTATTTTTAAATCTAAATTATAAAAGTTCATATTTCTTGTTGTATGAGAAGATGTTTTTTTAACCAGAGGTGTAATTTCTTTCGTTAACTTGACCCATGACATTTTGTTTTTTAACTTTTTTTGTGGTTTACTATAAATAAAATAATTTTGTTTATAATTTTGTATTAATTTTATAGCCAGAAATATTTAAAAGCCCAGATTTTTCTTATTAGGTAAATAAGTTATTTCTAATTTTTGTTTTATGTTTTATAATTTTGTATTAATTTTATAGCTAGAAAGTTTTAAAAGTTAAAAATTTCTCATTATGTAAATAAGTGATTCCTAATTTTTCTTTTATGTTTTTTCAATTAATTATTGATATTTTATTAATGAAAATAAAATTATACATAATAAATATTAGCAGTTGAGAGGAGCAAAATTAGGTAAATAATTAGTTGTTATATAAATTTGCATAAATAAATAAATAATTGAAGGGAAAATAATATAAAATGGAAGAATAAATTCTCCATCATAGAGTTATCATAATTTGATAAAAAGGTAGAAATAGCCACTAATAATCTTCAATGAATATGAAATAAAGCAAAATTGTTAACTTTTGATGCAAAGATGAGAATGAGGCAAGAAGTTGAAGCTTGGTTAACAAGAAGCCAAAAGACAAGATTGGTAATGTATAATTGGCTTATTCCCATTGTCGCGGGAGAATAGTCGACAAGGGAAGAAGCATAGAATTAAGTGAATATGAATGTAAGTTGAAGCTTCTAAAGTATGTCTCATTTATCAAGGATGGATAATTTAAGTCATTGTTTTCTCAACAAATTGTAGATTCTAATTAGAAATGAGATCCAAGTCATAGAGCCAAATAAATTACAGGAAACAATGTGAGTTAAGACGAGCAAACAGGCCAGCATGATTTCCATGAGAGATGGATGGATAAAAAGAGATAAGGAAAAGAAAATAGGAAGACAAAGTATATGAATTTCTTCTTCAAGGGTAACAATAATACTTCTCAAACCCACCAACTCACCACACACTTATGATATAATGCAACCTCTAACTAAGAGAAAGCTAGTGAATATGTAGCCTTTTATATGTGGGAATTGCATTATGTAGTCCTAGTGTTAAGTTGTAATAACACCCATCACCCTAAATATTCTATGTATTCCATGTTCCCAATAGACAACAAGAGAGTATTCTGTGTTCCCAACAGACAGTGAGAGCAGTACGCCAAACCACGAGAGAAGGTCCCCATCACCGATACCCGAAAGAAAGAGAAGACCTTTTACTGACCACCACCATCGGAAGAGATTAAGCCAATTTCTTACCATATTAGTTGCTTGAGTAGGAGAAGGTGATACTTAGCAAGCACACATTCCCCAAACTCACCCATTCCAAGTTGCCAATAGATGAAAGAAGAAATATGTCCGCCAGACGAGAGAGATTCCCCCGTTCCCCCATTGATCCCAATTGATTAGACTCAGAGAGAAGTACTTACCAACATACAAGTGAGGTTACCACCAATGAGCCAATAAACTAGCCAGCCCAGATTCTCCCAACAAGCATCAATCGATAGAAATAGTGAAGAATCTATAATGGATTCCAGCCTTTTTATTAATACTTAATTAATTTACTCTTGATTTAATGTATGTTTAGTCTCTTCTGATTTTAATATGTGTCTAATATGTTATACTTGGTTTACTAGCTTTAGTTTCATAGTTTACATTTATACCTAGCTCCTATTTTTATACTAGCTCATATTAGGATACATTTTATCCTAGGCTTTTCTTAAAAGAAGGTCCATTAAAATCTCAATTTGCTTTTCTTAAAAGAAGGTCCATTAAAATCTCAATTTGCTTTTCTTAAAAGAAGGTTCATTAAAATCTCAATTTAAATCCAATTGCATAAGGTTCCAACTTCCGAGTTGTAATTTTAAATGGATGTATTTGTTAATAGAATTTATAATCAAAAGTTTACATGGATCGATTCCAATAACACATTTCAATGGATTAATTTTGATGATAGATTATATACTCTTTAGAAATATCCCTGAATACCAACCAAAATAAAAGAGGGGATAGGGATAAAATAATACAAAGTCAAATATGTTAATAATCAAACCCTAACAAAACCATAAAATCCTAGAATATAGAGACAATCTAAGTTAGAAGATCACAAAATGATATAAAGTTTGTGTATCATCACCTTTCTTTCTCTAAAGTGAGTCCTAATAACTAGATTGCAATTTTGAGTATCCTTACATTTTCTTTCACATGTAGAAGCCTAACACCTAGAAGGAAATTTTGGAAATATTAAGAGCATAACATCAAAATAAAATGAATATAAATGGTTGGAATTTATCATTATATTTCTTCTAACTAAAATATAACATAATACTTGTTATTTTTCAAAATCAATAAAAATATGAAACAAAAAATTGGCATAATGTAAGTGATTTCTCTTTATCTTATATCTTTCAATGACATTTTGTTTACTAATTTTTATCTTCAATTATTTTTTATATATCATTATTCTTCTTGAATTTATGCCTTACAGCGTTTCCTTTGCAACATCTGGTGCAATTGCTAGTGATATGCAACTCCAAGGGTGTGGAGGATGAGCATTATCTACTCAATTTTCATATATTGATATATTCGTTGAATGTTTTATATATTTGTTAAATTTAAACTTTCTATTGTTTTAATAATATATGATATTATTTATGGTTTATAAAAAATAGTATTTTTGGATTATGGAACAATTAATTGATTATGTAATGATTATATGTGTTAGTTTGATTTTTATTTATTTATTTTTATATGCAATGTGTCACAATAAAATATAAATATAAATAATATTATATTATTATTATCAAATTTAAAGTCATGATTAAGCTAGACACCAAATTGGTGTATGAGATCCCTTTATTTGTGGGACAAGGGATCCATATCTACGTAACAATTTGATTGCTAAGTCTACGAAGGCATACATACTCTAGCCCCCTCTAGTTTTGAACCTGTGACCTCCTAGGAGGAAACACATGCTCTTAACCATTAGGCTCACTTAAGCTATATTAAGATATATAATATTCATGATATGTTGAAATAGCTTTTACAATAGCAAAGTTTCATTTTTCTTCTTCTTTCACGTTTTGTGGTTTAACGATTATTTTTTTTAAATAATTTTATAATGTAGTTAGATGTGGTGTAGTAAATGATATTTGCATTTATCATGTAAAGATTTGCAACTTTTAGTTAAAACAAATAATTAAGAAAAGTTTTAAAGATCCACATTTATTTTGATGTATAGAAATTTTGATGGATCTTATTAATTTTTGAAATATTGACTATAAAATATTTGGTGATGAGAAATTTTTTGGCGTAAATCACATGATATTTCATTTGTCGACGCGTTTCGAACCAACCAGTGTGGTTCATCGTCAGGACAAGTTGAAGAATCAGATCTAGCTTAGCATATTAAATAGTTAGAGCAGAACATCCAATGGCTATATTTCTTGACCAAGTAACGGCTATATTGTCTAACGGCTAAATTTGACCGGGAAATGGTTAGATGGACTGGATTAGGGGCAAAACCTATATTTAAATAAATAAGTTAATTCAGTCAGTTATATTCTAATTAAAATAAAAATAAAGGGACCATTTTATAAACTTATAGTTATAAATATATATTAAAATAAATTAATTATAAAATAAATTAATATAAATTAATAGTTAATTATAAAAGTTATTACATATATAAATATTAGAGTAATTAATAGTTAGTTATAAAAGTTATTAAATATGTAAGTATTAGAGTAACTTAAGGGTCAGAAAAAATATTTTAATATTTAAAATTAATTAATAGTTTATTTAAGGGTTAAAAATAGCATCTTATCATAGATTAATTTCAAGATTATTTTTATTGTTAATTAAAATGATTAGAATAAACCTAGTAGCATAAATTAAGTGCTACTAAAATACCTCAAATTATAACAACTACACCTTAAAGAACAAAGGCCACAGGATACAGGAAGCAAGGGGAATTTACTTAAAAGACAACAAGAAACGCGTCGACAAATAAAATATCATGTGATTTACACTGAAAAATTTCTCATAAACTTGATATGGATCACAGAAGCCTCAATTCAAATATTTGGTGATATTTCTGTAAAATTGTTCACATTTATAAGAATTTAATATAGTTTATAAAAGAAATGGGTAATTTTTAAATAAAATGATTTTATAGTGTAGAACTTGGGCAAATTGTTTGTGGAAAAAATGTAAATTGCTGATTTTTTTTTTGGGAAAAAAAAAGAAAAGAAAATTAGCTCTAGAAATTTTCCTTGCAAATAACATATTAAGGCTACTGAGTGATCTAATAATAATCCAAAAACAGATTCACAATTTATGGTCTACTCATACTTATTACCAATCGTAATGCACGGTCACATCTTACAGTGTTTGTTCAATACTCTCTTATATGGCTTTTAATTGAATCACTAAAAATCAAGTTTGATACTTAAATAAAAAATTCTTATTTTTATATGTAATTATTATTCTTTATGGTTGACTCCTTAACTTCTTCGTAAAGTATCTAGCTTCAAATCTAATTATTTAGCTTCTCTAGTAGTGGATATTCATCTTCATTCAATGTGCAACTACATTTTTCCCATCAATATATGCATCCCTCCCGCTCATCACACTTGTCATGAACACTCTTGGATTCAATTTTCATCTTGTTGTCATACATGTCATATTCCTTCTTTCATTTCTCCCTTGGTTGTTGTTCAATTCCTTCTTTTTCATCCAAATGGCGCATTACCCCTTTCTATCATTATCACACTTCTATTTTGGCACACATATAATGCTATCACATTTCATAATTTTATACTTGCTCATTGCAAGCTTTGACTTCATGTTTTTACATATTTCATATTACAACTGTTTTTTTTTCTTAAGCAATTAGAGAATTGTGAACCACCTCATAATTTTATTCTTTAAAAAGAATTCATAATTACCATTTTGTGATGAAAAATAATACATTCATATATGCCAGAGCATTGCTAACAATTGATTTTCAACCAAAATAATGTGATTATTTCTTTTTAATGAGGATCATATATGTATATAAATAAACATATTTCAATTCGATCAGATACAAAACTTACAAAAATAATATCACAATCCAAAAGTTTATAACCAATCTAGATTCAACGTAATTTCATATTTTACCAAACACTGAGAGGGATCAAATCTCTTTTCACTCTAAAAGAGGTATGCACCTCAAGAGATTTGATCTCTCTCCACACTTGGTAGATCTAGAGTTAAGACAGATCTAGGTTGGTAGGATATATATATATATATATATATATATATATATATACAATTTCTTTCTACATAACAATTCCATTGGAAAAATTATGGGTTGTGAAGCTTGGAGCCCAAAAACCGCCAATGGCAAATTGACTATTTTACCTCAATTTTATTTTAATTATTAATTTTATTTTTTTTAATTTAATTTAATTATTATTATTATTATTATTATTATTATTATGTAATTTGATCAAGTCAAAATGTTCAATAGGATAAAACAAGACATTCAACATTTCTTCCATACTGGGATGGAGAGCGCCTCTCAACACAATAATTTGATTAACCGTACATTTTAAAAGAACATGGATACAAAATATTCAAAAGAAACCTATAACCTATAATTCACTATGGAACTTGAAGCTAACCAATCCCTACCCTTTCTTTATGTCCTTGTATCTCGCCTCCCTGATGGATCCCTTACCCACCAAATCTATCAAAAAAGACTCATGTTGATAGGTACCTCCATGACAACTCTCACCATCATCCTTCTCAAAAGTTTGTCATTCTTAAAACCCTTATTACTCATGTCATTCAAATTTCTGCCTCTCAATCTTTTCCCAAGGAAAATCCCAAAGCCCTTAAAGCCAATGGTTACTCCTCTTCCCAGATTAAAAAAGCATTCCATTTTTTATCTTCACCCTAATCCTAAAAACTCTTCTATCAATTCACCCTTAGACAAAATATCCCTTCCCTACATTAAGGGAGTAACTGATCACATTTCCAAGATCCTTTCAAAAAGGAACATTAAAACCTTGTTCAAGCCCCAAACTACCCTTAGCCAACTCTTTAGGTCAACCAAAGACAAGAATTACCTATGCTTGGCCCCGATGTTTATGAGATCCCTTGCTCATGTGGATTGTCTTAGATAGGACAAACTGGGAGATCCTTCAAATCCCGCCTTAAATAACACATGGTTGACACCTTCCATAATTGTATCAATAAATCCACCATCATTGAACATTCCCACAAAACCAAACATTTATTTTGTTTTGATAAAACCAAAATATTGGTCTTTGCCCCCTTCCACTCGAACTGTGTCATTAAGGAAGCTTTAAAATTTGAAAAACCCACTAACAACTTTAATCAATAAGATGGATATAAATTGAGGCATTCTCGGAAACCCATTATCCATTTTTTGTCCTCTAAACTTTATCCCCCTAACATTAACACTAATGTTAGTAACCCTCCACCTTCACCCTCCTCCTGATTTTCATATGTCCTCCTTAGTACATTGTTTTCCTCCTTTTTCAAGCTAAACCTTTCTTTTCTTTCCTCTTAATATCCCCCCTCCCCCTGCGCTCTTTCTATATTAATTTTTACTTGAATCTGATCATATATTTGTATTCTATTTCAATTCTTCTCTAACCTTTATTAAAAAAAAAAAATGGTTCACTATACCGAACACCAATACTAGCAAAATCCATGGAAAACCCACCCATGTCTAGGTGAGCCAATTATCTTTCATGTAGAAATCATTCCCAAGGAGTGAGCATGTCATTCTTGGTGGGACTGCAACCCAAGTGGGGAGGATAATGGCGACTCCTCCCTACGCAAGCTACACCCACTTGACTATTAAATTATATTCTCATTCTAATATATATTTCATTTATTTTATCTCCTTAATCGATTTAATTCTATCTTATTATAATTCCAATTTGAAATTTCTTCTTTAAATCTAACTTATTTTTTTAATCCATTTTTTTTTTACTTTTTCTTAATCTAATTCTAATTTTAATATACTTTCATAATCCATTTTAATTTACATTTATTCAAGCTAGTTCTAATTTAAATTATCATACACTCCTTTAGGCTTATACTTTTATTTTATTTATTTTAATCCTATTTAATAATTTAATATAAAGAATTAACCCTAATCATTTTAGCATTGATTTGTGTAGGTGTTAGATGTTAGACATTAGATATAAACATTTTTTAAATTCAAAATTTTTATATTGTAATTTTGTTTTTATTAATAAAATTATAAACAAATTTTTAAATAAAAGAAAATCATCATATACATTTCATATTGAAATATACAACATATAAATGTTAGTTATAAATTAAGATCCATTTTACCATATAAATTAAAATAAAGACTCTATAACCATATTTAAATTTGATTAATAAGCACATAAAAATTTAATATTTACAATATAAAAAAATTCTTAACCATGAATAACCACCCCATTTTATCATCAATATTATTAACTTCTATATAGGTTTTGTTACAATTCAATGGGTCAATATCATGGCTTATCACTACCACATTGCCCAAAACCATAACTCATTTTTTCACTTTTTTAAAATAGAAATGATTAGTATTAGAGAAATATGTGCTTGGTTTCTGATCTAATTAAGAATATTAGTTTGCTTTGCTAAGATCCTCCTCAGATTAGAAACAAAATGTTATTCATGTGCTTAAGGATTCATGAGTTTTGCAAGTGAAAAATGAGTTTTTATGTTAATTTTATGAGCAATTTTAACATAAATAAGAGACTGAACAACAACATAAAAATGTATAGAACATCACCAAAAACACATCACAACAGGAACATGATGAATGAGTTCACCCCTCCTGGGCTACGTCTCCTTGGTCCAACTTCCAATGGCTTGGGCCTCTCTATTATGCTCAAATGTGTAAAAGGATGTGTTTACAATGCTCAAATGCTTCTGAAACCTGCTCCAATGAGTCTATAATGTTCAAAAATGGCTACCTAACCTCTTTTTGCACCCAATTTGGTTGAAAACTGGAGAAGTTATGACCTCTCCTAGTTTTCCCACTATTCACTCTACATTTTGCCCAAAATCAAGTAACAAACCTGCAAATTTGCCTGAAATTTCGCTATCGGAGCGACAAATTCTCCAATTTTTGGGCGGATTTGTCAAACCGATAATTGGCCCATTAAAACCCGTCAGCGATTTCATTAAATTACAATACATGGTCACATTGCGTGGTTTGGAAGGGTGGTTTGAGTGGTGGTTTGGAAACTGTCGGATCTGGTGGTTAGCATAACCCTTGGCGGCGGGTGTTCACAAGGCGGAGACCTTCGGTGGTTAGGTGTTGGCATTCAGGTGAATGCGGTCGGCAGTGGTGGTTAAGGCTAGCGGTCACGCGGGTGTTCACATAGGGGCTATTAAGTCCACCCTAGCCCCCAACCATTGCGGCAATAAAGTTTAAATATTGGGCGCATTCAATAAGGTTAAGTGACAACCCCATGGTGTAATGGTATTGAACTCCATTGTGTGTTGGGAGTTCAGGGATTTGACCCCTGGTGCCTCTGCCTGATCTATAACAACATTTTGGTGGCCTCCCTGGTTGCCACGTGGCAGCCTTCGATTGGGCCACGTGTTAGCTCGTGGTTGGCCATCATTCCAACCAATAGAAAATCGTGGATTTCAACCAATACCAAGGTGCCACTTGGCACGACCTAGTTTGCTGAAGGAACTTTGACCAAGTCAACTTCCACATACCCTGACTAGTCAGTGCCATGTCAACAGTACAAACTATTTACTGGGTTGTCCATTTTTTAAAATTCACATGTTTGACAAAGTGGACAGAACTCATTTCAGAGTCATACAGAGTTCGTTTCACGTGAAACAAGTTGCGCTGGATTCAGGATGATGAACACTACGCATTCGTTCAGGTTCCACACCATTTTGACGACTTTGATTTTTGAGCATTATTTTGAGCACCTGATCATTCCTCCCCACTGGAAGCCTTTTGGACCCAAAAAGATCACTTTCAGTTGTCCAGCAGGTGAGGGTACAGTTCCCTCACCTTTCCAATCTCTATCCATTTGGCCTTTGAAGGATTTGTTCCCTTGAGCCCCACTCGAAGATAGTCGACATTTCCTCTTTTCGATGTCCTTGTTCTTCTATCAAGTATAGTGTCTTGCTAAAGCTCATCAAGGAATTTTGGAGAAAAGTCTTCAATAGATGGAATTTGTATTGGCATTATGATGCATGTGTTGTACTTGATGGCAACCCACCCATAGAAGAAAAACTCACTTATATATAACTAGATGAATCTATAGAAGAGATATCAGATGTGACAGAATACATGGGATGCAGGACAGCTCAAAGGAATCAGATGACAGCTCTCAGTACGACAAGTTAGTTTTGCCATCAAGTCCAAAGGGGGAGATTGTTGGCATTATGATACAATTGTTTGTCCTTGATGGCAACCCACACAGATGACAGATCATAGTGTAGCAGGTCAGTAGCAAAGAATTGATGATCAGACTACAAAGAATGAAGAAATAAGAGTATATACGTAGGTTCACTATATACCAAGTCACGTACATATGCAAGTTATACACAGGTTCACTATGTACCAAGTCGCGTATATACGCAGGTTTGCTATATACCAAGTAGGGTATACACGTAGGTTATACACGCAGGTTCACTATATACAAAGGCGCGTATACACGTGGGATTGCTGATCAAAAGTCGCGTATGCGTATGCATGCACTTTCATGCACGGAAAAGCGCGTACATGTGGGAAAGCTTATTTTTGGGTCCGTGGTATTTAGACCTATGGTTTTGGTCCTTGGTATTGCGTCTGAAGTGTTGAACCCAGGTATTGGGTCCCTAGTATTGGTTCTCAATGGTTTTGGACCATGGTATTGAGTAAGGCCTAAGACTATAAAAGGAGAAGAAGATCATTAGGCAAAGGCATTGAGAAAGTCTTGAATATCTGATGAAGTATGAGATCCAGTATGCAGGTTATGGGTTCATGATGCATTGCTTGATCTAAGCTAAGGAGGAATCTCAACAGTTGATGGAGAACAAGATCTAAGGATAGATCGGGATCTAATGGCTTGGAATGAATCATCTCTATACGGTTTGATCTTGTTTAGTCTAGATCTGTATACTGACGCATGTAATGTTCTGTAAATGTTATGATCTGGGTATAACTCAAGTTTGGAATAGTTGCAAATCATGAATGAATATTTACAGATGTATACGTTGGTTGACTATGATAAAAGAGCGTACATACGCAGGTTAGATACATCTAAGTAGCGTATACCATATGAGCTATGATGTTTGAAGTTACAGGTGTTTCTGGTTGTTGATGAGTTCTGATGACTGTTTACTGGTGTCAGTATTCTGCATATTCAGATTGGTTGATTATGTTTAGTTTCAATATTGATGGATGAGATCTATAATGGATCAGGATCCGAATGACTTATCTTTATGTGATCTGATGAACTAGATCTGGTTGTTAACATACATATTATCTTTGTATATGTAATGATTTGGGTATATCTGAAGTCAGGAAGTGGAGCGAAGTTATAAGTAAGTAATTAATGACATATACGTTGGTTCGCCTTGGTGAAGTTGTGTATACACGCTGGTTCGGCACTTCCAAGTAGCATATGCACTCTGATGCATGATTTTTGATGATACAGTTGGTTCTGAATATTGTTGCAGAGTTCAGTGTTCTGCTCTGTGTTCTGGTGACTACATTTTGTTGACAGGGTTTCAGTGATTCAGTATTGGGTGATTCAGAGATTGATGATGCTAGTGTTGATTGATTGTGTGCTTCAATGATATTGATGGGTCCAGTATGAAAATTGGATGAAACATGGCCTTTCAAATTATGGTGTTGTGCTTCAGGAGTATCCAGTCTGAAAATTTATGAAACGTGGTACCTGGAGGATGAAAGAGAAGGTTGTAGCCTTCTGTAGGTTGGCACCTACGTACTAGTACATCATCTAGTACAAGAGCTAAGGGGGTGGTAGCTCCCTTCCAGTAGCAGCTAGAAAACGAGTAAAGGTTGGAGCATTTCAGTAGGCTGGCACCTACGTACTAGTAAATGGATCGGCTAGTACAAGAGCTAAGGGGGTTGTAGCTCCCTTCCAAGAGAGTCTGGAGAACGAGAGAAGGTTGTAGCCTTCTACAGGTAGAAGCCTGCATACTGGTATAAGACTGCACCAGTACAGAACCATTGTAAAAGAAGTTTCTTATTAAAAAGAAGATTGAGACGACTTGCAGCAGGTGGTTTTCACCCACATTGGGTTTCCACCTTACATCATGGTGTTAATGTGTGCTTCTTGTGTGTGATGATCTATTCTATTTTACTGATCCTGTTTATTGTTCATATGGTTAATAATGTTCTAATGCACTCATTAAGGATCAACTCACTGAATCATAAGTTTACTGGATATACGCTTGTTGCATTACACACAGTTGTGTATACACGCGGTTTGCCTTAACTGAAGTAGCGTATATGAATCTTAATATGGAAAAGAAAAAGTTATATTGATTTAATAATTCCCCCCCCCCCCCCCCCCCCTCTCTCAGTATTATTTCCAACAATTTGAACATTATCTCCTTGATATTCAACCAAAGGAGGCTCATACAACCTTAATTTCTCAACATTAACAACAACATAATTTTGTATATATGAAGACAAATCCAACCTCAAGGCATTATTACCAATCTTTTCCAAAATTCTGAATGGAACATATCTAATTGGTTTTAGCTTTTTACCTTCCCCTTGAAGCCTCTCTTAGCTAATGTGAGGCCAAACTTCATCACCGACTTGGAACTTGTGATCTACACAATGCTTGTCGTGCCTTGCTTTGTACTTGCCTTGGCTCTTTTCAAGTTGTTCTTAAACTCTTTGGTGTACCAATTGGATTTGTTCAATGAACTTTCTTTCTTTGTCTATGTCATTATGACCATCAATAGCAACATCTTGGCCAAAAATGAAATCCAAAGGATATTTAGACAAGTATCCCAAACATGCCTCAAATGGCGATGTTTGAGTTGAAGAGTGCTTGGCCCAGTTGTAAGCATGTTGAATATAGTGAAAATGTCCATCCCACAACTTAGGATGCTTGCTACAATACCCAAGAAGAAGATGTATCATTGTCCTATTCACCACCTTTGTTTGACCATATGTTTGCGGATGAAATGTTGTACTCTTTTTCAACTTGGTGTCCATGAATCTCCACAAGCTTGACCAAAAATTCCCAACAAAGCAAGAATCTCGATTAGTAACAATGGATGTGGGAAATCCAAAATGCACCCTTACATTTTGAAAGAATAACTAAGAAATATGTTCATTTGTAACTTGCTTTTTACATGGCATCTAAATACACATTTTGTTGAACCTATCCACAACTAAATACAAATAATCATGACCTCTTTTTGACAATGGAATACCTCCTACAAAATCCATAGAAACACTCTCCCACGGTCGTGAAGGAACCAGAAGTGGTGTGTACAATCCTAACTTCCTATTGCTAGGCTTACTAACTGCACATAATGAACATCCTTTAATAAAATGTGACACACTTTCAAGCATACGAGGCCAATAACAATACCTCTGTAGGTGTGCCATTGTCTTACTTAAACCGAAATGACCATTAATAATAGAAGTATGTGCCTTTCTTATGATGTTGACTCTCTCCCCCTTCGGAATACAAATCTTGCCAAGATGGTACAACAAGTTATCATGCAAATGATAATCCAATTTCTCTACTTGGTTACCTTGACTCAAGCTTGCATAAACATCTTGAAAGTCATTGTCTAATGCATATTTCTCAATATAACTTTCATGCAAAATAGAATTATGCTTTAGTAAAGTAGCTACACTAACAATAGGCCTAGAAAGCATATCAACAACTTTATTGCAGATACCTTTCTTATACTTGATTACCAAGTGGAATTTTTGAAGAAAACCCATCCATCGGAAGTGCCTTCATCGCTGCAACTTTGATTGAGATTGCAAGTATTGCAATGGTTGATGATCAATGTGAATGATTGTTTCCTTACCCATCAAGTAGTGTTTCCACTTTTTCACACTTTGCGCCAATGCATACAATTCCTTGTCATATGTAGGATATTTAATCATTGCACCATTGAAAGTTTCTGAATGAAAACATATAGGCTTACCATGTTGCAGGAGGACTACACCCATGGCGTAGTCACTAGCATCAGTTTTAATCTCAAATGAATGTCTCAAGTTTGGAAGTGCAAGTACTGGATTTGAACTGATCTTTTCCTTCATTGCATCAAAGGCCTTTTGTTTTTTGCCTCCCCACTGAAAAACCTTTTTCACACTTGTCAATGCATGCAAAGGAGATGCTATAGAAGAAAAGTTAGCAATGAATTTCCTCCAATATTGGGCTGCTCCCAAATTACTTCTTACCTCAGTAATTGTCGTGGGCCCTGGCCAATTCAAAATGACATCAACCTTGGAGGGATCTATTTTCAACTCACCTCCTCCAACAATATGACCCAAGTAAACTAAAGAAGTTTTTCCAAACTCACACTTTGACATCCTAAGATATAATTGTTCCTCCTTAAATACATCAAGTACTTTTATTACATGCATGGCATGTCCATCACGAGATTTACTAAAAATTAAGATGTCGTCTAAGTAGACTATAACAAACTCATCAATAAATAGCGTCATAACATCATTCATCACACGCATGAATGTAGCAGGAGCATTACATAAACCAAAAGGCATAACTAGCCATTCAAGCAAACCTTGTTTTGTTTTGAATGATGTTTTCCAAATGTCTCCTTCAACTATTCTAATTTGATGGTAGCCACTCATTAAGTCCAGCTTAGTAAACTACTTTTCATCTTTCAATTGATCAAGTAAATCATCTATTATAGGCAGTGGGTAACGGTTCTTTACTATAATTTTGTTCAATGCATGGAAGTCCACAAACATGTGCCATGTTCCATCCTTCTTTGGCACCAAGACAATAGGTAGACCAAATGGCGAGGAAGATGGCCTGATGATCCCTTTATCCAACAACTTGAATTTGGTTTTTAATTTCTGCACTTTCCATCACTAACATCCTGTACATGCCAATGTTAGGAAGAGGAAAATCTTGTTGCAACAATATCTCATGTTGGATTCCTCTCTTGGGAGGTAATCCTTTTGGTTCCTAAAACATCTCATCATATTGATTAACTACATCAACCAATTCAGATTTCAATTTTGAATCACAACCTTTAAACGCTTCATTATCAACATCATTCTTGGGTTTGATCATTAGAAGCACAAAATTCTTGCTTGAATTCACTACTCTTTTCATCTGCCCCACATTAAAAAGTGAAAGATTTAGTTTCTTGCTATGAGCTCTCACAATATATTCTACTCTATTTTTGAACAAATGATATTTATTTTCATGTCTATGGAAGATATATTTTCTGTCATGGAGGTACGGGCTGCCCAAAACTATGCCAATTATGTCTAATGGCACAACATCAAGCTCCACTTCATCTATGAAATTTGTAGTAATGGAAAATTCCAGTTTACACTTTCTAGTAACCGGTAATTGTACATTGTCACACACCCATCCAAGTGGATATGATTTATTATGTGGAATGGTTTCCAAGTTTAAACTTTTGACAATGTTTTCAATGATAACATTGGCTTGAGAGACACTGTCGAAATGTGTATCAATTTTGATATGTTTTGAGATCACCCTTATGTGAAAAAGTTTTATCCTCTTCTTTTCATTTCGAGTTTCATTGTGTGAATTTTAAGTACTAGTGCTAGCAATGGATTATTTTCCTTTTATACCCATGGTTGTAATTTTAGTTTCATCACCCAAATCGGATCCCAAAACCTATTGAGTGGTTGCAGTTGTCTTTTGTTTTCCCTTGTTGAATTTTTTTGGTTTCATTTCGGGATGAAGCTTCCAACAATGAGCTTCATCGTGACCCTCTTTGGAACAATGCTTGCATGTTAATTTCTCTCCTTCTTTCCTGATAGATGCATTTTTCTTTCCCTTGCCTTTGAAACCCTTTTCTTTTCTTTTACTCTGAAATGGCTTTTTACTACCTTCTTCTAGAGTGTTTCTCCCTCTTGCCTCAAGATGAATGGCTTGCACACACACATCATCTAGATTATTGGGATTAAACATTAAGATAGTATGCCTAAGATAACTATGTAAACCCCCTATGTACTTCAGAAACGTGTCTTGTGATTGAAAATTTACACCTAACATTAGAGATTTTTTCCTGAATTCTTGGGTGTAATCTTGTACATTTTTACCTTTAAGTTGTCCAAAGTTATGCCAATTCATGGTGGCTTTTTGCATATAAGCTAGAGGGTAGAATTGTCTTTTAATTGTAGCAATGAAATCAGACCAAGAAATTGAGATATTACCGTGTTTTTCTATCTCCTCTTATGTCTTTGATTCCCACCATACTAGTGATGCACCCTCCATTCTCAAGGAAACTAACTGAATCTTTATGTCATCCTCTTGAAGGTTTTGAATTCTGCAATAGACCTCCAACCAATGAATCCAATAATCAAGCTTATCTGCATTCACTTCACCATTATACATGGGTAGCTCAAATTTAACATCAAGTTTTAGTAAGGGTGATTTACTAATTCCTTTTGAGGTATGTTGATGAGTATGAGTAAGGGTTGTGTTAGTGGAAGAGGGTGAAGATGTCTATGAAGAAGAAGATGAAGAAGATGGTGGATAGGGTGGATTTTTATCTCCATTTCCATTACTTCCTTTTCCATTACTTCCTCCTGAAGAACCTTCTCCTTTGGGAGGTTTGGAGCTTTCACCCTGCAGCCTAGTCTTCCTCTCTTCATAGAGGACCTTCACCATCTCTGTCATATCAAAGAAAGTCTTCCTGAATGCCTTCTCATCTTTTGTCATGTTTATAGGTTCTCCTTCATGATACATGCTCTTTTGAGTCTCAACTACAACTTGAGGATGAACTGGTGTTGGAGATTGTGGCAACCTTTCCCTCCTTCCCCTTGACCCAACTTCAGGGCTTCCAACCATCTTCCGTTCTCCTCTTTTGAGTTTTAACCTTGTAAGCATGACATAAACTTGCAAACAGATAAATCCTTTTTGCACAAAGCAAACCTAAGCTCTGATACCAAAATGATATGATTAAGAATATTAGTTTGTTGTGCTAAGATCCTCCTCAGATTAGAAACAAAATGTTATCCATGTGCTTAAGGATTCATGAGTTTTGCAAGTGAAAATTGAGTTTTTATGTTAATTTTATGATAAATTTTAACATAAATAAGAGACCAAACAATAGCATAAAAATGTACACAACATCACCAAATCTCCTTGGTCCAACTTCCAATGCCTTGGGTCTCTCTATTATGCTCAAATGTGTAAAAATATGTGTTTCCAATGCTCAAATGCTTTTGAAACCCGCTCCAATGAGTCTAGAATGTCCAAAAATGGCTACCTATCCTCTTTTTGCACACAATTTGGTCGAAAACTGGAGAAGTTATGACCTGTCCTAGTTTTCCCACTATTTTCTCTACATTTTGCCCAAAATCCGGTAACAAACCTAAAAATTTGCCCGAAATTATGCTATCGAAGCAAAAAATTCCCCAATTTTTGGGCAGATTTGTCAAACCGATAACTGGCCAATTAAAACCCGCCACTAGTTACATTAAATTCTAATACGTGGCCACATCACATGGTTTGGAAGGACGATTTAAATGGTGGTTTGTAGATCGTTGGATCTTATTGTTACCACAACCGTCAGCAGCGGATGTTCACATGGCAGAGACCTTTGATGGTTAGGTGTTGGCGAGTATGAAACGATGGTCGGTGGTGGCAGTTAAGGCTAGCGGTCATGCGGGTGTTCATATGGAGGGTGGCTAAGTCCGCCCTACCCCCCAACCATTGCGGCAATAAAGTTTAAATATTGGGCGCATTCAATAAGGTTAAGTGGCAACCATGTGGTGCAATGGTATTGAACTCCGTTGTGTGTAGTGAGGTCAGGGGTTCGACCCCTGCTGCCTCCGCCCAGTCTATAACAAGATTTTGGTGGCCTCCCGGGTTGCCACGTAGCGGCCTCCAGCTGGGCCATGTGTCAGCCATGATTGGCCATCATTCCCACTAATAGAAAATCGTGGATTTCAACCAATACAAAGGTGCCACTTATCACGACCTAATTCACTGAGGGAATTTTGACCAAGTCAACTACCACATACCCTACCATGTCAGCAGTACAGACTGTTGACTAGGTTGTCCATTTTTTTTTAAATTCCCCGGTTTGACAAAGTGGAGATAACTCATTTATGGAGTCATACGGAGTCCATTTCACGTGAAACAAGTTGCGTCGGATTCAGAATGACGATCACTACATGGTCGTTCAGGATCCACACCATTTTGATGACTTTTATTTTTGAGCATAATTCTAAGCACCTGATCAGTTGCATCAAAATACATGGGGGATACATCTTCATAATTCTCAATAGATCATTGTACTAGGCTAAAGAGACCAATTACCCAGACTCATAAACTTATGAAATATAACCGAGGTTAACTCATGACAGACAACATTGATATATATATATATATATATAAGAGATTATACATATTTGATAAACATACATGAACATAGCTAACGCAATAAAATCTGAAGAACTATGATACCATACAAATAAACAAAACTTTGCAACAAACTGGACACAGAGTTATTCATTGACAGGATCAGGAATGTTCAACTCAAAAGCTTGAGCCTCCTTTTCTTCCTCCTGCATGTTTGGAGTCACTGCATTGTATATGTTTAGTTGCAAATAAACAATGATACTCCTGAGGGTATCATCCACCGGGTGCGAAAGTTGAGATTGGAAAGCCAAAACTTTATCAGAAAGTTCAATTTGAGTATGAGACATCTGACAAAATTTTATTTGCAGGTCATAGTTGGCTTTGTGGAAAGCATCGTGTGTTGTCAAGCAATGCAAGCAAGGGTTGTTTGTAGAGTCTAAGTCATAATTGGAAAACATGATGCTACAATGAATTGGAGAAATCCGCGAGTCAAAGGCAGGGAAGAGAAACCTCGAACTATCTTCATGAGGTGCACTGGACCTTAATGAAATGTCCATAATTTTAACCTTACACCAGTTTCGAACCCGATAAACCAAGCAATTTGATAATTCCTTCAAAGAAGTTTCTTGAGCAGAATTATGTCTTAGGAAAAACCCAGAATTCCCGATAAAACCTTCCAAAGGGAGAATTTCATATATACGAATATGGAAAGTTGTTTTACCTTCATTATCTATCAAGTCGACGTGCATAGGACTGGAGCTTTTCAGAGTTCTGGAAATTTTGTGTGCTCTAGTAAGCCCATAATTCCAATTGACCCACAAAATGGGATGCTTGGGCACCCCTGTCTTCAAACCACATAATTGCAAGAGATTTGAGCAAAACTCTTTGTAGGGTTTTCAGTGAAAAAGTCGTTTAAACGCCACCTTTGATTGCAAAAACACATCCAACATAAAATCCAGGTGAGAAGAGTGAACCTCGTTACAAAGAGAAACCATGTTGAGCGAGTCTGTTGAACCTTCAACTTTTTTAAAACCTCCTGAACCATGTTTCCACACAAGTTCATCCTCTTGGACATTTAATTTCCCTGCAAATTGATCGGATAGATTCATAATTGGTCTGTGAGAATTGCAATTCCAATACTCCTAAGGGCGGGAATGGGAGCTTGAGCATGCGAAAATGAATTTAAGGACTATGCATGATTCCTGGTGAGTCCACCATACATGTTTTACATCTATAAATGCCACCACACCATCGCAAATATATTTTTCGGTGCTCCATTTCATCATTCCACTCAAGGACAGACTTCGGAGATAAAAATATCATGATAAGAAGAGGTTACTACATAGGGATGAAGCGAAAATGCTCCAGTGGATTTTAATAAGACCCTTCCTTATCACTTAAGGGATTAGGCACATGGATTTATCCCCATTAATTTCAATATCTGACTATTGGAGAACTAGCATGATTTGCCCTTGTGTCAGCCTCCTAATTGAGAGCTCTAAGGATGTGAAAGAAATCCTTAGAACGAAGTGAAGTTAGGGTCTCTCGTATTCTCTGGAGAATCCTATTCAGATTATTATCTTTTGGGTTCTTTTCACTTGTCAGATATTGAATTGATATCATAGTCTCTAAGGATATATAGGTCCATTACACCTTTACCTTTTATAATTAGCAAGTCGTGAAGGAGACTGAGTTGTTCTTTTCCCAAGACCCCAAGAGTATATAGTTTCAATGATTCCCTCAGTATTAATGAGAAACCCTCCCCCTCCTGCCACCCCTAAAACCATAACTCATTTCAAAAATCAAAATATTTTATTTATAAAATATCTATAACATTTTTAAATTAAAACTTAATACTTACAATAAACTTCAATATAACAAGATTCTTAACCATGGATATTCACCCTCATTTTACTATGGATATTATTAACTTGTAAATAGGTTTTGTTACAATACCATGAGCCATTACCATGGCTTATCAATACCATATGCTCAAAAACCATAACTCATTTCAAAATATTTTATAAATAGTTTATTTTTATTTTGTTGTCAAGATGTGCTTATCAATACCATATGCTCAAAAACCATAACTCATTTCAAAATATTTTATAAATATTTTATTTTTATTTTGTTGTCAAGATGCGCTCCCTAGCCAAGTATGGTAGAGATGTTGTAATGTAATGTAATGTACTATAAAAAAATAAAATAAAAATAGCCCTTCTTTAAACATTTTTACTTGGTCAAATAAAATAAATAAAAAATAAGTTAAATTAAGATTAACTTTAAACTAAAATAATAAGGTAAACTTGACTTGGTCAAGTTACCAGTGGTTTTTGAGTTTCAAGTTCATGACAACCCATAGTATTGACCCATGGTATTCATGTGGAATGTAGTCTTAAAGAAAGAAATTAAACCAGCCTGTATCCATCTTAACTCTCAATCCAACAAGCACCCAAATAAATCAAATCTCCTGAGGTTGATACAAATAATTAACTCTTTCTCTTTAATATTATTATCAATTTGACATAATTTATTGCTTGATTATTTTATTCTCATTTCAGAGTAATTTAATTTAATTCTTTTCATTTTACATTTTCTCAATTTATTTTATTTTCTTAAACAAGTTTATATTATTTTATTTTTATGCTTCCTTATTCTAATTCCAACTTCTTTTTTATGTGAGACTGTTGTGATTCATAATGATCGTTGAGACTGACTTTCAGATTAATCACATAGAATTATTTTTTGGTCAATGTTTCGAACTTACTAATGAGGTTCATCTTCAAGACCAAGGTGAAAAAAGCATATCAACCAATGGAATTAAACAAAGACAACATGCCTCAAGTTAGAACTGTTAAGACTATAATATTATTTAATAAAAACTAATTTTAATAACTAGTTTTTGGTTAAAAAATTATGACTAATGTAATCAATACGTAAGAATTTATTAAATAATTTATATTAATTATTAATTATTAAAAATTAAATTATTAAAGATATTAATATTAGATAACATTTAATCAAAACTAACATAACAGCTAGCTAGTTTTTCAATAAGTGATTTAGCCGTAAGAAATTATTAAAATAAGTTAAATAACCTTTAATCAAAACTAATATCACTAATATATATATATAATTTTGTTTTTATACTTCTTTGACCTTATTTTTACTAATAATTTTTTCCTTCTTTTAATTTTTAGTATTTTAATATTAAAATTTAAATTATTAACCCTTATCTTTTAGATATTAATTCTAGTTTGACCTTTATCTATTTTTAATATATATAATTATCCTTATTTTATTAGTTTGACCAAATTTTATTATTTTATTATTATTTTGACTAATTTTTATCATTTTATTTTATTGATTCTAATTTAATCTTAACCTTCTAAAATAAATTAATATTCATATTCATAAACATTGCAATTTTCTAAACTTCAATCTAAGTTTTTTGTCATTAAAGATGGTTGAAATGTTCATCCAAAATATTGGACACCTCTACAAATCTACACAATATTCCAAAAGAAGTCCTCAATATCAAAATTAAATATAACCATAATATATGTCTGAGTATGTATGTATGTATATATGTAGGAAAAGTGATTATAAATGTTCATTAATGAAACGATTAAAATATGATATAACAACTCCTTCTACGCTCCAAATAAGAAAGAGAGACATAAACCACTTTATTCAAACAAAATCATGCACTATCAAAATCAAAGTTCGTGCTTCATAATATAATTTACTTAGATAGGGGTGGTAGGAGGGGGAGGGGTTCTCTTTAACCCTGATGGAAAACCAACTATTAAGTACTCTTGGGGCTTGGGAAGAGGACCAATAATCAAGCTAAAATGTATGGCCTCTTACTTAGATTAAGTTGGCTGAAAGATATGGATCTCTCTCAAATCATACTCCTTGGGGACTCCCTCCTCACATTACAGTATTTGTGCAAAGGCTCTTTCCCAAAAAACAATCATCTCAAGCTTCTCCTTCAAAGAATTACTCGTGCCCTTTATCTCTTCCCCCTCAAGTCCTTCTTTCATGTCCTTAGATGCCAAAACTTGGAAGCAAATAGACATGTTAATCTTGCTTTCCTTCTAAAAGCAGGCCAGACTGAAATAAATGGTTCTACTGGATGGAGAAACGTCCCATCACTCTCCTATCCACTTTGGTTATAATGTATATGATTGGAAGCCCCTCTCTAAGCTTCCCCAATCCATATTATGGTCTAAATACTTGTTCCCACAAGCAAAAGAGGTGATGATTAATGCAGGGTATCATGGTTTGTTGTGAGGATCTGGCCCATGCAACAGAAATTCCACCAAGGATGTCAGACGCATTAAGATCTGAGACAGGGTGACATACTCAGCCTTAACTTGACCTTGCACGAGGATTATTGATGGTATCCAGGATGGGTGCCATTATGAAGTGTAATTATGATCTAATAGTCTTTGTGTGTAGAATTTCTAAGTTTTGGGTTGATTTAATGGCCTTCGTTTTCTCCTTCCTCCAGCATTCTCCTTTGTCTGAGCATTGTGAGCCTTTGTACAACTGTACTCAATGGCACCCATTACTGATTCACGAGAAATTAATAGAATTCTCTAAGAATTTCCACTGGAATTGGCTTCTCATCTCTATTAGTAGCATTTGTGATCTCAATATGTCCTTGCATAGTGTTAGCAGGTGTGAATTCAAGGTTCACTACCCCACCTGGGTTAGACCTACCTCACAATCATTTGACGAGGGCTCAATTCCAATTAGTTCGTCTTGTGTCAATCCCACTAGCCCATTCATTCTTGCTTATTGGTGCACTTCTGTGTAAGCTAGATTTCCTCTAGTGGGTGCTCCTACTCTCAGATATTCCTATTCCCTGTACGCAGTATTCTCTGTTACTTTGGCTTCTAGTCATTCTTTGTTACTCCTCATATGTAATGGGATCTGTTCTATGTTCCTTAGTTTCTCTGATTAGGGATTCCCATGTGTTGGGTGTGGATCTTGATTATCTTCTGTATTCAAAGGTATTGCCACATTGGACCCCAGTTCGGTTTCCGCCCGTAAAATATTCGCAGCAGGGGGGTCCGAGGGGGGGGGGGGGGCAGCTGTGACCTTTGGGGAGCCCCCCCCCCCCCCCTTGCGGGGGGTTTCGGGGGCAGCGCCCCCGAACCTAAGAATAGATGTAAAATTGCCTTGTAAAAGTATAGTAATTTCTAGTCAATCTGGGTCGTTCATTAGGCGGAGATTTGACGGTAGAAGTTATGTTTAATTTAGGGTTTTTTTCCCTAGAAGGAAACCCCTCACTATATATGAGGGAATTGTATTGCGTTTATGTAGATCTATATTCTAAGTGAGAAAGAGAGAGGAGATTGAGAGCGAAGAGGGTGTTACAGTGGATCTGTTGTAGGCTGTATCTCTTCAGTTTGTTGGATAATATAAAAGGAAGGATTGGTTGTTTCTCCGTGGACGTAGCCTAAACTGGGTGAACCACGTATATCTGTGTCTCTCTTGTTTTATGCGTCTTCTGTGTTTATATTTCTGCAATATTTTATGTGTTCCGTAATATATAATTTTCTAACACCATGCATTGTGAAGCATTGTGTTGGCCCGCTCTGTGTATTTTCTCTTTGTTTAAATTTTATTATTTTGTTGTCAGTTATTGCCCATGTTGCTTCTCATTGTAGCCCTCCCATTTGCCTTTCGAACCATCTGTTCCCTAACCTTGCAAACACCTGACTCCTATTACCCTGCAATCAAATTACGTCAACAAAGAAATTTAAATCTACTATCGTAGGAGGTAATCATGTCTACAGACAATGTACCTAGTATTTAAAAGCTTTTCAATTGCACAACATGGACATCAAGTGGAAACTTCATGTTACACAGCATTTTTTCACTGTCCCTGTACTCCTCGCTCCTTGATCCTGGAGGACCTCTACAGTGAACCCTACATGCTTTCCCTTCATGAAGAAACTCCCATTGTATCCCTCTTCATGAGCAGAACAATTCCCTTTTGCATCATTTCCCAAAAATATTTTGTTTTTCCCAGTTTACAAGACCGGCACTAATGAACCTTGTTCTCCTCGCGCCGATATGCAAGGGTTAGAACTGTCCCTAGCGCCGACCAGAGTGACTGAGCCTTGTTCTAGTCGCGTCGATCCTCTTTTGGAAAAATTTTTAAATAAGGAGCCGAAGCTTCTAGCTCTAGAAGCTTTGTAACGAAAGTTTGGTAAATGGTTGGGCCGGATGGAGTCGAGGATGTCAATTTGGGCTCCTTTCTTGCTTGCTCCATCTATCTCCCGTTTCCTTTCCAGTAAGGATGGGCTCCTCCAGTTGGACCTGCATATTGACCTCCAATGCCTTTCAATACTCAATTTTCGTTCTTGGCCACACTAGAGTTTCTAGATGTGTCTCGCCTCATGAAAGATCTCATTCTTCATTTGCCATACTCGCCTCCAGTTCCGTCCAAGATCCTGAGCGATTATTCTAAGTTCGATGGGAAATCAAAAGAATATCCTCAAGCCCATGTGATGACATATCACCTCTAGTGCTCTTCAAATTCTTACGTTGATGATTCTATTCGTCTCTGTCTTTTCCAATGAACCCTCATAGGTGTTGCAGCCAAGTGGTACATCGAGCTTCCTCGAAGTACTTACCATGACTTCAACTCTTTAGCCATGGCTTTCCTCACGCATTTCCAATTGTCGATTCGCTATGAAACTGCCACCTATTTACTCACATCACTTAAGCAAGACACTGTGACACACATCTCCAATCACATCCATGAATGGAGACGTAGAAGTCACCTGATCAAATTCGAGATTGCTGGTCATTTGCTCACTGAATGGTTTACCAAGCCATTCGTCGCTCCAAGTGCTCGTGATATAACTATGGGTGGATGTGTTACCGAAGAACAAGCCATTGCTCATGCCCAATACTTAGATCTCGTTTATTCTCAGTCTAGCACTTTGTATGAGTTATTACCCAATGCTCTGCGGCCATGATCCAATCCCATGGCATCAAAGTCACATGCTACACCTCCTGTTGATGGAGTAATTGGTTCAGTGTCCCAGACCCCTGCCAAATCAGGATGGTGATGGCCTTGCTTACTTGCTCCAGCTATCTCCCATTTCCTTCTTCGAACACCTAAAACAAGTAAACAACAGCAAACAACAACCGTGATAATAGATAAATTGTAATTCAATCTACTTAACAATTCAAGAAACATTGAGCCATAAACATGTGATATGACACATTATGTAGGAAATCAATCGATAGTTGCATATATATTAAATCAAGAAGAGATTACAACCATTGTCTCGATGTCGTTGTTCTCCTCCGACAAAACCAGGTTCCCACACACTTTCGTTAGCATTCAATGATGGCCTCAATAATGATAGTTTTAAGGCTCTTCCCTTTAGTCTTCACACTAAACCAAATTCACACTTCTCCCTCACACGCAACAAGAGAGCTACAACTATGAATAGCTTGTTGTTTACTCCAAACTTAATTAGCACTAGCACACCAACATTAACACTAGCTTGTGCTTGGGAAAAAGGGAGGTTTATATAGCTTGAATGAATGGGAGATGGTTCCTTTTGTTCAAGGGCAGCAGGTACAGAATCCCTATGTCTAATGTTAGCAGGTACAGAATCCCTTTGTCTAATGGTAGCAGGTACAGAATCCCTATGTCTAATGGTAGCAGGTACAGAATCCCTATGTCAGAGAAGCGCTTGAAATTATCAAGCATCCTCATAATCTACACAGAGATAACGGTATGGAGATTAGCAGGAGCTGGTTGCCCTTGATCAAGGAAGCAAGATCGCAAACTCACCCCAGGTATAATAGGTAAGCAGGTAAAATATTCTAATAACCCTATTTTAATAATTAACCCTAAAATTCATCATAATATAGGAATTTCTAATATTTTAACCATCATATTAATTACTTATAATTAATAAATGGGGATTTATATATATTAAGTAGTATATTAATTATCCCATTAATTAATTATAGTTATTCATAACTAATTAATTAATTAATAGATTAATTATTAGGGATTATTAATTCATAATATTAGTATATTAGGGTATATATACTAATTATTATACTAATTAATATTCTAATTAATAATTGAGGAGTTTGATAGTTTCTTAGATATTAATAAATGAGGATATATATTCTAATTAATATATATTAATTAACTCATTAATGAATATACTAATTAATATATAGAAATTAATTATAATTAATAATAATTAATAAATGAGGATATATATATATATATTAATTAGTATATTAATTATCCCATTAATAATTAAAATCATAATTAATAAATGTTGATATATATATATATACTCATGATTATATTAATTATCCCGTTAATTAATTATTCATAATTAATTAATTAATTAATTATTCATAATTAATTAATTAATTAATTAATAGTAAGGATTATTAATTATAACAATAAAATTAATAAAATAGTATTAATAAAGTTAATAAGTTATAATAAAATATCAAAATTAATGATCTTTTTCTGATAGGATTTTTTGAGCTCCGGCGATTTTTCTGTAAACGAGGGTTCCTGTTAACCATGGCCGCCGCCTTATCCCCGTCTGTCTTTGGTGTTGCAGGAGATGGCAAGGCGCCGCCATCCATCAGTGAATACAGAAACGACATTCGCAGTATTTCTCTATCAATCACAGACGCGCTCCCTTCCCGTGCTTGTCTGGGAAATGCGATGTATCATCAGTCGGCCCGCAAGGGGGAGGAGATGCCAGGGTTGGAAACCCAGATTTCGTACAGCCACGAAACTGTCATGGCCTTCAAGCCGGAGCTCTCATTGAGGCTCTCGAGGCTACATTCCATTAGCAAGAATCGGAGCTCCAGGTCGAGGATGAACCCCATGGCGGTTAGCCATGAAATGCACAAAAATGGCAGAGATCTCGCAGGGACGGCTTCACTGGGGTTCGGGAGGAAGAAAGACGGCGTCACTCTTACCAGGGGAAAGTCTGATCCCCTACTTCACAAGTACGGGGAAAGACAACTGAAACAGGATGCAGACGACATGTTTGACAAAACGCCTCAGAGGATTTGTAGCCCAAACAGGGGATCGCTCTCTGTCTCAGCGCAAACGGAGTGCGATAAAAAGGAGTATGGCAGCCAGCAGAAACCAGAAATGTCAAAACCATTCCAGATATTGATTGCACACCTCTCTGGCAAGTCAATACTGCAATGGGTGAGAGCTACAGATCTGGTGCAGGAGCTAAAACTACTCATGGAAAAAAGGACGGGGATTCCATCAATGTATCAGCGTCTTCTTTATGAAGGTAAACAACTGGAAGATAACTATCCCCTGTCATGGTATAATATTCAAAGAAATGTCTCCATTACCCTGTCCATGCGTCTGCGAGGGGGTGCTATTGGACAGCCATCTTCAGCTTCCGCGGCAGCCTTCTCCTATAAAGATGCAGTCCATTCCAAGAAGCCCAAGGAAAAAGCTTCCCCTGCTCCAGCTCCCAAACCCTTCTTAGTGGACAAGGCGGAGGACATTCCTTCCATTGAAGTAGCTCATCCAATCTTGGACAGGCATTATCAGAGTTTTGCAGAAAGTGGCATCATCTGCAGGTTCAACGGGCTTTGGCCTAGCACAATAGATCTACACCACTGGATCAATGCAAATTGGACCGACAATTGCAGGATTCTCTTATGCTCTAAAGGCTTCTTCATAACACTGTTTTTTGACAGTGATGATTACCAAAGAGTCTTAACTAAAGGCCCTTGGTTCTGGAATTCAGCGGGTCTGTTCCTCACTCCGTGGTTCCCAGAGTTTGATCCGTCCACTGCAGTCATCACCAAACTCCCGATCTGGGTCAGACTCCCTAACCTTCCGGTGCACTTATGGAGTTCTGTTGTATTTGAAGCCATCGGCAACTCCTTAGGCCGTTACATTGAAACAGATCAGTCAAGAGCGCTTCAAGGAATGTACACCTATGCCAGAATTTGCGCAGAAATAGACATAAGCAAGGGACTTCCGGATCAGATTAATCTCAAAGTAGGCGATTTCCATTGGTCTCAACCTCTGGATTATGAGAATACAGCATTCCGGTGCCGCTATTGCCATCTCACAGGGCACCTTCAAAGTTCGTGCCCATCAATGCCATTCAAAAAAAAGAAAGCAAAATCCAAACCAAAAGATAAAAGCTGGACACCTCAAAAACCCCCCTCATTTGGAGACATCTTTGCTTGCAGCTCGAGCGAAGAGGACGAGGAGGAAGATGTGGCAGTCGTAGAAGAAATGACAGAACAGGTATCTCCAGCTGGGCGTCACGCGGAAGCATCAGTCACTCCCTCCGCCCAGAAACGATCTCATGAGTCATCTCCTTCCGATTCAGACAAGGAGCTTTCGCCTCCAGTCCAAAACAGTCTTCAAATTGTTCTCGATCAACTTGGCCCAAATGGATGGGTAACAGTTGGCAAGAAAAAAGGGAAAAAAAGTCGACCAAGTGTTCCCGCACTCGGTGGATAGTTTCTTTGGCATGGTCCGGACGCCCTTTTTCTAGTTTGGTTGGTTTAGCTCTGCTTTAGTTTTTTCTTCTCTTGGGAGCCGAGGTGGTTTTTGTAACCTTTCCGGCTGCCCTTTCAGTTTTGGAGTCTGCCGCCCTGCGTGGTGGGTAGCCTTCTCTTTTCAGGCCCAGGTAGGCCAGTTTGGCTCTGTTTTTGAGTGTTTGGTAGTTTTAGGGCCTCAGCGCTGTTTCCCCTTCGGGGAAGTCTGAGGACCCTAAGGTTTGTACTTGTAGACGTTTGTATATAATAGAAATACCGCAGCTTACAAAAAAAAAAAAATATCAAAATTAATAAAATTAATAATAAAAATTAACAAAATTAAATCAATTAAATTAAATTAACTTAATAATTTTATTTTAATTAAATAATAATTTTATTTAACAATTTTATTTATTCTAATTAAATTAATAGAATTAAATATATAAGAGTAATAAAATAAATAATTAAATAATTAAATTATTAAATTAATAAATTAATTTAATGAAATTAAATTAATAAAACAAAATTAATAAATTAATAAATTTCCCAGCCGACAGTGTATTGTTCCAAATTTATCCTCAATAGTATTTATTTCTCTAAAGCAGCTCATCTTGTATCATCATTCTTAATGTCCTGATGATGGATCCCAGTTGGGATTTGAAACGTTGACATAAAAATACTCATACTGTGGGTTCTCCGGTTATTAATTCAAAAGAATCCCTATGTCCAAGGGCAGCAAGTGCACAACCCTCATGTCCAAGGACAGCAAGTCCAAAATCCTCTTGTTCAGGGGCAACAGGTTCAAAACCCGTATGTTCAGGGACAACAGGTGCAATATCCATATGTCTAAGGTCAACAGGCTCAACAGCCTCTTAACTCATATGTTGCTTATCAACAACCTATGACTGGACAGTTACAAGGTGTTCAAGGTCAAAATCCTCCCTATGGCCAGGGTAACCTACAGTGGGGGCTGAATCAAAATCCATATGGCTAGAACCCTCCACTATGGGGCCAAAATCCTTTCCAGCAGGGATGGGCTCCTCTGGTTGGACCCACTTATCGACCTCCAATGCCTTTCAATACTCAATTATCGTTCTTGGCCACACTAGAGTTTCCAGATGTGTCTCGCCTCACGAATGATCCCATTCTTCATTCGCCATACTAGCCTCTGGATCTGTCCAAGATCCCGAGCGATTGTCCTAAGTTTGATGGGAAAGCAAAAGAAGATCCTCAAGCCCATGTGATGACATATCACCTCTGGTGCTCTTCAAATTCTTATGTTGCTGATTCTATTCGTCCTTGACTTTTCCAACGAACCCTCACAGGTGTTGCAGCCAAGTGGTACATCGAGCTTCCTCGAAGTACTTACCATGACTTCAACTCTTTAGCCATGGATTTCCTCATGCATTTCCAGTTGTCGGTTCGCTATGAAACTGCCACCTATTTTCTCACATCACTTAAGCAAGATATTGTGACACACATCTCCGATCACATCCATGAATGGATACATATACGTCACCTGATCAAATTCGAGATTGTTGATCAGTTGCTCACCGAATGGTTTACCAAATCATTCATCACTCCAATTGCTCGTGATATAGCTATGGGTGGATGCGTTACCAAAGAACAAGCCATTGCTCATGCCCAGTACATAGATCTCGTTTATTCTCAGTCCGGCACTTTATATGAGTTATTACCCAATGCTTCGCGGCCATCATCTGATCCCACGGCATCAAATTCATAGGCTACACCTCCTGTTGATGGAGTAATTGGTTCAGTGTCCCAGACCCCTGCTAAATCAGGATGGTGATGGCCTTGCTTGCTTTCTCTAGCTATCTCTCGTTTCCTTCTTCAAACACCTGAAATAAGTAAACAACAGCAAACAACAATGGTTAGGCTGGATGGAGTCGAGGATATAAGTTTGGGCTCCTTTCCCCTATTAGGATGGAACTACCTCAAGAGATAAGACCTTCTCCCATGAGAAGAAGAACCATCTCCCATCCATTCATGCTATATAAACCTCCCTTTTCCCCAAGCACAAGCTAGTGTTAATGTTGGTGTGCTAGTGATAATTAAGTTTGGAGTAAACAGCAAGCTATTCATAGTTGTAGCTCTCTAGTTGTTTGTGAGGGAAAAGTGTGAATTTGGTTTAGTGTGAAGACTAAAGGGAAGAGTCTTAAAACTATCATTATTGAGGTTATCATGGAATGTTAACAGAAGTGTGTGGGAAGCTGGTTTTGTCGGATGAGAACAGCGATGTCAAGAAATGGTTGTAATCTCTTCTTGATTTAATATATATGCAACTATCAATTAATTTCCTACATAATGTGTCATCTCACATGTTTATGGCTTAATGCTTCTTGACTTGTTAAGTAGGTTGAATTACAATTTGTCCATTATCACAATTTTTGTTTGTTGTTGTTTACTTGTTTTAGGTGTTCGAAGAAGGAAACAGGAGATAGCTGGAGCAAGCAAGCAAGGCCATCACCATCCTGATTTGGCAGGGGTTTGGGACACTGAACCAATTACTCCATCAATAGGAGGTGTAGCCTGTGACTTTGGTGCTGTGGGATTGGATGATGGCCGTAGAGCATTGGGTAATAACTCATACAAAGTGCGAGACTAAGAATAAATGAGATCTACGTATTGGGCACGAGCAATGGATTGTTCTTCAATAACACATCCACCCATAGCTATACCGCGAGCAATTAGAGCGACGAATGACTTGGTAAACCATTCGGTGAGCAACTGATCAGCAATCTCGAATTTAATCAAGCGATGTGTACGTCTCCATTCATGGATGTGACTGGAGATGTGTGTCGCAGTATCTTGCTTAAGCGATGTGAGCAAATAGGTGCCAGTTTCATAGCGAACCAACAACTGGAAATGCGTGAGGAAAGCCATGGCTAAAGAGTTGAAGTCATGGTAAGTACTTCGAGGAAGATCGATGTACTACTTGGTTGCAACACCTGTGAGGGTTCGTTGGAAAAGACAGAGATGAATAGAATCATCAATGTAAGAATTTGAAGAGCACCAGAGGTGATATGTCATCACATGGGCTTGAGGATCTTCTTTTGCTTTCCCATTGAACTTAGGACAATCGCTCGGGATCTTGGATGGAACCGGAGGCCAATATGGCGAATGAAGAATGGGATCATTCGTGAGGCGAGACACATCTGGAAACTCTAGTGTGGCCAAGAACCGAAATTAAGTATTGAAAGGCATTGGAGGTCGATAAGTGGGTCCAACCGAAGGAGACCATCCCTGCTGGAAAAGATTTTGGCCCCATAGTGGAGGGTTCTGGCCATATGGCATTTGATTTTTCCCCCACTATAGGCCACCTTGGCCGTAGGGAGGATTTTGACCTTGAACGCCTTGGAACTATCCAGTCATAGGTTGTTGATAAGAAACATACGGGTTAAGAGGCTATTGATCCTATTGACCTTAAACATATGGATATTGCACCTGTTGTCCTTGAACATACGGGTTTTGAACCTGTTGCCCCTGAACAAGAGGATTTTGGACCTGTTGTCCTTGGACATAAGGGTTGTGCACTTGTTGCCCTTAGACATAGGGATTATGTTCCTGTTTCCCTTGGATAAAAGGATTATGTACCTGTTGACCTAGGACATTAGGATTTTGGGATTGTTGTTGTAGGACTTGACCATGGCCTTGTCCTTGCAAGGGTTGACCTTGTTGATATGTATATAAGGGTTGTTGCTGCCCAAGTTGGCTCTGTTGCTGCAAGGGTTGACCTTGCAGCTGCAAAGGCTATCCCTGTGACTGCAGAGGTTGACCTTGGGAAGACATAGGTTGGGAGGGTTGTAGAGCATACTGCATCTGCTACTGCATGGTTTGCTGCAACTATTTTGAGGGTTACCCCTGCGGTTGTTGCAGTTAACCTTGTTGTGGTATCATCTGCTCTTGTTGTTGCATGGACGACCCTTGCTGCAACAAAGGTTTCCCTTGTGGCTACAGAGGTTCTCCTTGCTGCTACAAGGGTACTTGAACAGTTCCCGGAAAATTTCCGAACTGAATCTGGCCATAGCCACCCTGAAAAGTGGATGGGCTAGGCTGAACGTACTGCCCAGAATGAAGGACGTAAGGCAGATTGACCATTCCTTGAGAACCATATGGAACGTAAGGAGCTTGGTACTGAACCTGAGCCAAGTAAGGTTGCTAATACTGCAAATTCCTTGACCCAGACAGACCAACGAGATTTTGGACCTGTTGGTACTAGACATTGCTTGATCCAACAGGACCAGAAGGGTTTTGGATAACACCATAAGAACGTTGGTTCATCCAAACCATGTGAGCCTGTGAGATACTCACATTGGTGGTGCCTGACACCATAGAAACACTCAGATTCTGCCCCTAGGCGGTTGCAATGCTTACCCATTCACTGGAGGGATCGGAGAACTGAAAGTAATATTCTTCGAGACCGTCGATTGAACTGGACGGGTGGCTAGGACGGAGGAGACAAGAGGGTTCGGAACAATGGGTTGCATCGGGACTGAGGTAACGGCCTATTGGGAGGTCGGGTTTGCAGTGAATGGACCTGTAATAGGCATGGCACCAAACGCCCAAAAAAAGTTGTGATAAAGTGATGAGGCACTAGGTGTACCTGAGACCAATTGTTCTAAAGTCACATAGTTAAGTGGCAAATCCCAATACACATTGATGGGAATGCTCCCTGTATAGGGGAAACCTTCAGGGGGAAATTGATGTTCTTCCTCTTCGACAATGTGTGGAGTAGAAACTTCTGATTGATCCGGAGAGGTAAGTGGGGCATCACCTTCAAGTTCCATAGCTGGGAAAAAGCGACAATGAACAACCGAAGATGTATGAGAGGATAATTCCAAAGGAACACCCGGCTGATCATACAGACTGTACGGACACTGCGGTGATATCACAACAAGTCAAATAAAGGATTCAGAGGATATATAACCAATCCAAGCTGACAGCCAGTAGTCGGCAAACTCTTAGTAGTCTGGACAGGATTGTCCGGAGATATCGGGCCAATATCAACAGGTGACCCAGTATCTGAAGTAGGTGGAGGACAAGATGACAAAGGTTTAATGCTCAGAACGATTCTGAGTTCAACACCTTGGTCCTCGAGTGACTCTGGTAATTCAGGAAAAGGCTCCTCATACAATCTTTCAGATAGAGGAGAGGAAGAGGAACTGGGTGAACTAGATGGTTCAGCCACGATGACCTTGTGTTAGTTAACAGGAAAAAAGAGATAAATTTCAAGGCTTTAAAATGTTCTTTAGGGAAAAATCACGATTTGTTATAGAAAAGATTAACAGGGTGTTATAATATCGTGGGCAATCAACTTTTAAGACACATAAATAAATTGGTGCTCTTTCATGTATTAAGAGTCGAGAAAGAAGCAAAGATGACTCTATCACTTTCAATTGGAAACGAGCTCGAAAGGAAAAGTGCTCGAACGATCTTTTAAGTTTAATGAGTCAAAAAGATCAAATGACTACTCTAGATGATCTAGGTAAAAAAGATTACCAGGCAACCGTGAACTGCAGAATACCTCCCAGTGAACAAAGAAGTACAGGCAGGCAATCTCCCCAAATGTTGTGTTTGGTGTATCACGTTTGCAAGGCAACAGACTTGGCTTCCTATGGATAAAGGATTGCAGCCTAGATGGGTCTCCCGTTATATACTCGATGGTACGGGGAGAAAAACTCCGTGCTAGCTCTATCTAATGCCAAAGCTAATGACATCTCTTAGGTTTAAAGACACTGGAACACATCTCTAAGCTAGACCTTCTAGATGTGATCATTAGGTTTCATAGGTGCCTTAGGTTAATTGAGTTCTTTTTAAAGTTTATCTTGAATAATGTCTCGTTTTTCAGGCCTTAGCGATGTGACTCGAAAAAGCCCTAAATGCAGCTAAATGAGACAAGACCCTTTCAATTCGATGAATTGTCTACACTAGAGAGGGTAGAAAACACAATCAAATGCAAATAGCCAAGCAAACAAAAGCAAAATGATTTTTCACTACTTCGCTTTTCGAGAAAATAAACTAATGAAAAGTACATTCCAATTCCTAATTTCCTAACAAGTACACTCGAACAGTCCTTTCAAAAGCAAAGAGAATTCTTTTTATTTTCAAATGCCAATGCAATCCTAGTCTTCAATGATGCTAACTACCGTAACATATTGATGCAGCAAACTAGAATTTTGTACTTTTCATGAAATGACAAAATGAATTTCTCATAAAACACTTCAATGAAAAATTTTCGAGGCAATTGATTCTCAAGAAAATGAAAAACATGAAAAGAGAATCTCTTTCAAACTAATGACACAATGACTTTACCAAAAACAAGACAAGCAATGTGATCTATGCTGGAAAAGAGACGTTTAGACAAGAAAACGAAAACTTTTCAAACTTGTGTAATGGAGGTCAAAGTCGTAGAAGGACCATAAATGAAATGCAAGGAGTAAATGCACCAACAACTTGACTCACTGAGTTCACAATCAGCTAAATGGATGACAACCTAGATGCCCTAGTGCCACTAACCATCCAATGACCCAAGAAATCAAGCGAAAAGATGGCAAATCAACAAGCAAATAAACCAAATGAAAAGCAGCTTTCTAGTCAGGGAGAAGACAGTCTAAACATCTTATAGGGTAGAAATCATGAGAGCAAAACACACTGGCCAAGATCTGGGGTGAACCCTAATCTTCACTTATAGGCATCAGCGCGACTGCCTAACTGACAACAAGTGCCAGAAGGGGGTCGGCGCGACTGTTTCTCAGCATATCACGTTGATCAGCGCGATTGTCAGCGAAATAAGCGCGCTGAGCGAGAATGCAAAGAAAAAATAAAACTTTTCAAAATTTGGGACCAGACTTGCTACTATGAATTTCAAACCCAGAGCAGTAAGCAAAGGAAAGCCGATAGAACGAAAGGGAAATGGCGAAACTAGAAAATTTTACACAAAACCATGAAATTCCAAGCAAACAAATAGAAGGATTGGATCCCCAGTGGAGTCGTCAATTGTCCTCCAATGCCTTCCAGTACTCAATTGCTGTTCTTGGCCACACTAGAGTTGCCAGATGTGTCTCGCCTCACGAATGATCCCATTCTTCATTCGCCATACTAGCCTCCGGTTCCATCCAAGATCCTGAGTGGTTTTCCTAAGTTCGATGGGAAAGCAAAAGGAAATCCTCAAGCCCATGTGATGATATATCACCTCTGGTTCTCTTCAAATTGTTACGTTGATGATTCTATTCATCTTCGTCTTTTCCAACGAACCCTCACAGGTGCTGCAACAAAGTGGTACATCGAGCTTCCTCGAAGTACTTACCATGACTTCAACTCTTTATCCATGGCTTTCCTCATCCATTTCTAGATTCCAGTTCGCTATGAAACTGGCACCTATTTACTCACATTGCTTAAGAAAGATACTGCGACACACATCTTTGATCACATCCATGAATGGAGATGTAGACGTCGCCTGATCAAATTCGAGATTGTTGATCTGTTGCTCATCGAATGGTTTACCAAGTAATTCATCGCTCCAATTGCTCGCGATATAGCTATGGGTCGATATGTTACTGAAGAACAAGCCATTGCTTATGTCCAGTACTTATATCTCTTTTATTCTCAGTCTGGCACTTTGTATGAGTTATTACCCAATGCTCCACGGCTATCATCCGATCTCACGGCATGAAAGTCACAGGCTACACCTCATATTAATGGGGTAATTGGTTCAGTGTGCCAGACCCCTGCCAAATCTTCTTCCAAACAGAAGTCGGTCCCGAACACTGCTTCCAATAGTTCCTCCTAGAATCCACGTGGCCCTAGCTAAACCTCAGAGGTCCACGCTATCCAGTCTACCACAGCAAACAAATCCTCGAAAGCTAAGAAGAAAGGCAAAGGCAAGGGTAAAGTTGATGCCCCAAAACAGGGTCCTCCTAAGTCGTGTGCCAGTGATTCTTCACAATGGAATCTTAAGTATCTGTGCCTCATTTGCGAGGAGGATCACTATACTAAGGATTGTCCCTGACGATCTGAAGTTAGTAATTTTCTCAAAGGGACCCTAGCTATCCTGAAAGAGCCGTTTCTATCTTAGCAGACACAAATGGTAGACCAACCTCAATCATCTACTTCCTGAGGATCTCAAGTGTTCATGATGAGTATGCCTATTAATGTGGCTACTAGATAAAAATATTATCAAACTCCTGCTCCAATAGCCAAGCAAGAGAAAGAGGCCACCCCTTCTTCTTCTGCCCCGAGTTCTGGCCCTCTTCATATCGAACGCCCTAACCCTGATTCTGCCATTCGACCAACCTCTTGAGGTGTGCTAAGGAATTCCTCGTACAATCCCAACGCTCGAGCCGCTCAACACTATAATATTGTTGAGGATTTGGCTCAGATGCCATCAGCTATGTCTGCTCTCGAGGTACTCCAAACTTGTCTATCTCAGCGGAAATCCTTGCTATCAGCTATTGGGGGTAGTGATCCTACGATTCCAATTTGATATGTTTTGATCTAGAAAACCACGTTCCAAGCCTGCCTCATCAGATTGCCTTTCTCATTCAGGTAATCATCAATGAGAAAACCACTCATATGACCATCATCGATGATGGTGCTTCTACCTGCATCATGTCAGTTTCTTGCTGGAAGGAAATTGGTTCTCCCACCTTGAACCAATCCCCTAACACTTTGGAAGCTTTCGATGGGCGTGATCCGCGACCCTTCGGTGTCTTACCCAACCTTGCCATTACTTTGGAGGGCAATATAGTACACGCCGAGGTAGAGATTATTGACACTAATCTCAATTATAATCTTCTACTCAGACGAAGCTGGACCCATGCCATGCATGTTTTGCCTCCTCCCTCTTTCGCGTGATTCATTTTCCCCATCAAGGGAAGATCGTCACAGTCGACCAATTGTCCTTCTTTGCCTCTTCCTCCTTGGATGGAAATGTTTCATGTGTCAAGAACACTGGTGCTCCTTATGAGAGTGTGGGGGTAGGTCTTTTTAAAGGTTCTACCTTGATGGGGATTTTTCCGCTCTCACCTCCTCATGTTGCCTCTGTCAACATGATCTCAGTCAAATATGATCCTTGGGTCGTACCTTCACCATATACTGTTGATACCTCGGGCGAGGTTATGCCACTTAGTCCTGCCTAAATCAATTATGTGGAAATTGTTTCAGCCTCAAGTTCCGCATCCTCTAATTTTCCTGTTTCGACGACTTCTCTCGATATGTATTCTCCATCCCCATGGCTTGGTGCTTCGGAGTCTCCTAATCCCTTAGCTGAGACTTTTCTTGCTGACGAGAGTATCATGGAAGTAATATCTCTGGAAGAACCACCTTGGAACGATACTCATCATCGTTCCTCGTTATTTCCTAGCCCGACGATCTTCGTTGCCTATTGACATGTCAGTTTCACCTACCATTGTCAAGATCTTTCAACTGAGGGCACCTTTATCCCCTCGTGGGTTCAGGCCTTTTCTCCTTCCCCAAGTTGTTACCGATTGCCCATTATTGCCATGGGGTTGTCATCTGACTCGTAACCCTTCCTCGCCTAGGGGGGAATGGGGGAAAAGCCTTATATGTGTTTTACTCTATTATTTGGCCGAGTCGATGCTTACTCGTTATGTCAACGGTAAAACTCTAGTGTTCCTCTGTGTTGATTGATTACCTGAGTCCGAGCATGGACTCTCTCAAAAAGTACTATGCTTAGGTCATTTTGCATGGTTACTTGTTTACATTAGTGTGTCATTCATTTTTGTGCAGTGTGGTTTGGTGTGTTAGTTTTCAAATAGCTTTCCTGTTTACTATGTTTTTCCCGGCTTTGCAGATGTCTGTGGCTCCCCACATCGGTTTTGTTGATGGTGCCCGAAATCTATCTTCCGCGGCATGGGCCATTTATGACCCTCATGGTGAGTTGATTGAGCTTCAAGGTATTTTTTTAGGTTGCACAACTAATAATATTGTTGAATACAACACAGTCATCGAATTGTTGTCAGAAGCCATCTCTCTTGACATTCGGGAGTCGGTTGTTGTTAGGTCCCTATAATACTAGTGATTCCCCCATTGCTATTGTCGTTGTATCCCTTATTTTTATTGTTGTGCCCCTATTGTCCCCATATTGTTATTATTGTGCCCCATAGAATCCCCCTATTGTTATTTTTGTGCCTTTATATTATTATTGTTAGGTCAGCATGGTTATATTGTGACCCCTTAGACTCCTATATATAGAAAGGAGGTTTTGTCATTTGAATCATCCAAGAATTGTTCATTTGTGTAATGTAAAGGAGGTTTCCCCCTCGAAGAGGCCTATTTCTAAGGTGTTCATCTATTTTTTCTATCTTTTTGTGAGCTAGTTTCATAACATTTGGTATCAGAGCTTCGGATTCTAGGGTTTCGCTGCTCCAAACAGGTCATCATGGGATTTTCACTATAACTATTTCGCTATGAAGTTTCAGAAGCTAAAAAAAAAAAACCCATTTGAGAAGAAATCGTTCTAAATCTCGGCTCTGAATTTCAGATCCTGTCTCGCTACATTTTCGGAGAGATAATCTGAGGAAGTTAGGGTTTTTCAGACCCCCGAATTACATTCCAAACAAGTCACCTTGGGAAAACTGTCATAACTTTCACTCTAAGCATCAGATTGAATTTTCATAAGAAGTTACAGAAAGAGGACAGGCTGTAGTTTTTTTTTGGTATCATTTTCAAAACCTAAGGTTGAAACAGTGACCCACGGCATGTCGTACAAGTTCGCTCTACTGAACCAGTCTATACTCACGTCATCATGGGAGATTTGGCATAACTCTTCATTGGAGAATCCAATCTTGATAAGACTTGTGGAGTTAGAAAGATTACTCATAGGGCTATGACAGGAAGCAATTTCAAACATGGGAGATCCAAAATTACAGAGGTACATCAGATTCAATATCAAGCTCCTACCAAGTGAAAAAAGGTGTGTAGTTTTTTTTTTAATTTTTGCATAAGCTTGGTTTGAAAAAACAGTTTGAAGGAATTCAAAGGGCATAGTTAAGCATTATAATCGGTAATTGATGCCCCGAAGAAAGAAAATGGAAACACCTAGTAAAAAACCTGAAAGCTCTAGCATCACTCATGAAGAAGAGGAAAAAATGCAACATGATATATCAAAATTACGAGACCAAGTGCAACAAATTTCACTGGCACAAAAAGTAACCATAAAATAAGATGGATGGTTTAAATAAAGACGTAGAAGCTAAGATGGATGGTTTAAATAAAGGCGTAGAAGCTAAGATGAATGACGTGGAAGCTAAGATGGATGGCGTGGAAGCTAAGGTGGATGGTGTGGAAGCTAAGATGGATGATTTAAAGAAAGACATGGAAGATTTGAAGATAGATTTGACAAAGTTTCTACAAGAAATGCTTACTAATGGTGAAAGGGTAGGAAAGGGAACTCATGATGACAACGTAATAAATGTTAATCATGATTTCATAGACTCTAACGTTGGATCGAAGAACCACCATGTTCCAAAGATCGATATGAAGAAGTTGATGGAAAGGATCCCGGAACATGGATACTACAGATGGAGCAATTTTTCGATCTCCATAATCTGCAAAACACACAAAAGCTGCGCATTGCAACTTTATATTTGGAACCAAATCAGATTGTATGGTATCGATGGCTTTGCTGTCATAAACAAATTGTCACTTGGGCTATTTTTACGGATGAAATGATAGCACATTATGAGAATACAAAAAGCAACACCTTTTTTATCCAATTGATAAATCTCAAACAAAAGGGTTCAATGATGGAGCACATTGAGGACTTCAAAAAATTGAATATAAGGGTAAAAGATATTCCAGAGGAGCATAGGATTGATGTGTTCAGAGGGACTTTAAAATATAACATCCAACATGAAGTTCGTCTTTGGGAACCAGATTCATTGGAGAAGGCATTCAGGTTGGCAAGAAAAATGGAAAGCAAAATTATGGCAACAAGGAAGCCTACCACTCACAATCATAAAGATGGAAGTGTTACTGCCCCTAGCCATCCACAACCTACAAGATTGACACCACAACAACTGGAAGAAAAAAGAGCAAAAGGGCTTTGTTACAGTTGTGATAGCAAATACACTAAAGGTCATAAGTGTGCAGAGAAGAAATTATTTTACGTAGATTGTGAAGAGGAGGAAGAAAAGGAACAAGAAATGTCAAAAGAAGAAGATGTACACTAGAAACAAACCCTACAAAAAGAAGAAATGAATCTGACCATATCTTGTAATGCATTGGTTGGAATTACCACTCATCAAATTATCAAGATAGAAGGGCATATCAAGAAGAAAAATGTAATAGCGTTGATTGATTCGGGAAGTACCCATAATTTTATTCATTGTAAGATAGCCAAGGAATTGAATTGCTTCCTATATCCAGCACCAGAGTTTCAAGTGATGGTTGCAAGTGGAGGAACCATAAATTGCTCAGGAAAGTGCCATAATATCAAGCTATCCATGGGAGAATATGTATTAAATAGCCCAATGCTTTCCATTCCAATAGGTGGTGTTGATGTTGTACTAGGAGTCCAATGGATACAATCCTTGGGTACAATAGCTTTTAATTTTCAAGAACTTTTCATGAAATTCTCTTCAAAAGGAAAGGAATTTGAATTAAGGGGTATCGTAGGGAAACTACGAAAGATAATCAGCTCTAATAGAATGACAAAGCTTCTAAAGAAAGAACAACGAGGCATAATTGCACAATAATGTTCACTAGAGGTTCCCACATCGAAATCATCCTTTTCTCCTGATCTCCAAAAAGCCTTGGACAATCATTCCAAGGTATTTGAGACTCCCAAAAACCTCCCACCTATTCGTGATCATGATCATGCTATTAATTTGATTCCAGGAAGTGTTCCTCCGAACATCACGCCTTACAGATATCCCTATGTCCAAAAGAGTGAAATTGAACGTATGGTTGCAGAAATTCTAAAGGCTGGTATAATTCAACCTAGTCAAAGTTCTTTCTCTGCTCCAGTAGTATTGGTTCACAAAAAGGATGGATCATGGCGCATGTGTCCAGATTATAGGGAGCTCAACAAGCTCACTATTAAAGATAAATTTCTCATTCCTGTCATTGATGAATTATTGGATGAATTGCATGGATCAATTTACTTCGCTAAGTTGGATATTCGTTTAGGATATCATCAAATCAGAATGAAGACTGAAGACATTCCAAAAATAGCATTTAGAACTCATGAGGGTCATTATGAATTTTTGGTCATGCCTTTTGGCCTTACTAATGCACCTTCTACATTTCAAGGTTTGATGAATTCCATTTTCAAAACCTTCCTTAGAAAATTTGTGTTAGTATTTTTTATGATATACTAATCTACAGCAAGTCTTGGAAGGATCATGTCCAACATGTTGACATGGTACTCAAACTATTGGAGGAGAAACAATTATATGCAAAAATCTCCAAATATTTCTTTGGAGTACCAGAGGTGGAATATCTGGGTCATATTGTATCTCATGAAGGTGTTAAGGTAGACCCTAGCAAAATTAAAACCATTAAGGAATGGAAAATCCCCACATCCATAAATCATCTACGAGGATTTCTTGGGTTGACACAGTATTATCGCAAGTTTGTTAAGAATTATGGGAGGATAGCAGCACCTCTAACAACATTATTGAAGAAAGATGCATTTTCATGGACTCCAAAAGCAACGAAGGCCTTTGAACATCTTAAAGAGGCACTGTGCCAAGCAGCAGTCTTAGCTACACCAGACTTCACAATAACCTTTATTGTGGAATGCGATGCCTCAGGAAATGGGATTGGTGTTGTTTTAATGCAAGAAGAAAGACCCATTGCTTTCGAAAGTCGTTCAATCAAAGGAAAGTATTTACACAGAGCTATTTATGAGAAGGAGATGTTGGCAATACTACATGCACTTAAGAAATGGCGACCCTACCTAATGGGAAGACACTTCAAGGTAAAAATAGATCATGATAGTCTTAAATACTTTTTAGAACAAAGATTATCTTCAGAAGAGGAGCAAAAATGGGTCACAAACATGTTGGTTTATGACTTTGAAATCATCTACAAAAAAGAGAAGCAAATGTTGTGGCAGATGTACTCTAAAGAAAGGATGAGGATGTGGAAGCATTTCTTTGCGCCATTTCTATTATCCAACCAGATTGGACAAACGAAGCAAGGGATGAATGGAAGAATGACGAGGAAGTGTGGGCACTCATTCAAAAGATATAACAAGATCCCGGTATATCTAATACATTTAGCCAGAAAAATGATTTGTTATGGTACAAGGATTGGTTATACCTATGTAAGAATTCCCAACTCAAACAAAAGGTTCTTAGGGAATTGCACACCTTTCCCTTAGGGGGGCACTCAGGATTTCTAAAAACCTACCACAAGGTTAAGAAGGATTTTTTTGGGATGGCCTTAAATCAGATATTGAAAAGTTTGTGGCGGAATGTTTGGTTTGCCAACAAAATAAAGTTGAAACAATTAAGACCTCGGGACTATTACAACCTTTATCCATTCCAAGCCAACGTTAGGAGGAGGTTTCAATGAATTTTATCACAGGTTTACCCAAGTCTGAAGGAAAGAGTGTTATCATGGTGGTAGTTGACAGACTTACCAAGTATGCACACTTTTTTGCATTATCTCATTCATTTAAAGCAAGTATAGTTTCTACTACATTTATGGAAACAATTCAAAAGCTACATGGAAACCCAAAGATTATTGTAAGTGACAGAGATCCCATTTTCACTGGAAATTTTCGAACAGAATTATTTTCTTGTCTTGGTACTCAGTTCGCTCATAGCTCATCTTATCATCCTAAATCTAATGGGCAAACTAAGATAGTAAACAAATGTTTGGAAGGATATCTTCGTTGCTTTGTATCTGATAAACAAGCACAATGGGTCAAATGGTTGCCTTTGGCTGAATGGTGGTATAACACTTACTTCCATATTGCAACAAAAATGACCCCATTTATGGCACTTTATAGATATCATCCACCATCCATCACATCATATTTAAGAGAAAATTCTAAGGTTTAAGCAGTGGAAGATCACATCGAGCATCAGCAACAAGTTCTCCAACTCTTAAAGGATAACCTCACCTTGGCGCAGAATAGAATGAAACAGCAGGCAGATCCACATCGCAACGAAAGAAGTTTTGATGTAGGTGATTGGGTATTCCTACGGCTACAACCATATAAACAAGTGTCCCTAAAGCAAGCTAAGAAGGATAATAAATTATCACCAAAGTATTATGGTCCGTACAAGGTGTTGCAAATTGGAGTGTCCTGCAGCTCCCGAGTGCACCCAGTTTTCCATGTTTCATGCTTAAAGAAGGTTATAGGTGACAAGCTTCCAGTTCAAACAATATTGCCAGAACTTGATGAGGAAGGAAAAATCGTATTGGAACCTAAAGCAGTCAAAGAAGCAAGAACTCGACAGCTACGAAATCGATCAATTTCATAGTATCTCATCAAGTGGAAGAACTTACCCGTTGAAGATTCCACATGGGAGGATGAGAATTTTATAAAGAAGCATCCAGAACTACTCAAGCGTTGAGGACAACACTTTTTTGATGGAGAGGGGCATGTTAGGTCCCTATAGTACTAGTGATTCCCCCATTACTATTGTCGCTGTATCCC
The DNA here is from genome assembly GCA_031772625.1 of Pinus tabuliformis. Lineage (NCBI taxonomy): Eukaryota > Viridiplantae > Streptophyta > Pinopsida > Pinales > Pinaceae > Pinus > Pinus tabuliformis. The sequence continues at coordinate 1,609,817,597 of CM062816.1, forward strand.
TTATTGTTATTATTATGCCCCTATTGTCCCCATATTGTTATTATTGTGCCCCATAGAATTCCTCTATTGTTATTTTTGTGCCTTTATATTATTATTGTTAGGTCGGCTTGGTTATATTGTGACCCCTTAGACTCCTATATATAGAAAGGAGGTTTTGTCATTTGAATCATCCAATAATTGTTCATTTGTGTAATGTAAAGGAGGTTGTCCCCTCGAAGAAGCCTATTTCTAAGGCATTCATCTATATTTTCTATCTTTTTGTGAGCTTGTTTCATAACAGTTGTCAACCTAGATTCACGGCTTGTTGTCCTTCAACTCAACGGGCAATCTTCCGTCATAAACCCTCAAATATTGAGAATGTGTCTACGTATTCGTCTACTGGAAAGAAATTTTGATTACATTACATATCATCATATTCCTAGATGCATGAATACATTGACAGATGCATTATCTAATTATGTGTTGGATAGACATTTACGAAACATGTGAAAAGCCAAAACAAATCATTTGTACCATAGTAAGCAAGAAAATACAGCATATATATATATATATATATATATATATATATATATATATAGATATATATATATATATATATATATATATATATATATATATATATATATATATATATATATATGGTGATAATCTTTGATACATCAGAACCCCAAAAAATAATATATGTGTTCAAATAATATTGACGGCTCGCAAACCTCATATATTTGTGGCACGCAGGCCTAAAAAATGTAAAATGCTGGACCTAGGAACTAATCAGCATGGTGATCGTGGCAGCATGAAACTACTTGTGCAGCTCGAGTCAACAATCGGTGGATCCGGTCCGATGCTCCCACCGTATGCCTCTGGTACTGGCACGGGATGTCTCCCACCCAGGCATACTCTAGGATACCACGAGTCAACCCCTCAAGGTTCCTCGCGATCTCCTCCTCATTGTCACTCCCCTCCTGATAAGGAGCGACATCAAACTGGCAAGCAACGCGCCTGGCTATCAAGGACATCCCGGCACGACGCTCTGGTCCAACATCTGCATTGATAAAATGAAATTTTATAAACACATATATATCAAAAACAATTAAAAAATCAAAAAAAATAAAAATTGATTTTTTACCTTCATCATCGAAATCCTCCCCATTTGGCAGCGGCATGTTCGGATCTCCGCGGAAGTCGGTACCGCTGTATGACCAATCCTCCACTACGATCAGTTGTCGTCGTAGCCATGAAAAGAAGGCAGGCCTATAAGACATATGCTAGCCCCCAATGATCCTAGGCATCAAATGACTCCAACGGACCATATGCGAGTCTCGTGGCATCGGTAGATCTACCTCAGTCAGCTAGTATTGGAACAGCGGCACCCGTTCCAAGAAAAAGGTCACTAGTACAAAGCTGAAGCAAAATTGCCTCAGATTCCCTGCCTTAGCTTTTGTTAATTGGAACTTTATGTTAATCTTCATGGCTTGTGCCCAATTTAAGATCGTCAGTGTTGTATAGTCGATAACATATAGAAATTTCGACTTGTTAGTCTCGTGCACTGCTTGGGACCTCGCCACTTTGTTGATAGTCAATAGTAGCACTCTTAGTTTCAGATCTTGCACAGTGGCAATCTCAATCTTGCCGCTCTTGGATTTGAGGGCTTTAGGGCAATGTTCGGCAACTAGCATGGATATGCTTGCCCCAATCAGTCGTGACCCATATAGGTTGACTAGTTCCCCTCTCTTGACAATCCTGTGATGAAATATATGTCTAAAGTTTCTAACTCTAGCTGTTGGTCACCAATGATGAATATTTCCCGATTTATGTCCCAGAGACTAATCAGGTATCAAAGTAGCTCAAGTTGAGCCTGCATCCTTGGTGTGAGAAAGAACTTGAGGAGCCCACAGTTCCTCAAGGAGTTCAGGAAATTTGGATCATTCATTGCCTGGGTGTCCACATCTTCGTGCTCACGTTCTTTCCAGTCTACCATTTTCGACAATTATTTCCTGCAAAAACCATGTATTCAAGTCAATAATAATTTTTGGCAAGTAAAATTTGGATTCAAATAGTGGATTTGAGAGGAAAATGGCTTTTTCCTTGTTCACGGCGCCGACGGCGCGGTTGGGCGTTTTAATTACCCTCGGCCGGCACGATTATCTTCCTGGAAATCATGCCAACCAAGGGCGATTTTTTTTTTTGCCAAAACCTCCCTCAAAAATAAAAAAGGGATGAAAACATGAATAAACGGTATGGAAATGGAGCTTAGGGACTTGGCTCTTACCTGCAACTAGTGGCTCAGCAAATTACCTCCCGGATCTCCCGCAATCTGCTCCGAAAAAAATTAGGGCAAAAGTGGGTGAAAATTTTTTCACAGCAAGGTAAAATGGTAAATGGTAAAAAAATATTTATTTTTCCCTCCTTTTATTCAGTTTTTCATGAAATATTAGGGTTTTTTAAGTATTTTGACCTATTTTGCCTCAAGAATTGGATAATACACTTTACCCTTTTTGCGCAACAACCGGTGGTGGATGTTCAACGATGATGCCAAGTCACGTTTCAGCTCTTTTCTCGACTCGTAAAACTCAGATGAAAATATATTCGAGTTTTTTTTCCTTTTGACTCGTAAAAGAGAATAAAACGGGGGGTCCGCTTTCAAGCTCTTTTCCGACCCTTTAAACACGAAAAGATAGTCGAGCCCTTGTCGTTTCGAACTCGTTAATGGATGCGAAACGTCGTGCGCCCAATATACATTTACCCCTTTTTCAGGCTGGGATGCACTATTTACGAAAAAGGTACTCCTTGACTGAAATGGTCAAGCGGTTCTCTCAAGTATCGTTTTCTACCTTTTCGAGCTCGAGAGACACAAATGTACGAAAATGGACCATGTGGAGTTTTCTTTTCCATGTCTTTTTCAAACTCTATAAACATGAAAAAGATACCGAGTTACACCTTTGTCGGACTCATTAAAATATTAAACGACATCGGATTCGTCACCATGACAAACATGAGCTTCTCCTTCCTAGGGCTCGTTAAACTTACTAGGTCGGATTCGTCCGAAGGATGAATCTACAGTACAAGCATATGTTATCCCCTTCAAGCTTGCGATTAAAAAATAATTGGGGTAGCTGCCAGGCTTGGTGGGGGGAAATTTGGAAATCTAATCAGTTGTGTCGACAGCTCACTCTTGAACATGACACTTTCTTCTTCGTGTCGGGATGGGATATCCTCCTTTTTATCGTTGACCTTCCTGGGTTGGGCCATTCATTTTTGCCTTCCATTTTATCTCTACCACATCATCATGACCACCAATCCTGTGGATCCAAAAGCTACCAAACTCTGAGTCATGTCATCGATATGTTCAAGAGTTTCCCTTCTTCAGTTACACTTACCCCTGATTCTCTGTATCATCCAAAATCATTTTTCATCCCTTTGTCTTGTGTCGATGATGTGGGATACATTATGGCCCTCCTTCGACACGGTCACTTCCTATCGACTTCAGCTCATTATCTGGGAAGTTGACCGAGAGACTCCCTTCCAGTACCTTAGAGCTTGCATGCCCTAATGGCAAGTTCTTCACACTCGACAACAAGTTCACATCATTGGCTTTCGATCGGATGATTTCACGGGTGTTCAACTTCAGTTCCTCTTTTCACATTCCGTGAATTTTGTTGATAGTACTTTAAGGACCATTGTCATTATTGGTGGTTTCTCTCGCGCTTGTTAATAGTTCACATCATCGCCTGGTAATCAAGAAATTTTCTAGCATGCTCGATGTCAACATATCTATTCACATGTTAGAATTTGTACTTTGATCGGGTCGTGTTGGAGCGCAAGACCCTGGGCTCAAATTACAAAAGTCCAGGTTGCAAAGCAGTGTGACATGATTATGTTGATATACATGTCTCTCTCATATGTATGGTTGCAACCATACCATGAGTTGCCATATGTGATCCTTCTCATTATTGGATGGCTACGACCATACCTTGGTTTCGATATGATCCTCTTTATCGGATGGTTACGCCCATGCTTGGATCCATTTACATGATCATTCTCTGGATGGATGCGTCCATACCATGATTCATGTATCATTTGACAGAGTTTTCAGTTATGTATATGTATCTGTACTTGCTTGCAGGTTTTCCGACGATAGACTCTGATTCCCCGCAACTGATTCATAAAGCATTTCATCCCTCACTCTAGTTCGGACTTCAAGCTTTAGGGGGCATCTGTTACACAACATTTTGTCACTGTCCCTATACTCCCCATTCCTTGATCCTAGAGGAACTCTACAGTGAACCCTACATGCTTTCCATTCATGAAAAAACTCCCATTGCGTCCCTCTTCATAAGCAGAAAAATTCTCTTTTGCATCATTGCCCAAAAATCTTCTGTTTTTCTCAGTTTACAAGATCGATGCTAATGACCCCTGTTCTCCTCACGCCGATATGCAAGGGTTATAATTGTTCCTATCGCTGACCAGAGCGACTAAGTCTTGTTCCAATCATGTCGATCCTCTTTTGGAAAGTTTTTTAAATAAGGAGCCGAAGCTTCCAGCTCTAGAAGCTTCATAACAGAAATCTGGTAAATGGTTGGGCTGGATGGAGTCGAGGATGTCAGTTTGGGCTCCTTTCCCCTATTAGGATGGAACTACCTCAAGAGATAAGACCTTCTCCCATGAGAAGAGGAACCATCTCCCATCCATTCATTCTATATAAACCTCCCTTTTTCCCAAGCACAAGCTAGTGTTAATGTTGGTGTGCTAGTGCTAATTAAGTTTGGAGTAAACAACAAGTTATTCATAGTTGTAGCTCTCTAGTTGTGTGTGAGGGAGAAGTGTGAATTTGGTTTAGTGTGAAGACTAAAGGGAATAGCCTTAAAACTATCATTATTGAGGCCATCAGGCCCAACCATTTACCAAACTTTCGTTACGAAGCTTCTATAGCTGGAAGCTTTAGCTCCTTATTTAAAAAACCTTCCAAAAGAGGATCAGCGCGACTGGAACAAGGCTCAGTCACTTTGGTCGGCGCTAGGGAAAGTTCTAACCCGTGTATATCGGCCCGAGGAGAACAAGGGTCATTAGCGTCGGTCATGTAAACTGGAAAAAACAGAAGATTTTTGGGAAATTATGCAAAAGGGAATTGTTCTACTCATGAAGAGGGACACAATGGGAGTTTGTTCATGAAGGGAAAGCATGTAGGGTTCACTGTAGAGGTCCTCCAGCATCAAGGAACGAGGAGTACATGGACATTGACAAAATGTTGTGTAACACTTCACCAGCTAGTGTCAACCTCTATTTCCCTCCTAGATGATATTCAAACACTTAAAGAAAGATTAACTCACAAAGAGGACAAAGTTGATGCTCTTTGTTGGTAGTTGGATGAGTTGAAGTGGTAGCTCAAAATCAATGAAAATCATAATGTAGACAACAATGCTTCTAGCCATCTCACTGGAAACTTGTTGTTTGACCTTAATCGACCTCTGGAAGATTCTTTGATGATTGTCATTCTTCTCCTTTTTGATGCACTCGTACTGTAAATTTTCTTTACTTCTTGGACAATTTTGCAGAGTTTATGTATGTCAGTCAGCTGTCACAGTTAGTGTCAAATGTAGTCCTTTTGTAACTTGGGTTAGTCCTTCCTATGAGGACACTCTGCTAGAAGGAGCAATGTATCTGATTTTCTGTGTATTTGTTATGTCTGGGTGCTTATTTTAATTAAATACTTACTCATATTTGTTTATATATATATATATATATATATATATATAGTTAGTTAGTTAGTTAGTTAGTTAGTTTTTAAGGAGAATATTATGATATTACTCATCTCTTTGGTAAGTAAATTACATAGTCAATTTATTCATAAATAATGGCAAGCTAATTCATGAAGCTCAAATTGATGACATTTTCCTAAGAAACACTCAAGATAGTCCTTTTTCCAATTAAGTAATTAAGTTAGTTTTGGTAGCTAAATGAAATAATTATTATTACAATCTAACAAAATCATTTAAAAACTAAACTCAAACTCTTTGATATAAAAATATGAATCTTTAATGTATTAAGAGGCACTTTTTACACATTAGTATGAGGGTCGTGTGTAATTCTCTTTATGCTTAATATATAGTTTTTTTTTAACAAGAATGAGTATTTATGTTGCATTGAGTTTGTGCCTGGTCTCAAAAAATACTCAGGGGATATATTGACTTTGTTCATCTACTGCTTATTCTTACACTTATTATAGACTTCTAAAACTTCAAAGAGACTACAGAGTTTCATAATTTTCGTTACATGTCGATGTGGATATATTCAATAGTAGGTTCCAAATAACAAACAAAATTTGCTTTAGTTCATGACCCATTTAAAATCCTCACACTCCTCCATTGGTGTCCAATTGAGATTTGGACACTTGTGAACCTATTTCAAACTGCCAAGACTTGATTCATTTAGATTTGTGTTCAGTAGCTTAACTTACTCCTATAGATCTACAAGCTATTGCTGAAGTGCATCAATCTCTTCCATCTGTTAGGTTGTCTTGTCTTGCAATTTTTGAATTTCCTCAAGCACTTTTACATTGGTTTCCATCTATTGTTTTTGTTGTGTATTTATCACCATCATGTCAATTTGGATGGCATCCATTTTTTTTGCCAATTGAGCTACTCACTTCTTACATTTGGAAATACATGGAAATTCATGATCATTATCTCCCCAAGCTATCTCCTTGCGCTTTGTATCGTCCCCTGTCTGAGCCTGAAAAAAGTCATTATCTTCCTTAATGGTCAACACTATCTCCCCCAAGTCTTTGTCCTCAACAAACTGTACCTTCTCCCCTTGATCATTTCCAATTCAATTAGGTGTTTCCAAACTCCATCGTCAAATCTCATAGTTAGCCAATCCAGAGTGGCCATATTCCTTCGTCTCCCACATCTGCCAAATGGTGCAAGCCAAGCCAATTTAGGTCCTCTCAGCTAATCAGTATTTTGTTTGTTTCCATGAGGACTTCTCCCTAAATTAACACCCTAATTACTATTCTAGGCCGTAGAGTGAAGTCATAAGACAACCTGAGCCCCCACAAGAAATAGGGAAACCCAATCTCGAGCCGCATAAAGCCACAGATTCCCCAAACGTTGAGACTAATATCAATATTTGTATAGAGATTTGTTAATCATTCATGTGATGTAATTCAGACCAAAATGACCTTAAACAGGCCTATTCCATGCAAACATAGGACTTTGCATCCATAAAACCCATAATTATTTGCCCACCCATCCTGCCCAAACATATACTTGGCCAAGCAAGAGATACAAGCTTTGGTGATAAATATATGTATGTCTACTCATAAAGTGCGTAGAGTAATTAATCGAATTCGTGGTCATTCATATGGACAAGCACTTATGATATTGGAACTGATGCCTTATGGGGCATGTTATCCCATATCACAATTAATTCATTCTGCGGCAGCAAATGCTAAGCAAGGACAAAGGTTAACCTGGGGTTTGGACAAAGGAGGAGGGTGCATCGAACAGGTTGTGGCTCCATGGGACCTGTCATAGTCTGCGACCTTTCCCCCAATTTCTCATTGCTTGTGTGCCTCTCAATATAACAACCCACAACATTTTACCTCTCTACATCCATAGCAATTTGCAATGCTTCTCCTAAATCCCACATGAGGCAAAAGCTAATGTTGCATACATATTCATAATGGCCTCGCCTCCCATTGTGATCATCGTTGAAAGTGGGGAAACAATGATATAACGATATTGTGTCCTTGGGCATGCATCCCGCATATGAGGAGAATGAAGTCTTGTGCCTTTTGCATGTGCCAACAATAATCTGGACGCCATGACAACCATCAAGACCCTTGCCCCCTTTTTTTATTTGGAGTTTTTCCCATTCATTTAGTTGATCCTGAGTATTATTGAAATTTAAATTTTGTTTTATATAATTAAACTTTACCATCCAGATTATAGAAAACACCACCATCCTAAGACACCATTGTGTTGAAAAATGCAGCAAGAAATTCTTAATTTGATTTTGCCTTGATGCAATTGAGAAAAATCAAATTTCCACATTAGCAGACAACTTGGATGATGTTAACTTGTGTGACATGTCTTATATCACCCAGTTTACTCAATAAATTCGAGTTGGAGGAGTTAGAGTTCAGTTAAGCATGTGTGATTGTTAATTTTTACATGGTACCAGAGTATGATTCGCATGGTATCAAAGCAGGATTCACATGGTATCAAAGTAGGGTTCACATTAGAGCGGGAACTTCGAAGTTGTTTCTCGGGAGGTTCAAATTTGAAGATCAATGTTGCGGGATTTATTTAGAGCTGAGAATATGGCCTTCAATGGACTAAGGCTAGTGTATTCCTTGGAAGGCACCTCTAATTTTGTTTCATAGAAGGATCGCATGGAGGCGGTATTGGATGATAATGGTTTGCTAGAATACATCAAGTCATATGTTGCACAACCACCTGAATATGATGCCCAGAACTGCGCTCAATTGAAGAAAGATGTAGCCAAGGCAAGGAGAATCATATTGAAGGGAGTACGGTATCATATTGTCTCAAATATCCATGGAAATGAAACTTCGTTCATGATGTGGAAAGCACTGACAAAATTGTTCGAGAATAATAGTGACCATAGGAAGTTGGTGCTCAAGGATAAACTTTGAAGCATCAAGATGCAGAAGAATGACCCAATTCTGTAGTATTTTACCAAGCTCACGCAAGCCATGATGAACTTGGTGGGGTCAGTGTTAATGTCCTTGGATAAGATTTAATAAACCTAGCTCTTTTGGGCCTTCCCAAGAGCTAGCATAGCTATCAAGATTTGGTAAATGGGAGGGAGAAACTACCAAATTGGGAGTGTTTATGGTCTGATTTGGTACAAGAGGAAATAAGGCAGAATACTGGAGATGGGACTTCATCCAAGGGTGAGGATGAAGAAAATTTTTCATTAGCTGGAAAGGCAAAGAAGGGAAAAGGGAAGAAATCCCAATTCAAACCAGAATCCAGTCAACTGGGAAAGAAGAAATATTTGTCAAAAATCAAATGCTTTCATTGTCATGAATTCAGGCACTATGCCACAAAGTGTCCACACAAAAAGACTAGCAAGGAGTATGTAGCGGCAACAACAGGTGAAGCTTTGGCTTCTTAGTTTAAGCTAGAAATATCTCCAAACTCAAGGATGTCATGTTTGTTCCGGGCCTAAAGAAAAGGCTCATCTTTGTTGCAGTTTTGGAAGATCATGGTTATGATGTGATCTTCAGCAAAGGAAAGAAATTCCTTAGACAAACAGTCATGGGATAGGTGAAGAAGATCTGGATTCGAGTCAAGAACCTATATGGACATGAGGTAGAAGATGCATGCATAACCTTGAGGAGAAAGGAAGAGATTAAGGACATGATGATTGAGAGGGAGCATAATATACCTCTCAAATTGGAGCCTCAGAAGGAACCTTAAGAAGTTGTGGAACAACCACAAATGGAGAGGCAGAGAGGAGGCAGAGTGGAGACATCCACTAAAGTAGAGACCTCTAGTAGGGAGAAATTTTGAACCAAGTGGGCACATGCAGCCATACCTCCAGGTGTGAGGTGGGGCAATGTGAAGCCCTAGTCTCAAAATTGCAGAAATTTGGGCAGGGTCCATTGAGGTGTTCTCCTCATGGATCATTACCTTTCTATAGGGGCCCAAAGTATTCAGTAGCAGGAGGATCAATGTCACTCAGGTACAGAGGAGTGGAGAGCAGTGTTGACAACAGAGCAGGAGGCTTAGTAGCAGAGTCAACAATAACATCGCTTTCCCAGTAGACAGTTGTAGACACAGTTGATTCAATGTTTTTTTGGATGCTTCTTAGTTGCAAGTGTTGTAGTAGCAACAACAACAATGAGAAGTGTCTCAAGCATTATATTTCATAGGTGCAGGATAGGGGTAGTTGATAATCCGTTTCTTGTTGAGAGGGAGTGTTGAAAAATGCAACAAGAAATTTTCAATTTGATTTTTCCTTGATTAAATTGAGAAAAAACGAATTTACAAATCAGCAGTTAACTTGGATGATGTTAACTTGTGTGACATGGCTTGTGTCACCTAGTTTACTTAGTAAACTTGAGTTGGAGGAGTTAGAGTTTAGTTAAGCATGTGTGCACTGTGATTACTAATTTGTAGCGATCAAGGTCAGTCATATAAGGTTGTTTTTAGTTAAATTACTTCCCATTGTTGGAGGAACTAGTGGAGGGTCAAGTTGTGTAGTGGGACTTCATTCAAACTCAATGATCATCCAGTTAACTGATCAATCAACCAAAAATAGCTTGTGCATGCAGAGAATTCGAGTTCCCCGGGCCAGGCGGAGATTCCAAGGTAGTGTAACATCAGTTGTAAACTAATGTTGAGTCTACAGGTGTTGCAAGAGGTTAGGTGGACCATCCTTGGGAATCACACTATCAATTTGAGGAATCTCCTAATTAATAGGGCTCATTTCGTCAACGAGAAGTGAAAGGAAATAAGAGCTCAAGTCAAGGCAAAAATTGACTAATTCTGGGTCAGAGGCCTGAAGTAAGCAGAGAGATAGGTGTTGCACTTACAGGTTGTGCTCAGTTGATCAAAGCAATTGTAATACATCTCTATTCACTTGATTAATGCAAGAGGCATTAGAGTTCTTAGCAGATTGCTTTCCCCAGACAAAAATACTTGTTACATGTGTGTAATTTCTTATTGCATCTCTAAAATTTTTGTTCTAAATTGTGAATTAATGTCCGTAGATCAGTAAATTAGGTTTGTGTCTTGTGATTTTTATTAAAACTTCATGACCAGTTGCAAATCTAAAACATAATTTCTCACACATTGATCTTAAGTTACCTTACCTAAAGTGTTGATTTTTACGATCTTCTAGTCTGATAATTACTTCCAATGATTTCTTTGTTAGTTTATCTTGTGTAACATACATCCTTAAGCAATTATACATAGAAAATCTTCAACACTAAAACAATAATGACAGTAAGATCATAAGAGATAACCAAACACAAGACACACAAAATTTACCTTAGGAAAACCCTCTTCTAGGGAAAAACCCAACAACCTTTTCTTAGATAAATTATTCTATTCAACAAGAGATACAATCCAAAATTTTCAATCAAAATAAGGTCAAATAGGCCAGCAATGAAACCCAGGTCAAACCTGGTTAAACTGAGAAATTCTGGCCTCCTGAAATTTTAGCCTCATGCACTTTCCTCATAAACTTCGGTCTACTGCCTAACGAAATGCCCAAAAAGACTTTGGTTTGCTTTAGAAGAAACTCGATCTGCTAGTTCAAAGAACTCCTACATGTGAACAAAATATAAGTAGTTAATCATAATTGTTGGTGTGAGGAGGAGGATGAGTAGCATATATATAGATATATCATGAATCTGAATTGGGGCGACATGTAGGCTAGCCAACTTGAGCTTGTGGAGACAAAAAAAAATAATTTCCAAAAATTGAATTTCCCTCTTTTGAAGTTGACTTGAATTTTACATTTATATTTGTCATTTCTTTTGTTTTGGAGGTCTAAAATAAATTATGAAGACTGACCAGAGCTACAAAATTCAACACTCCCTCTTGGCTAGGAAGGCATTCATAATAACTTATTCATATGATCTCTTGTTAAAAAAAATATCTATCAGAAGAAAAGGTTGAAATAGATTGCTATGTTGATGAATCCATCCACCTCATTTTATATTATAGAACCATGTGAAAATCATCTTGCATTAGCATCATGCTCAACAAGTCATCACTTGGAGCAAAGTCACTAACTATCCAAGTTATCACTTGGAACCTGGTCAACACCAATGACCTATGGTAAAACCCTAGGATATTACCATTCTTTCATTCCAATTGAATGGTAGCATACCCGCTCGATGTTAAAGGCACTCACTCAACCCACTATCCAAATACCTCTTGGTAATCTAAGGGAGAACTCTGAGCCTTAATGTTCTCTAGGCCATTCTCCATAACCACATTACATGGCCCCTGGTTAATATCCATGACCTGTCAATATCCTTACCTAGGGAGAATGTTTTCCCCTTAATGCTACAACATCAACACTCATTTTAATTGATTGAAGCATTCTTAAATAATCTAACCTTGTCCCTAAAGTATGCAAACTTCACCTTGGGATAGTGGCTTTGTGAGAATGTCAACATCATGCTCGTCTGTTGAAAATGCATTAAAGACTCATTGATCCCTTCTATATCATGTCCTAGATGTGGTGGTACCATGAGCTCTATGTGCTTTAACATGTCATCACAGTCTTCTCCTACACCTGATCAAAGTATCCTGCGAGTAGCTTTCAAAGCCACCTTGCTTCACAACTCACCAAACTAGCTGCAATATACTCTTCCTCTACAGTCCTGACTGCAACAAATGCTCGCTTCTTGCCCAAGCATAATCCAAACTAAATCATCATCTTGAAGTGTTCTTCCTATCTTCATCACTCTTTGCCCAATATGAATCTGTATATTCCTGCAACCGCTTCCTTCAATGGAACTGTTGTCCTTTGTAGGCATCTCCAAGCTAAGGAACTGTGTCAAAGCATCTAAAATGTTGTTTTAATTTGGGTTTGGATGACCAATGCTTTAAATTGTTAGACAAATGCAAATCCTAATTATTTATGATATAATAAAAGGATGATTCTTCACCTTTAACCGAATTAAGCTTTAAAATGTTTATGAAAGGTAGAATTTTAAGATGATATATATGATTCCTTAAACATTCAAATAGAGTATTTAACTTGTCATATATAGATGATGTGTGTAAAATCCTTTTACATCCAAACAGAGCATATTTAAAGATAACATGAAGCAACAATTAAATTATGTAGAGGAATTAACTCAAACAAATAGTTTCAGTTAATTAATCTTTGTAATTGATTATAACTTCGCAGGGGATTTCAAAAAGATTGATATTCAATCTTATCTTACCCAGATTTCCTATTAACTTTAAACATGTGTAGAAATAAATAAATATGAAAACATAATAAGAAACTATAAAACTCACAGGAAAACACAAGTTGCTTCAAAATGAGTCCAAAATCCTTCTATTAATCTCAGAAATAGTTTGGAGAATTACAATCATGCTTAATGGCTTATCACAAGGGTTCAACCTTTCATACTTCGAATTATAAAGTATTTATAGAGTTTCTTCTCAAAATATCTAGACTTAAAATAAAAATTTATTACAAAATATATTTTCCAAACTGATTTGGATTTATTACAAAAATAGAACTAGAAAAGAGGAAATCTAAACTGTTTTGACATCTTGCACAGAATTTGAGGACTATTGCTGGTGACTAGAGCTATAAATTTTTTGTTATGTTTCTTGTTCCTGGAAATCTGTTCTTTGTCCCTGAAAACTTGGTATTTTGTTGTTGAAAATCTGTTGTCTTTCATTCGATGAGTTCACACAACTTGTCCCATCTTTTTTCATCGGGAATAGAAGATTTTAATAACTTTTTGTATGATTCATCAACTTCAGCATATTTCTCAAAAATAGGCTTAGTTATGAACAAATGCTTGATCTCATGTTGAATTAATAAATCATAACTAAGACCTTCCATGAAAGCATTTCCAATGATGATTCCTTTGATTTTAGCAAATTTAGATTTATCTATCACTATATCATGCAATCTCTACTGATCTTCTTCCAGTGGAACTAATTTAACACCTATACCCTGCAGACCTGGAAGTATTTTTACATGCAATGAATTAAATTTTCTGTGAGACTGTTTAACATGGAGTTCTAAATTATGGCATTTATTCTGAGCTGTAGCATTAAATTTCTTTTAGTATGTACCCTTCTCACCTCCAAGGCAACTTCAGTTATTTCTTCAAAACCATATTCTTCAAGCTCTTCCTTTGTCTTGGAATTCATAACCTTGATTATTTTTGTAGCATCTCCTAGTTTGTGGTCGAGGTATTCCTTTACTTCTGCCACTACTTCCTTTGATTTATGTAACAACTCTTCATGTTAAAAAATAATCTCAACTGAAGAACACAATTCAATAATTGATTCAGTAATATTAAGCCACATATTTTCTTTTGCCTGAGAAATTACAAATTCATTTTCATAAGTTTTTATTTATTGAGTCAACTTATAACTTTTCTACAACTCGGCCAAGTATGCATTATCAGTCTTAATCTTTTGTTCTTGGAGATTCTGAAGTAGAGTTTTTAATTTCTCAATCTCCTGATCCTTCAGTGTTAAGTATCCCATGGATTTTGATAAATCTGTTATTGCATCAGTGGACTGTGTATCCACTGTAACAATTGTTGTTGTAGAAGTCTTGTTGTTGAAGTACTTGCAATAGATGTTGTTGCTATGGGGATCGCTACTGAAACATCCAGTTGTTTTTCTTTTTCCTTTAACAATGTCTCCATTTCGGCTTCCATTTTTTGTATCTGGAGATTTTGTTCAATTATCATTTTGAACATATTCTCTTTTTCTATTTCTAATTGACCAACTTCTTTGGCTTGTGGATGTTTTGTAGTAGGAAGCTTCAATTGTTTCCTTAATGCTTGAATATCAGCATTCATGTTCTTGATCATTTATTCTGCTACTTTAACATCATTACGATCATATCCTATTTTTATTACCAGATCTTCCAATGACTTAATTCTAGTATCTTTGGCCACAGATGACATTTTCTCCATATTTAGTTGTGAATGAATGTTATTCAGTGAAGCTTGTAGTTTGGAGGTTGCCATAGCTGAACTGGTCAAAGTAGAATATATCATTTCTCTAGCCTACTTATGCAAGTCAATCTGATCAATGGCATGAATCTGTTTGGTGTCAAAAGCAAAAATTGATGTCTTATAATCTTATGCACTTCTAGGGACTAGAACTTTGGGTTCCAAGAAAGATAGCTGAAATTGTCCCTTTTTAGTATCGAGTGCAGACAAAAGTTTGTACTGGGTAGTAGAAGTTTGTTTCCATAATTAGGAATGTGTGGTGGCCTTCAGTGCTTCATTCTTTGTTTTAATCTCTTTATACCTACCAAAAAATATTGTTGTTTTGTACTCTGAGAAACAGATGAAATAGGAGAATCTATGGAAATCTCCTCAATCCTTGGAAAGGTAGAAGTATGAGAGAGCCTGTCAATATCATTGTTTCCTGCTCTTGTGAACTTTCTACTTGAAAAGGCTCCTCCTGAGTATTAGTTTTCTTTCTTCTTTTAAACACTTGGAATTTTGTCCCTTGAATTTATGAAACTGAAGGAGACAAACTTACTCTTGGTCTCTTAGTCTCTTTCTCTTAAGGAATTGGATTTTGTGAATTTGTTTGACTATAAATTTGTTCCTCTGCCTCTTGAAATGTGTTCTCCCACCACTCCTCTTGACTTGCATATTGTTATATTTTTGTCCTAGGTGTATGTGCATAAGCTATAGTCTTATGTTCAACTCTTAACTTAGAAATAATCCCCAAGGGATCATAAGACCAAGTGAAGCTCAATTTGAACTTCATTTTTTTTAATAGAAGATCTGCCTCCTTTGTTGCTGCTCTAGTGTTGACAATAAATGGTCCAATCTATGCTTTTAGTTTAAAATGAGATTTCTTCTTGCTGGATACAAAATGTAGATCATCCATGTTCATCATTTGTCTGATATATTCTAGTGCAAAAAATTTGATTGGTACAAATTTTGGCAACCTATAGGGAGGAAGCTCACACTCATAGATCCTAATCTTTGTGTAGTTCTGATAGAGGTACCAGTCTCCAATCTTAGTTTGCTCAGAGAGGTGAAGAATTCTTTTGATTTCAAGTGAAATTCTGGGTATAATATCACTGTTGAGAAGACACAATGTCGTATGTAAAAACTGATTTACATAATCACTGAAAGAATACTCCTCTATGTTCTTTCTTACCAATGAAGTCCAATGAATAACAGACTGAGGATTCCCCTGTGCATCTAATTTATGTAGTGGAAATTTGAATCTATCTGCTTGGAAAAATAGAAATAAATACATAATCATTGAGTGATGCTTAAGAGAACCTTCAGTAGAAAACTTCAGAAACTAAGCATGAATGCTTTCTTCCAGAAATTGACTGTAGTTGAAAATGAGTGATGGTTTATCACCTGCTAAAAATACTGATAAAAATGCTAGAACTACCTCATCAACCCACTATTTACTAGGGTACCCTAATAGACATGAAAGCATAGAGATGACTGGCCTAGACATTTCTGGAAATATTGAAGAAGATTAGGGTGGATTGGTTCTTGGTAACTCATAGTTCTCAGGTAAAAATGATTCAAATATCTTGGCTCTTTAAGGGAATGTGAGTTTCTGATAGATCTCCATGAGAGAATCTACAACAACAACAACAACAAAATTCAAAGGGGTTGTAGTTTTAACTTGAAGGGTTTGACATATTCATTTAGTAGTGATAGTAAACAAGACTCCATTATTTTGGGACAAATCCTAGGAAGAAAAGGGTTTGAGGAAAGATGAATTGGGGTAGGAAGGAGTCCCATATGTTCAATTCATCACTATCATAAAGATCGAACTCACACTTGGTCTGAGAGATTTTGTATTGTTTTTCAACCAGGGGAATTCTTCTAAATTCACTACAAGGGGCAACATTGGGCTTTCTACAACTAATTTTGACTTTCCTTTGGATGAGGACATGTTGAATTATAAATTTGTAGACAGGTGTATCGAATTACTGAGAACTGGTGATTGTTGGTGTAGCAAGTGCTTGTCAGCTCATAGAATCTGAATGATACCAGTGTTGCTGCAAGAGAATGGGAGAAAGGGAGTTCAAAGGGAAACAAGATGTTTTATAAAGGTTTTTAACAAATTAATCATTTTTGGTGTGTCTAGTTAATGCACTAGACATTGGTGGGAAGATTTATTAGCCGTAACGGTTAATTAGTTATTGGAAAGGATATTTATTGATTTAACGATAATGTGATTTGGAGGAATGAGGGAATGACAAGTCGCAAGGTGTGAGGAGGTATGAAAGTGGCGGAGGGAGTGGAGCAGATGAGAGAGTGGTTTTCGGAGGGTGGGGGGGGTGGGGGGTGTAGGTTGTTTGTGGTTTTGGAGAAGGGGGGCTTGAAATGGCTGTGGGGAAGCCACGTAGCCACCGGCAGAGTTTACAAACTACCCGGTTAAACGTTGATAGCGCGAGGGCATCCAAAGTTCATCCCCTACCGTTGATTCGGGCAGGGGTGATCTCCGCCTTTAATTCTTGCTCGAGCTTTATCATAAGCCAACAAAACGTCAAATCAATTCACTTTATTAACAATATATTAATTAATCATTGATTAATTAACATAATAAAGATTTAAACAATAATACAAAACTAATGTGGTGGCATTTAAACAAGCGCACCTATACTTTGGGATTTTATTTTTATTTTTCTCATATATATATATATATATTAAATCCCATTTTATTTCATTTTTTTCTATTTTTCTTTCTTTTTGTATTTTCTTTTCTTTTATTTTTCTTTTCTTTTTGTATTTTCGTTTCTATATTTTTCTTTTTTCTTTTTTCTATTTTTCAACATAAAGGAAATGGAAAACATAACATGGTGAAAATAAACTACAACATGGACCATCACCACAGCTGCATGACACTGAAGCAAATCTTGTTATAGCATTATGGCTACTCCCTCTACCACTTAGCTTCCTCATATTAGTTACCATGGAAGTGGCCATGGATTGACTGTCTGTCATCCTAGATCTCTAAAGGATTAGAATAATATGCTTCCTTCGACCAAGGAAAATCTCACTCAGTTTTTTCCACACTTCTAGTCCCAAGAAATAATGTATCCAACCAATATTCTTCATCTCAATATTATAGGTCAACTCCCTCTGACATTGAAGCAGGGCTTGACTAGTCCCTCTATCACAAAGGCAAACCTTCTTTCCACTGATGCTCTCTCTGACACTGAGTCCTTGTGCTCCCGTCGGAAACAAGTCATATGATAACAAGATCAACCAAGACTCATCTGTAAATACCATGCCTAAGATCTATACAAAGCCTTCTTTAGTTAGCAAACATGAGATTATGTCTCATGTACCTAAAGTCTCGAGATATCTCTATGTACACTTCTTCTTCATCAATTACTCCATTGAGGAAAGTGTTCCCCACATCCACCTTATGTAATCTCCAATCCATAATAGAAGCACTAGAAATGACAGAAGTGTACCTAACAACTAGACCAAACATTTTCAAAATGTCCTCTCCCTCTTTCTAGAGAATCCTCACAATTATTGCTTTGTACTTCTCTATATTTCCATCTACCTCACACTTCATCTTATAGATCGACTTGGAAGTCACCACTAACTTCTCTTTGGCACAATTTTCTCTATCATGGTATCCTTTAGACTTGTTGGCGTACCTGCTTCTTATGAACTAGGAGCTTTTCTAGTCATCGGGCATGGTTCTAGATGTCAATAAAATTTCTCCCTTTTGAACATAGATCACTCTGGGAGAATACTCTTGTCACAAGCTTTGCTTTTTTCTTCCTAATACTTTCATCTACTGCCATAGCCTTTGCAACCTTTACGATGTACCTACAACCCTCACTAGGAGGTCATGGAAGAAATTATTATAACCCAACAAAAAAGACAAGAGGCTAATTAATAATAAAGCAATAATAATCAAGGAAGAGAGAGATATAGAGTACTTATCTTTTGAGGATTGTAGGGAATTGTCAACTCCCTATCGATCCTTGCCTTCTTGTAGAAATCATTTGAAATCCATTTGCAAATTCATCATCCCTATCCTCATCATCATAATGTTGCTTTCCATTCCTTCCTTGCATGATATAGGTTTTCTTCATTTAGAAGAATCATCGATCTAGGTTTAGCTCTAGGGTGTTATCCACAAACCCTAGGGATTTCTTATCCAAAATTTCTAGTCTTATAGGGTTTACAAACCAGTACTTCTAAGAAGGGCTCATAGCATAAGTGTTATGACTTCTCTTACTCTATGTGTGAGAACCTTTCTACTTAGCTCCCTTTGTCTCTTAGCACCAACAACATAACTTAGCCAATACAATCAACAAACAATATTAGTAGTATATGCAAGGCATCTACTTGAGACCTTGCTCATTCATACAATATTTTCCATGACATTACATATGACATCAATAATCTAGAATCTTAGATCTATGCAACTTCAAAAACAACACTTTACTTTAGAACACACTTTGCAATACAGTGTAACATCTCCCAAGGAAACACAAGTTCATAAAAACTTCACTGACACTTTAGGTTGCAAAAATGTTCTTGGTACAGGTGTAGGGATTGTGCATAGTCCATCCTCCTTAGTAGATGTTATCTTTCCTTCATTAGTGACATTCTTGAATATGCATCAAGAATTTTAAGGCTGCCCAAACAAAACCAAAAGAGAACCCTTGTTTAAGCTTAAAGTAGGCTCTGTTATGCTTCTTACTAGAGCTTTATTTAGCTTTATACTTAATCTCTGCCCCTTCTCCATTCTAAGTTTAAGAATGGACTTGTTGCATCAGAACAAATCATTATTATGCATGCTATCCATACTATATTAGAAATGATGAATCATACCACAAAAATACAACCTA